>OZ020258.1:2362292-2962292 GCA_963971285.1 Astropecten irregularis | reverse complement strand
GCGGGTGTTTCCCAATCCAGAGATGAGCAGGTGGTGGACCTGCCACCATTGGTACTGATGATGTGCCTCTTCTCTTCAAGTAGCCGGAGCAATGACTCTGTAAACTACGAGTAGCTCGGCGCCCACGTAGCACCCAAAATCTCAGCGGCGCAGATCAGCAAGAACTGTCCAGTTCCTCACTCTCCCGAACCTCCTTTATATGTGGGGAGAAGAGTGATAGGGTGATTTGGGTCCAGCACACAACAGGGTGTTTCAGTATCTTATCAAGGCTTGCTTCGGCTGCCCCTTGTGCTCACAAACTCTCGAGTCTCGACTAGGTCTTCCCAGGAGGCAAACTGGGTGAAGGGTGGGTGAGTTTAGAATCTGCTTCCTCGTTGTTACCTTGTGTCGGCAGGATTGGCCACCGTTCTTTTGGGAGGAGCAGGAATGGTGGAGAATGCCAGTGGCTGCTGACATTCAACAGGCCCAGCTTCAGCCCTCTGGTAAGGCCGTCAGCGATGAGTCTACAAATTGCCTCACATGCAGCGCAGTGCCAGTCTTGGTGCCAACCTTGTGCGAGACAACACAAACCTCACACTGACCTCAGAAGGTGGAACTCTGACTCTCAAATAAGCCACTGAATTTATGCGTTTCTGGAGGCATCAGTTGTAACACAATGTAACTCATGTCTGACGACCTCTTGCTTGCAGTGAGGCGGTAACTTGTAACATCTTGGAAGGATGGTCGGTATAGCTCTTCACGCCACAGGTGCGCTTGTAGGCCCTCTGTCTCCTTCATCGGGGATCTCTTCGTCCCAACCCAAATAGCGTTTCCATAGCTCCTATAGTAGCATCTTGCTTCTGACAGTATAAGGCATAGGGCCTATAAGGTAACCCAATTGGTCATTGCCAGCGCACTGTATAACATCACAGATTGTCTAGCCTTTGAGAAAGATCTAGGATCGAAACGCGTCAGGCCCTCCTATAAACTCCAATCACAGCTTGTCTCGTTGAAACCAGTCCCTAAGATTAGCTGAGGTCGATTTTACCAAACTCATCGTAACTTACTATCAATCGTAGGATCTGTGATGCATTGCAGCCCCACATAGGTTAGGCCATCTACAATGGGTTATCCTTCGTAACTTGAGTTACGATAGATCGTAGGGCTTAGTGAAATCGACCCCTGGTAGGTTAAGGCGCCGTCCTTGAAGTTCCATCTGGGTTCCAAGGCAGCCTCCTCTGTGGAACTGCTTCTCAAGTTGATCCAGTACTAGCACTCTGCATTGTCGGTTTCATAATTGTGGTTGCTTGGGTTTATAGTTTGAGATTTGTTATGGTTCACTCCAGTCAAAGAAGCCATTAAAAAAAACACCCCTCTTCAAAGCGGCTTAAATTGACCCACTTTCTCACAAAAATTGTCACAAATGGAACCCCACAGTCAAGGCCGGACAGGAGGTCAAGTGCCATATTTCTTCAATCCCTCAGTTTCATGGCTCTCATAACTCTCTCATTTATAATATATTGAGTGCTTAACTTTTTTTTTCTTTTTGGTGGGAGGGAACATACAAACGGACTATGCGACATTATGTTGTGTCCACCACAGTTACTATCAAACAACTGTTTCTCATAATTATGCCAAAACGTAAAGTCCATATATTATACATTGTTTTAGGGGTGTGTCAGCTGAGAATGTAGATCTCAAAAATTCAATGGTCAACCCACCATAAAATGAAAAGAAAATGAAAGGTGACATGTTCATCATAATTTTTCTGTGCAACTTGAACATCTATGAGAGTTCTAAGTATTTTAAAATAATTTTTGAAGTATTATGATTTATCACTGTTGTCTATAGGAGTTTATTTTATTTGGGTGCAACCTTGATGGTACCAACGCTCGATGCGGCTTGCCAAACGCGTCGTGTGGTGGCGCTCTTCCGTATGAAAGGACTGTAAATTTTTGTGTTAATGTTATGTATGAAAATGCAGATGCTGCAGTTGCACATGGGAAATCATAAACTTGATAAAGCATCATGGCGGCCTTGTATCTAAGTGAAAAGCACCTCCGGGGATTCGACAAATACAAGGTAACGTAGGCCTACATGAACACTTGTGACTTAAGTGTTCTGCAGGCGAGCAACGCTGTTTTCATGAGAAATATACGTGTACTTTCTTGGTGTAGAATTTTCTCCGTGACCTGTTTCGTAAAGAATTTCACTTCATGACTTACGACCATCACTTGCCCCAGGCTCAGCTACTTCCTTGGGCCCTAACGTTACTTGACTTGTGCACAAACCCTATGGAACCGACAGAGGGCGTTTTGAGAAAAAAATTGCAAATAGGCCTATTCGAATTGTATCTTTGTAGTGTAGTTTAGATAAAAAAAAAGGGAAAGAATTCCAGTCCACTGACGGCCATCACTTGTGCACAAACCTCTGGGACCTACAGAGGGCGTTTTGATAAAAATGGCTAGGCCCTACCTTTGCATTCGAAGTGTATAATTGTAGGTACTGGGTAGGCCTAAAAAAACCCTGAAAATCTCACTTTTTAGATAAGCTACACCAGTTTTCACACCTGAGATTGAAGTTCATTATGACTTGCATCAAATAAGTTAACTTTTGGAGGAAAAGGCCGTCATGGCCGTCAGTGGAATTCTTTAAAAAAAAAAGCACCAGATAAATGCTACCCCCCCCCCTCCCCTCAGGTGATACACAGTTGAGATTGAAGTTCATTATGACTAGTCTTGTATACAGCTTTACACTTGTAAAGTTCGGGACCCTCCTGTGTTTTATGCACAACTAACGTTAGACCCAGCCTGGGGCGCCTTTTTTATTTGTGGGGGTTGACGGTCGGTCTATCCATGGTATGGAGGAAGGAAAGACGCCCCAGAGAATCCCAAAGTGTAGACCGATCCAGTACTAAAGCCCATCCCACTGGTCGTGCATGGGCAATGAACATGTGTTCCTTGGCACGTTCCTGCCGTGCGTGGCACGTATGCATGCGTACGTTTGTCGGACTTAACCTAAGTGAACACATGTCGGACATAAACCATGACTGTGATTGGTCAGAAACAAATGGGGGCGGGGCTTAATGGATCAGTCTGTTAGACATTTTGTACACAAACAAAATTGTTACTGGGTCTATAATGCACAACATGCGCAACCGACTGACCAAACATATTCACGGTCATTCCAAGGGTCCCGAACTTTACAATTGCTGTATCCATTAAGTTGTCTTATTAATGATTATTAACGATAATTAGTTAAAATTTCAGCTGTTTAGAACCCGGTGTGCATGTATGTATTTTACCTGAAAAGTGAATTTGTTATGTTTTGACATAAATGTACACTTCAAAGCTGCAATGATGGCTTTCATTTCTGTTGATTAATTTGTGTGTATATCATGTGTTTATTGCAGTATAATTCGAAGGACACATCATTCCTCTCTGTGTATGTTATGCATCCATTTTGGAACAATGTTGTCAAGGTGAGTCACATTCTAGTCTGATCCGTGTGAATTAATGCACATGATATTCATACAAGTTTATGTCTGCTGTTGCATTGACATTGCAAGCCTTTTCTACTCATTATGACCAAGCACACGAAATGTTGGGCAGAATTGCAAGAGCCATTATAACCAGTCTTGGCCTAGTCTTGGTTCACGATCTGACGATGTTGTTATTACTTGAACGTATACGGACTGATGCCCCTCATTGACCCACATGCACGTACACGGTACACGTAGGTAAAGAACGCTCACTAACAACATCTTGGGAATCCTGTAAAGGCCCGTGAGTTGCGCATGCACCTCGTTATGTAGCGCGCTACGTCGTCTCCATGACACAATGTTGAATGTCTGATTACCTCAGTGAGTGACAGGTGCAATGCATAGGTATGTGCGGATCACCTGTACTGTATATACATGTATGCATGCAGGTCAGTGCAGGTAATCGGTTCGAGTATCCACACCAACAATGTCATGAACCAAGACTAGTCTTGCAGGGCTGGAAAAAGGTTTGGTGAGGACAAGGCTAATTTTCCATTGCAAGGGTCACTTCCATTGGAAAATCATAATGTCTATGGAAATATTTGAAGGCCAAGAACCAGGGCAATGAAGGCCATGGCCTCCGTTTAATTCCAGGCTTGGGAGAAACCTCCTTTGATCACCCAACCTGATGATATAAGAATTGATGTCCATTGCTTGGTTTTCTCTTTGCTCAGATATTTCCTGAATGGTTTGCGCCCAACTTGATGACATTTCTTGGCTTCATGATCCTTCTCATCAGCTTTATCGTCCTATCCATTGCTGATTGGTCTTATTATGCTGCTAGTCGTATACATCCACAATATCCTCCCATACCAAACTCAATGTTCCTTGTGTTGGGAATTGGCATGTTTCTGGCGCACACTCTTGGTAGGTACATGTACTACATTTACTGTTTAGTTGATATTAGAATTAATGGCTTTCCAGAATGGACCGTTTCGGCTTTGCTTTTAAGCCCCACCCACAGTGCAATGGCAGATACTAGCCTAGCAAGTACATGCAGCTAATAGACCTCCGCACTTGCGTTAAAAATAGTACCGGATCTCAGACAAACATTGCAGCCATGCAAACGTGTGTGCGTGTGCGCGTGCATGTACACTACATGTGTGAGACAATGTTTGTCTGACAGCCGGGGAGTTTGTGACGTCATTAGTGCGGAGCGTTATTGCTTACTTAATACATGTCAACCTGGTGTCTCCATTCTCATAACCAGCACAGTTTATCACATACATACCATCCATACAGCTAATTTGTTATTTTCCAGAGATCACTTTCACTGGTTTTTTTTTTCGGTGGCTAGGCCTGACTAGTTTTTGACTTGTCTGGGTCATCTGGAATATGCTATTATTTCATATATTTCATATATATGTAGTATTTCAAGGTACAGTTCAGGATTGATAACAAACCAAAACAGAAATTTACACAGATTGTGAGTGCTGTTCTGTGACCTTTACCAATGTATGTAATATACCTTTAACATTGTATTGCACTGACTATCTCATTTATCTGCTACCGTATTTGAATACTGTTTCCCTTTTGTAGATGGTATCGATGGCAAACAAGCACGACGTACTAATTCCAGTACACCATTAGGAGAACTATTTGACCATGGTAGCGATAGCGTCATATCATGCTTGCTGCCTATTGGTGTTTACTCTGTGTTTGGCCGTGCTTATGAAGACTATGGCTATGATGTCTGGGTCTTATACTGCATAGTATGTGTGATCATGGCTACATTCTTCTTGTCTCATTGGGAGAAGTATCTAACAGGTGTCATGTTTCTACCATGGGCATATGACCTCAGCCAGCTGGTAAGTAATTGTATGTATTTGTTGAATTCAAATCTGCAATTCAAATAAACATTTCCAATCTTCTGTCAAAAGGCAGCAATTGCAAGAAGGCGCCGCTCTCTATTTTAAAATGGTACGGGTTGGAATTGGGCTTGGGACCTTTCAATTGAATTAGACACAGCAGAAAATAGACGTTAGAAGCCGTGCCGCTCTTCTGCCGTTAAGCGGCAAACCCTGTGGATCTTTCAGCAGAAAACCGTCATTTGCTTCAAACGTCAAATTTATGCCGTGTGTTATTCATATTTTGGGCCATTATTTGAAGTAGAGACAGCAGAAGTTTGACGTTTGAAGCGAGCCCAGAATGAGCAGATCACATTTAAGGGCTTTCCAGTTCACAAAAGTGTCTGAATAGCTTCTGGTGAACATCCACTGAAGTTGGGACAAGCATATAGCCATGAAAAGATCCAAAAAAGCGTTGCTAGAAAATTCAAAATTGATTCAAAAGATGCAAATACATGTAGCAGTACAGATGTACAATGAGTGGTGTACTCTGGAAGATTATCTTACACGACCATGAATCTTTATTCTTCACAATTAGATTTTGTTTTTGAAAAGTGAACAAGGAAATATTGACTGGAGCGGGATTCGATCCGGCGACCTCCTAAATACCGTATAGCCATCCAGCCCTATGTTGGTGGTGTCCCTTATAGTCAATTATCTTTGTTCGTTTGGCAGTCAGAAACCATGAAACCACACACACACCGCTATACCCCACTAACCCCAGGGATCATTTCACCGATGCACGCAGCAATGCTGCAACCTGGGAGCGGTACATGGGGAATCACTCAGAGGATACGGCTTTTCAATTAATATAATAATTAAATAACCACATTTTCAGAGACTTTTAATTAATATAATAATTTACTTAAATAATCATTTACTTCTAATCATTACATAACCACATCTTCAATGACTGTAAAATTCAGTCAGTTTCCCTTGTTTTTATTTTTAATGATTAGATTTTGTTTTATTAAACTTTGACAAGTTATAGTATTTCTTGTTTATTTTGCAGTCATTGGTTTTTGTGTATGTTATGACAAGCATCTTTGGATATGAGGTATGGAAGGGCACATATGCCTTTGGTTTTGAGTTCAGGATCTTCTTTGTTCTTACAGCCTTGGGTGAGTTGAAATTGTGCCACATTGTCTTAGCAAAGGTTGACATGGCAGAATAATAATGATGTTTCATGTAATAAATAAAGATTCTCCCTGGAAATTAGCATCACAGAACTTTACCAAACACGGATTATTTAAAGGTGTTTTCTTTCATTTAAATTGGGATATTGGTTATTGAGAAATGCTAACATGATATTTGTTGTGTGGATCGGTTTTCACTATGTAAGAATCGTTCGTACTTTCGCACTTCTTATTTCGTTCGCACTTCTCGTAAGGTCTCAACGTTTCTACTAGCCTGATCTAGTCATCATCAGGAGACTAGACCAGCAGACCTGATGATGACTAGAGCAGGCTAGTTGAAACGTTGAGACCTTACCAGAAGTGCGAACAAAATAAGAGGTGCAAAAGTACGAATGATTCTTTCATGGTGTTTCCGCAAACCGATCCACATACCAATTGTCACCATGCAAAGCCTAAAATCTTTCATGATATTTGTTCTTTTCTTACGCAGGTGGTTCCCTTATTCTCTCCTTACCAAACACCATCTGGAATATCTATGTGTAAGTTTCTGATAAAAACAAAGAGAAAAAATCATAAGTCACTCATAATATGCAAATTAGGCTTGCCCTTCAGCGACGTAGCTGAGCACTGTTTACTCATTGCTTGTTGAGTGCACATGAAAGAATCCTGCGCTGGCTCAGGTGGGATTTGGGTTCGATTCACCCCGCTGATCCCAGCTAGCTCAGTGGTCTAGCGGTATGGCATCTGCACTAGTAAGTAGGAGGTTGTGGGTTCGAATCCATATTCATAAACATAATTTTAATAGTTTTCTTGCAAACAGATCTTCCTAATTGCTCTGTTTTTCTCGCTCATTTCCTTTAGCCCTCACCTTTGAGGGGGCCTCTTGGGCCTTGTGTTGGGCAATATTTGTAAAAATGAAGAGTCATGATGAAATGACCACTAGAGAAACTGATTGAATTTAAAGTCATTGAAAAGTGAACAAAGGAAAATTTAATGGAGCGGGATTCGAACCAGCCACCTCCTGAATACTGTACAGGCGCTCTACCAACTGAGCTATCCAGCATGTCCAGCCCTATGTTGGTGGTGTCCCTAATAGTCAATAATCTTTGTTCGTTTGGCAGTCAGAAGCCATGAAACCACGCACACCCCGCCATGCCTCAAGGATCAAAGATCAAAGATAATTAACTATTTGGGGAATGGGGTCACCATCAATGTAGGGCTGGATAGCTCAGTTGGTAGAGCACCTGTACGGTGTTCAGGAGGTCGCCGGTTCAAATCCCGCTCCAGTCAATTTTTCTTTGTTCACTTTTCAATAAAATAAAGAGTATTATACATGGTGTCTCCGCAGGTCTTACTAAGGCCATAAAAAACATTGTTGTATTGTCGTAACCCGCCCGACCCAAAAATATGCCCCGACCGTAAACATTTTAAAACCCCCCCCCCCCCCCAAAAAAAAAAAAAACATATCGGGGAAAAAAAAAAAATTTATATGAAAAGAAATAGAGTCAACATTGTATGCAGATTAAAAGCTTAAAAGGAGCAAAAGATGGAAACCAGACTGGTTAAAGTTGTTATGTCATTTCTTGTCTTTATTTGACACGTCAAATACTGTGATATACAGTGAAAAAAGCATTTAATACAGGAAAAATAAAAAAAATAAAAAAATAAAAATCCGCCTGCCCTATCCTATTTTCCAACCCTCCGTTACTCCAATACAACAATTTTTTTTTTATGGCCTAATTCTAGTCTCTCCACCATGCAAAACTTCAAACCCTACTTAATATTTTAATACGTTTATTCTGTATAATTTGTTAATGACAGTTCCTACCGAGATGGAACAGGAAAGAATCGTCCATTGTTGATGGCCATTGAGCCTAGTATTCCACCTACTATACTCTTCATTGTGACCACACTGTGGGCCTATATGTCACCTACAGATATATTACAACAGGAACCAAGGTTATTCTGCCTGACTGTTGGCATTATTATGTCCAACATGACTGTAAGTATGTTTTTTATGTACCACTATCAAACATCAATTTATTGTTTTGTTTTTGTCTCGAAAGTTTCACAACAAAAACCTCCACGAACCTGTCTTGTTAAGAAAATATGATCTTGAAGCAGTGTGAACCACCTATAGGCATTATAACCTATACACCGATCCGACGGCGCTTACATGGAGGTAGAAAACACCCGCCATTACTGGTGTGTCCCCGCCCGTATTTTGTCCACCAACAAAAGAATTTGCGTCCGCCACACTCTATAATTGCAGTGTGTACTACCCCCAATTCATGGGACATACACCCTGCAATTATAGAGTACGACGGAGCGTAAATTCTTCTGTTGCCGAACAAAATATGGGCGGGGACACACCAGTAATGGCGGGTGTTTTTTACCTCCACGTTCGCGCCGTCGGATCGGTGTATAGATGGACATTAGCGGGCACCAGAGTGTAATTTCAGGAATGTATCTTAAAAAACCATGGGCAAAATTGTGCGTCATACTGCGCGCGTGGTGCACGTAAACAATGGTTTTATGTTCGAAATCTCGTCAAAGATTCTAAAAGAGGCCAGTTACGCACGTTATCTCATGCTAGTTCCCTCCAATATGTCAAGATTAAATTTCACACAAAGTTTGAAAGTTTTCATTCAATCTTTTCAGTATTTGAGAAACAAACATTACTGTGCAATGGTATGTGACGTATACTAAAATGTAATATAAGAATGCTAATTAAAATGTATACGTGTTTCACTGAAAAAAAACTGGATGCAATGTAATTCTTGGAATGTTTATATTATACATCTCCTTTGCAGTGTCACATCATTATTAGCCAGATGACTGAGACCAGAGCAAAGAGTTTCAATTGGCTACTAGTGCCAGTTGTCACTATAGCAACAGTGTCCATGACGATAGATCTGGGCTCAGTGGAGTTGTATCTATTGTACTTGCTTGTTGCTGTTACGGTGCTGGTTCATTTTCACTATGCAGTTAGTGTGGTGAGTATAAATACTGAGATTCAACATCATCATCATAATTGGTACATTAGTTCAGAAAAGCTCACTCCTAGGGCCAATTTCATAGAGCTGCTTAAGCGCCAAAAACCTGTTAAATGAAATCAGTATAGCACTCTAGGTTTTTCTATTTAAAGTAGACTGTGGCCGATTTTCTCGGTTTTCTCAATAACTGGGCACCGTTCATAGGACTGAAATTTTCACAGATGACTGTTACTGTATCTGTCTTGATATTTTTGCCCATGAATTTGCATTTCTTTGACAAAAACGAAAGTATATTACCTCTAAATCTGTACGTATCATTCATTTATATATTGTTTATGATTACGATTGTGTGTTATTTTTGTTATCTTTCTTCAGGTGCTTCAGTTGGCCGATCATTTCAATATTTACGTCTTCTCACTATATACAAAATATTACCTTTAACTCTGTGGGTATTATTCATAAATTTATATATTGTTTATGATTGTGTGTTATTTTTGTTGTTTTTTCTTCAGGTGCTTCAGTTGGCCGATCATTTCAACATCTATGTCTTCTCACTGGAAAAAAAACCTGCGGTGGCAGTAAGGTCAGCTAACGGTTTTAAGTAACACACAGTCACAGTGTATTGTATGTCCAACATAAGGCTACAAGAAGGTGTTGTATATACAAAATAGTTGTATACTTTAATTGATAACAGTTACTGTAATGTGCATCATTTCATTGACTGTACATGTGGTTTAGTTTTCGATTACATTTTATGTGGATGGGTTTGCGGAAACACCATGTAATAATTGTGCGTACTTTCGCACTGCTATATCGTTCGCACTTCTCGCAATTAAGGTCTGAACGTTTTGACTAGTCTGCTCTAGTCCTTATCAGGACACAATTGAAATGAGGGATGTGAGGTCCTTATATGTGATTCCTTGGTATTCTGTTCCGTGGAGGAGCTTTGTGATTGGTGCTCACTGGGGTGTTAGAGGATCCGATGTGTGGAAGGGCTTTTTCTGATTGGTGCTCACTGGAGTGTGTGTGGATCCAGTGGCTGCTCGCTGGGGCGTATTGTGTGAGTGAGGATTGCCTGTTCGGTCAGGTGTGTCAGTAGTAGGCTGGACATGGCTTTGGCTGTGTGGGAGGATAGGGTGCCAAATGTTGTCCCATGTTGTGGGACAGTATCATGCTTGTGTATCTCTATGGCTTCTTTGATGCGCCAAGTGTGCCAATTAGATTACATTTTACTTGTTCATCATTGTAGTCAGTATAATATGTTGCATGATTATATGTTCATTACACATTCATCTGATATTTGGTACACAGAGACAACTTGTGCATTTAAGATTTGATTATGTGGATCGGTTTGCGGAAACACCATGTAAGAATCGTTTGTACTTTCGCACTTCTATTTCGTTCTGTCAATAACAATGTCTTTGGAATCCTGTAAAATCTCCCTCCGAACACGGGGAGAAACACACTGCGCATGCGTAACTTTTGAAGTCAGGCACAGCCAGTTAACATACACGTACATGTCCGTGCACGCAGGCCAGTGCCTGTCATGGAGACGACATAGCGGGCTATTTAACGAGGTGCACACCAACTCACGACCCTTACAGGATTCCGTTGATATAGAGAAGCCTTTACGTACATGTACGTACGTGCGGGTCAGTGAGGGGAATTGGTTTGTACATTTCTAGTAATAACAACATCGTGAACCAAGACTAATCTGCTCTTGCAATGTTACCCGAATCAATTTAGCTTATTATATCTGTTTTTACAGTCACAAATAGCTCAGTTATTCTTCCATACATACATGTACTGGAGGCATAATGATACATAGTAGCCTAGTTTCTTATGTAGTGTGATCTAAATTATAACATCGCTGGTGTCAAATTCAGTTGTTTATTACCTCAGTATATTATTTTACCTGTATATTGTTGATTTATATATTTTTTAATTTATTTTGCTCAATGTCCAATAGACCGATCCATTAAGCCCCGCCCTATTTTGCATTGACCAATCACAGCCGCAAAAATCTGATTACCATTTGCAGCAGCCATTTTGGCGATCTCATGCTAGCGATTCACGGTATTGATTACAGTGGTGTTTACATTTGCGTACTGGAAAAACAATCAATACCTCCCTCTGCAAGTGCAACACAACTTCACAAGTACAGTATCTTTCTGGTGTTTCTGACTCTGGATGGCCTGGTAAGAGAGGAAATGTACATTTGATTTGTGACCTTTTCCAAAACCAGAGTCCAATGGAGAGAAGTGCTTTCGGTGATGGTTATGGTTGAAGGCGTGCAACGCGTGTGGGCAATCGTGATACATTACGCTCTCGCATGTGCGTCGTTGCTTGGCCGTTGCTATAGTGGGCGTGGCCTACTGGATCGGTGTATTGTATCAGTTCCTGTACTGTGCCGTAGAGTTTGTAAGGAACTGCTGTAATATTGGACCCAGCATTGCAGCACTGTTTCCTAACTCATGAGGGTATTCTTATACCAGCTTGTTGGTATTTCAATGCTTGAGTAAAACTCTGTGTGATTATAAGGTTTATTTTAAAATTATTTAAATTTTTTTATTTTAAAGCTATAAACTATAAATGCGTGGCTAGGAGACTGTAACAGTGAACAGTTTCTGGGTTTTTTTTACAGCCACATAGTGCAATGCTTGTATCAGTGCTTTATGTTAGGTGTTTTCCATTCTCGAGAATGAAATCATTTAAAGGAATGCTTTCTGCCAAAAAATAAAACAAAACAAAAAATCTTAAAATGATTTATGATGTACTATACGTATTGGTGTACTTAACAAATATATGCTTGAACATGTGAAAAGTTGTACAACTTCAGTGCAAAAATAGGTTTTAATAGAAAACGTCCTGTATCTTGTTTTTTCAGCTGAAGGGAATCAAGTAGCTAGGGGCCTCCACACTTGGTACAATTATGTTGTTCCTTGTAATATAATGCACCTGCGGTCAATTTCATAGAGCTGCTTAAAGGGGTGGTACAGAACTGGTTTTTGCGACAAAACCGTTGCTGACAGTGAAAGCACATTACGTAATCCATCGTATACCTTAACTGACAAACCTGTAGAAGTTTGAGGTCAATCAGCCATCTGGGTCACGAGAAAATAGTGAAAACCCGTGTACAGAGAACTGTACACATTTCAATGAATGAATAAAACACTTCAAAGCGATTTATTCCGATCAGAAAATAGTTTCATTTATTTCTCAACGAAAACAATTGTATTTCAGACAAAAACATTTCATGGGATGTTTTCACCTATCATCACCATTATACTGTGTACTGTTTTATGTGAATCTGTGATCATGAAGTGTATTTTGTCTTACCAATTCTGTACCCTCCCTTTAAGCATCAAAATTTGCTTAAACACAAAATCCCTGGTCAATAAAATCAGTATGAGAGCCAAAATTCCTTGCGAATGTTATGCTCAGCACACAATGACCGAATACAAGTCAAAAGCAGTAAACATCACATGGAAATTTGGTTGGTAATCCTTTTTTATCAAGGAAGACTTTTCGTGCTTTAAGCAACTTTTGTGCTTCAGTTGCTCTGTGAAATTGGCCTCCATGTCTGTGTTTTTATTATGTCCCATGATTGTAGTAACTTTCATTGAAGGTCTGTGTATTTCCATCTATATCTCAATGAGTCCTCTACTAGTTTAATCTTTCCCGCTGATTTTTTTTAGATTTTTAGATAGTTTGATAGGTGATTATTCTTCAAATTCTTCAGTTTTGTGCAAAGAACTATACAGGGTGTCCCCCAAAAACGTAACACTTTGTGTTGAGAACTATTATGTGAAAATTAAACTGTTGATCACTTCGAGATTCAGATGTGATACAGCAATGTCTTGGCTATCACCATGTAGAATTTAAGCAAAATTTGACTGAAATTGAGGGAAAGAACTAAGACTGAATAACCCAACCTCAAAACCCGATGTTCATCTTTCTTTCATTACATATTATGTGTGTATTGACTACTTATTCTGGAATACTGAAAATTTGTTTTTAAAGAGTACTCTTTCAATTGGTCATATTTTCACCAATTTCAGCCCAATTTTGCTTAAATTCTACATGGTGATAGCCAACACATCGTTGTATCATAATATGTATCATATTATAGCGGAATATTGAAGTGATAAACAGTTTAATTTTTAACATAATGGTTTCTGACATTGTGTTGCGGTTTTTTGGGGGGACACGCTGTATAGTCTTCATTGTTACAGATTCTTGTCTTATTTTTTTTGTATGCTTTTTGATTTTATTGTTTATCATTCATAAAACTATTTTTAGATGAAGCTGTGTATAGGACTCATACGTATTATTGCCTAAATGCTTACTTATCAAAATTGTACATTCTACATAGTTAACATACACACAACATAATATTCTTGCTTGTATTTTGCTTACATTAATTTGTTTTACATGCCTGAATATGCATGTGTTTAGCTTGCAGTTATCTAGTTTGTTATCTATTTATTTAGCTAAGGGATCCTGAACATTGTAGCTGTTAACCACGTTCAATTTGCAGGGTGTCTTATGTACTAGGCAGAATGTACATGGTACATACATACCATCAAAATGTTCTGTTCGTTGTTCTTTTTTTGTTTTGTTAAAGGTAGTATCATACTTTGGTAAGAAGCCAAAACAGAAATCTTCACAGATTATGTTTAACTTACAGGGTATGAAGATGATGGTGGTAGAAACATACCGTTTAAATCTTTCCACCTGAAATGATGTATTTATCCAGAAATTAGCAAAACAACGACCAAAAATCTTTTTGATCTTTTAAAAGATCAAAAATAAAAGAGAAAAGACCTTAGAAATAATGTGGCTGTTTTCCACTGTTTTCTCAAAAAGTGGGCACCGTATGGGACTGAAATTTTCACCGATGACTGTTACTGTATCTGTCTTTATATTTTTGCCCATAAATCTGTATTTCTTTGATAAAAACCAAAGTATGATATTACCTTTAAGTCTTTCAGTGGTTCAAATTTTAACATTATGAAAGTTATAGTGGATTTTCACGAAATACAGGGTTTTCTTTAGTTTTTTATAATTATGTCATATCTACCCATGTCATGCCCAGACTATTTATGCAATTCATGCAATTCAGGTAGCTGTGTGTTTGTACTTTGTAGTCAATAAAAAATATATGTAATTTCTAGATTTTTTATCATTATTTTTTATTTTGTTATTTTATTTTTAGCATGGGTAAATAGTTATATGGAAACATTACTGTTGTTATTTACAAAGTTTGTATTTTGAAAGGTGAACAAAGAAAATTTGACTTGATAGCTCAGTAGAGTGCCTGTACGGTATTCAGGAGGTCACCGGTTCGTATCCCGCTCCAGTCTATTTTTCTTTGTTCACCTTTCAATGACTTTAAATTCAGTCAGGTTCCCTTGTAGTTATTTGATGATTATGTTAAAGTTTGTATTTTGTGAAAATCTACAACTTCATGATGAATTTCCCACATTTATGTAATTCAGATGAGCCCACCATTTGTCAGCTAGCTAGATTGTATCGACAATTTACATTTATAGCTATTATAAATTCCAGTTTTCTAAGGATGATGAAAGGTAGAGAACTGACTACCATGGAATACAGATGCTGAAGATAATATTAGCTAGATTATATTGTGAATGTGACAAACATACAATGTACACGTACTAATGTATTGTATTGTTTTGTATTGCAGTTATAATACACTCATTATTTCTAGATAGAAAGTGCAAATAACTTGTGATTTTTGATGACAGAAATAAATGTTTGTATTCTCAGCCGCTGTTATGTATCAGAGAAGTCATTGATTTTGTGTTTTTATTTAGATGTGTAATATAAAGTCTATGGGAGTGTATTGAAGCATGGAGGTATAAAAAGGACTCCCAACTCTGCAAATACAACTCTGCAAAATACTAGCATGTTTGGTCATATGAAAGCCTAAGTCCCACCATTTATCTAGGGGCGTTTTAATACGAAATGGAGGCTCGGGCTCCGTCTCAGGCTCCATTTCATGAATCCATTCGGAAATAACAGGTAACAAATTAGAGGCTTTTGGCCGAGGTTCTGAAGAAGATTCTCTGGTTTGAAAAGGAAAACAGAGCTTCAGCTTCAATGGAAAAACCACAACCTATATATATTTTCAGCTTATGGATGACAGAGCTGGAGTCTGAGCCTGATCGAGCCTAAGCCTAAGCCTCTGTTTCGTAAACGGAACTACCTCCCTCCCACTTTACAAAAGGCGACATGTTGTCGTCGATGACTTTTGTTGCAAGTCTATGTTGACATGCGTTTAATATCTATAAAGGGCGAGAGACCCCCTGAAACAATACATAAGCCTGATGCATATGGACGTGTATGGCTATAGGTTTCTGCAGTAGTCAAAGAGCCTGTTTGTTTATGAAAATCCTGCGGATCCGGATCCGGATCCCATTTTAGCGTACCCTGCATAGGAAGTTGATCCCTAAATACCTGATCCTGTGCATTAATCAAACAGGCCCAAAGTCAGTGTTCACTGAATACTATCTGCACAGGGTTGCGGCGAGAAAACTACCGTACCTACAATTTTTATATAGATTTGGTGGTATGGAATTAAAGATTGGAGAAAAAGTTGGCTTAAAAATGCCCCTATGGTAAAAAGAAACAAACAAACATTGTAAACAAACAATAAAAACGGGGCCCTCGGATCCCAGGGTAAAGGCGCCACGCCCCCTTTGCATCAAACACGTGACAAGCCAACTTTTAAGCAAGTCATGTGATCCATCCAATAGTCAGGCTCCCTGGGCGACTTCTCCTTTGTAAGATTTTCAGCTGTGATGATATGGAGACCAGACCAGCCATTTCCATTTAGTTTTTGCGTTGATCGGAACAAAACAGAATCGCCTGTGGAGAAAGCCTGAAATCCACGGGTTTTTTTTGCAGACAACAACAACCATGGGTTCCAACACCGTGATGTTAGCAGTTATGGTCATTGCTCTAGCCGGTTCGTATTTAAAATGATTTGTATGTAGGCCTATCCTTTTTTTATGTGAACCCACAGATTTAGATTAAAAATAGAATAGAATCATGGAATGGGACTTCGCACTCGCAGTTGATTGCCACTGCACTCCACTGGCACTGGCGGACAATGATGAAGTCCTTGATGATGATCTGGGGTCAATTTCATAAAACTGTTAAGCACAAAATTTGCTAAGCATGACATTTCTGTCTTAATAAAAACAGGGTAAACCAAATTTCCACGTGTTGTGTATCGTTTGTCAGCTTGTGATTGTTCTTTGACTTTGACTTTGAGTTGACTTTTGGCTGTTGTTCGCTGACATTCATCAAATGAAATTTTCAATGGTGGTCTGTTTTATTGGGCGAGTTATTTAGTTGTGCTAAGCAACTTTTTGTGCTTAACAGTTTTATGAAATTGGACCCTGATTACACAGCGAAAAATCCCTTACACAAATTGGCACAAAACGGCCGCAAGAGGGCGTCACGATCATCTCACCATGTTATGTGACGTCATCGCACTGACCAAAAATGGAAGTTTTCATGAATGGAACTGATGCGCATGGGCACATACTCAGCAATGCTCTCTCGAATCATTGACATTTCGGCAGACCTCGCCACGATCTTTCGAATGGTACCAAAAACGTACGAATTTGTACATTTTTTCGACCTTTTGACAATTTTTTGTGGTGTCACCCGACGTTCAGTCGAGAACTCACGGACTCCCTGGTCGTATTTGAACTTTGGTCAGCTGTATTTTTGTTGCCATTTTAGTTTTTTACCACGAAACTGCGCCATCGTCTGAGTGTGATTGTTATGTCGTTGAATATTCATAGCAACGTGTGTTGAGTCCATTGGTTGTACAACCTATGTTACTAATTGTTAGCATTTTAGCAACGTTTATTCTTCTCTCAAGCAGGCTGTAATGTGTTGGTTGCAGCACAAACACCTAAACCTACAACAGCGGCACCAACGGTTAAACCTACAACTGCGGCACCAACGACTAAACCTACAACAGCGTCACCAACGCCCAAGCCACCAGCCTTTGGCGGCATGTACCATGCAAGAGGCCGGGTGAAGCTGCCCTACGCCGAGCTGGACGAGCCCTTTGAAATCTTCTTTGATGGTCCTAAGAATTTGGGAAGAGTTGATTTCTATAACGGTAATTTTAAGTTGTCAAATCTTGACCCCAAGTTTTTTTCCTAGGTGCATGATGTAGTTGAATTGATGGGAAGCTCAGAATTAAATCTGTGGCTTTAAAGGTAATATCATACTTTGGTAGCATGTACTGAAACAGATATCTTCACAGATAACTTACAGGGTATAAAGATGGTGATGGTAGAAACATACCGTAAAATATTTCTGCCTGAAATACTGTTTTTATCCAGAAAAGGTAAAAACCAATGACCTCAGACAATTTTAATCTTGATAAAAAATAATAGGTTTAAACAAAATACTGTGGGCGTTTTAACCGTTTTCTAAAAAAGTGGCCACCGTATGGGACTGAAATTTTCACAGATGACTGTTACTGTATCTTCCTTGATGTTTTTGCCCATGAATCTGCATTTCTCTGACAAAAAACAAAGTAGGATGAAACAAAACAAAATCCTTTAGCAAAAATTAAAAAAATATTGATGAAATAAATGTTTCTGTTTTAAAAAATTGAATGACTCTAGGAGTGGACAAAGTATTTTACCGTGGAGATCAGAAGCCGTACGGAGTCACCTACAAGATTTCTCCCTCAGTGAGTGGGAAGGGCACCAAAGTCGTCCCGGTATCCTGCTTCCAGATCAACGGAACTAAAGACAACATCATCATGCCGCAGACCATGCTTCCTGACCTGATGGATTTCAAGGTACACATGTATGTAAACAGGCCAGGGGCCGAATTCACTCACACTTTGCGATCATCGCTAAAGCCCACATCCATTGCTAAACGGAAAATCGATCGCTACTTAGCGTAGCAATTTTCCGTTTAGCAATGGATTTGGGCTTTAGCGATGATCACAAACCCAAACCGTTAGTGAAATTGGCCTCAGGAGTCGATTTCACCAAACTCAACGTTACTTACTGTCAGTCATAGGACTTGTGAAGCATTGCTGCCTTACGTAGAAGTCGTAGGATATGATGGGTTTACCGGTTATCCTTCATAACATGAGTTATGATCGATCGTAGGACTTCTGATGAATTGCAGCACCACGTAGAAGTCGTAGGATATGATGGGTTATCCTTCGTAACTAGAGTCATGATCGATCGTAGGACTTCTAAAGAATTGCAGCACCACGTAGAAGTTGTAGGATATGATGGGTTATCCTTCGTAACTAGAGTCATGATCGATCGTAGGGCTTCGTGAAATCGACCCCCGTATAAAGGCAAACTTTCAAATGGACAGAAATAATCTCACTTTCAATAAAGACACTTTCAGTTCAGACACTTTACAATTTATTGAACTAAAATCAATCCAAAATATTTTTAATGATAGGAATGTAATATGCTTTGGTGATATTTCGACATGATTTAATGCTTAATGTTCCTTAAAAATCTTGACGATAAAGTACCCTCAATGGAATATTGGCAATCAGAGAATATGAAACCTGGACTAGAATAGAGGGAGGGGCACCTAGGCACTCACACCTAGGAGCATCAAGACAACCGCTTTTAAAATCTCCTTTTTGAAGTGCCAACCCTTTTATCCAATAATTCTTCAAAACAGTACGCAGGAAAGAAGGTCGTCGACGGACAAATGACGGATGAATGGGTGAAGACTGCCACCGTACAGAAGAAAGACAACACGTACTCGTTCTTTGTGAGTACCAAGAAGCCTGTCGTCCCCGTCCGCTACGAGATGTTTGGTTTCGACTCACTCCTTGGTTCACACTATGACAAATACATCATCGACTACACGTTCTTTGATAACAAAACGCCCATTGGTACCTTTACGTACAACACGCCGAAAGGTGAGTGTATTGTGAAGAATTTCAAGTTGGTCTTAATTTTGTAACCCCGATCAGTAGATATGTTTTTTTTAACAGAAATTTAATTCATTACTCTAAACTATCTAACTATATCTTGCAGGTGTCACGTGCACCGGCTTCCCTGGCCCTGGGATAGAGAGTCACATCGTAGCCAATCCCTACCGTGAGCTGATTAACCCGGAGCATGGAGACCGCTACCACCAGATGTTCAAGGAGTACCAGACCAAACACGGCAAGAATTATGGAGACAGTGTAGAACATGCCCAGAGGAAGATGCATTTTACACACAACGTCCGGTAATAAAGAACAAGAACCTATTTCATGGATTAGCAAGGAATTTTTCAGTTGTGCTTATGTGTAGTTCACGTATGTAAGGATCTATCGCTTACTCAACTAGCGTAGAAAATCTGCGCTAGCCTTGTAAGCAGAGAAGGAGGATAATAAGTACCGTATTGTTCTGTGCTAAGCAGAACTGTGAAATAGGGTTTAGGTATGATACAAATAATGTTTATTTTCTACTTGTTTTTCTAATTGGTAAAATACTTTTCTTTTGATTTACACGGCCGGAAACTCATGTCAAAAGATTTCGTTCAACGAATTTATCGTGAAATGCAGATTCATCCACGGAAATAACCGACAGGGTCTGAGCTACAGTCTCGCTGTCAACCATCTGGCCGACCGATCAGACGACGAGTTCCGCATGATGCGAGGCCGTCGCACTTCCACCGGTTACAATGGCGGGGCGCCGTTCCCTCATGACCAGTTTAGAAGCGAACCGGCTCCCCCAGGATTTATGGATTGGCGTCTTCAAGGTACTATAGCGCAGGGCAGGGGGGAACAGTTTTCTTTCATATCTGAGCAATATACGTTGCATGACATAGACACAAATGAGCACAAAATTGTAATAAGTACCGGGAATGGGACCTTAGGGAGACTTTCCCAAATGGTTGTGCACAAACTTTACTTACCTGTGTCTAAACATCCTCCAAACCAATGAACTTGAAATTGACATATGTTCACGTTGAGCGCATTCTCTGTCTTCTATTAAAATATGGACATTAGAAATATGTCTTTAAAGGGTAGCTGGTATAATAGGGAGACACCGAAAAGTCTCCCTATTTGCAGATGTCTCCCAAATGTAAACTTTTAGACGCTAAAATGTCTCCCTAATATATATATGCAATTTAGATAAATAAAGATGACCACCATAAATAATAATGATATATAACATTTTAAAAAGATCTTGTCAATTTAAGCCCATGTGACAGTATTTTAACCAATCAGGATCAAAATTTGAAAGAAGTTTCTTTTTTATATACAAATAAAAAGTCTTCCTTTATTTCTGCCTATTTGAAAATATACAACTGATATTTTGTGGTGATGGTGATTTGAATAGATTGGTTTGTCTAGCCTTTGCCAGTCATTTGCCATTCATTTTGTATACAGGGGCTGTGTCTCAAGTCAAAGACCAGGCTATATGTGGCTCGTGCTGGAGCTTTGGAGCAGCTGAGGCTATAGAGGGCGCTTACTTTCTCAAGGTACGACCGACGATCGTCTTTGATTTATATACCGATCCGATGGTGCGACCATGGAGGCAGAAAACACCCGTCATTACTGCAGTGTCTCCACCCACCTTTTGTCCGGCAACAAAAGAATTTACATCCTCTGCACTCTTTACTGCAGGATGTACATCCCCTAATTATGGGACGTTCATCCTGCAATTATAGAGTGCGGCGGAGCGTAAATTCTTTTGTTGCCAGACAAAAGGCAGGCGGGGACACTGCAGCAATGGCAGACAGTATATCGTGCCATCGGATCGGTGTATATACATGTACTTGAGAGCTCAAGCTTATCACATGCATTTGTTATATCGCACCATCAGTATGGTCATCTGCAGTTCAGGTCGATAGAGTTACATGTAATAGCAAGACATCAACAAGAAAAGAAAGTGGAGCAAGTTTGAATCCCACCCAAGTCACCTGACTTTTATTGTTTGTTTGTTTTTCTTCATTTTTCATAGGCAAAATGGCACAATGTTAAATCTTTATTTCTACTGGCATGACTTTAAGGGATTGGTTATTACATGTATTTTCCATTTTTCCTGTCATCTTTTTCAGAACAAGAAGATAGTTCGTTTCTCCCAGCAGAATCTGATGGACTGCTCGTGGGGCTTCGGGAATAATGCCTGCGATGGAGGGGAGGAATGGCGAGCATACAGCTGGGTCATGCAGAACAAAGGACTCATGACGGAGAACGATTACGGAGCCTACTTGGGCCAGGTAAAGTGTGGAGCTTAGATGGTCCAGATGGAGGCAGCCATAGCTGAGAGCTTTGGTTAACAACATGCAGGTCAGCCTCTCAGACCTCTGGTCCAGATGGAGGCAGCCATAGCTGAGAGCTTTGTGTAACAACACACAGTTCAGCCTCTCAGGCCTCTGGTCCATATGGAGGCAGCCATTGCTGAGGGCTTTGTGTAACAACACACAGTTCAGCCTCTCATGCCTCTGGTCCATATGGAGGCAGCCATTGCTGAGGGCTTTGTGTAACAACACACAGTTCAGCCTCTCAGGCCTCTGGTCCAGATGGAGGCAGCCATTGCTGAGGGCTTTGTGTAACAACACACAGTTCAGCCTCTCAGGCCTCTGGTCCAGATGGAGGCAGCCATTGCTGAGGGCTTTGTGTAACAACACACAGTTCAGCCTCTCAGGCCTCTGGTCCAGATGGAGGCAGCCATAGCTGAGAGCTTTGTGTAACAACACACAGTTCAGCCTCTCGGGCCTCTGGTCCAGACGGAGGCAGCCATAGCTGGAAGCTTTGTGTAACAACACACAGTTCAGCCTCTCGGGCCTCTGGTCCATATGGAGGCAGCCATAGCTGAGAGCTTTGTGTATAAACAACATACAGGTCAACCTCTCATGCCTCTGGTCCATATGGAGGCAGCCATTGCTGAGGGCTTTGTGTATAAAAAACATACAGGTCAGCCTCTCAGTAGTCTTGGTTCCAAGACGTTACTACCTACGTGTGTGTGTGTGTGTGTGTAAGTGCAGTCAATAGAGGGCTGCGCAATGTGACTACCGGTAACCGCAGGGAATACTGGATTGCAAGTAACGTCTTGGATATCTTGTATTTGAGGGCGGGGCCAGATTATGGTAATAACGCACAGCGCGTATGATGTATGGTGATTGATTATGCAAAATGCCAACTACAGGAATGAATGAGACAATCTGAGCTGTACATACAGTACAACAAAGCCATGGTGTTTGCATGTGACCGTCTTGGTCAATTCATTCCCTTGAAGGCATTGCCATAGGCAACAAACATTATGATGATGTTGGAGGACATGGAATGCGGCTTTTGGGATGATTTTGCGAATACGAAATTAAATCGAGAAAATGAAATCATTTCAATGATACAACATGACGTAATAATTTCAACGATACGAAATAATTTCAACGAAACATAATCATTTTGCGAATATGAAATTAAATTGAGACAATTAAATCATTTCAACGATATAAAATCATTTAAATCACATGTTTCAGTTTACTTGTTTCACTTGTGGGCGGCAGATGTTGCACTAAATATACCCTTTCTACCTCATGGGGTTGTAAATTTGTGATCATTGAAACCTCTTGGACTAATGATATATTTTCCTGGGATTTAGATCTAAGTGAAATGTAGTTTTTGCAAGAAATTAACTGCTTTCCACAAATAACGCAATACCGTGTTTCAAGACCATCATGCCGACAGCGCGACTGACGGTCGCTAGCTCGTCGTCGAGCTAGACAGCATAGAAAAGTTTCCAAGTTAAACGCCAGCTCGATTGCGTAGTACAGTCGTTAAAATCTTTCCCCGAAAAGTTTACGAAATACTGCATGATATGCAGCGTGACATATTATATAGGCTAGGCCCTTAGGCCACCAAACGTACGTAAATACGCGTACGTTCATCAATGTTCGTCTGACATGAATAATTCATGATGTGAGCTGTAACTCGCTCGCTGATTGGACGAAAAGTAAAGAAAAAGTTGAACATCGCTTTACAAAATATCCAAGACCTTCGTGACGGTCCAGAAGTCCGATACAGAACCTCCACAGATCTTTCCAATGTGGCAACTCACTGCGGTTCCAGATAATGGTAAGAGTAGCCCAATTAGGTTGCCTCCTACTTGTGCCGTCATCCTATCGGCTAGACCATGATCAAGCTTGCCATAGTCAACTGAACTCAAACTCAGTTCCTGCTGAAAATTGTACAGGTTTTTTTTTGTCTTCTGAAGTTTTGAATGCTTCTCTTTTCACAGAATGGGTTGTGCCACTACAATAGCAGCAAAGCTGCCGTGCAGATAAAGAAGTACGTGAACGTAACGTCTGGCAGTCAGAAGGACCTGACTGCTGCCCTGGCCAGTGTCGGTCCAGTCGCTGTGGGCATCGATGCTCATCTCAAGTCCTTCAGCTTCTACTCGTCTGGCGTCTACTACGACAAAGACTGTGGTAAGATCCCGATTGGTCAGTAGATAGAGTCGTGGCATATCAGCCCACGATGGACAGAGGATACTCTGTCAGAACATCTCTAAACAAACACTCTGCTCTTTTCCAGGCTATTCTTATCTTGGGAAGCTATTCTTATTACATGGTGCCTCTGCTAACTCTATTTTCTAGATGCACAAACATTTACCTAGAACTAAGACTTACTAGACTAGCACGAAAAGACTTTCCTAGATTTGATCAAAGTAGGGTTAATACCAAGTACATTTTCATGTTTTATGGACTGGTATTGGGTAATAAACGGCGTATGGTCTTGGTCGAACTCTTTTTGCTGAGCAAGACATTATACTCTGAAAATAAAATTTGTATGCTTAAGCAGATTTCAAAACATGGCATCTTGTTTTATTCAGTGAGATTTTCTGGTACTGGTCATATCATCTTTTATTCAAGTCTGAATTTGTATATATTTATGCATCTTTATAGGGTACAAGCCTGAAAACTTAGATCACGCCGTCTTGGCTGTGGGCTACGGCTTTATGACGGTGGGCAACACCACCATGCCGTACTGGATCATCAAGAACTCCTGGTCTACCTACTGGGGTAACAACGGCTACGTCTTGATCAGCCAGAATGACAACAACTGTGGAGTGGCTACTGATGCTACTTACGTTGAACTATCCTAGGTACAATCCCCACCGTCCATACCAGAATGCTTCATCCACTGTGTCAATTTCCAAACAACATTCTACACACATCTTCATCAACTCTGTTTCCCTTTGTAAAAGTACCCGCAAGCCACACAATTTATGGAAGTATACATGTATAGAAAAGTGTAATACTTCAGACTAAGTCGTTTTGATCCTAGCAGGATCTTTCACAAAAACTAATCGATCAATCCATCCACTAAGTAATTGAAAATTTGTTTGCCATTAATCTCACAAATAAGTATAAAGCGGCAAAAAGAAAGAAAGGCACAGATACTTTATATACTCAGTGAAACAACTTTTAATGCAGAGTTATTGAACAGTAAAGGCAGTAGGAAAAGTATAGGAGGAAACGAGCATTTTGGATGGATCAGATTTGAGAATTGATTTTAGAGATCTAAACAAAAGGTCAAAAAGGACAATGATTAGGGCGCCCCTTTTTAATTCTGCGGTTCTCATTTCCGACCGACCCATATTTTGAGCTCCGACCGAAGAAAAAAAAACCTTTCTTTTTTGCCGCCGACCCTGTCAGAATGGCATAATATAAAAAATAAAAAAAAAAGAATTCCCAGAATTTCTGGAGACAAAAATTGTCTCCATAAATTCTGGGAATTCTTTTTTTTTTTTTTTGGCCAATAAACCTCAAATTGTTATACTTTTTATCACTGAAATAATACAAAAATATTCAAACGCGATTACAGTGAATACAATGAACATCATTTTCTTTAGGTTTGTGTGTATTCAGCCAGATTTTTTTTTCTACCAAACTTTTTTTTTTTCGACCGACCGACCCTCCCTCAAGGTGAAAAAGAAATGAGAACCATAGAATTAAATGGGGGCGTCCTTATATGAGATTGAACAAGGACAGAAAAAAAGGAATTTAGGGAGAAATAACTTCACAAAGGAAGAAAATAGACTGCATAATTAATTAATGTTAATAAGTGTGACTATTTTCATGTAGCATTGGTTGATCATTTTGGTTCATCAATTTTGTACTTTCTTTTTGTACTCAGAAGTAAATTTTTGGGCTTTCGGCCATTTTTTTTCTTTATACCAACGACAGTCAGCTGTAAATTATAATGTTAGATGGTTTAACTACGGATCATGAAAGTGATGTGAAGAATTTAATGTCTGAATATTAAAATAAACCAAGTCATTGAAAATGATTTTTGCCATAACTGAGAAATAAATAATTAGATACACCTGGATCGGACCTTAAGGAGACAAGATTTGCTATTAATTCGACCTTAGGGAGACACCGAACATTAAGGAGACATTTTGATGTCTCCCTAATGTTTTAGGTATCTTTTATAGACACATTTTTTCTGTCCCAATTTTAATGGAAAATAGAGAATGCTCTCAATATGAACATGTCAATTTCAAGTTCATTGGTTTGGAGGATGTTTAGAAATAGGTAAGTAAAGTGCACGACCCTATGGGAATGTCTCCCTAAGGTCCCATTTAGGATAAAATATATATTTCTTCAGTCAAATTTGCAATGAAATTGCATAAAAAAATTGCTTGTAATTGCCTATAAGTGCCTGTATTTAAATCAACTGAATCGCATAACATAAATTGCCAGACATTTGTAATTGTGTTGTCTTTGATGTTATAACTATTTTCAAGGGAGAAAAAACACGTAATGTTGTGGTTTTTGCTATATTTGTGATACAAAATTGATTGTAAATTAAGTTAACCTTCCACTTAAAGGAAACAAGCTGCTTGAACTGGGCGTATCGCATTTTATTTCATAAATAAATTCATTTACATGTATTAAATGTGAAATAAAAGCCAAACTGGTGCAAGTGAACTTTTCATTTGATTTTTTGCCGCCCAAAAATTGCCTCCCCGCGAATTAGCCGCGACTCAAATTGAGGGCGCTGTTCGTGACGCAGATCGAGGCGTGGAAATTTATCGAAGGTCTAGAAAACATCTTAACTTGCACGGTCACAGACCTGCAAGCTGCTGTTGTGATCCGTCTCGCACACAGACCAACGTAAAACCATCAGTCAGCACTACGACACGCGTTGTGTGTAAAATCTTTGAAGTCTTTTTTCTCGAAAAAGTGTTTTGGATGAACGATTTTAGGCTTCGTGGACATGCATGTATACAATGTGACCGGCTGGTGAATGGGGCGCCGGCGCACGGCTGCAGCTGCCTTGATTTACGTCACACATTTGGGAAGATTTATGTTAATGAGGGTCCCACTCAAGGGGCGTAGTAGCTTGGACAAACATTTTCGAAAAATTTTTTCTCATATATAATCCAGGAAATAATTGGCTCAAGACACAAAATATCATTGTAGATATAGTACTTTATTGTACTTTATAATGCAATTTAAATCCTATATCGTGTTCCCTTTAAATAAATTTGAAACTAAAAATGCAAATAATGGTGTAAAGATGCTTTCTTTCTGACAATAGAGATTCATCTCACAAAGTAAAACTGCATTGACAATTTATTTGCCATTAGAGGGAGCTACTCTGCAGCTACACCAGTTATAAAAATTGAGACTTTTGGCTTTGGTTCGGAAGTAGATTCTCTGGTTTGAATAAGAAAACAGAGCTCCAACTTCAATGAAAAACCACAACCTATATTTTCAGCATATGGATGACAGAGAGGAAGCCGGAGTCAGAGCCGAGCTTTGAGAAAGGCCCAGATAAGCTACACTTTATACAAATGTAATCGTGTATAAAGTTCCCTTTTTTTTGTTCAGTGCCTTGTAGCACTGCATGCCGAGACTTTGAGAAATAAACAATTTTTGTGAGTACATACTTTCCAAAGGTCTACATAATTCACTACAGACGATTTATATACACATATCGTACATAGATATTTATAATTATATTAGTCTGACTTCTATCTATGGATAATTACCCTAAATTATCCATAATTATTACTGTAGCCAGTCAAATTATTTTGGCATGTCGTGAATCTGGCATATTGAGTCATGTCCTTCTCCATGTAGCTTTGCTGTCATTCATTTCTGTGGAGTGCCCTGCTGTTGACCTATTTTTGGTAACAACACAAAATGTGGTTCTGTGAGCCAAAATGTCATCGCAATCGGCAAGCCAACATCATCAGAGATTGCCTGATTACATGCATGTTACATATTATCGCATCGGCTCGCATTATAAATCGTGAAATTTTTTGCTAAGCCACAAACGGAAGTTGTCTCGAAACTGTCATTTGAGTCTCCAAATCTTAATTGGACTTCTCCCTTTAATACAATGCATCTAACTATCTTCGAGAAAGATGCGATCTCTGAGTTCTAAAGTTCAGCATTAGAAACATCAGTTGCGCTGGACTTTTCACATGGGTCTAACTGATGAAGTACCTTTACTGTGGTCCAGGCGTCTCCACAAAACTTGACCACAGCAGAGGATAACAATTATTACAAAAGATTTGATAGTGACTTGATGCCGACTCGGAACTTCATTTGATAACGGAGTTAACAAGATGCCTTCTCGACTCTCAAAGTCTTGTGGTCTAAGTAGCCTTCTCCTCTTCAATCCGTTTGAATTTGTTCTTAGACTTCTTGACTTTCTTGGGCAGTGTTTCGCCTTGCTGAGCGCCGTCTTTCATCTTGTTGCTGATTTTCTTCTGGACCACAGTGTAAGCGCTGCTGGAAGCTGGGAGAGGTAACAAGAAAAACGAGAATTTTTCAGGAAACAATGAACACCAACAGTAATAAATGGCCAGTTTGTGTGATACACAAGTTTTTCATTTGAATGCATGCATACACCTTGAACACTGGATTTTTCTTCTTGATGTTTAATTTCTGTTTTAATACCAATGCCGCTAAGTAGCCCCCATTATTCTAAGTATGAATCAGGTATGGATGATTAACTTTTTGATGTTGATGATGACTTTTGCAATCACAAGCAAAAGCAAAAAATCCTTCACGTGACATTGTTGAATTTTGACAAGGTCCATCTAAAGAAACCTCTATGATATAAGGTTTGGTGGCTTAAGTCCAAAGGACAAATCATTTCAATGGTCGCAACAGTGTTAGGTATTTTATCAGGATTTAATAAGAGCCAAGGCATTGTTACTTCACAAACAACTCCCCGAGGTGCTTACCTAAGGTCAGTGGACTGATGAGCTTGCCTTCAGCCGTAGGGTAGAGCCACGAGGACCCACGGGGAAAGACTGTCTTCTGCAGAAGCTTCTTTAACTCCACTGATAATAAAAACAAAAACACAGACAAAGTAAGCATTGCCTTCAATATACGCTGGAAAAAATGAGAGATTTTCTCGTCCCATTACAAGTAACAAGTCGTTGAGCCAATTTTGGGGATGACTTGTCCAACTACTGATGGCTACGAAAACAAACTGGGTATATGAATGAATCAATTTTTGAATGAGCTGAGGTAATTCAACAGAACCAGGACTTGTACTGCAAGGCTTGAATTTAACAAAGGCCACGAAGGCAATGGCCTTCGTTGCCCTGGTTCTTGGCCTTCATGCCCCCTTCAAATGTTTGAATAGACATTATGATTTTCCAATGTGCCCCTTGCAATGGAAAAGTGGCCTTGCCCCTTTCAGAACCAAATTCAAGGCTTCATACTGGAGACCCCTGGAATACCACACAAGTGTCCTACCCTCTGAGGCAAGTGTCCTAGCCTCGGGTGTCTACGACCCAAGATCGAGCCAATTTAGGAGTGATTTAGCACAACATCCGACTCTACCCTCAAAGGTACCCATTTTACGCCTGGGTAGAGCGACAGCGTGAATACGGAAGATAATTCACCTTTCATTTGCTGAATCTTCCTCTCGTGTTCCATCTGCTCGCGCGAATCCCCCAGATCGTGTAAACTATGAGGAGTGAAGTGAAGTCAAGGAAAATCAGAATCATTGAAATAAAATCTCCTGCCACATACGGTGGAAGCATAATAAGGTTTACAGCAATGCCAAGTAATAGAAAGTAAATTAACTGTAAAGAGCCGTTCAGCCTGCTCTAAGCATAAGTAGTTTGTTGATATTTTCTTCTTTTTTGTAGGCTGGCTAGAGGACTAAGAAGATTTTCGAAAGCTCGTACCTATTAGAATAGAGCAAAAAGAAATTTTGCTGAATTTGGATAAAGAAAATAAGGGTAGTTAAATTTGGACAAATTCATTGACTGACAAAAAATTTGGAAGCCTTGGGTTTATTGTAAAGGACTGTGACTAAATCCAGGACAAATGTCACATAGGGGTAGGGTAGTGGGTTCAAGGGTCGAGGTGTTCAGGGTTTTGGTAAAGGATACACAAGATCTTCGTCCAAATCCACATCCAGCTCTTTAGCAGCCTTGATGAACCAGTCGTTGGAGTGCTTTTTTTTTGCCACACGATGGGTGGCCTGGTCAATCATTCGAGCCATGTCCACTCGTGCCTTGACCGCATTGTAGAACAAGTGATCCACGGGAAAACTGGTTATGTCATCTACCAAACAAACAAAAATAACCAAAGATCAGGGGCCAATTTCAAGCGCAAAATTTGCTTAAGCATGAAAAGACTTCCTTGATCAAACAGGATTGCAGACCAACTTTAATTTTCATGTGATGTTTACTGCTTTTGACTTGTATTCGGCCATTGTATGCCGAGCATAACATTCACAATGAGTTTTGGCTGGCATACTGATTTCATTTACCAAAGTTTTTGCTGCTTAAAGGTAGTATCATACTTTGGTAGCATACCGAAGCAGAAATCTTTACAGATTTACCTATAACTTACATGGCATAAAGATGGTGATGGTAGAAACACACCGTTAAAATTGTTCTGCATGAAATGCTATATTTATCCGGAAAAGAGTCAAACCAGTGACCAAAATAATTTTTTAATCTTTTAAAGATAAAAAATTAAAGAGAAAACACTTCAGAAATACTGTGGCCGTTTTTCACTGTTTTCTCAAAAAGTGGGCACCGTATGGGACTGAAATTTCCACAGATGACTGTTACTGTATTTTCCTTGATATTTTTGCCCATGAATCTGTATTTCTTTGACAAAACAATTTCTTAAAATTAACCAAAAAATGAGAGCAAGAACTTGTATGTGTCCATTTCAAGGAAAAAGAACTTGTGAGATTTGTATATCTTTTCAACCCGAAGGACAACTTCTTTTCTTAAAAAAAATAGGAAACAAAGGAATAGGGATCTATAATCCTACGCTGCTCCTAGACAATGTATTGTTTGTTAATGGGACCTACCTCTGTTTAAGGTCTTGCAGAGTCGCCTGTACGAGTTGGCTTCCGTGGGAGATACAAACATGATACTAATTCCTTCCTTAGCTTGTCTGGCCGTACGCCCGCTACGATGGATGTAAATCTGTCACGAGGAAAGAGTCAAAAATGCCACAATGTCATTACTCACAGGGGGCAAAATTCATGACCCTGCTTACCATAGAAGTCTTCGTTTATGATCCTCATTCTCTGCTTAGTACGTTAGAGAATTTCTGCACTAGCTGTGTAATTGAGAAATGCATAGTAACACTAACTAAGCATGACCAATCCTTAAACATGAAATATAATCTTGTAAGCACATAATTTTGTTTTTCCATAAGCACCAGTTCTACACTTACAGTAAGCACATAGTTCGTTTCCTTCTTCTTTGTGAACCTATGCTATCATCATTACACTTGAAACCTCATCAACTCTCTAGCAATCTTACAGCCCTGGCTGCCGTAAAGTGCACAGAGGCTAATCAACCACTAAGCCATGTCTACCCTCACAGGTACCCATTTACACCTGGGTGAAGAGGAGCAATACTTTACAAAGTGTCTTGCCCAAGGACAAAAGCTCCACCAACCCATGGCGAGACTCGAACCAGCAATCTGAAGACCTAGTTGACCACAAGATCTTGAGTATGACACACTAGACCGCAAGATCCTTAAGTTCTCTGCAGGGTTTAAAGTGAATGATCCCAGGTGAAAGACGTGATAGGACATACCTCTGAAGTGCGTGGTACTTGGTAGTGAATGACATGCTGCACATCTGGTATATCCAGCCCCCTGGCTGCGACATCAGTGGCTAGGAGGAGGGCCTTGGGATTGGAGGCAAATCTTCAGGTTCCAGGATAAGAAGAAACAAAACGGCTGACTACAAATTGCAATACATGTACTCAATGGAAAATTGTACCGTTCATGCAAATACATCAATCTAGCAAGCCCATACAAGATTTCTACCTGTGTAAACCTTATATATGTTATCCTGTATTTTGAATCTGAACTCTCATTGTCTAAATTTCCTATCATGGTACAGTTAACTGATTTTCAGACTTTACATTTAAAATATGGCATTGATAAAGCGCCCTCGTTAGGTGAGAAAAGGGCCTGTAGTATTAACTCTGTCATCTTTTCAATATCATCTGAATGCAGCATCACATCTATGGCGTATTTACGGAAGCCTAGCTTGAAAACCATACTTCTACCTACCTATCCAGGTTCTTGAGACGTTGCTTCTGATGCATGGAGGAGTGAAGTGGCAATGGACTGCAGGCTAGCAGAGTCAGGATGGAGCACAGGCGACGGATACAGTCGATGCTGTTGCAGAAGACTAGCGTCCTACCAGGGAATTGCAGTAGGAAGTAGTACAGGTAGATGTCCTGGGAACCAGTTAAAAAAAACAGAATGTGAATGAACTCCATGATCTTGAAATCCCTAAATAAGTCAGTGTCAGAATTACCTGGCTACGGCTTGGAATTATACAGTAGTCTATGGGAAGGGGCTTAGATGTGACCATAGACGGGTGTGGGTAAAGACTTCAACAAACTTTCATTATGGTACTTTATGATACTTATGATCTCTGGCTTTGGCTTCGGCTCAGGCTTTGTCTTCGGCTCAGGCTTTGTCTTCATTATCAAAAAGCTGAAAATACTGGTTTGCACTCAAATTCAAACCAGATAGAGGGGCAAGTTTCCAAACGTCTGGCTTCGGAACGATTCGGACATGAATTCAAATGTGGTTGGATTGACTAAACAAAGGCCAACTTCGTCGTAGCGGGTGGCTTTTATACCTTGTCCGAGATGTCGCATATGATTTTGGCTTCCATCAGAGTGGCCACCGTGCCCTGCTTCTGTGTCAGATCCACAACGGCCGGCTCGTCTCGGATACCAACTTTCGTCATCAGGGCATCTGCAAATCACGAAGATCATAAATTGAATCATGGGTCTGATATAAAATAATTCTTTCAATCATTTACGTGAGCTAAGCTCTACAAACTATTCAATGTTTAAGCTAATCTGTGATGACTTCACGTCTATTATAAATGCTCGCACGTTACAGATTTTCATCATAACAAAAAACAGGATCTACGAACCGCTGAAAAATGTTTAAAAATTCTTCCCCGTTTTGTAACTCAACTAAAAAGTGACTGTTCCTGTCCCATTACAGTTCTGTGTCATTGTATAAATCTGTGCTGTACCAGTAAATCTTTGACGCACTTCTCCCTGAACTTACGCAACTTTCCCTTCCTGCTTTTCTTCTCCTGTTTCGGATTCCTGTTCTTGGCTGTCTTCCGGTCTGGACCGAGATGCACCAGAGTGAGAGTGGCCGAGAACACAAAGGTTTGTCGCTGGAGGCTCGCTGGTGAGCTAATAACGTGTGAGGAAACATGATACAAAATCACTACAAACCTTAAAACATGATACAAAATCACTACAAACCCTAAAACATGATACAAAATCACTAGCCAATGACTGCAGCCATTTCGATTAACTTGTGTGCAATTTGCGGTCGCAGCCAGAGATTTGGGACACAGCCTTAGTCCATAGCACACTTCAGTTGATCCACTTAGGTGCCCTTTTTGCATTCTGTTGCATTCTGTTGCACTCTGTTGCATTCTGTTGCATTCTGTTTCATTTTGTCACATTTTGTTGCATTTTACAGCCAGGTTCTTGGAGTAAAACCCTTTAGGGTTAACACAATTGGAATTTTGGGATTTTGTGGCCTACCGATTCATCTGTTGTAATATTTCAGTCAGCTGCTCATAGTGCCCCCTTTCAACCATTCTGTCAGCTTCATCAAGGACCAGACACCGGATGCCCGCCATGGTAGATAGGTGTGGCTCCCCCTGAATACAAAACAGGTGATACATAACAATATTAAATACCGGTAATAACAATAATGGTGGCCACTTATCAAGCACACCAGACCCCTAGGCCACAGCACACCATCCTTAATTATTTAAGGATGAAAGCAACAAAGCCTGGCAAATGTACATGAAGTCCCTCTCAAGTGATGCACCTTCCTACAGATCATACAAGAGACTAGACTGACTTTACCTCCTTGAAGAGCTCCCAGATTCTGCCCGGAGTGCCGACAACAATCTCTGGCTGCTTCTTGAGGACACGTTCCTGCTTCTGAGCCGACATTCCGCCGACGATCACAGCAATCTGCGTATTAAGGGGAATCAGTTTCGAGAGCTCAATGAAACAGAAAGAATCCTAAACTCTAACCGGGAAAGCTTCATACGTGGGAAAAGTGGTACCAAGTTATTAGGCATTGCAGTGTTATGTCTATGGAGGAATCAGAAAGCCACATGCATATGGTGCCATTGGATAAAGTTACAAATATCTGTGAGTGACAGGGTACCAGGCAGATGGATGAAGGCAATGTGACTATTCCTATATGGTGAGGTCAGAGCTTACCTTGATGTCCGTGTACTTGGTAACCTCCACTAAGTGGTTCTTGACTTGAACGGCCAGCTCTCTAGTTGGCATCAGGATCATGGCATACAGAGGTCTGTGAGAATGGGAGCCTTCCCTCGTAGCTTCAACCTCTCCTCCCGTCTGCCTTAAGCCAATCTGGGCCATCATCTCTTCGTTGGAGATGTCGTCGATGGCACGCACACAGCCGAAGCCCCGCTTCTCCATCTTGTTGATGAGCTCGACGCCTTCAAAGTTGGTGCCGTCCAGTTCGAGCATCTTCCGCTCCGGGATGCGGAATCTCCGTTTCTTCGGCCCCTTCTTGCCCCTGGGTCTTTTGCTGGCGGGCTTGTCTGCGGGTTCGTCGACTCCTGTCTTCGGTTTCTGTTTCTTCGTTGGATCTGTGTCTTCGATGCTCTCCTCTGCATCTTCCTCATCAACATCACTGTCTTCCTCTTCTTGGTCTTCTCCAAAGTCATCATCATCTTGGTCGTCATCCTCATCAAAGTCGATGTCTTCATCTTCACCTTCTTCGTCCTCATCACTGTCATCATCAAAGTCATATTCGATGTCTTCATCGTCATCTTCTTCATCAATATCTTCTTCATTAACCTCATCAATATCTTCTTCATCAATATCTTCCTCGTCAATATCTTCCTCGTCAATATCTTCCTCATCAATATCTTCCTCATCGATACCTTCCATTGCTTCGGCATCATCTTCATCATAATCATCATCATCCTCGTCACTGCCTTTTGCTTCAAACACCATCAGCTCATCCTTCCTCTTTCCTTTCCCCAGCTTCCCTCGCATCCCCTCACTGACCGAATCACGACTCTCAGTACCAGATCTCTCCGTTTTAGATGAGGATGGAATGTTCGTTTTCTTTTGGGGGCTAGTATCCCCAACAGTATGACTCCTCTCTTTCCCGCTGGAAACTGGCTTTGCCGCGGCAGCGGAACGGTCGGTGTTGGCCTGTTTGAAGGCTTCTGATCTTGCTTCTCGTTGCAGGGCTGCCTGGTGTTGAAGGATGTTGTGTATGACCGGAATCCCGAAGGCCAGTGTCTTCCCACTCCCCTAAGGAACACAATACAGAGGCTGATAATGATGATCAAAGAGGAAGATGTGATTCAATAATTATTTAAAATGTGAAAAGAACAAATTTATCAATCCATGGATAAATTAATAAGGTACAAGGTAATTTCTCCATTGCTGTGGGCTCTTACACTACAAAATCCAAATGGCTGTGCGAATATTTGAAGGAGGCATCAAGGTCAAAGCCCATGGGAAACAGAGCTCAATTGCTTCCATGCCAACAATTCATGGATTGGATCTAAACAGGACAAGAATTCCATTGAGATGGAGGGTCTCCATTGCCTTGATGACCTCGGCATTCCGTCAAATGCTCCCACAAACTATTCCCAGTCAAACTGCACCCAAAGCCTGGAAATTTACCGTTTCTGCAGCCCCTACGATGTCCTTCCCATCTTTGATGGCTGATGGGATGGAGGCCTTCTGGATGGGCGTAGGCTCCGTGAAGCCAAGGTCCTGAATAGCTTGGAGAACGGGCGCTGGAACATGAAGCTTCTTCCAAGCTGACATATTTATACCTGCATTAAAAATAATGAATACAAAGTTACCATCAAAGGAGCTCCACATGTAGTTTTAAGGTTTCTATGGTATAGTACATTGGTTGCTATGGGTACAGTACTATCATGACCCATGGATAGTCATTTCTTTGAGCCATACTTACTGTGTTCCTTCTTAGGTGCAGGTATTCCCTTTGTGAAACTTGATGCAATCTTCTTGCTCTTCTGTGCCCCGTCAACCTCCTTTCCAGTACTGTCCTTTTTGGGAACCTTGACAACTGCCTCATCGGCATTTTCATCCGCATTCCCCTGTCCTGTTGACGCGACTGTCTTCTGCTTCTGTGACTTGGTCTTCTTCTTGGCTGGTTTGGGCGGTGGGGAGGGACCCTCTGTTCCTAGCATTATTTGGTCGCTGGGAGCACTGTCTGCTTGACTATCATCTTCCGTCAGTTTAGCGTCTGACACGGCACTTGGGTTTGATGTTTGTCCGGCCTGTTTCTCTGTCTTCTGTTTTTTTGTCGGGGAAGATTTCTGGTCCTGGGATGGAGGTGTCTTCCTTTTCGCTGCTGTTTGCTCCTTGTCCAATGCGAGTTGTTTCTGTAAAATTGAAAGACAAATGTATAAATTTAACACATTGAGGGAATGCTTAATTTACAAAAGTCTACAATTTACCTGTAATGAATAAATGATGATTTATATAACCAAATGCGTCAAAATGGAAAGAATATAATTTATCCTGTCGGTCGGCAACATGTCACTTATTGTGTAAGCACAATGTAAGTTCACTCCAGTGCATTGTGCTACACGAGCTTGTTTTCACTCCAGCCATATTGTCAAGCATTGCATGTTCACTGACCAAAAAAGCCAGGATGTCCGACCGACAGAATAACATAAACATGGCATTTAAAGGGCATTCTTGTAGATTAGTGCACTCTGGTTAGTCTCGTACCCAGACCCAATAGATGTGAGGAGTCATATTTAGGCAAGTTACTTTACAGTAGAAGCTGGATACCAGATGAGCAGAGTGGACTAATGTACACGGATGCCATTTAAACTAAAAGTGCACCTCGACACTCGACAAAATAATCAACAGTCAATGTGTTCAAGTTGAAAGTCAGTCTATAACTTAAGTTAACCAAGTTAATCAGGACTCTGAGTTACGTTGATCATGTATGACACTCTAGTCTCATTCTTCCACGATGTAAAAACGGAGACTTACTCTATTCCGCCTGTTCCTATTTTTCGATCGTTTGGACCTGGGGTTAGCAATGATGACTTCGTGGTCGCCGAGGGACAACTCCTCGATCCCCATGAACTCACGAAGTTCGTCCAGCTTCAGGGCACTGTAATCAACATCAGCCACTTTCCACTTCCCCTTCAGCTCCATGTCTCCCTTCTCGTCTGTTTTCATTTCTTGTTTAAGCTTGCTTTTCCTCTTCTTTCTCCGATGTGCTTTGGATAACAGCGGCCTCGTGCCTTCGCTGGAAGTCGCCATCTTGCAGTCTTGCGAAATGAGCTTTTCGATACTGTAAACTTTAAACACCGCCCTCTTTTGACAAGAATCAGAAAATGAATGGTCTTCTTTCTTTTTTTTACATAAAAAAAAATAAAATTTTGTACTAACTGTATGATTTACAATTATTTTGTCTTTATTTGTCATCCGTGAACAATGGTGTTTGAAAATTATGTCACTACTAAAACACTGTAATAATGAAATATTATTCCCACTATCGCATCTGAATGTTTTCTTTTTAAAACCTCTTTTGAGTCCACCCATCAGTCCTACACATGCAAACAAAGTTGCTATACCCACTATTAATATAAACAGATTTAGGCATTAAAAGTAATATCATACTTTGGTTTTTGTCAAAGAAATGCAGATTTATGAGCAGAAATAAATAATAACAGTCATGTGTGAGAATTTCAGTCCCATACGATACCCACTTTTTGAGAAAACAGTGAAAAACGCCCACATTTCAGTCTTAAATCTTTTCACTGTTGTTTTTTTTTCAATACTTTAGTAATAGTAAAGGTCACAGATCAGCACTTTACACTGTCTGATCCAACATGTACATGGAATAAAAACCCTGTGAAAATGTGAGATCAAAATAGTTTTTAGTCATTAGTTTCACTGTTTTCTGGATAAATACAGCATTTTAGGCACAAAATGGGCGCAAAGATACAGTAAAAGTCATCTGTGAAAATTTCAGTCCCATTGCCCACTTTTTGAGAAAACAGTGAAAAACGGCCACAGTATTTCTTATGTTTTTCTATTTTATTTTTGATCTTTATTTAAAAGATCAAAAATAATGTTGGTCACTGGTTTTACTCTTTTCTTGATAAATACAGCATTTCAGGCATTTTAACGGTATGTTTTTTCCACCACCATCTATACACCCTGTAAATTATAAGTAAATAATTATGTGAAGATGACTGTTTCGGTATGCTACCAAAGTATGATACAACCTTTAATTTAATGGTCAAGCACCGGCATAATTTTTTTTCGCGCTCAATCACAATGTGTCCCTATTATGCCATGTGGTCCAGTTCGGAATTTGCTGCACTTTGGATATTCCCTTTAAAGTCTAGAGGGTACACGCAAGTGGGACAGACGACCTAGACTAGTACCATGTCCTTGACGGGATTATTGGTGGGGCCAACCGTGCAAGGCACACGCTGTGCACATTCAACTGGCCGAATAAAGACAAAATACCTAGTAGGATAGGGGGCCTTGTCAAAGGTGACAAACAGATAAAAGTAAACCGGCTCGATAATCGGTTCGCACAAACTTTTTGTACACTTGCCAGAAGGTGCATGGGTTTGTGCACAGTGCCCCAAATTTTATGACAACTAAGACCTTTTTTGTTCCCGTTTTTTATCACTTCATTCACGTCATTAGAGTTTGGTATATGAAGTGAAGTTGCTGAAGGATTAGGTCCACTTCCCGTGAAGAAATAACCGGTGAAAATTGTGCTACAGAAAGGTGACTTAGACTTGGAATTGGAAGATTCTTGTTTGGGGAAGTTTGTTGGCTGACCGGTCATCCAGCGTGTCAGACGCCGTGTCCTGCGCCGTGTCTGCCCGGGTGCTTTTTGTTGGAGGTACGCTCGATAGCTGACGATGGGGCCGGAGTTTAAGAGTGTTGTTCTCCTGGCTGTGGTGGTGGTTCTGGCCGTGTGTTTGCCAGCTGGTTGCAGGGCTTGCCCGCTCGGCTGCCTGTGTTTCCGGACCACCGTACGGTGCATGCATCTGGAACTCACGAGGATACCCCAGGTTGACAATGAAACAAAAATTCTGTAAGTAGATTCTTACTTTGCTTTGTTTCCAGTTTTGTTTTTCTACAGTTTTTTAGTATGCCCAGTCATACTTAAGTTTCTTTGCAGGAAATATATATATACAGATAACCTAGGCCTACCTCTTTGTCTAAACCACATGGGAAACTGACTGGATGAATTTAAATCATTGATTTAAGTGAAAAAGGAAACATGATTGACTGGAGCGGGATTCGAACCAGCAACCTCTGGAATATTGTTCCGGCGCTCATACCAAGTTACCAACTAAGCTATATCTAGCCATAATTAAAGCATGGAGGAAGTGGGGGATTGGCGGGCCATTCAAACTCCTTCTATTTCTTCCTCCATGATTAAAGCATGGATGAAGGTCCTTCCTCAATGGTCATTTTCTACTGAATATCAGTTCATTGTTGAATCTGCGACTGAGAAATTAGAGCCCAAATGTTGAGCGTAAATACTTCGAAAATGTCCCTGATCATGATTGCCCCTGTAGCGTAGACTTTGTGCCCATGCAACAAAGTGGTGATTGGGACCCATGTTTAACAAAGACTTTGAAAAATAAATAGAAAATGTGCGTGACTCTGACATAGATTTGTGGCTTTTGTGCACAAGTGGAACTCTTCCTATCCCCATGTTTGCTTGAGAATGTGGAGGGGGTGGGGGGGGGGGGGGAGAGGGGTTGAAGATGGGGTCCGGGTGTGAGCTGGTATTAAAAGGAAATACAATGTACACATGCACTGGGAATTTGTTTCCACGTAATGGTTGGAAAGTCACTGGCCCCAATCTTGTTTGTCCAAATGCTCAAGTCGAGGATCTTTCAAGGTCCTCTCGCTTATACAGTAAGATGCACAGGCCTTCTAAAGTTATGTTTAGAATCAAATGGCATGAATTTATTATTACTATTAGCTTGACCCTGTTGAGCGTAGTGGTCGTAAGGGAACATTGCTATCAACTTCATTATTTATTTTGATGTATGTGCCATTATGCTCGAAATTTTTAATTTTTGTTCAGCAGTTAATTTATGACTTTTAACAATCAACCTCTTAAACCTGTCGCTGTCAGTCTGCACGGAATGTTTGGATTGCAATTGCCATGTCTTGCAGGTTAATGAGAAGGCCGTATAAAGATAATTGACTTATTGGAGCAGGATTCGAACCTGTGACCTCCGGAATACCGAAGTGATACTCTGCCAACTGAGCAGATCCAGCCCTACAGGTATTGGCGCTGTCCCAAATTGTCAATTATCTTGGTTGGGTATTAATTAAAGTTTACTGCTTGAAATATCACATATGACGCATTGTTCATTCACAAAACTGTGTGGATGGAGCTTTGTCTACTTTGAATGGCCTAGAATCAATTAATATTGGAAAGTGTCGGCCCACACAATCCAACTTGATGTGGAGCTTCTTGGTGACCTTATGACATAATGAAATACAGAAAAAATGTTTATAATGCACGGTTCAATGAACCCACCTTTAGTGTTAAAAACTGAGTCATACAGTGTGAAACCACAAAACAGTATAGATTTAGAAGACTTAACCCACGTGCGGTCCTGTCTGCTAAATTTGGAGATTGTAGAACAATTGATTCAATCCTTGCTCCCTGAAAACAGCAAATCCGAAACAAAAACCCACCACCACACCTAGACCCACAGACTTAACCACTGGTTTGACCTTCAGACTTCAAGCTAAAGATAAAGCAATACAAAACCACACAGGAAACACTTCCTATTATAAATACTGATGTGCAACAACTGTAACAACAATTGCAGGTTGCTATCCCCTGGTCTCCAGCGCTCCGCGATTAAAGGGATTCCATTTTTTGTTGAACTTGTGACCTTTTGTTGAATTCAGTATACATATGTAGTATTCAGGCGTATCATTCACTGTGTACATAATCCTAGTTTTTATGGCTTACTCGAATCTTAATTGATTGATGATGAAGATATCAGGTGGATCATAGTGGCTGGATGGTAGGCAACATTGGTAGTTGGAGGGCATTTAGAATGTGATTTGTCCATGGTTAAATGTTGTATGCCAAAGTACGGTATTTGGCGGGGACATGTGGAGAGACCAGTTGCTCAGGACTGTACGTACATGTAGGCCTACATACTTAAACAAGGCCAATGGTCTCTGCTGTGCAAATACATCATTATGCATTAATGGGACTGGCAGGGGTACCTATGCCCACATGCAGTACACAGTAAGGCAATTAATGCTCCCTGTGGTTACAACATATGGAGCATGAACTTATGAAACCAGTTCCCAACAAAAGTCAAACAAGACTGTTCAAGACTGGAAGGGACACCAACTTCCAAGATATATAATATACTTTGTCTTATTAACAATTAAAGAGAAAAATGGGAGCAATAATTTTGAAAATTAATTTTTATTCTAAGGACTGTGCATGCAATTGTGCTCCAAAACAAAGAAGACAAAAGCCTCCTTTTATTCCTTAAAGATCAAGTTTTAAAAGCATTTGAGAAAGATTCTGTCTGAATTGAAATGACAGACCCTCCCAACTCAAAGCAAAGATCAAGTTTCATATTTCATCTTTGGAGTTTGGATAAGGAAATAAAAGTTTGTTAATTGCTAAACTACATACATGTACAGTGAATTTTCCTCTTTCCATTTTAAAGCTTTGCAGTATGGCAAACTTTTCCCTACAGTAGTTGATCATTTACTCTAAGAATGACGACTGGCTCATCCCAAGATGACAGTTGAATTCCATTTTCAAGTTTGTCCTAACACCTAGTCTTTGTGAGTTTCCGTTGAAAGCAGTTAATAGGTTTGTGGAACAGCGACCCTCTACTCACAGACTACTGCAGCAGAAATCACAAACTGATTTTCCCATGTTCCTCTCAAGTATTTGCTATATTGATTACGGTCTAATCCAGCCCTTAAAAAAAGAAAGAAAAAGAACGCCCGGAAAGAAAAAAAAAACCCTCACTATTGAAAAGAAAGACTTAGGCCTAAATCGTAAATCCCTATTCCTTCTGGTCCCCCATGTTTAAGCATAGTGATCCCCGATACAAAGTCCTGAAAGAGCCTGAACAAATTTTGCAGAGAATTAACAGTTACAAGGCAAACATTGCAGAGGGTACACCTGGTGGAGCAGGACCAAAGGGATCGATTCTTTTGTCATGCGAAAAAAAAAAAAAAAGCGTTGCAGACGGAACACTTATTGAGTGTCTCTGTTAATCTCCATGTTTTATTAAAGGAAAGTATTAATGGAACAGCAAACTGGGGGATTGTAGTTGTACTGTATAAAATGTACTGTGAAGTTTTTTCAGCGCCCATTACTAGTCTAGTAGGGCCTATGTTGTCCAGTAGAAAAAACAAACAAACGATGACATACTGTAATTCATTCATTTACATGTACCTTGCATCTTAATTTTGTGTTACAATGTAAGGTGCATGTCTGCAGGATAAAAATGTTTGCACCTTGGCAATTCCAGCGTAACGGACATGACAATTACACAGTTTTTGCCTTATTCAGAGGATCACAAATTAGGATTGGCAGTTTGCAAACAATTTTAATTAGGCTTATCAGACACATTTGACTATCACAGTGACATATATGTAATAAATTTTATGTGATTTCATTGAACGGTTGTAGAGAAAATGCACTTCTTGTGACCGTAACAGACATGACACCAAATGCCTCTCTGGAATTGCCCACCTCTAAAGACTCAATTTAGTCCTTGCTTCGTCCGTAATACCTACAGGTACAAGGCAAGATTCCGATGTTGTCACAGCATTTTGCCCGAATTTGACAACAAAGATTGTCCACTACATGTATTAGATTTAGCCATTCACCAAATTGCACCAAACATTTTCAGTAGACAGGGTGTCCAGAGCCTAGACACCCAGACACTGCCTCTGGGTAAAACCTTGTTGGCTGCATAGGGTGGTCATTAAGAAACTGGAAAGTTCAATCTTTATACAATTCGCAATTTAGTCTGCAACTGAGACAGGGTGTCAGAAAAATGCCCAGTCACTCTATCTCCCCTGGAGATGTTGTCAGCTAGAGTTTGTAAGCAGTTTTTTTGCCAGTGAAGCAGGTCGAGAAAAGAATACATTTGCATTTTAATACTGAAAAGTCGCAGATGAAAGAGAGTGCCTCCCAAACGGCAGCAAAGCCGGTCAGAAGATGCCAAGACACTCCTGTAGGCTGTGGCTAGGAAAACCCTATCTCTTCTGCCTACCCGCTAGGCTAGTCTGGCAGGAATTGCTATTGTCTGAGGTAATGTCTCAGCCCTTGTATGACCCATTGACCTGCCAGTTTAATAGTAGCCTGCCACATTGCCTGAGTGCACTAGGGTCTGCTCCTCTAATAGATCTCTCTATGGTAGACAGTAGACTGTACAGTGTATCCTTTTTTTATGATCCCCAAGGGATAAGGCAGATTACAAACCATTGTCAAGATTCCTGGGTCAACCTAGGTTCTCCAGCCTCTCCTTGAAGTAACTTTTAGGTTGAAGCATGGAGGAGGAAGAAATAGTCCTCTGTTTGTAGCTCTATGGTTGAAGGGACCCTTGGGTGGGTGAAAGTAGGTGCCCAGTGGGGCAGAGTGGGTTTAGGATCAGGCTGGGACCCTTGGAATAATTTACTTGCTGAATGATCACTATGGTCAGTGATGTGGCAAATGGCTGTAATTACAGTATCATCAAAGCGGTCGTCTGATCTTGGGGAAACTATGGCTGCTAGATCTTGACCCATGACCCAACTGCTTAGTCACAGACTTCTGCATAAAGGTGATCTTACTTTGCTTGCCTATAGATGAATAGTGTCATTTTCGTCGTTAATTTGTTAAGGCTGGGTTCAAACGAGTATACTCCTGAGCGCTCGAACGGCTGGAGTATGACACTCAGGTCAGCGAGAGTATACTCTCTAGATATGGGGAGTATACTCCTGCACCGGAGAGTATTGCGCGCGCATCATGCTTGTGTTACCGGGAGTAACCGCTCGAACACAGCCAAAATGTCCCAGCCTTGGTGTTTGAGATTATGGTGGGATATGTAGACCTGGTGGGTCAGACAAAGGGTTCCTTTTTTTCGTAAACAAGATGTCTAGATAGATTGTCCTCATGAATCCTGGGCATGAAATTGCCACAGATGCATGATTGATTGCTGGCCTGACCTGGCTCACCAAGCATTCATTCCCAGCAAAGCATATATGGGCTTTGTATGTTCATGTACACACACATGCATGCATTGTATGCACAGCACCAATTGTATACAACTTGCCCGCATGTTTACATGTATACAGCATTCATCACTAAAAAGTTCACATTGTCAGTGAACTTAACTGCCAAAACCTCACCAGCACAAGCCCATAAATTATAAAAAAAAAATGAATGAGTTCTGCTTAAGTAACTTCACTTAACACGCCCCGTTGAGAACATACTCTTTACAACTCAACCAAAACATTTCCTGACAGTCAAATGTGATCCCATCGAGCAGATTCAGCAGAATGAGTCATAAGTCACTCAAAGTTTAGATAAAGACGAAGAACAACAATTAGACCTATACAAATTGATGTAAATCATATGAATTGTTGATGTTTTCACCTTAAAAAAACAATCTAAACAGGTAAACATAATCTCTCTCTTTCTTTCTCTCTGCGTGGAAAAAATTTAAAGTGAAAAGTTGGCCTCAACTTAAGCCTCATTTTGTTGTATCCAATGACACATATTTCAGTGACTGTGTAACTTACCCAGGCCAGCCTCCTCTGGCCATACAGGTACTGTACAACTAGTGTGGCAGGGCAGATTAATTTCCACGGGGGAATGGATGTATTTATTTGTTCCTTGAACCTGATTTCTGCTTACAAGTAATTGGTTCCACCAGGAATTCCTTCACTTGAAGTTGATGTCACATTTTTCAGATTTTTTTTTTTGCCCGCCAGATGGTTTGAGCTGACAGCGTTGGCCCAGCAGCAGAGGCGCGAGTAGAAAATCCCATGGTACAAGCATGGAACAATATAATTTTTTTTTATGGAAAGGGGCACTCGTTAGTTGTTACAAGGAGAAATATTTTCATCAGACTCTATTTTTGCCCTCACAGGAGACGTGCACAGGTACATGTACATTACTACATGTACATGTAGTAACAATGGGCCTATAAGGGGCCTACAGGTGGACATGTTCATTACTTGTACACGCGTATTGTTCATGTTCATGTACATGTAGAGCCTAAATTTACAGTATTATTGGGTGAACCTTTTGGGGTGAACTGGTTGGGGTGTTCTTACTTGGGGCCTTTCTCAAAGCTCAGATGCGGCTCAGGCTCCGACTTCGTCTCTGTATTAATATGCAATCCACATAGGCCTAATACTGAAAATATAGATTACAAAGTGGTTTTACATTGAAGCTGAAGCTCTGTTAAATTCTTTTTCAAACCAGACAATCTACCGGTAATTCCGAACTGCAGTTAAATTTTGATACACGTCTGTAATTTTAGCCGGAGCATGAGCCGGAGTCGAGCTTTGAGAAACGCCCTAGGTAGGAAGTAAAACCCAAATTACTGTATGTAGGGTAACATGTCATGATGTTCACATACTGCAATAATGTTATCAAGGGCTACATGACACAAAACCGGGTACAGTGAGTCACACAACAACTAAATCAGGCATAGCATTGAGGTTTTCCTTTTGAACATTTGCGACTTAGGTATATAGGCCTAATTCCTGCTGATTTTCCGACATGATAACATGAATGCCTCCCTCGGGGGGCAAAATCGGTTTTAACCCAGATTCAACATCTGAATAGGGGCGCGTGTACATGTACGTGTACAAATTACCTTCCTCCATGCTCAGCCCAAGAGGCTTACTTCTAGTACTAATGAATGTTCTGTACCAGTTAGAGCTGTCTGCAAAACCTGCCATAATTTGTTGATATTCTGGGATTAAGGGAAAAGGTGTGTGAACCTGTAGGGCCCAATCAAGTACATACAATTATGTAGGCCTACACATTACATACACAGTAGGCCCCTACACCTACAATATTGCACTTGCCTAATCATGTTTCATTACCTGGACTTACACCTGTATTAAAGTTAATGGCAGTGCATTTAGGCCCATGTGTGTATTGATATACATTGTACATGTAGGATTTCCTTAGCATGAAACAGCTGCAATATTTCCCCCTTGAGAATAATGTAGTGGTATACATTATATGCCTAAAAGTTATTACCAGGGGCGAGTAAATCCACCCCACCCTATACCCCCTCCACCTGGCAAAAGACACATACATGTATATCAAATTGAAAAAAATGTAACTTCACCAGCAAGCTGAATCAATATGTGGTTGTCTCTCTCCCCCATCAATGCAGATATCATGCTGGGTCTCACTTGATATGTAATTTTCAAGTGCCCATGAATTTGTACACAGGATATGAGTGTTCAGGCTGCACATGTATGCACTTGCTGGCCTTATTAATTTTAACATAATGTTGCGTCTCTTCGATCCAGTTCAAAAACTTGCCGGGCTGAACTGGGGCGGATCCGGGTTGGTTTTCAACATGGATAGTGTGAAAACTAAAAGGCCTTATACAACTTAGTGCCAATGTAGAACTAGGCCTGGACTATAATACAGGTTAATTTCTTACTGGTTTTTGAGAAGAATAGGGTTTGAGTGGGATGTATTTTAATTCCACATAATCCGACAGATTATCGTCCTTTTCTCTGAAAAATCTGTTTATGTCCACCTGACTGAGTTTGGATTTGGATCACATTGTAACAAATGTTGAATAGAACCCACTTCCCTAAACCCTTTACTCCTCGACTAAAATGACCTTTGCCAAAGAAATAACAATGATCCCTTTTGTTGTCAGAATGGTCATGCAGTGCTCTGCAAAAGCAGATTTGAGAAATTCCCCATCTATTAGTCTTAATTCCTGCCAGCCTGATCTTATTTTTCTGCAAATTTATGCCATTGTAAGCCTTTGAGAAAGATCCTGCCAGGAATAAAATCGCCAGACCCTCCTAATTCCAAGCATTATAAATTTCAATAGGCTGTGACAAGATTTGTGACAAGGAGTAGAACATCTGACTTTATTTTTGTCTATTACCATTTTGGAACTATTTTTTTCTGATGAAATACGGACAGAATTACCCTTTCAGCTTTTGAGGCAAAGTCTGAGTATTTTGAAAATATCAACAAGAAAAACAATTTTTCAGAAGAAAGTACCTGTTCACATAATATCACCTCCAAATATAACTACAGGCTCTTGATGGTTTTGGGTGGTTTTTTACTCTTTCAACTCTGACCTCATTAATATTGATGCAACTTCCCCGTTAACCTGAGCAAACTTCCTAGGGATCTGTACTGTAGTCATCCTTTACAAATTAGAAATTTCCTCAGTCCTTCGAATTCAACTTATAAATGTACTGTAGTTTCGTCCTGTCATAGTGTGCAAGTATTTTATTCACTGCCTCAGTCCTTCCAAAAGATACCGGTAAATATTGGCCTATACATGTACATGTACTTGGGCAATTCCATGGTAACGTACGATACCTGTTAACTGACCTAGATTCCTTGATGAATCATTCTTGAAAGACTCCAATTTAAAATGCTTTTTTTGGAATCAGCAAATATATACCTCTTATCAATGATTCCTTGAAATGCATGCATGGACAAAAGAGGTTACTGCACTTTAAAAAAAATGTCCCCTAACAGTGGAAAAGCGAAGCCCACATGCAACTTTTTTATGGAATGTTAAAAGGTTTGTCTTGAACACACAAGTCATTTCTCATAAACATGACTCATATTGCATGACTTTTTTGAAGTCAAGTGTACGTGTTTTTTTTAGGGTTGACTCAGTTGATATGATAATTGACATTGTTACTCCCAAATCATGCAAAATCTTGTCGGAGTATACATTTTTTGTGAAGATTTAAATAGAATTGAGGGTTATGAGGTTAAAAGGTTTTCAATTCTTTGATTTGGAGGACAAAGTTTTCTGGATTGTGCAGTCCGTGACAGAAGATAATAAATTGGACATTTCAAGCAAATAATTTCCTTCGGGGCTAACAAGGCATGTAGAGCGGCCAATTTCACCTGGAGGAATGACCCCTCGGGATTAAGGAGCCACAGTTGACAGTTATTGATCGACTCCAGATTTGCTGATGTCCCCCCTGTCTTTTTTGTTCCGTCAAAATTGGTCTACCCCACTTCCGTTCACCTGAATCTTTTGTTATCACACTTATTCAGTATGGATTTTTCTTCTGTCTGTTAAAAAAAAAACAAGAGAGAAGACTGTAGGTTCCTGTGAATGACAAGACATTGTACGTCTTGCTGAACTCTCGATGCGGGAGATACGATAGGAGAGGGTAGAGGTACATGTACATGTATGACTCATGGAAGCAAAGGTTTTTCTGGAGCTCTGGTCCGGTCAGCATGGATTAATTGATTAGTCTCCGTTCTGCCAATTCAATTTTTTTTGCTTAAATAGGGATTTAAAGTTAACTTAAAACAACATTTGGTAGTTTTTGGCGTGCCCATTGTACACACAAATTTGAAGCCAAGGTTGATGCTCACAGTATGGCCAAATGGTTGGTATAGCGGTGTTTGTTATAGCCACATTCCACTATACTGTACTAAGGGCCTGTTTGTTTAACGCACAAGATCATAAAAAAAATGAGTGATCCGGATCCCATTTTAGTGTACCCTGCATATGATGTGGATCCGAAAATCTGGGATCCAGTGCGTTAAACAAAAATGCCCTTAGTGTTTCTCTACAGCCAAAGAACTTTGTTCAGTTTGTTCTTTCAGAAATCCTGAATTATGGCTAATTTTCCATGAACACAGTTCTACATGTTTGAGAAAACAAGCTGATTAACTATTGTTTTAAAGAGAGCACCACCAAGGCAGTGCCCATGCTATGCACTTAAATGCACTAGGCCTACTACTACTAGGGCTTTGAAAAAAACCTGAGAGAAGATGTTTTGAACCGTACTTTCCCACAGTCCTGTGTGTTTTTTTGCACGCAGCACTGGCACTGGCTTGATTTATTATGCTGTTTGCAAAATGCAGGAAGCCCATTTCTTCAGTTGAAATGCATTTAGGCCCATAACCATAATGGCAGGAAGACACCTGTAGGGCTTTTACAACCCCAAATCTCACGGTCTCCTAGTTTGGCACAAAAGACTTTCCCGTTTCTGGGCGAGGACACCCAATTGCCCACTAATTTTGACACGAGTTTGGCACTCCGCTTATGAAAGAAAAAAGCACATGATACAAAAAAAAAGAGATAGGAAAAAAGAAGTCTCCTCCCTCAAGGTAACAAAAGGGAACTTGTGTTTGGTATCCGTCCAGGTCTAGTCCTCTCCCTCCATGGGGTAGAGGCTTGGTGGATTCACACAAAAATCCAGTCTGTTCAGGATCATCGAGGTGGAAGACCATAGATCCAAGGAAGTCCCATTTATTTGGCCTGGCAGACCCGAGGAACTCACAAACAAAAATAGCTCTGGAAGAAAAACCTTGAAGTTTAATTGCCAAGCTGCCCCCCCCCTATTAAAATAAAGCATTCCCCCCATTAAGAACAAAATCCATGGATATCATAAAGTCTATATTTGAATGATGGACTTGTTTTGAAGTGAAAGGTGCTGAGGAGGTTAAAGGAATGATAAGCGTGATTGTGAGCTGGGGTTAGGCAGTGGACAAAGTTGAACAGGTTTGTATTATTATTTAAAGTTCAGTCACATACTACTGTTATGTACCCATCTAATGTATGTTTTCCCAGCAGTATGCATACATTGTGTAATTCTTGTGGCCGATTGGTGGCCGTCTTGTGTGTCCGAGATTGTTGACTTTTTCTGGGTTGGTCGTACATGGCTGGCCTGCCCAAGGACTTGTTGTCCTCAATAAAAAAACAGGATGCATAATCCAACAATCATACATGTTTCATGATACTTGATAGGCATTCCGTGTAATAGAATGGTTGAGAAGGGACTGTACATGTACATGGTCAGACCATGGAGGAATGATTGATGTTTCTGCCAGCACCATCTCCATATCCTGAAAGTTATACGTACATGTAAATCTGAGAACACTTCTCTTTGGGTATGTTTGTAATAAACCAATTCTGTACTGTACCTTTAAGCTGATAAACTCTCCGCAAAATTTGGGAACAAACAGTTACACATATGTAAGAACAAGACCTATGCCATGAGCATGTTTGTATGCTATTAACGTACCCAACCCTAAGCCGCAGAGAGCATGTATGGTAATTTGGTTTCGGTCGTGAGATCATGACGTTCCCAATCGATATCCATCCTGACAAAGCAGAGGCTCTGACAAATCAGACACGATAAATCATCACTACCACCAAAATACATAGGCCTACAGTTCACTAGTATAAGTAGTACTAGTAGACCTTTAGATTTAACCACTCTGACAATGGCTTGGGAGAAAGTGAGTTATGTCTCTTGCACAGACTAAACAGTAAACAAACTTTTCAAAACTTGTCTTTTTTGTTTAAAGTATAGTACATAATGCAAGATTGTATTATTTTTAAGAGAACATTTAGTCTATTAAGGGCCTGTAGGCCTATATTTTTCACCACGGATCTTGGTCGCCTTATTTAATTTTTGATCTTGCAAATTCACGTCACAGGCAGGATACGCTTCGATACGATCCTGAGCAGCTTTTGAGCACTGGATCACTGATCGTGTTCCTCATAACAAACTGAAACAGGCCCTAAGCACCTGATCTTCAAATTGCACGTCATCAAACCAATGTGGGTTGTGGAAATGAACATTTCATCAAAATTGGGGATACAGAGTTCAATTTTCAAAAGGGTTTGAAGTCAATTTCAGCGACATTTTCACGTCTAAGTATGGTACATGTATCCATGTAGGTTCTGGGGTCGATTTCACCAAACTCATCGTACATGTAACTTACTATCAATCGTAGGACGTAGGATGCATGCAGCCCTATGTAGGATACGATGGGTTATCCTTCGTAACTTGAGTTGCGATCGATCATACGGCTTGGTGAAATCGATCCCCAGTGTGACAGTCACACACTGACATGGAGTGTAGAACTGTTACACTTTGGAACCCGGATATCTCGAATGACCTACATACTGGAATACTGTAGGTTTGGTATGCACAAGTGTAAAGTGGCAATGTTCGTACTAGAGTATTTGGACCATTGTGCTCCTCTATCAACAGCTGAATGTGTGATTGTACAGTATAGACACACACACATCTTGTCATATCTGTTTATAAAATCCATTTGCTCACACTATCAGTAAAGCTTCTTTTTATGATAGCACATCAGTCCATCAGCGGATAAAAAAAAACTCCCACTAATTGGCAACCAGCAATGATAAATGGCGACCTGTGCTATGTTTGAGCACGCTGATTAAAGAATGGACAATGGCACTGGAGTATATGGATTTGTTTGGATATGTTCCTCTCCGCAGAGTCTGGCTTAAGGAGGGCCTGACATTTTTATCCTAGCAGGATCTTTCTCCAAAGGCTTTAATAAGAGACAAGAATATATGCAGGTGAAGAAGATGCATATCCTGGGGTCGCACGGAAGAATTACCAAGCTGTCAATACTAGGCTCATGAGGGTACCCGACTCGCACTGTCCGCACCGGACTATTCGTCTCGGGAATTCTTCCTGGGCAGAAGTTGGCTGGTAGAATTGCCCGCGTGGGTCGGGAAAAGTAACTGAGAGGAAGACTTCCTGAGACGTGCGCACTGGACCTAAAATGGGTCATGTACCCAGCGTCTCTGTAACTTTGCAGACAGGGCTTTAGTTTCACATGGACATGGAAATAGAGAACTGGTATGTACACGGCTGTCCTGATGGGGACACCAAGGGCCTTTCTTAAAGCTCGGCTCTGACTCCGGCTCTGGCTCCGGCTCCGGCTCCGGCTCCGGCTCTGGCTCTGGCTCCGGCTCCGGCTCTGGCTCCACTCTGACTCCATGCTCTCCATTTCGTGAATCCATTCTAAAATATAAGAGTATCAGTATAGAGCCTTTTGCCTGTGGTTTGGAAGTCGATTCTCTGGTTTGAAAAATAAAACAGAGCTTCAGCTTCGATGAAAAACCACAACCTATATTTTCAGCGTGGATGACAGGATTTACCAATGACAGAGAGTCAGAGACGAAGCTGGAGCCGGAGCTGAGTTTTGAGAAAGTCTCAATATGTTCCTATTCCCATTTTATAAAAAACTTCTGTGCAACAGCCAGCCACACTAGCCAATTTGTATAGGAAAGTGCACAGTCTGTTGATTGAATATATCAATAAAAGAGAACCTCCCAAGTTGATTTGGTGACGTGGCCACGTTGTATTTTTGGCTTGATGTGTCTGGCTTCTGTCCAAGGGGAGCGTAGTACCGTACATTTATTGGGGGTGCATGTTTTTTATTGGTCAGCAGCTCAGACTGGGGTTTCCTTCCAACAATGCAAAATTTCAGGAAGCCATGTCAGACAGGTAAACCTTAATCATCACACCCAACCATAAAAACCCCCATGTTTGCAACCAGCTTCCTAGCTACCCCAACATGTAGGCCTATAAATTGGCCCTGTTTAGTTGGGGCATTCCGTAAACAACAAACAAAAATACTGAAGTAGTTGTAAACAGGTTGTTTGTCACTGAGTTATAGGTCATGATTCTTCTTCACGCAGGTAATGAAGGGGAATGCCTTTGTCATTTGCCTAATTAGGTTTTTTTAAGGTCATTGTGTTTAACAGATTAACCTACAGTGACCTTTATTTTCTGTCTGAGGTTGGTATACACTGTACATCTAAGGCCACAGCAACAGATACACTGTAAAAATGCAGCGAATGGTCTAGTACTAATGGTCTAGTTGATCAGCTGCTGGAGGCAGTAATAGAGTTCATTGACCCATCATAGACCCTAGGTCTATGGCCCTCAGCTAGCCATCTATGGTCAGGACCATGAGACTCTTGAAGGACTTTCAGACAGGACAGGAGAGTACAAGCACAAAGCCCTGACACTGTAGCTTTATATTATTAATGGGGGAGGGCTTGCTGGGATTCTACAAAAGCTCTTGTGTGACGTGACAGACAGACAGGCAGGCGCAGACTGTTTGAAATCAACAGGGCTTTTTATTACTTCCTGGGAAGAAACAGGCCCAGAAGTCAGACTCATGAGAAAAACTCAACCATCCTTGAAGTGTATGGTGCCTTGTAATAAGAAGTTTAGGATGACTGTGCATTGTCAGATCAATGGAGTACTAAAGCCCTGTCTGCACTGGACTGTTTTGGGGCAAAGTTACGGAGATGCTGGGTACTTTACCCATTTTATAGTGCGGACATCTCAGGAAGTCTTCCTCTCAGTTACTTTTTCAGACCCGCGCGGGTATTTCTACCGGCCAACTTCTGCCCAGGAAGAATTCCTGAGACACTTTATCCGAGACGAAAAGTCCAGTGTGGACTGTGCTAGTTGGGTACCCTCATGAGCCTAGTATTGTCAGCTCGATAATTCTTCCGCGCGTGCACGGCTAAGTTATCCGAGTCGAAAGTCCAAGTGCGGACACCAATAATTTTTGCCCATTTTTCATTTACCCATCGGCTCGGTGAAATCCCCGGAAAAAAAGTTCAGTGGGAACTTATTTCATGGTCAGACAGTTGGTCCAAGATAGAGCAAGAGTAAGAGTTGGAAGCCAGAATTACCTACTAGAGGTTTAGTTCTACTAGCTGGGTATTAACCAGACTGCAGGTGCTGCCTCGTCAACAGAATCCTGACCCAAAATGTCAGACCCCGTAGGTCTTTATTTAAAAAAAACCCTGTCCACATTCCTGGGTGATACCAGGCCATCATGCACTTCACTACACTTGCTCTACAAATCTGCAGATTCGTGTAACCTTATTGACACAACTGGCTAGTTCTTACAGCCCGAAGCTATACTGGTGACAGTTTTCGAAAAAAAAGAAGAAGAAGTCTGTTATGTAGAAGATGCTCTATTTAAAAGTCGTTACGAAAATCCGGTACAATGCGGATACTATGGTCATTTATCACAATGTGTCAGTTTTGTACATTAGACTGAGGAGGTAGGACACATGATTACCGGGTAGACCATGATGGTTATCTGAAACAGTGGAGTTGGATTTTGTGATTCGGCAGAACATTGTAGGCTTTTTAGAACATGTTCATCCACAAAGGCAATATTTCAACGCCAGTACATTTCTTCTTGAAACCGGCCCCCCCAAAAAAACAGATAAAATGCTTGGACAGCACCACCACAGATGGTATTTGTTGTCTCTTCCTTCCTCCATGGTTGAACCATAGAGCAAGCATAGCAATGAACACACCATAGAGTAAGACATGTACCATTATTGTACCATAGAGATGTACCATAGAGCTAGGGCTATGGCTCAGGAGTTTCTTTGGGGCTAGGGAACTATGTTTGTACAGTTACATGTACATCACATTCACCATAGAGCAAGGAACAGAAGGAGTTACAAACTTCCCTGACTTCAAAGAGACTCCATTATTGTTAATACCATGATGCATTCACACAGAGTCAATGAGCTACTACTACACCATACTTGTATGGATGTAGGCCTATACTGTCCATCAGAGGTTATGTATTGGCCTAAAGCATTATTGACAGTATTTGCAAAAAAGATTATCTAAAAATCCCTTAGGGGAACTGCAGCTCCCCAGATGCAGAATATATACCTGCACATATGATGAGTGCAGTCACCCCCTCCCTCATCCTTTTATCTTGGCTCCCTCCCCCCCTTGGGAAAAACAAATTGATTGGTTGACAGTTGCAGTCTATTGTCTACTTGCTGACTGTGCACCAACCATCTCAGTATCTGTGTTTGTGATGCATTATCCTGATCAATGGTTTTAAGATCAGGAAGTGAGTCACCCTATTGAATTGGAAGGAGTCTACCACAACATTATAGTATCATGGCATTACTGTAAGCTTACATAAGATCACAGACATGTACAGAAGAACATTTTATAGGCTTTACAAGTAATAAACAGCTGCAAACTGCTCATCAGCCAAAATGACCTGAAATATATCAAATGCTTAGAGTTAGGAGGGCCTGACGCATTTCAATCCTAGCAGGATCTTCTTCTAAAGCTAAAGGCCTTTGAGAAAGATCCTGCTGGGATCGAAATGCGCCATCAGGCCCTCCTTACTCTAAGCATTTTATAGGCTTTACTACATTTATCATCAAGACAGGGGCCAATTTCATTGCTTAGTGCAAAATGTCTTGCTCAATAAAACAAACCAGCATTAACAATTCCATTTGATATTCATGTTCAGCGCACAACAGCCAAAGAACAATCACAAGTGACGCATGCACAACACATGGACATTTGGTTGTTAATCCTGTTTTTATTATTAACACAGAAATTTCATGGTTAGCAAATTTTTTGTGCTAAGCACTAAGCAGGTGCGTGAAATTGGCCCTAGCACAAGGCAAATCACAAAATTGTTGACATTTTCAAATGTACTCCTCATTTACATAGTATTCAATCAACTTTAAAAGTGGTTTCATGGCTTCTGACTGGCAAATGAACAGAGGACAAACAACTATTTGGGACACCGCCAACATAGGGCTGGATAGTTCAGTTGATAGAGCACCGGTAATGTATTCCAGGGGGTCGCAGGTTCAAATCCTGCTCTGAAGCAAATTATTCTTTAAATGTCAGGTAGACAAAACATTTGAAGTTTAATTACAGTAAGCACTCTATAAAGCAGGTTTGATATTTGTTGGGGGATTGAAAGTCTGGGTCCAATTTTCAATTGATAATGTGCAAGGAGGCTGGCTACATAACATCCCATTCCCAAAGTCCCTTTTTCCTGTCCGTTGCATAACAAGTGTCCTTGCAAAGAGATAGAGTGCTAATGAGATATTTGCTCCAACATACCGCCGATCCTTTGCGGTCAGAAGTCCTACCTAGAAATGTTAGTCCAATGAGTGTCTTTGATACTGCTACAAACCAACAGAAAAACACCGTCAGCTGCATGCTTGACTTGAAAACACTTTCCCTGGGAAAAACATCTATTTTGCCATTGTTTGCGCAGACTTTGTGGTTTAAGGGGGGTTGGGGGGAGCTGGATTCACAAGGCTGCTATAACTTTGTAAACCACATCACAACCATTATAAGCTCATGGTGTTTTTTTATTTGATGAGGGGTTCGGGAAAAAAAAGTGGTTCAGAGCAGGGAAAGGAATCCTTTGACAAGAGCTCCAGGGATTGTATGCTGATAAACCTCTTCCTTGCTTTACTTGTCAATCCATATAATATGTAGTTCATCAGGACTTAAAGGGATACGCACAGTGCTTTTTTATTGAGGATTTGTGAGCTCTAACAAAAAACATGAAATGGACACGGTTGAGAAGATTTATTTCTTTTGAAAGCACAAATGCATTTTTAAAGTTGTGCTTCCGATTGAGTGTTTGTTTGGTTTTATTTTGTGATGAAAGAGCAACTGTCTGGTGTCGCAGTAAAAATGATGGACCATGTCGTCTGTTGGGTATTCGCACTTGTTTGCAGCTGGTTACACTCTGGAGTCTGGCCATGCAGTCATCGTTACGACCGAGGTCTTGGTCATGGATGGTTACGGTCCTAGCATTCTAGTGATCAATGTCTCATCAGATATTATTTGGATGATGTTCTGCTTGAATTATAAGCAATGTTTAGGGTCATATTTGAAGGCAGTGTGCCTCTTTAAGGGATGGAGACAGGGAGTCTATCATAACAATTGCCAGAGGTAAAGGGAGATGTTGACGCTCGAATCTCCAAATGGATGTCATTTTCGGCCATCTCCACTCTCCATAAGACAACTGACAACCTGAGCAGTCTGGCCAGAAGCTGGACTGCCACTAGCTTCCATAACAGTCCCTTTTTGACATTATTGACAACTTCACATCAACATTCTGAAAATGAAGATGGTGGAAGCATGAAGCAATCCAGTCTACTAAAATGAAGTAGATGTTTATTTTATATCGGACATCTCCTCTCTCCTGAAGACAAACAGAGCCCGCCAAATGCTATCCAATAGCTGCACTATACCATTGGCTTCCATAACAGTCAAGTTTTAACATTCTTGACATCAACATACATGTAGGGCATTTATGAAACAGAGGCTTAGGCTTAGGCTCAGGCTCACGCTCACGCTCCACCTCTGACATCCATATACTGAAAATTGGGTTGTGGTTTTTCATTGAAGCTGAAGCTCTGTTTTCCTTTTCAAACCAGAGAATCTACTTTCGAACCGCAGCCAAAAGCCTCTATTTTGATTCCAGTTATTTCAGAATGGATTCACGAAATGGAGCCGGAGCCTGAGACGGAGCCTGAGCCTCCGTTTCGTAAACGCCCATAGTCAGAATGGACTGTGTTTGAACTTGGAGCATACGGGCTGGAACATTGAGTCAAAAGCTGATAAATCAAGTCCCGTAGGGATTCGAACCTGTACCACTGTCTTCCTGGTCCCCATCACTCAGTCACATATACCATTATTGGCCGTTGCTCAACAACCAAAGCCCCGCTTATTTTAACCCCTAAAATCTTCATTTTATTGGTCCTATTTTTAGACTTCATGCATGATTTGATTTATTACATCAGAGGAATGCACCGATTCAGTTTCACCTAGTAACATTGAGAATTTTGTTTTTATTATGTTACGGGTTGATGGGTCTGCTTACCTTATTTATGAATCTGAACATAATCTACACTCGCTGAGGTGATGTATGGGCTTGGCAGTCAAAATCTGTATCACACCTGATGTGCAATACTGGGGCCAGTTTCAAAGAGCTGCTTTTTAATATTAAGCAAGTTGTTTTGTCCTTTTAAGATTTATTGTCTTTTCAAAGCACTGCTTAAATGTACAGTACAGGATTGGTAACATACTCAAACAGAAATTTTCACAGATTTTCCTATAATTTCCAGGGTATGAAGATGGTGCTGGTAGAAACATACTGTTGAAAAATTTCTGCCTGAAATGGTGTACCGGTATTTATTTGGAAATAAGTAAAATAAAGACTGAAAACAGTTTTGATCTGGGGGTAAGATCAAAACCATTCTTTTTGTTTTATAAGAAAAATTGAGGTGGGTTTTTTATAATTTTCTTTTGACTCAGATGTCCAATCGAGCTCAAATTTTCACAGGCTTATTGTTTCATGTACATGCTGGATTAGACAAAGTGTGAGTGCTGTTCTGTGACCTTTAGGCCTACCAATCGTGTTTTACCTGGTATACCTTTAAACAGTTCAAGCACCAAAGCAGTCTGTTTCACCCAACAACACCGATTGCTTACAATCTGTGAAAAAAAAAGCCACAATGTAAATTACTATGCATATAATGCAATGTGACCCTAAAACATGATACATCACAACAATGAAATTGAGCCAATTTGCCGTTTCATTTTACTCATGCATATTGCATGAAGCTTTTTTTGTTCATCAATATCACTTTGAAATATTAGACTTGAACTTTCAAATTCATTGTAATTTAATTTTCCTTGTCTGGAATTGCCACAAATGTCAGTGGGACCCTACAGAATGAGACTCCTAATGTCGACTTTTAAAAACTTTTCCCATAAATTTCAAATTTTATGTACCAGAAAGAACGTGTTGAGAAGTTTATTGTGATTCTGCGGTCACTCAGGTCAACTATGATACCCCGATAAAACAACTTCAGACATCTTTTTGGGTTCAAAGGCATCAGGAATTCTAAACTTGACTCGCATTGTGCAACTAATTTGTTAACCTGATAAAATAAACCTCTTGTGTGAAATTGTATAAAGTTGTTTTAACTTCCTGCCATAAATCAACAAGACCCGTGGAGCAAGCTGGGCTGGGGTGGTCTGGGGCTGTTGAGGAGTAAATGACAGGGCCGTTGGGAGGCTTGGAGGTCCGATAGGTCCACAACCTGCAAAGTCAAAAGTCTCTCCCCTCTCCCTGCCCTATGACTCATTTTATATCTTGGTTGGGTCACAATCTCAGAGTCTAACCCACTTTCTGACTTCCTGTTTTTTGTGATGTGTACCCAGGCTCTAGCATAGTTGGAATAACTATCTACTTGAACAAGTTCAGTGAGCAAAGCAAAATTTGTTCCTGAAATCTGAGGACTGTTTGTGTGTTTTCTTTGCACGCACGGTTTCGCCTGAATCGAATTTGAGCCCTGCATATCATGTGAATAGCCTGGGGCTGGTTTTATTTATGGGTAAGAATACATAATCCCTGTTGACTGTGTTGGTTTTTATAAGCTGAAATTGTTTTCCTGACTGATTGACAGGCTGGTTCAGCTACTCTCAATGTGTCAGGTGTCCTTTTACTCCTGCCTGGGTGATTCTTGACCTGGGTTTGAACCCAAGGTTGAGAGAAGGAACTGGTGGTGCCCAAAGATACATGTTGATGTACACACTAGAAAGAGAGAAGTGGGAAAAGTGTACTTGATACATTTATGTACATTTTAGTATGGCAAGCACCTGTACCTCAGTGCTGGGGTCGATTTCACCATTTCACCTAACTCTTTGTAACTTACTATCAATCGTACATGTATAAGGACCTACATGTATGATGCATTGCAGCCCTACGAAGGATACGGATACGACAGGTTATCCTTCGTAATTCAATGGGAGACTTTTGAAAACGGGTCTTCAAGTCAACAGCGCATGCGCAAACCATGATTGCACAATTGGGAGCATGCACGCGTTGTTTTGCACGTACGTGGGTGTGCGCTTTGACTTGAAGACCGGTTCTCCAAAGTCTCCCATTTATTGGTCCATTGGTCGATGGATCCACATGAACATGAACATATGCATACGTGTGGGTCAACAAACTTGTCTGAAAGGTTCATGGAAGGTTCCGCCTCCAGGACTTGTCTCAGAGAGCTGCTTAGCACAAAAAATTTCTTAGCACAAAAATAGCTTGCCCAATAAAACAAACCACCATTGAAAATTCCATTTGATATTCATGGTCAGCGAACAACAGCCAAATAGAACAATTGCAAGTGATAAACAACACATGGACATTTGGTTGTTAATCCTAATTTAAGACAGAAATATCATGAATTTTTGTGCTAAGCAGCCCTATGAAATTGGCCCATGGGCCTGTCTCAGAGAGCTGCTTAAGCACAGAAACTTGCTTAGCATGAAAATCCTTCCTTTATACAAATGGGATGCCAATCCCGAGCTTCATGTGATGTGTATCGCTTTTGACTTGAATTGAGCTAATACTAGCACTGTGGGGTTTTAGTTGATAACCTGATTGGGTTTTGTGAGTTTTATTTGTTAAATTTCAACGACAATATCTTGAATCTAAGCCAAGGGGGCTTCTAATTTCTATGACCATTGGATTCAATCTGGGTTGGTTGTTTATCATTTGGGACATTGCAGGTGGAAAAAAACACACCTCTTAGAAATTCTTGTTCATTTTTTTCTCCCTATAGGCTTGTTAGTACCATTGTATTCATAGCTGAATCCAGGTGCTTCAAATTGAACATTCCTGTGGTTTTTGCTCAACTTTATTTGTGACATATCAATCAAGATTGAGCAGGTCCATGGGAGATACCGAAATGTCACCTGTGAATTCACCACAGAGTTTGGGCCTGTTTGTTTAATGCACAGGACCACTGATTCTGCGGATCCGGATCCCATTTTAGTGCACCCTACATAGGACGTGGATTCCTAAATCTGGGATCCTTTGCCTTAAACAAACAGGCCCTTAGTGTTGCTGTCGACTAGATACTGTTGCTGTTAAAAAGAGAAGGAAAACAAATTCACTTTTTCACAGTGACTTCACTGTTGAAGTCCAGCATTCTTGTGGTTTTCTGCAAGATTGTATTTTTTGACGTATCAATCAAATTCAAGCAACTCACTGTTGAAAGCATACAGACAGTCACGTATTGACAGACTTGTTAGTTAGGAGGTACACATGTAGTTCCATTATCTTCTAGTGCCCTGTTGTGCGACAATGCAAGAAAAACAGGGAGTAAAATTCGTATTTTAAAAATGCTTCACAAATTGAGCATTCCTGTGGTTTTTGTAACTGTATTTTTGTCAGTAACCTTCAAAATTTTGTGCAACACCAGCTGAGAAACAGATTGCTTACATTATGTAGTGCCTATATTATGCTCATGCATTGTTGGGCCTGTTTGAAGTCGGTGCTTACAAGGCAGTTGTTGTTTTGCGAAAAGTTGGAATAGAAATAGATGAGATATTTCTGTTGGCAGGAAAATCTTGCACTGAAATAGAACATTCCTGTGGTGGAATCTTCGACTCTTCAATCAAGGTTGAGCATCTCCAACAGAGAATCCCATACACATTGATAGTCACATACATGTATTTACTGAGCTTGTTTTTCAATTCAAAGTTTGGATCTATTTTCAGGGCACTTCTGTCCCAAAAGGCTCTGTTGTGAGAAAAATTTGAAACAGATTTTGTGTAAGATTTACCAATTACCAATTATAAATTGGACATTCCCATTGTTCCTGTATTTTTGATGTATCAATTACGTTGGAGCAGTTCCAACTGTGAAACATTATGTAGGACTGTCACATGTCATTGAGCTATTCTGGTTGGGGTCCCGGGTAGCTTCTATTTTCTACCATGTTGCTGTGGTTTTGAGGGACAAAACCACATTATTAACATATAATCACAGTAGAAACCTCTTCCAATCAGAAGCACTGCATTCCTGTGGTTTTGTAAAGTGCTGTATTTTTGTCACGCTACAAATCAAGTTTGATTGATGCCTACTGAGATGTGGAAATATACATGTACATGTTGGGCTCATTAAGAGAGATGGTTATTTTTTACAGCACCTCCGCAGTCAAAGACAAATTAAAGGCCCTTGTGACCAAGTGGAAACAAGGCAAGACCATAAACGATTATAATCAAATTTTGGTGAAATCTGTGGCGTGATCTATTGCATCTCAATCCATAAATAACAAAATAGAACCGGCATCCTGACAGCCCCTTTTCAGTTTCAAACCCTGGATCGGACTTTGTCTCCCTCGACCAGAAGCTGAAAATACATGTTGTGGTTTTTCGCCGCAACAGTTTTCAGAAAAAATTCTCAGAACAGTTGGAAACCATAGCCAGTTAGCCACAAGCCTATTTTGAAACTTGTTATAACTTATACTTGAAGACAGATGTGTGAAGAGTAGCCGAAGCCGTAGACTGAGGCTTGGAGGCTCCGAGCCCAAGACAAGGATGGGCAAAGGCCTATTTTTAGTAATTTTCTCAAAAAGCAACAGGGATGCGCGGCACCTTCTGCCACTTCCTGTGGGATGTGTCCTGCATCGTCTTGGACACTTTTGAAATAGCCAGCAAGACCACGAAGAACATCCCGGCACATCTCAGCGAAAGAAGCCTTGTGCTTTTAAGTCTTCAGCTAAATATAATTAACAGCATCTTCCATGGTAGAACAGAGGGTACACTGTTGTTCAGCACACCCACATCCTGACCATTGGAAACGTGTATTAAGTGCTTTAGATATTTATCGTGAAATTCTGAATGCGGGCGATTGTGCACACAGCTGGTCTCTGGCTTTCTTTGAATAGAAAAACAACCCAGAATATTGTGAGCTCCTTCGCTACTTAAGAAGCTCTGTTTTATAGCACTACGGTGTGATTGGGCATTAGCACTTATTTTAAAAGCAAAGTTTTAACAGACTTCTGACAAAAGAGTTTGATAAATTTGCTTACTGGTAGCTTTTTTTCGTACTGAAGCAAAAATCTGCCGAGTACCAGGCATGAAGCAGCATGTATCACATGTAATTTGGCCGGTGAACAGTAATTTGCTAAGCACGTGACTTGTTAGTGCTTTATTAATAGCACATTTGTGAGCTTCATATATCCCTGTGAAGTTGACCCCTGCGTGTCATTGTGTTCTTGTCCCATAATACAACAGTACCCACACTACAGTCAGAGTAACTTCATTACTCACAGAAACGCTGCATGCTCCAGTCATTGAGCTGTTTATCCAGACAATTGATACCAGTATCTATTTTGCCAGTCGGACCAAAATTAGACTCACAATCATCAAGAGCTCCCACAGGGTTTGGGAATGCTGGAAAAAATGAAATTCTTCTACCTTGGGAGCGGGGAGGATAGTTTCAGTTTAGGGTCTGCCGTGGAGGAGACAGGGTTTCTTAGTTCCAGCTTTTTACTTGTTGGTGGGATCTTAGCAGGTAGTCCTACTAACAAGAGATGGGTTTGGGGTCAGAGGGTCACCAGATTTTTGACTGAGGCCAATTATTTAGGCCAAGATTGGATTTTGTTTTCCTTTCAGTCAAGGTTTGCAGGTTTTTTTCTTTCATTGTGCAGCTTGTGCTACCACTACTACTAGGCTAGGAATTTAGCCTTTGTAAAGGACAGGGTCATTTTGCTTTTAATATTAACAGCGGTGATTCCATTAGAAAATTGTAATTATCCGTGACAATGTAATTAATTTGATACGGGCGGTCGGGCACTGAGAATGTAAACAAGACCGTGGCCTGAAAGACATGTATGTAGGCCAATTGCAGTATTAAACTCAATGTACACTGTACTGGATTTCTAAAGAGATAGGCATACAACAGTTTTAGCTTGGAACCAGAGGTACAGTTGTCATCTTTTAAAAGTATAGTACAGGATTGGCAACATGCCCAAACAGAAATTTATGTTCAGAGTTTTACATATAACTTTCAGGGTAGAAGATAGTGCTGGTAGAAACGTACCGTCAAAACATTTCCGCCTGAAATGGTGTACAGTATTTATTCAGAAATTAGTCAAACGAAAACCGAAAACAGTTTTAATCTTGGGGTAAGATCAACAAGAAAAATTGAGTCAGGTTGTTGCTTTTTCTCGTGACTCAGATGTCCAATTGAGCTTTATCATTTCAAGAAGTACATATTGGATCGGACAAAGTGTGAGTGCTGTTCTGTGACCTTTATACCAATCATGTATTATACCTTTAAAAGATTGCTTCTCGGATACCATTGCAATTTGTAACATGAGACCGTACAGGGAACCTCTGAGAGAGATGATACTAGTAGGCCTACCTGCTAATAGTTTTAGAACCAGAGGCTTACTTAAAAACTGGTTTAGCCTTGCAGTGGATCCCAGCTTGTCACAAAAAATATGAGGTATCCCAAGATGAGATTGACTGGATGGTGTTTGGACAGGTTTTGAGGGAACCTCAGTCCTGCAGCTGCAAACCATTCCGGACCAGCAGTTGTCCATGACAAAGGCATCTCTGTATCTTTTACTTTTAGAGGCTCTCTCTCTATGTTTTCATCCACAAAATACTGTGATATTGTCTCAGTTATTAGTAGGCCTATCAAAGAAAAGTCCTCTTTGTGTATGCAGGTGTTACCCATAAGCTCATAAAATGTGTCACTGTGCTCCAAAAGGGCTTTTGACATGAAATTCCTGTACTTCATCTTTCTTTACTGATTGATACTGGTAGCAAGTGCACAAAGTGTACAGGTGTCAGACTTTATCTCTCTTTAATAAGGTTAATAATGGGTGATTTGTACCATATATCAACAACCTGTAGGCTATCACCTCTGAGATGACCTGTTGTTTGGGTGGCTGTGATTGGTATGTACATGTATACAGGGAGGTGTCAGTTATGGTGCTGTTATTTGTTTTCGATGTGGAAGTGTTCTTTGAATAAGAAAACAGCCTCCATGTACCGGTATGCAGAAATGGATTAAAAACCAATTTCACTATTAGTGCGTGGTTTATACAGTATCCATGTGCTACCTTGGGCTAGTTGACCCTTCTGATATTGTTTTTTTTGTGCTGATTTCCAATGAAATTATTTAAATGCTTTTCTTCTTGTGATTAATTTGAATGAAACATATTGTAACTGTGTAGGCCTACTGGCTAATATCATCTGAATATTTTTGTTTTAGGGTATTCAGGAGGTCGCCAGTTCGAATCCTGCTCCAGTAAATTTTTCTTTGTTCACTTTTCAATGACTTTATATTCAGTCAGTTTCCCTTGTGGTTATTTGATGATTATATTTTTGTTTTATTTAAAACTTTTGTTTTGGTGTTTTGGTTTGATGGATTTCTTGCAGTTTTTTACTTAGGAATCATAGTCGTTTGGTTATTGCATTGGTGCCCCTGGTCGTTCCATTTTGTGCCCCTGGTCACTACCTCGTTAAACAGTAAAAATGCCATGATTTTTGTCTTTTTCATTCATTCATCACCTCACACTTTCAAAATAAATATCGTCACGTTTTCTGTCCCCAGTAATCTGAAATCTGTGTAGACTCGTACTCTGCTAGCAAGTAGCATGCCTGAAAATGTTCCCATCAGCCATGACGTCAATTTGTAACAGTTAGCCAAGAGCACCGTAATTAGTTGTTTGTGAAAATGTGGCATCCGTCATCAATAAAGCTCCACTATAGCTAGATGTCATTGATATAAGGGAACCTGGGCAGGCCAGGCTATATTTATTTTATCAGTCCATCGGCTTGGTTGGATTGTGATCGGAATTGGGACGAAACATTCCAAGTGTGTTGAGATTTCGTTGTGGTGACGCAGTAAACTCAGCTCAGTGATAGGCTAATGTGATCGGCCTTTGAGATATTGGAAACTTTTTGAACATGAAACAGCTGTTGTTGTCAGCTGACAGCTGTTCACTATATAATGCACTGTACATGTGAAACATTTCATTGAAAGGTGAACAAGGAAAAAAAGACAGGAACAGGGTTCGAACCGGCAAGCCCCAGAATACTGTATCGCTGGTCTACCAACTGATCTATTCTGCTATTTGTTGACGGTGTCTCTTTGCTTGTTTTTAATAAAACATGTTTGTATAATGTGGAGACTTTGTCATAGCCTGTTTTATGACTCCAGACAATCATGAGCAATTTTTATTTTTTTGCTGTCTTGTTTTAAGTTATTCTAAAGCAAATAAATTAAAACTGCCTGGAGCGGGATTCGAACCTGCACCCTCTTGAATACTATACTAGGGTTTTACCAAGAAAGCTCTTGAGCCTAAATGCTGGAGCTGGCTCGAATTGTCCATTACAAATGCTGGATTGAAAATCCCAAATAAATTCTATGTTGTAGAACATCAAGTTAACACCTCGGGTTCTCATTCCATCAAAAGAGTTCTTCATTGAAAGGTGAACAAAGAAAAATTGACTGGAGTGGGATTTGAACCGGCTACCTCCTGAACACCGTACAGGTGCTCTACCAACTGAACCATCCAGCCCTACGTTTGTGGTGTCCCTAATAGTCAATTAGGGACAAAGATACATGTAATTGACTATTTGGGACACCACCAACGTAGGGCTGGATATAGAGCAGTTGGTAGAGTGCCTGTACGGTATTCTGGAGGTCGCCGGTTCAAATCCCGCTCCAGTCAATTTTTCTCTGTTCACCTCTCAATGACTCTCAAATTCAGTCAGTTTCCCTTGTGGTATAATTAAGTTTAACAGAGTTGTTCGCATTGTGCACCACAAACCCACAACATGCAGCGCTATTTACATAAATTTATGTCCATGTTTGTTGGTTCTCTTTTCCCGCCAGTTGTTGACCTTCTCAATGGAAGCGTCGGCTTCTGAAAAATGCCTCCGTATTACGCCTCAATTTGTGCTTGATATTATCAGGTGTACTGATGGTGTACACAAGTCTGTGCGTACCTGTGCTGACATTTTCTCACTGAAGAATTTTACTCCTCCTGTTACATGTAGGCCCATATCCCTTGAGCCGGTGCAAATATTTTCCAAGCAATACCTTTTGATATCCAGATAGGGTATTCATTTTTCAAGTCTTGGATTCTAATATTGCATTCAAGATTTTGAATGCCAACCTCGGGCGTAGAGTATCCTTTGTAATGTAACCCCCTTCTTCTCCCATCTGGGGTTGATTTCACCAAACTCATCGTACTTACTATCAATTGTAGAACTTAAGATGCATTGCACTTTGCAGCCCTGTGTAGGATACAATGTGTTATCCTTCGTAACTAGAATTACGATCTATCGTCGATCTTCATGAAATTGATTCCCGATCATGCAAATGTTCTCCTATAAGAAAGTTTGTATTTTTTCCATTTATCAACACTTATTTACAAAAGGACACATGTCTTTGCCTCTTCAAAAATGCAATTTTCAAGACCAATTTTATTATTAAAATCAATAAAAAAACCTCCATGTGAGAGAGAAAGGTCCTGCTAGGATCGAAGCGTCAGACCCTCCTACACACCTTTTGTGTGACAGTTAAATACTGCAGTGATGAGATTTCTCAGATTAAAATCTGATTTCAGAATTTTTTGTTTTTGATTTCAGATTTTTTCCTCACATGCTGTGTACAAAAGTATAGGAGATTTTCAATTTCAGACTTGTTATGCTCCCTGTCAGCTGTTTTCAGACATTTTTATCATTGGTCAATCTCATCCCTGATACTGCAAATTCATTCTTCCAGTTTGCTTTCAGCCTCATATGGTCTTTCACAATCTTCATTTTCAAGGTTGACGAAAAAAAGTTTGTGGGAATTAATAGTTCCTTTGCACGTTTGAAAATGGTTTTCCAAATACCCCCTTCTCCCCTGCTGGCATGCATTTAGGATTTCATGTGGATTTTATTGAAGGGAAAGCAGCTGTTTTAAATCGAAATGTTTTCTGGGAATCAACACTGTTAATGTCGGGATCAAGGCCAAGATCAAGTATGTAGTCTCCATTTATAGAAACTCAAAATGCTATCAGCTTATGTACATGTACATACACAACATGCTGCATACTGACTTCTCTTTTAAGCCCACATGTGTAATGTTTGTCCAAAGTCCTGCTTCTATAGAGAACTCTTTTTACTCTGTTTGCACCATTGTTTTTGTAGTGTGTAAACAAAACAATTATTCATTGATCATCAGACAAAACTTTGCACATGACTCTTGTTCTTTTCATTTGCTGTAAACATTCCTGTTTCATCAAATGTGAGTGACAATCTGAAGTACTTTGACTGTTGAATAGGTGCCTATTACACTGCTGGACTTATGCCAAGAGTAGATCATCATAGAGGTTGTTGATTGACTTTTCTCTGTGCGATGGGAAGACTATACCATGGGGTTGTTGATTGAGTGATGGATCTCCATACAGTGTGAAAAATATGTACCATGGACGTGGTTGAGTGTCTTTTCTTTGTGCAATGAGAAGAACATACCATGGAAATGGTCAAGCAACTTTTCTCTGTGCAATGGGAAGGCTGTGCCGGAGATGTACTTTTTTCTGTGCAATGGGAAGATTATTAACTGTGGCGTTGAGGAGGTCTAGTGATTTTTTTCTCCATGCAATGGAAAGGATATACCATGGAGGTGGTTTACGACTTTTTCTTGTCAGTGTGAAATGGAAACAATGTATATTCTAGTACATGTACCAAAATGTGATAAAGGAACAGAATAGTGCAACTAGCGTTCAGTGTCTGTATTAATAGGCCATCCTGCCACTGTATTTGTTTGCTTGTTTCACACTGATGCTGTGCAAAAGTTCTAAGTTTAGACCATTACAAATGTATATCTCCAGAAAGTGAAACAACTTTCATGCAGTCAGGATAATGTAATAGAACTGCACTGTGCTGTGGGATGGAAGAAAGCATCATCGGGTCGATCGACCACACGTTGCCACATACTGAGCACCGTTCAATGGCCACCAAGTGAGCTGGAATTCCGAGCAGCTTGGACTAAACAATGTCCGCTGTCGTTGATCATTTTAGGACTTTGCGTTGTCGGGGCATCGTTGGGGGAGGAAAGGCTATATTTATGTAACGGAAATCAAGTTAAAGTTTGCCGGCAGAGTGATTGGTGTTTACGAAAGGAATAAATATATCAGAGTAGATGGAATTTTCATGAATGAAGTTATTTGTCATGCTGTCAGTAACATTCAGTAAACATTCACTGATGTCCAACAGTCCAATGCATGTAAGCATATTCGTGTATTACATAGGCCTACACAGGGCTCCAAATAGTACTAGCCCGGCGTACATGTACAATGTCTAGCAAATGCCACTCTGGGCTAGCTAGACTCACTTCCTAGGTTGCCCATTGGGCTAGTAAAACAAAAAAGATAAGATGTTAAGGTATGGATCAACATATGTACGGGCCAGTACAAATCTAAATGGGCTAGTAAAATCTAAAGTAAGCTGGCCCGACCCGATTGGCTAGCCAGGAAAGGAAGTTAGCGCAAGGCCTGCTACATGTACAGTGTAGGCGTATATCTTTACTTTTAACTTGATGCTTAGCCTGTATTTTAATCAAGGGCCAATTTCATAGACATGTTTAAGCACAAAATTGGCTTAATACCGGTATTAAAGCGTGAAATAACCTTCTCCCAAAAAATAAGGTAAAACATTTTCCCTTTTTCCCGCTTTTTTTGGCAAGAGCAAAATGTTCCCGCATGAATTTGTTCCCAGGGTGGAGAATTTGTTCAGTTGAAGGGACGTCCTTAGGGTATTTAATCCCCTTGAAAAAGAAAAAAAAAACCGGATTGTTATCTACCTGCCCTTCACCTGACATGGTTCAAGTAGGGAGTCACCCTGCATGGCTACAGGTGTACCGGAACCAATACAAGTCCCTCGATGACATGTATTAACTGACATGTTCCCCTGGTAATCATGTTAAATGGATTACTGTTGCAAAAAAAAAACAAGGCTGAGAAATACTTGATTGGGCTGAGGACGATTAAATCGCTCCGTCAACCACTCGTCACCAAATTTTATTTCTAGCATTTCCATGGGAACAGTGTTTGGTTGATTCTTGCAAAATGTCATGATACGTCTGCTGGGAGTTTTTCTGAAACCTCCGGGGACGCAAATTTTGCAGTCTGATTTTCTTGTTCCCAATTTTTTATTCAGGCAAGTCATTCTGTTAATAAAAGTCAAGCTCTGACATCTGTAGTGTGTAAGCTCCGAGGAAAACAGAATCTTTGACTTTTAGTTGAAAAAATTGGGTTGAAGTTTAAAACTCAGACTTTTTTTTGCAATAAACCTTCTTCTGAATCTTCAACTGGTATGTAGAACTTCAAGACAGATCAAGTCAGGGTTTGTGATTGGAAGTAATTTCTGTCACTGAGCTCAGTACTGCAGTCGTGTGCAACCAATATTTCTTGGAAATAGTCGGGTAGAGTGACTTACTCATCTTAAAATGAGGTTTTAATCAAATGGGTGTCTGGGCTTCATTCTGACACCCTATCGGCTGTTTTTGGCAGCTCTTCCATGATTTGCATTTTGTATGTTGAAAATGGAACATGCAAAAAACCTCAGTGCATATCATGCATTTAATATCAAATTATTTAGAACTGAGTACACACAGGTGAAAGATTGGTCCAATGTACTGTGTACATTGTAGTGTTGGTGGAAGACATACACCTGTACTAATATGTACCTGTACTCAATGGGCAAAACTATGCAACCATGTGACTATGTAAACTGTAGGGCCTACTACATGTACCTTGCTATACACACTTTATGTACATGCACAGTATGTAGGCCTATATTCCGCTACACCTACACTCACAGTATGCAAGTCTATGAGTTATGTATGAAACTGGAAAAAGCACCGGGAAAGTAAGCCCACATCATGAATGAATCCTGCAGTTCGGTAGTAAAACAAAACAAAGACAATCTACAGAGGGGTGCTGGTGTTTGCACTTGACCCTGTGACCTCACAGAGGGGGGTTGGGCTATAAGGGGTGGTGTGGTGTGGTATGGTATGCATGAACAACGGGCATGCCCAGTTAATATCGGAAGATTGATTCCGCTGGCCAATCAGACGCCACCGAATCAAACCGCCCTCGTCTATCGTCTATTTGCAAAACGAGACGATAACTCAGCAATCTAAATTCAGACCGGCCCCCTACGACGAGACCCAATTTTGGGGGGAGTGGGCTTAATGGAGCAATTCAAAGGTTCCTCAGAAAATAGCAAATCCTGCAAATCCGATTACAACGAGACTTAAAGGTTACAGTCTCAACTGACGTGTTTCAATTTGGATGGTGGCGTTATAGTCTACATGTACATGTAGGTCTACATTCTGTCTGAAGTTCTCGTTCCAAGAGGAAATGCAGAGACTATTTTGAAATCCACAATTTAGGATTCTGAGCAGTTCCCCTGTCGGATATTATATTTCCGATCTAACCAGATACAATTGACTGTCATATCACCACCATCACAGAGGAAAAGCGATTTAATGAAGCAATTGAAGAAACTCACAGCCCACAGCTCACAGTCTGTGAGGCACACACAGAGTTGGCCAAGGGGTTGCCTTTGAACGTTTGACCCTACATAATCTCAAGCTGACGTCATGCATTAAGCTCCATTTACATTGCCCAGGAGTTTTGCCTACAACACCCTGGGTACATGTGATCACAAAAATCAAATTTCTAAAATTGTTTTTAGTATCGGTAGGTACATATGTGATGTATGAAAGAGATGGATATGAGTCACTCATGTTACATCAGGCCTGGAATTTGGTTCTGAAAGGGGCAAGGCCACTTTTCCAATACAAGAGGCACTTCCATTGGAAAATCATAATGTCTAATTGTCTATGGAAATATTTGAAGGGGCACTGGGGCCAAGAACCAGGCAACGAAGGCCATGGCAGTCGTTTGGCAGTCAGAAGCCATGAAACCACACACACACCGCCATACCCAAAGGATCGTTTCAATGGCTTCTGACTGCCAAACAAACAAAGATAATTGCCTATTGGGGCCACCACCAACGTAGGGCTGGATGGCTCAGTTGGTTGAGCGCCTGTACGGTATTCAAGATGTTGCCAGTTCAAATCCCGTTCCAGTCAATATTTCTTTGTTCACTTTTAATTCAGTCAGTTTCCCTTGTGGTTATTTGATAATATCAGGCTTGTTACATGTAACCAAGTAACATTAGTAGCCTGAATGCAACAGTGACAACCATTTTTATTTTTTCCTACCAGTACCAAGGTACCTTACATGCTCATGAAACATACATTCTTAAGTATTTTCCTTCTGTGCTCAGGTAGAACAGTGACCCCCTTGAACCAAGAAAAAATACCTGATAATTTGCAACTCAGAGAAACCAAAGAAATAGGCCTGCATCAAAAATGTCTTTCAACGATGAATTAAGATGAATGTGTGGTACAACCTTGTCCCAAGCCAGTGGCCCGAGCCATTAGAGTGACCCAATTACCAAGAGGTGTGAGGTTTTAGTGTCAAGGAACGACTCCCAAGTTTGTGTTGTAACAGTCCACAATTTATCACCAAGAACCCTAATCAGGCAATATTTCACTCCACTAGTTTAAGGAGAACGGGAAATCAAGTTTATGGACTTTGCCATTTTGTGTCTGAGTACTGAGTAGTTCCTTGTGGGTGCCCAGAATTTATGTTTGCCTGAATTTGTGTTGTATGGTGGTTACATGACCTCATTAACTAGGACTTGTAACCAGTGATTCTTCAGGCAAACTGCAGCACCTGGCTTTTTCGTTCCGTTTTTATTAGTTCAAACATGTCAAGGACTTACAAAATCTTTTGGGAACTTTGACCAACTGCATTTTACTTTGCATGAAGTATAAATTCTAATCACTGTCAAGGGAATGAGGCCAAATGGAAAAGAAAATAGTTTCTTGACTCCATATTTCCATCCTTTCTTGATCAGCAGTTTTACTTTTTGGAATGGAAATTGTTGACATTTAAATCGGGAAGGAACACAAATCTTCCCACGTTATTGGCTTTGGCAAAACTTCTTGTAATCACTCTCTTTTGAGATCTTCATTGGAGGGTAAAAACAGGTACAAATGAGGGATGTTTTGTATCTTTGGAAGAAAAAACTGAAAGAAAATGTGAAGTTTGTCCTATTTTTTCATATGCTTAAAGTTAGGAGGGCCTGACGCATTTCGATCCTAACAGGATCTTTCTCAAAGGCAAGCTGACGGAAGGACAAGAAGGTGTTTTTTTTAGTAGAAGGGAAAGGGTTATTCACCATGGTGGATACAGATTGGGAAAAAGGGTGATCAAAGTCAAACCTGTCGTGTTGCTGGTAGCAACGTTTTGGCTGCTGGTACTGCTAGCCTTTTTTCATCAGCGTGGACAAGAAACAGCATTTTGCATATGTGGCCAAAGTATCCTACTCATAAATCACAACAATTGTGGGGGCAGGGTGATTGTGTTATGTATACTGGAAATATTTTTGGTTTAATAATACATGTAGTCAACTCTTCAAGGCTTGTGTCAAGTTGGGGCCAGGGCTGGACTTACAAATCTCAAATCTTGGCCAGAAAATAACCCTAAATCCCCCGGGTGATATCCAGAACGAGTCCTAGTCCAATAGTATCCAGCGGCAGTGTCAAGCCTCCTTCCCAGACTGATAAATTATCCCTGGCCCCATTGAAAAAGGCCAGCGGCCAATTTCACTGTCCTGCTTAGCACAAACATTTGCTAACCATGAAATTTCTGTCTTAATAAAAAACACAGGATTAACAACCAAATTTCCATGTGTTATGTATATCGCTTGTGATTGTTCTTTGGCTGTTATTTGCTGACCATGATGGATATCAAATGGAGTTTGTTTGTTTAATATTGAGCAAGATATTTTGTGCTAAGCAATTTTTTGTTGTGCTTAACAGCTCCATGAAATTGGCCGCTGGTTGCATTTTTGAGTTCTGGAGTCATTGACTGGGAAGGATTTGGGGCAGGTCTGATTGGATTCCAGTTCGGTCAGTCAGAAAATAGTTTGGACGGCTCAGGCTGCAGGAATGAAACAGTTACAGTTAACGGAGCGAGGTTTTTTTTATTTCTGGCAGTGCATTTACTGGGGATCATAGAGCTTCTGTTCAAATAATTGAGCCCGGAGGCCGATGGCTTGTAATAGAGAAACTGGAGTTAATGTATGTCATTGACCCCATAGGGTCAAACCAAGGGCACCTGATAACATACAGGCAGCTGGATTTTCATTGACTGTGACTCTATATCTTAAGTCGGGATAATTTGGAATGGGTCTTCGCTGGCTTGTATTACTGGATACCAGACGCTTCTTCTTTCCATCTCTGGTTGCTGCTGCTCCCCGCGCTGTGCATCATTTGAAGAGATGTGGCACTTGGTTGAACTTGGTTTATGAAATGGAGGCTCAAGCTCAGGCTCCGGCTCTATTTTGTGAATCCATCCTAAAATAACGGGTATCAAAAGAGAGGCTGTTGGTTGCGGTTCGGAAGAAGATTTTCTCGTTTGAAAAAGAAAACAGAGCTTCAGTTTCAATGAAAAACCACAACCTATATTAATTTTACAGCTTATGGATGACAGAGCTATGAATCCATTCACGTGTCCTTTTTACTTGGTAGGATCTAAAAGTCCATTCTGTCCCGCCTGATTTGGCCGGGCAAAACAAATTGTGGATTGGGAGTAGGAGGAGAGAGTTGAAGTGGTAGGTGACAGTTAGAGGGATTGGTGACAGTTAGGGTAGGTGTTGGTTAGGTCTTAGGTGATTGTTGAATTTGGAGTGAGGGATATTCCAAGGGGTGTATGACGACTGAAGTGGCAGGTGACTGTTGGAATGGTAAGTGACTGTTGAAGTCGTACACTACAATTCAACTGTTTGTTGGTGATGACGGGACAGGCACAAGTTGAAGGGGTAGCTGAAAGTTGAAGGAGTAGTGGACAAGGGGTAGGTGTCAACGGGAAGGGCAGACTGTGACAGTTGAAGGTGCACAAGACAGCTTAACTGCTAGGTGGCAGTGAAGTGATAACATGTAGGTGCTTGGTGAAGGGGTAGTCCCAGTTGGTGACAGTTTGATGTAAATGGTTAGGTGACAATTGAAAAGAAAGGCAAGAGCTGATAGAGTAAGGGACATTTTTGGGGGGTTAGATGACTGCTGAAGGCATGGGAACAGTTGAAGAGTTACATGTAGGTGGGAGTTCAATCACCAGAGGAAAGTTAACATTTTTGGAGATGGTTGAAGGGTTAGAAGAAGGGGAAGGATACATTTAATTTCGATTCATGTGACTTCACCCATGCGGTGCCCCACACTCCGTAGTCTCAAATAAATATATATCACCATGTTTTCACGGTGCTGACTTGGCCTTATCCCAAGCTCAGTAAAATGCGGTCAAACCCAGTCAATTTATTCCAAGAGGGAGAAACAAGGTCCATTTGAAATGTCATGCTAAAGAAAGCACCTTACACATCTACTCTTCATCTGATAACTTGTAAAAAGAAAACATGTTGCATAGCTAATCTTCTAGGTCCAGGCCTGTCTCAGTTGATGTTTTCCACGTCCCGTAAGTTCATGTTTAGGAAGTCTTGCCCCTCACTAACAGGATGGCCTTTTCACCTGACCCCCTTAGATAAACATCTGACATTATTCCAACCCTCGGATCTACTCAGAACATTTTAATGCTGAATGGGCTGAGTGTTTTTTGGAGGTGCCTCTTAAAGAGACAGTGAAATGAATTTTTCAGTCAAGTTCTTTCTCTGTGGAAAATGCTGCCATTGCAAGCCGATTGGCAGGACCTTTCAGGGAAGGTCGATTTCACCAAACTCATCGTAACTTATTATCAATCGTAGGACTTTTGATGCATTACTTACATGGGATGGGCCCCCTATGATGGGTTATCCTCCAGTTACGATGGATATCGTAGGGCTTTGTGAAATCGACTCCTGATCTCGTCTGATCAGGGCACCATTGCCAACCTTGCTGCTTCTGTTTTGGTGTAATATCCTCTACAAACGGGTCTGCAATGCACAGGTGGCCCATGGGGGTTAGGGGTGGGGGAAGGGGTTAGCCTGTTTGGCGACATTGATTGATAGATCCACATTAGGAACAGGGAATCAGTTTATGAATACACACTGTGCACTTGATTCAAATACACGTTTTACCAATAAAGGTGCTTTTGTGAAAATTTCCAGTTTCCGCTTTGATCAAAAAAGCATTGTTGATCCAAATCCAAAAAAATTGTTTGTGATTAATAAAAGCGTGACGGCTTAAGCAGATTACAAAACAAGAAGTGGTTAATTATTCATAATCTGTTTGGTTGCATATATTGGTTTTGTATGAATGTACCTGTGTTTTAATTATCACCTCTAGGATCTAGATCTGAATCCGTGTCTGACTTGTTTGTTTCGTTGCAGAGATTTGAGGTTCAATCAGATTGGAGATATCCCGCCAGGTGCTTTTTCCAGCTTGACGGCGCTCAACACGCTCCTCCTGAATCACAACAACATCAGGAGGATACCCAGAGGGGCGTTTGACGGCCTCAACCATCTGAAATATCTGTAAGTCGTATTGCCATTATATCTGCCGCAAACTGCCTCATCATCCAAAATAAGGACCTGAAATGTATGAAATGCTCAGGTTTTTTGTTTAGGAGGGCCCAACATTTTGATCTTGGCTGGAAGAGTCAGCTGGGTCTGAAGTTTTGATCCTAGCAGTAAAGATCTTGCTTGGATGGAACTTTCTGGATTAGTTCTTACCATTTTCAGTTCTATCATATAACCATAGTTTTACAACTGTTTTCTTTGTTACTATTGTCTTGCCATTGTCCTTCTTACCATTGTTTGTCTAACCATAGCCTAACCATTGTCTTCTGATTATCTGCATTATGATACCTTTGTATGGCTTAATCACGACTGTCATATTGTTTGTCTTACCATTGTTTGGATCGCCATCATTGTCTTAGTTCTTCTCAATTTTTCTGTTGCTTTTGTCTTGATTGTCATTGTTTTTCTCACCACTGTCTACAAATTGTCTGTCTTCCCATTGTCTCACTAAATTGTCTTACTATTGTATTGCATCTGTCTTTCTAGTGTCTTGCCACTTTCTTACCATTGTTTGCCATTGTCATACCATTGTCTTTCTCTTGTCTTACCACTGTCCTACCATTTTTTTGCCAGTCTTTCAACTGTCTTACCATTTCCATGCTAGTGTCTTACTATTGTCATGGCATTGTCTTACTACTGTCGTACCATTGTGTTACCATCACCATTGTCATACTATAGCGAATATACGATTGTCTTTCTGATGATTTACAGTTGTCCTTGATTTTTGGTCCCAAAAAGTCAAGGTAAATGATTAAGGATAAAGAAACAATGGAAGTGATTTCAATTCTGCGAAAGCCTTGTTGCATTGGAACGTCTCCAAGATCAACTCTGAACTTTTGTGTGCAGGGGGTTGGCTTGGGCACATGTTTTCCATTGATGTAAAGCCCAAACGGTGCAAGGTGAAGCTTTTTTGTGTCTGTTGCCAACATCAGGGGGAGGGAATGGTGTTTGTCAACAACACGCCTGACTTCTTCACCCCTAGAACTTGTAAAAATATTTATAGCTTTTAGGGGGCAGGATGGCAAACATGCACATTTCAGTATGCTGCTGTTGTTCGCCATGCATTCGTTGTCGAATATGGCAAAGTTCCTTACTAGTGGGATATCGATCTAACATGACCTTGGAGATAACTGGAGAGGCTGTATGTTGAGGAGAGCCTTTGGGGGCATGGGTGTGCGGGAGGGCTGGGGAGGAGGAAAGCCATTCTTTTCCATGAATTGGGGCGAAGTTGAGGATTTGGTCTTTGTGGTCCCTGTCTTGGCCTTGATGCCTCCTTCATGTTGTATAATCCCAAAGACATGAAAATTTGGTTGGCAATCCTGCTTGATCAAGGAAGACTTTTCATGTTTATAAAATGCAATTTGTGTAAAAGCAGCTCTATAAAATTGGCCCCTGTTCATTTGACATACAGTAGCAGAACAAGTCGGAGTAATAACGTTTTACTCATTGAATGATCTCTAGTGGAAAAAAACCCTCATTGACAGCACTGTTTTTCATTATGACCTAAAGCTGAAAATCCCATAAGAGTTGATGGATGGTAAGTGATTCTGCGTTAATACACGGACTCCCCCTATACTTGTAATGAACTGACTCACCCCTCAGTGCACCTTTTAGCCACCCTGTAAATTTCCTCGGTAAGGCCAATTTCCTCCCTTTGCCCCCCTGTCTCTCTTTTGACTCTCTGCCTGTACGTACGGGAGAGCTTTTAATGTAGGAACTTTATCTCGCTTATCTTCTGTGTACCTTGAGGAAGTGGCACTTCTTGCACTTTCTCACCCTCATCTGTACTTCCACATGCACCCCGTTTTTTGAATAAAGGAAAAGAAGTACCCATGATATCAGTTGGTCAAACATTTCTGTCATCTCTCTACAGGGGCTGTTTGTCATCTGGTTGGATTTTGTTTGCCTTAATCATGAACTGGATTTGATTGTTTCACAAAATTCAGCTAAATAGTGACATGAAATTTATAAAATTCTTGGAGGTAGGAGGGCCTGACGCATTTCGATCATAGCAGGATCTTTATCGAAGTACAACTCCAAATAGAAGTCTATGTGTGCAATTCTATTTTATATCAATTGGGTTATAGGGGTTATAATTGGAGCTCTGAATATTTTGTGATATTCACAAAAGAAGCTACCATGACGATATTAACGACTCATCCAAAACATGATTGGCAGAGCTTTGTGGAATCAAGCATGCTACATTTTGTGTATCTTTACTTGCATGTTCGGGGTCCTCTTGTCATTTAGTCATCGATAAAGATCCTGCCAGGATTGAAACATGTGAGGCCCTCCTAGCTCCAAGCATTTCTAAATTTTCAGGTCATTATTTGGGCTGATGAGCAGTTTGCAGCAGTTTATTGCTTGTGTAAATATTACACTTTTATTTTTTTTTTAGAAATACTGACACTCATAAGAGAACACTCAGCACATATCCCGATGGAATGACAATTCAAACTAAGAACTTATAAACATTCTTGTCCATTTTTGCAGATACCTGTACAAGAACAGAATAACGGATATAGACAGTCAAGCCTTTGCGGGATTGGTCAACCTTGAGCAGCTGTATCTCTACTCCAATGAAATCCAGGAACTTAAACCAGGAACCTTCAGTAATCTCCCCATGCTGGAAAGGCTGTAAGTTCCTCTTCCAACTCCTCACTCAAAAGAACAAACAAACAAACCAGTCACGGTCTACTGACTTTTAAAATGCATTGAGAATTGGCGCCCAAATTCATGTACTGGAGCAAAAATCTGTTTACCAACCTTTTTTTAAAGGCAAACCTTTGAATACCAACTCCAAAGACTGTCTGACTGTGGGTTCTTTTTCCTACTTTTTTGCTAAAAAATGAAGAAAACCGGCCGTTTTCTGGTGAAACACATGAGGAATTTGTTACTGATAGGCCTACTTAAACCTGCTCTCTGTTAATACCAGTTACTCGTTGCCAACTTTAAAAAAAAAGAGAGCTTTTAAATACCAACTCCAACATTTTATCAGAAAGAACATGAAATACTACAAGAGGCTCAGACAATTTTTTTCTTCAGTTTTTTGTTAAAGTCCGGCAAAGGAAACATGAGGAAAGAATAAACTTGACGAAGCAATCTGCAAACGTTCTCATACAAAACAAATCTTGTGCTGTTTGGTCCAAGGACACCCATTAAAAGCAACCAAATAGGAAAACCACTTAATGTAGCATAGAGTTTGTAGCTGTATGGGTGTAGGAAAGGCCTTTGACTTCTTAATAAAAAGGCCAGAAAATCTGAGCAACTGTGCAAAAGTTGATAGCATTTATCACCAGTTTGTTACTTACTTGATCGGCAAACAGACTGAATTTGCATACAAACAACTTTTTGAAAACACCTGTGAAAGTTGTTACACCACCAAAAGGCTGTTATTTTGCAAGGATTTAAGGCTCAAATCTTCCTGATACATGTTCAGGATCCCTTAAACCATGTGCATTTCAGGGTATGTATCCAGATAAGCCATTTCTCTCCTGCTTGAAGAGAAGTTAAATGCATTTCTTTTACATGTACAGTACATGTACAGTACAGATGTAGGTGTAATGACTCAGCCCGCATTATCAAGATTCTGTCAAGCCGTAGATGCATGAGTGTGCTCCTGACTGATAACTCAGAAGATACCAATCATGACATGGTTTTAAGATGGAAGACAAAAATCTGCAAAATCCCCGGTGGATGATCTTTCATCTCCTGAGTCAAATCAGATGGAGACTGTTCAAATCATTCAACACGGGGGGGGGGGGGGGGGGGGGGGGGGGGTAAACATTAAAGGCCATGGCCTCCATGGCCTCCTTGGCCTCCGTTTATTTCCAGGCTTGAAAATCACAATTCGTTTCCCTCTTTTTCCTAAAGGCTTACACTCCCTGCAAGTTGAAACATAACAGTCTTCGGTTCTTCAATTTGGTCAAACCACAAAGTTCATGGCACGGAAAAAAAAACCCTAAAAACAATTTGTGTGGCGAATCTTGACATAGGTGGGAAATTCAGAGGAGACATTCAATTACCTCCCGATCCCAACGGGCATCTTCTCGGCATTTTTTTTTAACTAGCTCCGGTTATGTTCTGTAAAAATAAACCCCTGTTTCTAACCCCATCCTTACCAGACCATAGTGTTTAAGTCTGGCTGTGATGGGGATAGCACCAGTGGTCGATTTTTCGAAGTCGTACAATCGATCATAACTCGAGTTAAGGATAACTCATCGTATCTTACGCATGTCTGCAATGCATCATAAGCCCTACGATTGATAGTAAGTTACGATAGGTTTGGTGAAATCAATCCCTGGGTTCTTTTGTTTTAAGGACGAGATCCTAGATGTCCCTTTCGAGCCTCAAATTTGCGGGATGTGTTATGATTTTTACAATTTTGGTTTCATTGAGCAATTGAAATGCGCATGTTTCCACCAATTCACGAGTATTTTGATCAAAATCGCAAAATCATCGCTTCATTTCAGACTCCTCAAACTCTTCATTTTCACCCATGATATGCAGCAAAAGCTCCGTGGCATAGTCGTTGCATTTTGTTTTCTTTTAAGCCAAACTTTTTACGTACAAAATTCAAGAAGTTCATACACAGGTAGGTATGTGTTTCCCTGAAAAGTTGTCGGATATTGGAGTTGGTGTTTAAAGTAGCCTGAAATTAAATTTGGATTTGTAGGGTAGGAAAAATAAAACCCATTTCAGGTAACATACTGTATGTTCACATTTCATATGTTCTTCGCAAAACAGTAGGAATATGCTGTGTATGTTGCTTTTTTTAGGCAGTATGCCACGTTTTTAAGTCATTAAATATGAAAAAGAAAAAAATGCTACATTTATTAAAAAAAGAAAAAGAAGAAGAGCAGATTCAAAGCTTAAAGCTTAAAGCTATATCAGCATGTGCATGTATGTATGTAGGAGCTTGTTAACCAACAATGTCTGAAATTTAAACAATAAAAAAATGCATTGTAACACTCACCCCAACTGAGTAACAATAATTCAAGTCCTTTGCAAACCACTTGCTCACGTCTTAATACAAACCAGAGTTGTTTTAAGTGTCACTCATGTTTCCACAAATCATAATCAATGAATTAAATGTTTGAATTTAATTGATGTAACCTTCCCCTCCCCCCTCCCGATAAAAAAAAAATGACCTCACGTTTACTTTCTTGAAAAATTTGATTAAATTGACAGTTTGGTAATTAAAGAATTTGATATAATTTGATATTGCATTTTAACAAATCCCATCCACTTAAATACTCTAACAATATTTTTTTGTTTTTAATTTACATGTATTGGTTCGTTGTAGTTTTTGTTTTTTGCAAAATGCTTTCTTCAGTTGAATTTGTAGTTGAATTTTTTAGCAAAAAAAATGAAATTCTACTATGTATATATTTCCGTTGTCTTTTCCCATAAACTTAATCATCAGGTTGTGAAATTAAGAAGTTGTGTGTTGCTCATGGCAACCAGAGGGTTGCCTTGTCAACCAAGCAGTTAAAGCAAAACTAATTTGAAAAATTTAAGAAGAAAATGGCTGATTTTGTCATTATCAATGTCATGGCCATTGTTTGTCAGACTCATTGCTTTTTTTTTCATTTGAGCAAAAATGCATACTGTTGTCTTAATTTCACAACCTGACATTGCATTATTTCGCCCACCTTAAAAAAAATGCCAATTTGTTTGTTGTCAGCTAATTTTCTGAATCTTTCAAAAAAACCAAAAAATCAGGTCTTGTTGCTGCATGCCGTGCTTGCATGTTGCTAAATCCTCTCCCTCTTTTTATGTTCTGCTTTTCTCAATTCGTTTGTCATCACTTACAGGTTTTTGAACAATAACAATTTGACTTCGATACACTCCGGCACCTTCCAGGGACTAGATTCGCTAAAGCGGCTGTAAGTCTTGTTTTGTACCAACAATTGTGCACTACTTGTACCTGATTGTTTAGTCCTCGTCTCTATTTTATACATATGTGTGTTTATGTGTATCTAGAATAGCGTTGTGCACTAGTTGGCATGCATAGATCTGCATTATTATGTACATACATGTACGTACCTGTATTGTGGCATTGCTTGTGTTTGAGAATTGATATGGCAACTGATTGTCCGTTTGTCAAGTGTTTTTATTTTTAAAAGAGCTGCGTCCTTTTTTTCACAGCTCTGCTAACGAAGATGTTTCCTTGCTTTTACACTTTTACAGCATTTTGTGCTTACGGCATTTTAGCCCAGACACCTTGTACTGACCCTTTTTAGTGCTTTATATTCATGTGCAGTACTTGTATATTTAGGGTTCTTGCCTGTACATGTACTGTACGTCACTTTGAGCAGATTTGCTGATTTCTAAAAAAAGTGGTTGAAGGAAAACTGGGAAGTGGGAATGCTGTTATAAAAAGCATACATGTACATGTACAAGATGACATTTAGCTGCGTGAAGGAGCAGTCTATTTTAAATATATTTATAGAGGCCAAGAGAACAAAATCAAGAGAGTGTAGCATTCTTGCAGATTCAGGAAGGATTCTAAGGCAAATGGCTAAAGGCCATGTTACACTAGACAATATTTCCAGGCAACTTGGAGGCAACCAGCCACACCACATACAAAAGGAAAGTGTCGGAAGAACAAAAGTCATTTTCCTGGAAGTTTGTCACTATCCCCTATGGAAATGCAAATATCAAAAGAGGAAAGTTTCAAACTTATTCTTGGAGATTGCCTAGAACTGGTTGCCTGTAAATTGCCTCATGTGAATTTACAGGCAACTTGGAGGTGAGCAACTACACCGCATTCAAGAGGAAAATCCTGCTGGTACAAAAGTAATTTTTCTGGAAGTTTTTCACTATCCCCCAAAAAATCAAATAAAAATTGGAAGATGAATGTTATTTCTTCTTGGAGATTGCCCGGAACTGGTTGCCTGTAAATTGCCTCAAGTGACGTGGATCTTAGAGTTCAATTCATTTAATGTCTTTCCCTTAAGAACTTGACTTGAGAGTACAGGCGTATCATGTATGGTGTGTTTTTGTTTGTGCTCGAAAGTGGTTATTTAGCTTGCTAGCGACCACTTGTAGCAGGAATGTGCTTGTCTTAGGTTGTCTTGTCAACTGTCTGCATCAGGCTCATTCTCAGTGCATGCGCAGTTCATAGTATGTCATCGTGCTTTTGTTATAGTCAGATGCAGTGTTGCTTTTCTGTGTGCCTCACATTGCCCGAGCACCCGCATAACATTGTAGTGCACCTTATCTATAGACAGCATGCCCATCTTATTGATATCAAGTACGAGATTGGTTTGGTTGACGTCCGATTGATTCGTCTATTTTGTTTAAGACTGTTTTCAGTGGTGCAGTGTTTAAAGTTCTGTCATTAGTGGGATCATGCATTGCTCATGCATGCATTGTATTGGGCATCATTTGGCCATAGATGCGTTCGATCACCCCTTAATGAAACATAAACACCATAAAGGCAAGGATGCGTAAGGCAGATTCGCGAGCGTAGCATCGTACCGATCACGGCAGCCAGTATTTTTTCGTCAGATTTGTCTTTTTTCCAGGTATCTGCATGTTCTATCCCGTACAGTAAATGTCGCTGCAAGATCTTTGGTAAACAATCACAATGGAACACAAAATCCTTTTCACAATACTATACCGGGTACCATAAAAATGGATGTAGAATTGCAGACCAGGCATGAAATTGACAAAAGAAAATGGATGCTTAAAGGTAGTATCATACTTTGGTTTTTGTCAAAGAAGTACAGATTCATGGGCAAAAATATGAAGGAAGATAACATACAGTCACAGTCTTTTTGATCTTTTAAAAGATCAAAAAGATTTTTGGTCGTTGTTTTACTAATTTCTGGATAAATACACCATTTTAGGGGGAAATGTTTTAACGGTAGGTCTCAAGCAGCACCATCTTCATACCCTGAAAGTTATACGTAAATCTGTGAACATTTCTGTTTTGGTTTCTTACCAAAGTATGATACTACCTTTAATATTTTGCAACATTAGCCATGAGACCGGCGTATGATCTATCATACAACATGTTTACAGCTCAATTTTCCGCTGACAGCCCATTAACAACAAGGAACCACATTCATCCATTGTACATTTGTTTGCCCCGCGTGGCGGCATTTCAATATGGTACCGACTGTCAATGCTTTCCCCATGATGATGTATGGTCACCCCTTAGTTTGCAATATTAGACCCTCTGCAGTTCCGATTTATTATATTTTTGTGTGTGAATTAAATGCAAACAAGAGTGTTTCTCAAATAATCCCACCCAAGTTGGGGCTTGATTTGTGATGCCGTTTCAATTTTGCATCAGTTGAAATTAATGTGCACCATCTATTATCCCTTATTACCAGTGCACATTCTTGGTTGGCCCTCGTAATAAGAAAGACACCAATCACTGCTTGTAATAACCTTTAGGCTTAAATATGGCATCAAAAGTCATGATAAAGGATGAAAGATCACCATTAACCAATGTAATTAATTCCGTCTGGAATTGTACAAGTAAACACAGAAATATGAACACTGTTGGGGCCTTTCTCAAAGCTCGGCTCCGACTCAGGCTTCGGCTCCGCCTCCATTTCGTGAATCCATTTCAAATTACAGGTATCAAAATAGAGGCTTTTGGCTGCATTTACGAAGTAGATTCTCTGGTTTGAAAAGAACAACAGAGTGTCAGCTTCAATGGAAAACCACAACCTATATTTTTAGCGTATGAAAACAGAGACGAAGCCGGAGCCGGAGCCGAGCTTTGAGAAAGGCCATTGATATAAATCTTTTACAAGCTTGATGTGAAATCGGCTCACAAACATGTGCTTGGGTTGCCACAGAAACAACCAATCACTCACTGTCATCATCGGTACAAAAAACTACACCTAGACTCCACACCTGAAAGCTCATTCAATCATTGCTGTAAATTGTATTCTTTCTTTTTTACCCTGGGGGAAAACGGAAGCCTAAACAAACCTAGCTTTTTTAGTAAAGTAGGTACAGTATGTGCTTGCACAAAAGGGTTTTCTGATTTCCGAGTGCTGTGGATCAGAGCAATTCTTGTGATGTTACAAAGAGAGACACCACAACACCAAAGAATACCGACTCCAGAAAGTGTTTTGCATGTTTTTTGTTACTTTCTGCAATATTATACATATATTTTTTTCTTGTCGGCATTAAAGGTGGCCCTTGCACATATTTTAGACAAGTCAGAGTTGCATTGTAAAATTCACAAAGAAGGGGGAAAACTAAGGTCTTCTCATAAGCATTGGATACCCTTATTGAGCGAAAATTTCTTTTGGCGAGCTAAAATGAGCAGGGTCCAATTTCATTGAGCTGTTTAGCAGAAAAAATTGCTTTATAGCACAACACATGAAAATTTGGCTGCTAATCCTGTTTTATTAAGACAGAAATGTGATGATTAGTGAATGTTTGTGCTATAAAGCAGCTCTATGAAATTAGCCCCTGGATGAGCCAAATTTCTTTTGAATTTTGTGTGTATGCTGTAGTCACAATTTGTTTTAAAAAAATGTGACTCTCAATATAATTACTGAAAAAATATGAGAATGTTTCTGATTGCTATTTTTATTAGGAAGTTGTCTGGTTCAAACTCATTTAAGGTTGAATGTTTTGCCAAACATTTGGTCACCCATGCCAACCATTGCAGTTTGGTTTTCAACAAGCATTGTTTTTCATCGGCACCGGAAAGGTGTATTTTTGGCTTGATTCCTTTAATAGAAAAATTAAAAAAAATCTGCCGTTTTATATGTACCGGTACGTGTGCTGGAGCCAGCCACCAGCCATTCACCGTCAGCAATGTCTGGCAAAATCTGTTTCTCCAGTCATGCATTTCGTTACACTTCGGTGCAAAATGGCTGTGCTCTGGGCGGCATCACCTGAGCTTGCGTGCGGAACACATGCAACATGTAGCAACTCTGGTAATGCTATATAGCTCAGTGGGGCCTCCTGGTTGTCGGATATCTTCGCTTGGGGGTCTGCATTTGTCACCGACATATACAGGGTACCGGAGTATATGCATACATCCCATATGCAGTTGGTAATTTCATGGGTAGTTGGCTGTAATTTCCTGTTGTAATGGGTACCGATGAGAATGGGAACCGGTAATGGCCTTAAACCTGAGGGGCAATCTGGCTGGTGGCAAAATGTGGCACCCACATGAACAATGAACAATGAAACTAAGCAACCAAACTGAATACACACACACTGCTACCGTGTGGGTACGTGATACATGTATAGTAGTATGGAGAAGTAGGCCTATTGCTTCCAGCTTTTGTTTTCGGAAACATCGCAACCTGTCCTTGCCTTTTGTTTTTTTTAGTTGCCATGGCGATGATCGTAATAGAAATTGGGCGTTGGCTTTCCTTTAATGACACACGTAAGTTGTTAAAAGCAATAGTGCTCAGCACTAATGACGTCACACGAGTGATTTGGCCAGCGCCCACATGTACAAAATCCCTGGATGTCAGACAAACATTGACTCACACACGCAGTGTACACCATGCATGCACACCCACCACACGTTTGCATGGTTGCAATGTTCATCTGAGATCCGGTGTGACGTCACAGCATTTAGCCTGCTATTTTTAGCGCAAGTGCTGAGTGCTGTTGAAAGGCTTGCTTCGGTGGGATTCGAACCCCAGGCTCTTGCTGTCTGGTGAGGATGTTTAACCAACTAGACAACCAAGCTAGCTTAGGGTCTGCCAGTCGATGAATTAGAATGCTATTCCATCCCGTCCAGTCCCTTAAATCTTTGTCTTAACCAGTCCTCACAACTTGTTTTGAAAGGATAATTAGCTCAGAAAACACGAATATGAAAATGAAGCTTGAAACATTTGACTGAATTGTCGGACTTAGTCCAGTGATAAAAACAATGGGGAACTGTGGTGTTTGTGCAAAGCCGACACAATCTCAATCTCTTGTGATCTTTGTGAAAATACAAAAAAATATGCTTTAGATCATATTTGTTTGTATAAAAGCTAGCCCAAAATCTGCTTACTGTCTCATGTACGGTAAGCAATTCTGCTAAATTGGCCCCAATGAAATTAAATTCCCACCGTGGTGCCTGAACAGTTTATACAAAGAAAGAAACATTGCCATTAATATCATTTACACTCATCAATTTAACATGTATGAAATTAACCTTTATTAGCAGTGTGAAACCCATTTAATACTGATAATACAAACTTTACATTGTTTTTGTTCTATGATCAATGCTCCAGTACCATCATTAAATTTACTAACACAGTTTTGTATATTGTCCTAAATTGGGACCTTGGGGAGACTTTCCCATAGGGTCGTGCACTGAACTTTACTTACTTATTTCTTAACATCTTCCAAACCAATGAACTTGAACTTGACATAATGTTCCTGTTGGGAGCATTCTCTATCTTCTATAAAAATTTGGACAGTAAAAATGTGTCTATAAAAGGTACCTAAAACATAAGGCAGACACCAAAATGTGTCCTTAATTTTCGGTGTCTCCCTAAGGTCGAATTAATAGCAAACCCAGGCCTTGAATTTGGTTCTGAAAGGGGCAAGGCCACTTTTCCTTTGCAAGGGGCACTTCCATTGGAAAATCTTAATGTCTATGGAAACATTTGAAGTGGGCACGAAGGCCAAGAACCAGGGCAACGAAGGCCATGGCCTCCGTGGCCTCCGTTAAATTTAAGCCTTGCAAACCTTGTCTCCTTAAGGTCCGATCAAGGTGTATGTGTGTTTAGTTAGTTTAGTTTTTTCTTTACATTTCAATCTGTGAAATTGGGAGCCGAAAGTTCAGCCGTTGTATCATGGTGACACAGAGTCAGTGGGCTTGTCCACTACCGGTGCATGTCTGACTTAAATAGCCTATACACGTAGTTGCACTATGCATCCAATACCAGCGAACATTTCAAGATCCTTATATATCTCTCCTCATAAAGGGCTCGTTACACCGTGGAGATTTGAGTCTAGACGGACAAATCCCCCCCTAACTTCTGTCGGCAGATTCCAGACTCCGGCAGGAAACCTGCTCTTTCGTTGTCTGCCCGAGTGTGTATTGAAAATGGGTTTGAATGCTGTAACACTAGAAACCTTGACTTGTGAGCTTTCTTTAAAGGTAGTATCATACTTTGGTTTTTGTCAAAGAAATACAGATTCATGGGCAAAAATATCAAGGAAGTTACAATAAAGTAATCTGTGAAAATTTCAGTCCCATACGGTGCCCACTTTTTGAGAAAACAGTGAAAACCGGCCACAGTATTTCTTAAGTCTTTTCTCTTTTATTTTTTATCTTTTAAAAGATCAAAAAGATTTTCGGTCGTTGTTTTACTAAATTCTGGATAAACACACCATTTCAGGCGAAACAATTTTAACGGTAAGTTTCTACCAGCACCATCTTCATACCCTGAAAGTTATAGGTAAATCTGTGAACCTTTCTGTTTTGGTGTCTTACCAAAGTATGATACTACCTTTAAGTACTGTCGATGATGCCTATATAGCACTATGGAGTTGGGTTATTCTAGTTTATAGATCATGCATAGTACCTGTAATATTCCATCATACTTACATAACAAAATGTCCTGGACTACATGTACACCTTCTAGTCCTATTTGTACAGTGAAGGGACCATCAGTCTTGTTTCAGTGCACCAGTACCATAGTCTTGATTCTTCACAACACCAAAGGGTTAGACTAGGTACTTTTTGCAGTCCTTTCTTGTACTGTGAAGAGGTCATCAGTCTTGTTTTAATATGGGACTGGGTTTTCCACCCAGCATAGAAAGGGGAGGCAAGTGTGCTGTAGATGTTTGATGTTTACGCACAATGAAATAATTCAGTGTACCAAAATATTGTATTGAAAGGCATAGTGGTCTTCCAATTACTCACAAGGGCTGTAATAGATCGGTACCTTGGGGTCTCCAAATTTGGCTGGCAAATAGAAACAGATTGTCCGAATACTAAAATTCTCCACCTGTGCACAAATTCCCTGATGAAACAAGTTGTCCAAAATAGCAAACAAGGCGGCCAAACGATACCCAGACACCTCTCTGGTTAAAACCCTCGCTTAGGCTCTTACGCACACTCCCAACACCGGTTCTAGTAACCCAAGTCCCTTGCGGCTACCCCGCAGGTAACTAAAGTAGGTTGAATGCAGTGAAACGCAACACAAGCATGACTGTTTTTTCTTTCTTTTTTCAAAACGGGTCATTGTCTGTCTGGGTACTTGCTGAACTGGACCATAAATATGGAACACACCAGAGGTTGTTAACCTTTTGTGTGAACAGAAAATGGATCAGATTTCAGACAACAATGTGTCTGAAACCACTATAGGGTGCAAAAAAGCCCTGATCAGCGAAATTCACTCAAGAATCTTTGTGTATATATTCCATTCTCCACGACGGAAAGCTTGTTTACATGTTTTTTTTCTCTTTCCCCTTCTGTTCTCTTGTTGATGTGGTTCCGCCGGCTTTTTTTTTTGTTGCGTCCGTCAGACGGTTAGATGCTAACAAGCTCATGTGCAACTGTAAGCTGATATGGTTGATTGAGATGCTGAAGCAGGCCAGCCATCAGCGCCACACGCAGGCCGCGGCCACCTGCGAATACCCCCGAGATCTACGCTCCAGAAACCTCATGGATATATCACCAGAGGAACTCAATTGTAGTAAGTCAAGAGAGGCTAGAGGACCGGGTTCATAGAGTTCGAGGAGCACAACAAATCTGTTGGCTTCCAAAGAAGCTTCAGCCTGCAAACTTTATTATGATCATTTTAAAGTTATTGAAGAGTGAACAAAGAAAAATTGACTGGAGCAGGAATCGAACCTGCGTACCCTTGGAATATCATACTGGCCTTGACCAACAGAACTATCCAGCCCATTTTGGCGGTGTCCCAAATAGTCAATTATCCCTTTTCATTTGGTACGGTACGGTATTCCGGGGGCTGCAGGTTCGAATCCCGCTCTAGTCAATTTTTCTTTGTTCACTTTTCAATTACTTAAAATTCAGTCAGTTTCCCTTGTGGTTATTTATTAGATGATAGGATCATAAAAATAATGCAATACAAGAAGTAGATTAATGCAAACTTCTCACCAACCAAACAGGTGACCAGATATAATGTTTATAGGAGGGCCTGGCTTTTGGATCCCAGCAGGATCTTTCTCAATGGCTACCTTTTAAGGACTTTCAGAAAGATCCTGCTCTAGGATCGAAATGTCAGTCTGTCCTAACTCCAAGCAATAAGAAATGATAAGAACAATGAATATCGAGCTGGTATCGACCTTTAAAGCTCCTAATAATTACTCCTAATAGCTCCTGGCACTGTATTATTATGAATTACGTTAAACTCAAGGATACAAATTTGTAAAACATTGGCAATGCATCTTTGAAATTATTTACCATTAAAGTAAAAAAGTTCCAAGGAGGAAAAGATTGAAGTTGCTTTGTGCTGACGTCATATGAATGTGTTCTGTGCTGAATTTTTGCTCTCAGGAAGGCCGCATTTTGTGGTAGAGCCCTCCGACGTAGACGCGGTGGAAGGCAACAATGTCTACTTCAGCTGCCGAGCCATGGGAGACCCCGAGCCCGAGATCGTCTGGCTGCACAACAGGTACGTACGCCTCGCAGCATTCACCCTCACTCCCTTTTTTCAATCAGACTCTTTAAAAGTTCCACCAGAGTGGCAACTGAATCTTGGATCGGCAATGTCATATCTTGATCGAGTTTCTCAATATCACGGAGCGGTTGCTCTCAAGCTGCCGAGAGAGTGCCGGCTGATATGGAGCATATCTAAGCCCCTGCTGATCTCCAGGAGATGGAACTGGCCTCCTCTGACCAGCAGAGGCCTGGTCAGGAGACACGGGTCATTCCACGAGGTTGGGTCACAATTTTTGACCGGTGTTCTGTGTAGCGGTCGCTTGTAAACTTGGGCAAATCCTGCCACCCGCCGTTCTTTCATAATGAGTACTTCCTGGTTGTTGTTCTTTAAGTGAGAAGGAAATTGATCTTTTTTCATCTAGTAGCCAATTAAGCACTGTTGATTGCAAGTCATGGTGAGGAAAGAACAGAACTGATACATTTTAAGTGAGGCTGTCAGTGTCAGAAGGTACACCCCCAACCTAGTGGAATGACACATAATGGGAACTGAGGCAAGATTTCCCCCACATTCTGCACCTCTTTATCTGGTGACATTTTCCATCAGTCCAGTGACCTGTCCAGCTTCTTATCCCTATCTTCATTCTTCAGGTCCCTTTACAATCTCCTTGTTGTATAACACTCTACCTGGAGTGGTCTTTATCCTTGTTAAGGGTGATAAATTCCATTAAAAACTCTCTCATTAAAACTGTGTGACTTGGAGGTCAAAGTAGACGTTGAAGGCCTGCCAGCCAGGGGCCTTATAACCCTTGGCCATAATTACAGACAGTAGTGGGTTCCCGTATGTGCCTTGGGGGCCAGGCTGAACCAGCCAATGTCTTGTACAATTAATTTCCTGCCAGGAAGAGGCCCTGAACCACTTCGTACATTGTGGTTTGAATTCCCTTTTTTGTTTGTTCCGGGGGAGATATAAATCAGCTTGTAACCGATAAAGTTGACTCCAGCTGAAGTCGGAATGCGAGGTCCAGGGACTGGGTCTTTTATGATTTTTGCTAATTGAGGAGTTCCTTGCTTAGCATTACTGGTCTCTGCGTACCACACTAGTCAAGCCATTTGATGGTATCTATTGTATTGAAGAAAAGTCTTGAAAAGTTCCAGAAATTATGCTCTCCTATTTAAGCTAAACGCCCTTGCTAACCTGAGAAATATATCAGCTTGTTACCAATAAAATTGGCCAAGTTGAAATCGCAATGCTAGGTCCAGGGACTGGGTCTTTTATAATTTTTGCTATAATTGAGGAGTTCCTTGCTTAGCTTTACTGTTCTCTGCGTACCACACTAGTCGAGGCATTTGATGTTACATTGTACAATGTACATGTATCTCTTGTATTAAACAGGCATGCAACTTTTTCTCGGATCAGTTGATTTCCTCTTCTTTCACTTCACTCTTATGCCATTGAAAAAGTGTAAAACACTGTATGAAGTATGAAAAGTCTCTTTAGTTACTGAAGTTATGCTCTCCTATTTACGCTAAGCACCCGTGCTAACCTGAGAAGTGAATGCTTTGGGGTATAAAGCTCTCAATTTTCTGCTGTGATATCAAGAGACAACTTCTCGCTTGATGAATGAAGCTGTTCCCTGAAAGGTTGAGGGTGGGTCAAATTCAATTGGATACATCCAGGGTTGTTATTTTTTGATCGAAAGAAAAACTTCCTTTGTAGATTTCCTTCCGGCATTAAGGTTCATTCAAAGGTTCGCGTGCAGGTGATGTGTCAAGTCGTGTGAAGAAACCGATAATTTGCAATTGTGCAGATGTTTTGAGGGGTTTTATATATCGGTATTCAAGTTTTAGATTGGCCCCTGACTAGTAACGAAACTAACAGACAAATGCTGGATAGTGCAGTCATCATAAAATGCTGGCATGGTCTAACTGGAAGGTCACAGGTTCGAATCCCGTCATCGGTTTTCATTCTTCTCTTCTATAGTGACATGAATTAATTGAGTGTATGCCCTTTCTGAATTGTTTACCGGGTAATATGCTCAGATTGAGCTGGATTGGGTCATTAATGTTAGTCAGAAGCCACAAAACCACAAACACTCATTGGTTATTTATACTAACAGCATAAGCAACATAGCAAACTTGGGAAATCTCTTAAGGAGGGTACCCGGTATGTGTGTAAACTGCAAGGAAAAACTGACACGACTCTTAAGTCACAACGATGAAGGGGGAAAAACACCTGACTGCAGCAGGATTTGAACCAGTGACCTACAGGTTACAGCAGGTGCTCAACTGAGAGCACCTGCAGGCTGCATGATATGTGAGCACAAGATTTGACTGTTCAGTCATGTGGCTAGATTCCATGTGAATGATCCTGCCAGGGGGGTTCTCTCTATGAGAGAATCTACTGCCTCGCCCAGTAGGGCGTCCACATGGTTGCGTCAGGTGGATCGTTATTTTGCTGAGATGGGGATGGGTAGCGTGGCTGCCTAGGGGTGGCCATCAGAAGACTGAGGGAGTATCGCTTAAAAGTAGATGCATCAAAGCTCTGCCGTGGCACATGCTCCCACTGATTGATTGAAAACCATACTTCCCAATTGTTTGGTGCTGTCCCAAACTCTCAGTAACCTTTATTCGGTCAGAAACCATGAAACCTTGCACACATGCCACTGCATCAGAAGGATCAGAACTCCATTATATCAAGGATCACTCCGAGAGAAGGCAGCTTTGCTCAATATTATACGATATCATCGAGTAAACCTTCAAAGGAAACTAGCTATATTAGTTCAAGGAGCAGAATATCAGAGAGAGAGAGGGGGAGAGAGTAGAGTTCTTCACAGATTGGATTGAGGAGAGATCCCTTACCGTCGACCGTGAGGAAGGATTGGGAAAGTCACGGGATAATGTATGCTTCCTCCTGTACCCGAGCACTTTACACGCCATAAACCAATATCGTTCCTTCCCACGTCCTCGCCGCTAGGTCATGTTATAACATGTAGGGCTGAAAAACATCCTCAGAGATGAAAATGATTAATACTGTGGAGGGGGAAAGGGGGTGGGGGGGGGGGGGGGGGCTGTGCTGTAAGCCGCCTGTAAGCCGCACCTTGCTCAGATTACAGCCAGGGGCCTATACCATTTACCTCTGTTTAACGGCCAATTTTGTGCTTGCTGTACGATTTCCATTTATTGCTGTTAACTATTTAAAATAGAAAAACTAGAAAAGGCATTCTAACCATCTTGCAATGTGTTGCTAGGAGATAAGTTGGTGCAACAATGCAAATCCATGAATGAAGATCTTGTTTTACGAAGGTTGAAACAAAAAAATGCTTTCACTTCTATTTGGTTTTCTTCTGACAGTGTAGAGATCCCTGTTCCCGCTGCTAATAACATCGGTGGGAAGTACAACATCCTAAACGACGGCACGCTGATGATACAGAACGCCAGTGGGGACGATGAGGGTGAATATGAATGCATGGCCCGCAACGCTGTGGGTGAAACTACGTCAGATGCCGTCAATCTACGCTACTTTGGTGCACCAAGTAAGTCCCCAGGGGCCACACCCACCACACAGTAAAACAAAGAAGCTTGTAGCCTACTCAGCTTCTTCTTTTCATTGCAATCCTGTGCTGTTTTAGCTATAGCCTTTTCTCATTTTTACCAGTCCAACCATTTTAGGCATGTAACTTTTCATTGGATCAGCTGATTTCCTCTTTTTTCACTTCACTCTTATGCCATTGAAAAGTGAGAAACACTTTTAACACTGAATTTAACGGAGGCCACGGAGCCCATGGCCTTTGTTGCCCTGGTTCTTGGCCTTCGTGCCCCCTTCAAATGTTTCCATAGACATTATGATTTTCCAATGGAAGTGCCCCTCCCAATGGAAAAATGGCCTTTCCCTTTTCAGAACCAAATTCAAGGCCTGTCATATCACTGTTTCATCAAGGTATTAAGTTGCTTTATCTCCATATGGCTAGTGGGGCTCTCCAGTCGCAAAGCTGGGAATGTTCTGGATCAGTCTTTGTTCATTATCTCTGGGTAGTGTCCAAGTCCAGTCCCGATGATAACCAACTTGAAATTCATTTTAGTAGTCAGTCAGTGGTCTTTCAAGCAGAAGACTTCTACATTTTACATAGAATGAGAATGAAATTGCAACACACCACCAACACACACTTTGTCAGCCAAGATTTACCCCCCTCCCCCACTGTCAAACTTCTCTAAGTATTTGTTCCCCACCCCCACTCTCCTTAAAAGAGCACCTTGCTAATATCAAGCACTCTATAAATATCCCATACGCTATTATCATTGGCCGACTTCTTTAGATTGGAAGTGTCCTTAAATAGACTAGCAGGTGTCAGTTTGGGTTGAGTCAGTGTACTTTCCAGTTTCCAGCGTGCTGGTTAAACCATCTGTACGAGTACAGCAAGTGCGCTGTCACTCAGGTAATAGGGAAGAATTTGGACTTGTTAGTTGTTCACTCATTTAGGGTGCGTGCAGCAATGCCGATCATACATTGAGTGGAACTTTCCCACGAGGTTAACTGCAAGAACAGGCTGCCTGCAACGTATTTAAAAAATAATCATGCAACACCAATTTAAGTCTTTTTAAAGAAAACAGTTAGCTAGTCAAACCCTGCAAAACTATTATGTTTTACTTGTATTACTAGTTCTACTAAAATGTTTTGCGGGGTATGATTATTGTGTGTAACAGGGATGAGATTTTTCAGATTAAAATCTGATTTCAGAATTTTTTGTTTTGGATTTCAGATTTTTTTTCTCACAGGCTGTGTACAAAAGTATAGGAGATTTTCAATTTTAGACTTTTTATGCTCCCTGTCAGCTGTTTTAAGACATTTTTATCATTGGTCAATCTCATCCCTTATGTAACTTTGCATATTGAAGAGTTTTGCCTTGCAAAACAATTGAGTACATGTACCTCGCACCTCCATGAAATGAGCCACATCTTATTCACATGTGTTTATCTTTGTCATCCCACCATCCTGGGGATGTCTGTACTGAGTTGTTTGTTGTCTTTGTTGTTCATACTCATAAAAAGTGTGCCACGAGGCCATTCTGATAAGCAACTTTGATAAGCAACTTGGAGGAAACCAAGTTACACTGCATGCGGAAGAAACACTTTGGTAGGACAAAGGACAATGTTTCAGGCAGTGTCTTTAAAACTAGTTTACTATGTTTCAGAAATATCATGTTAACATGAATGTCATTTCTATTTGAAAATTGCCTGGAACTGATTACCAGTATAAATCACCTTGTGTGACTAGGGCCTAATGACTTCTACAAAAGAGGGACCAAGGATGTGCTGTAATGAAGGAGAATAAACAGTACAGTTACCTGTGCAGTTGGCCCTGGATTTCAAAGGAAGGCCATGGCCTCGAATGGCCCTCATCTTTGGCCTTGGTGTCCCATCAAATGTTATAATGTCTGACTGCAAGTCCCCTTTACTGTAGACTTGAGTGACCTCGCCCATTGGGGAACCAAATTCCAGGCTGAATGTGACAAGGTCGCCTTCTTGCTAAGGAGAAGGCCTAGATGTAACATGACTCATTACAATGTCATCTTCTCAACAACAGTGACACAGAGTGAAGCACCTTGGTGATTTCCTCACTGCTGGTATAGAGTCACAGTAACAGGTGTTTCTGGCTTCTGACAACAGGTTTATTGTTTGTTGTAGGGAATGGAAGGTTTTTGTATTGTAAATAAAATACAGTGGCTTCATTCATAACCTGACAAATATTCTGCTGTGAGAACATACCCGGTATACTACACTGGAACGCCGCTTTAACAAACATTCGCTATACGGAACATTTGGCTTAGTATACACAACTTCATCCTTGGCTCCCAATCTTTGTGTACAATGTATACGGCTGCTGAACATTGTTCACTATAACGAACGACCACTATAACAAACCATCTCGGTGCATTCCGGCATGTTCGTTATAGTGGTGTCCCACTGTATGAAGAAATGAATATATAACAACACAAAGGCAATGAAAATGTACCTGTTTGATAGGTACGGTATTCCGGAGGTCGCTGGTTCGATCCTGCTATAGTGAAGTTTTCCTTGTTCAATGAGTTAAGTTAAAATCCAGTCGGTTTCCCTTGTGGTAATTATGTTCAGCAGTTTATAAATTATGTAAAATCATAAACAAATTAGGTTCTCCAAACATGAATATTCATGGTATTATAAAAATTCGTTCATCACCAAATGTATGAATGTTTTCACTTTAATGTCCCAAGATGATCACCTTAATTATATTTTTTGAGGCATAAAGAAAATGGTCAAAGTAAACACTTGACCCTTAAGACTCATTTTGTGGGGTTCGGTCACTAACACCTTACCTCTCCTTTCCAAAAGAGCGACCTTCTTTCGCCCAAGAACCGGCTGCTACAGAGGTCACCCAAGGCACCACCGTCACCCTGGACTGCACAGCCAACGGCTACCCACGGCCCACCATCACCTGGACCAAGCACGGCCAGAACGTGGTGACCGATCCCCGCTTCACCCTCCTAGCCTCTGGCTCGCTCCACATCGCCAACGTCCAACCCCTGGACCGGGGAGAGTACACGTGCACGGCCACGAACCAGGCCGGCTCAAGGTCTGTCGCGGCGACTCTGACAGTGACCGGTAAGCTCAATTTCCTGGCCAAGATTATTTTAATTCCTTGAGTAACTCTTTGTTTGAAATCTCCTTGCTGTGACCTCTTCCCGCCCTTCTGCCATCCACCTACCTGGGGCCTTTCTCAAAGCTCGGCTCTGGCTCTGGCTCTGGCTCTGACTCCGGCTCCATTTCGTGGATTCATTTTAAAATTAAGGTTATCAAAATAGAGACTTTTGGCTGTGGTTTGGAAGTAGATTCTCTGCTTGGAATAAGAAAACAGAGCTTCAGCTTCAATAAAAAACCACGACCTATATTTTCAGCATATGGATTACAGAGATGAAGCCAGAGCCGGAGCCGGACCCGAGCTTTGAGAAATGACCCAAGTTTCCTCCTTAGTGGAAGGCAATGGCCTTGTTTCAAACGTTCATGTGATTCACAGTTGCCCTGGAAAGTCTTCCTGTTGACGAGTATTTTATGCTGCTACTGCAGGCTAGGCAGAGGAACTTTTCTCTCTGGACAGTCTGAAGTGTCTGTTGGAAGATTCTGAGAGGGTAACCAATGGGGCTCTTTTCCACCGCAAAGGGCATGAGTGGCCCTGGCCCCCTCTATGAAATTATCAAAGGACCCTGTTTCATGTTCTATGTAGCTAGGATGCACATTGCATGTTGGCCTGTGTCACGGGAACTGGTACAAAGGCAATAGCCAGGGCACCAATGTAATTACCAGGGGCACCAAGGCACCAACCAAGGCACCAAGGCAATGGCCAGGGCACTATTAAGTCAGTGACCAGTGCACCAAGGCATTGACCAGCAGCCGATTTCATGAAATGTTGCACAACTTACGCAACATACAAATGATGCGTAAGTTTCGTGAAACGGCCATAACTTGTGCAAACAAGGCATGAAAATGTTCCATACACTGTAAGTTGCTGCGTACACAACATTTGAAGTTTTGTGAAATCGGTTGCTGGGGCACCAAGAAGGTGATCAGGGCAGCTACAACAGTGATCATGGGCACCAAGACACGTCTTATTGATTGCCTATGTGAAGTTCCTACCCTGCTCGCTTCCATCTATACCCAGCGACCGACACGTGCCCTTTACGCATAATCCCTGGATTGTGTAATCCCCCTGTGTACAAACAAGCAATTGGGTCTGGTCTGTGCGCCGTCCTCCTATCCAGTTATGTGTGACTCAACGTCTGGACGTGATTCTGACACAATGATACCAGACAGTTGTTCCTGTTGCTCATCATTTGCCCCGACCTCTTAACCCTATTGCACTCCCCATTGGCCTTAATGTACAGCTAACAAATGTTGGCAGTTCTTGTTCTAGGGGCGCTTAGCTATTCTCGTTGTTTTTCATTGAAAACTGAACGAAGAAAAATGGACTGGAGGATGATTTGAACCTTTGACCTCTGGAATACTGTACCGGCACTCTTACCAACTGAGCTATCCAGCCGGTGTCTCAAACAGTCAATTATCGTTGTTTGTTTGCCATTCAGAAGCCTTCTTTTTTAAATTTCTATAATTTTTAAGTGGTGGATTCATGTGATATAATTATACAAAACTTGTTGAACAGTATAGTACTTGTCTTTAATGTAGGGACACTCATGAAAATAAGCCTGTAAAATTGACCTTTTGAGGGAGTTTTCCATCACCTGTTGATATTTTTCATTACTACCAATGACAACCCCTCCTTAGCGTATCTGTCTCCATTTGTCGATGATTCTGAAGTAATTTTTCATTTGGTTTTGAACACCAGAAAAAGTGTTGGCTAATTATTGAAGAACGTTGGAAGTAATATGCCCTGCTCGGGTGGTCAAGTGAACTTTCTTGATCGTATCGGTGTACGTAGATGTTCCTCGGCCAACTCACCATGGAAATTGGACTTTCAATAGTGCATTTTGTTTGTTTGTTTGTTTGTTTTTTAGTTCCTCCGACATTTGATGAGACACCACGGTTTATATCGGCCATAGAGGGCAGCACAGTTGAGCTCTTCTGTCAAGCGTCGGGCTACCCTCTGCCAGTCATCGCGTGGCGAAAAGAAGGTATTTATTTGAATCATTTGTTTCCTTGATGTGGACCTGTAGTTTGAGGAATGATCATTGTTAACTAGTGGCTTTTTACCAACTGACTGTGCCCATACACTCTTATTTGTTATTTATTTCCAAGGTGATCTGCTACCGGATAGTCGCCGGTACTTGTCCCTAGCTAGCGGGACGTTGCGTATCGTACGGGTTACCAGGGAAGATGAGGGCAACTACGACTGTTACGCCGTTAACTCGGCTGGCAGTATTCACGCCACAGCTCAAATTGAAGTCCGACCAAGAGGTGAGATGGTCAGTCTTAGTATGGCTTGGAAATTTACCTGAAAACCGAATAACTAAAATCCAAATATAAATGATATTGATTGGTTTTGGACGATCAAGGACACGATACTTTATTGGTTGGTATAGAAACATTGAACCAGTAGAAATTAAGAGGTTACAAGCATTCACGAACAGCACATACAGTTTGTTTGCTAGAAAATTTAAATTGTTTGGAGAGCGCCGTCAGTAAATTTGTCAACTTTGCTGTGCCTTTTGTTCACTCCAGTGCCGCCAGTTTTCACCCAGTCGCCCAGCGACCTTCAGGTGGTGACCAGGGCCACCATCCGCCTACCCTGCTCAGCGTCGGGTGACCCCACCCCGGTCATCACCTGGAGCAAGGACGGCGTCCAGATCCCCCAGAACAACAAGTTCACCGTCAGCAGCGAGGGCCACCTGGTCATCCTGAACATCAGCCCAGATGATGAGGGTCGTTATGAGTGCGCTGCCAGGAACAGTATCGGCTACGCGGCCACCAGTATGCTCCTAACAGTGGGTGAGTATCCCGGAACCAACCAGGAACCAGGAACCTAAATGTGCTAAGCCGAGAAGAGTTCAATTAACAGTCACTGGTAACCAACCAATTTTCCAATGCAGTGGCTATTGTTTGCGACTGGTTCTCATCCAGTCTTTGCTAAGCATAAAGACAATTGTCATAAGCAGTTTTACCCTGCTAAACATTAACAGACACTGGTAACCAACCAATTTTCCAATGCGGTGGCTATTGTTTGCGACTGGTTCTCATCCAGTCTTTGCTAAGCATAAAAACAATTGTCATAAGCAGTTTTACCCTGCTAAACAGCTCTATTCCCACTAGGCTGCTCTGTTCAAAGATTTGCAAGTTTTCTTGGACTCGAGCAAGAATGACCAAGACATTAGGACTTGTTGTTGATCTCAGAATCTGGCTTCCCATGATGACTTGCATTGCCCCAAGCCGCTATCAAATGGAAATCACTTCGGCTGTTTCCTATGGCGCGTACTATAAAAGAAATTAAAAACAGGAGGAAATAGCGGAATCTCCTGATTAATTTAAGCTAGATGATCTGACTAGACCGAATCAAAACAGGACGAGGCGATACTGACTCTGCGGCTCCGGAACGCCCATAATGATGAGATGTTTCCTATGAAACTTTCACCTGTTTGTGGTTTTCCCCCTTTATTACCTTCACATTATTACTAATCCTCTACACATGTACCAGGGATTCAGTGCTAAAACCTGTCAGTCTCTGAAGTTTGAAATGGATGGCTACACCATTATATGCATCCTGGCCTGGGATTAATTTTCTTTATTTCCCCGAACAACACTCAAAACCCAGTCCATTAATCTATATATCTTACTTTTATCTTCCTATTAAACAAATCCTTTTCTTGGAAATTAAATAACATCATAGATGACTGTCTGTGCATGACTACACAAAATGTCTGCAATTATTGGTTGTCACTCAGGAAAAGATACAATTTCATGGCCTGGGATACTTCATTCACACCTTGGTAACCAAGCTGGGGCACCAGGGAAGCCACCGGTCCCCTGCCTGCCCCCTGCAAAGATTCTGGATGGCCTTGTCTCCCAAAAAAAAAAATAAAAAAAAAATAAATGAATCCTGTTTCTTGAACACGTTTTCTTTTCCGCGTTTTGACATGTACAGGAAGTGTCGGAATAGTGTCCAGCAACCTCTGATTACGTGAATGTCGATAAAACTTACCCCGCCCTTGTTCCCAAATTCCTGTTATTTCCATTGCTGAGAAGAAGCAGACTGTCAAAGAATGGGAAACTGAAATCAGATTATTCAGTCCTGCAACTCATAGGAGGATTTGGCAGAGACTGAGACCATGGAGCTAGGAAGAGCTACATGCTTAAACTTACCAGTACCGTGTGAGCAAAAGTGTCCATAAATAAGCACTATCATCGGATGTGATAAGCTAGGCATGTCGACTTTGCCTCTCTTTAAACACGGTGGCGTCATGGACCTCGTTTTCAAGGAAGTTGAAGGAGTCATTGGTCTCGATGGCCAATCTCAACTGGTCCAATGGCCGACTGACCCCCCCCCCCCCCCCCCCCGACCCACCTACCTGGTCTCAACACACTGAAAGATGATCGGAATCGCACATCAGACAGATTATAAAAAGAATCAAAAACACTAGCCTCCAGCACATTACTTCCTGTGTCTTCCCTTCCCTCCCCCCCCCCTCCCTCTGTCTTCCGAAGTCTTCACACAAGAGTTGACTACCTGTTTTGCACCCAGTCCACGAGTGAACATCAATGTGGCGAATATTAGGGATTCCCTCAAATGGCTCGATTTTTGTTCATTTGCAACCGCAGCTGAACCCATTTTAATAGTACGTCTATTGTAGTCCATGATATTGATCTTTTCTGCGGCAGGATGCATTGTAACCCTGCAAACAGAAACACTGTAGTCTCAGTATGTACATGTATTTGACATTCACCTGTGTACATGTACATGGTGTAACCGGCGCGAATGAAAAATGAAAGTCATATTTACAAAGCTTGAGTGTGAATATGCAGTGAAATAAAACCAGTAAAATAACTAGACATCATTCAAATATAACTTGTATTCAGGAGGCTTAAGTATATTCTACTTTGTAACAGTCATGTGGTCATTTGCAAGATACAAGTGTTTTCTAATACAGTGGAATGCCGCTTTAACAAACATGGCAGAATCCACGAAATTTGTCTGTATGTTTTGTATGCAATCATTGGGAGCCAAGGATGATGTTTGGTATGGCCAAATGTTCGTATGAATAATAATAATAATAGACATTTATATAGCGCTTAATACAGGCGTTTCTAAGCGCTAACCAGATAATGAATGGTGATCAAGGTTTATTAAACAAGTGTGTTTTCAATAGAAAGTATGAAGAATAGAAGTATGAAGTTGTTTGTTATTGCAGCTTTCCATTATATTGTACAGCATAGAAATATGGGTACCTGAGTAGTGACTTATTTCCTTTCTCAGTTGGTAGACAGTGTGGACTACTTCCCAATGTCTTCCTACAATGACAGATACTAGACTGTCTGCTGACAGCTTGTACTATTGTCTGCCGACAGGACTATTTAGGCAGATACTAGAGATAAGAAAGACCATTTGGGATGGTTTTTAGTCTAAAAATAATCTAAGAATCTACTTTTGCGGGAAAAAGAAAGAAATGGAAGTTGATGATGTAAAGAAATTATGTGGAAAAGATATGTTGTGAATTTGAATGATTGTATTGGTCACCAATGAAATGGCCCAAAGTTAACATGTCCTCCTTTTGTTGGTTATCTTTTGAAAGACAATCCAGCTGACCAGGACCGAGAGGGTGACCAGTTTGTGGGTGATTCCATCACCCAGGCCATCAACAACGTGGACCGGGCCATCAACGAGACACGGCGGGAGCTTTTTGACCGCTCCAAGCCCCGCACCCCGAGCGACTTGCTGACTCTCTTCAGGTTCCCCTCCACGGAGGCCATGAGCATCGCCCGGGCGGCCGAGGTCTTTGAGCAGACGCTGCAGCTGATCCACGGACACATTGAGGCTGGGATGAAAGTCAACTTGACTGGAGTCGGTACGGACTTTTATCTTTAGTGAAAGAAACTTTAGTATGGGTTGGGCCTTAACACTGAAAAGCCAGGCCAGGCCTGGGCTTTGCCTGGGCTCTTTGTCTTCTATCATTCCTAAGCTTAAACAATCAACTGAGGCCCCTGCTTTGTCCTAGATCACTGTTGGCACTTAACTTGATTGACAATTATCACGGGCAGTATCCAGAAGTCGGGCTGTATTGATTTTAAGCAGCTCTACTTTATTGAGGTCAGGGCTGACGAGAGAAGGGTTTCAGGGCTGATGGCTAGGTCCAGGCTTCTCAGTGGCTGGGCCCAACCAGTATTCAAATGTCTCTCCCTTAGCTCTGATGTCTTTTTTGTTATTGTGTATTCTGAACTCCAACTATAAACTGCTGCAAACTGCTCATCAAATAAAATGATGATTCAAAATATATCAAAATGGAAGGATCTGGCACAAACCTTGCACTTTTCATCTTGTGTTAAATTCTTTCCACTACACTCAGATATGCTCGATTTTTCTCCTCCAATGTCTAATTTTAAGCATATTTCTTCCCTATTCTTTTGATAACAAACAAAATAAGGAATTGGAAAGGTAATGTATTTATTCTCAGGTCTATTGGCTGGTAAAATGTTGTACGTCGGGAGTCATTTCTCTCTCTGTCATTTTATTTTCAGAGTATCTCTTCATTGTCTTTGGTAGAATTGCTGCATCACTTGTTTTTCTTCATCCAGTTTCTTTTATTTTCATTTGGTGGTTTCATTTTGAGTTTTTAAAAGTAGTGCAAATGGCATGGTGTAATTATTTGGTGAATACTGGTAAAATGAAGGCCATGTCGTCCAGTTTGTGTGCATTTCGCAGTTGGCTCTGTAGAAAGGTTTATGCAAGTCCATAACTTTGACTGACAATACTTTGCGTGCATTCCTCAGTCCTTGTAGTGGAGGTCTCGGTGGTGTATAATGATGTTTTTATTCAGTTTTTTTTTTTATTTTGCCTTAGGATGTGTCCATTTCCTTGATTATTTCCCCCATGTATCCTTGGCATTGTCAGGTATCCAATCTTGTTTAATACCAGGGCCCATTTTCACGGTTCTACTTAAATACATGTACAGTAAGAGTTATATCGGTGCTGATATGGAAAGCAGAAAATGTTGCACTTTTGAGACTCCATTTTATGGATTAGGGAGGATGTTTCAGTTGTGTGTGCGCGGGTAGTTTGTGGTCTTGCTTACCATACTCTGCTAGCGTAGACATTTGGTGAGCTACCCTTTGAGTTAAACCAGAGGCCAATTTCATGGAGCTGCTAAACACAAAAATTTGCTTAGCACAAAAATGTCTTGCCCAATATTACACAAACCACTGTTAAAAATTTCATTTGATATTCATGGTCAGCAAACAACAGCCAAAGAACAATCACACGTGATACACAAAACATTCAAATTTGGTTGTTAACCCTGTTTTCATTATAAAGACAGAAATGTCATGCTTAGGAAATTTTTGTGCTAAGCAGGGCTGTGAAATTGGCCCCAGAATTTTGCGGTAAGGAGAGACATGAATATGGGCCTTGGTAGGTTTCCCCATCTTGGAACTATTTGCTTAATTTTTCTTGAGATGATACAATTTACCAACACTGTTCTACTGAACATTTGCTGGTGGTGAATTATTTAGAAAATAAAATGTATTTCTTTTTTCCCCTTTCCCTTCAGAATATACCTACAATGATTTGGTTTCTCGCCCCTTCCTGAATCTCATTGCCAACCTGTCGGGCTGCACCACTCACTCCAAGATTGTCAACTGTTCCGACATCTGCTATCATCGCAAGTACCGCACGCACGACGGCACCTGTAATAACCTTCAGAACCCGGAATGGGGTGCATCCCTCACCCCTTTCAGACGCCTCCTGAAACCGATTTATGAGAATGGCTTCAACACGCCGGTGGGCTGGAACCACTCACACTTGTACAACGGCCATCCGATGCCTAGCGTGCGCAAGGTGTCACTGGAGGTAATTTCCACGGCGACGATCACCAACAGCGAGAAGTTCTCCCACATGCTCATGCAGTGGGGCCAGTTCTTGGACCACGACATGGACTTCACCGTGACTAGTCTCAGCCGGGCCCGGTTCAGCGACGGCGTGGAGTGCAAGGACACCTGCGAGAACCAGCCGCCATGCTTCCCGATCAACGTGCCCGATGATGATCCCCGCGTGCACCGGATGCAGTGCATGGAGTTCACTCGCTCCAGTGCGGTGTGTGGCAGCGGTAGCACTTCCGTCTTCTTCAACTCTGTCATGCCGCGCGAGCAGATTAACCAGATCACGTCCTACATCGACGCCTCCAATGTCTACGGAAGCACTAAGGCGCAAGCGGAAAATCTCAGGGACTACACGAACAATCTCGGTCGGCTCAAGGCTGGTCAGACCGTAGACTCATCGGGCAGACACCTTCTCCCTTTCAATCGCGATACGCCCATCGATTGCCAGCGGGACCACAACGAGAGCCCTATCCCCTGTTTTCTGGCTGGCGACTTCCGAGCCAACGAGCAGCTGGGCCTTCTCTCCCTCCACACCATCTGGTTCCGGGAGCACAACCGCATCGCCGAGGGACTGCTCAGGATCAACCCCCACTGGGACGGCGAGAAAATCTTCCAGGAAACACGGAAGATCATCGGTGCCTCCATGCAGCACATCACGTACACTTATTGGCTCCCTAAGGTCCTAGGTCAACAAGGCATGGATTTAATAGGACAGTATGGAGGCTACGATCCCAAGACCAATGCTGCTATTGTCAACGTTTTTGCCACAGCAGCCTTCCGATTTGGACACAGCCTGATCCAGCCGATCATGCGGAGGCTAAACGCCACCTACCAGCCATCAGAACTCGGAGATCTTCCGCTTCACAAGGCCTTCTTCTCGCCTTACCGTGTCGTTGAGGAAGGAGGCATTGATCCCATCCTCAGGGGGCTCATCACCTCGCCTCTCAAGGAGCCTAAACCCGATGAGATGCTGAACACGGAGCTCACGGAGCGGCTCTTCCAGATGGCCCACGAGATCGCCCTTGATCTGGCCTCCTTGAACATCCAGCGGGGCAGGGATCACGCCCTTCCGGGCTACAACAACTGGCGCGTCCAGTGCAACATGTCTGCCGTGGAGACCTTTGATGAACTCCAGGAGGAGATATCCAATGACGAAGTCAGGAACAAGCTGGAGAGTCTGTACCATCATCCGGGCAACGTGGACCTCTTTGTGGCTGGTTTGGCTGAGGATCCTGTAGAGGGTAGTCTGCTTGGGCCCACTTTCAATTGTTTACTGGCCAAGCAAATGAAACGGCTCAGAGATGGAGACAGGTAGGCATAAAGGTTGTTAAATGTCTTTCTTTACCAAGATGGAGGCTGCTACAAACTAAACTCATCAGACAAACCTATGGACCCTTTTTTTTTACTCATCAGTTGAAAACTTACTGTGCTATGCTCATATTGTTTGCCTGTATTGAATGTTCTTGGTGCACCTCTGTTTAATGGCACTGTTGCTACGGCAGCCATGGCAGCCTTCACTTGTCTCATCAAATTTGTCTCTACCTTTTAAGCCTGATTGTTACTGGTCCAGAATGAATTAGACAGGTCAGCTGACAGTTGGAGACATTGTACTGTACTTCTTAGTTTTACCACTTACCCTCTTATAAATTGCTTTTTAGTCTAGTGTTGAATACATACTGGTTGTCTTTTCGTGGAGAGCTTGACCTGAACTTTAAGCCCTTGTCTTCCCAGTTCACTCTGATGCATTCTCCTTTCGGCAGATTCTGGTATGAGAACCCTGGCACCTTTGAGCCTGACCAGCTGACTCAGATCAAGCAGATCACCCTGGCCAGAGTGCTGTGCGACAATGCCGATGACATCAGCCGCATACCCGAGGACGTCTTCAACAGGAATGACTACCCGATTGGCTTCCGCCGCTGCAAAGAGCTGCCTTCCATCGATCTGAGAATGTGGGCTGATTGTCCGGAAGGTGAAGATGATTTTTTTCCCTTGCTGTCGATCTGTTTGACTTAAAGACCATTCGCTGGGCAGAGACTTATTCTCAAAAGAGGCTGGGCAATTATTGGGAAAGTTGGGAAAGGGAAATCGTGTGAAAGAGATGTGATTGTCCACTTGATCACTTGAAGGGGAACCAAGGCAAGAACCAGGGGCTCTGTTGTTGCCTCTGTGAAGGTTCCTCCTCTGGATTTGATGAAGAATTTTTTTGGGGGAAACCTTCTGAAAGTTACCGTAAATTCAAACTTGTTATTCTGTAATATTTAATACTCTTGAAAACATTTAGTGAAAAAGTTGGATTTATAATCGGGATGAATTTGCAACAATACTGTTTGAAATAAACACTCTCTTTGATATTTCACTAGCTCTCACTGTGCTGACTAGGTCAGTCTGTGTAATTCAGTTCAAGGATGATTCCTAGCTGAGTTTTGTTTGTCCCAAGATTGGCTTTAGAGAATATAGTCTCATAAAGTTTAGCACCTCTTAAACCCCTTCTGCCCAGGAAGCATCCATAGCAGTTCCCCAGTATGCTGCATCAATGTGATGATTGCTTCGTTATTTCCACTGAATTACCGGTACATTGAATGGGGGTATTGTCTGGATGAGAGGTTCAATGAACCTGGATTGTCCCCAGAAATAACCTCATTGTAGTAAAACTTGGTGAAAATAGCCAGCTCCACCATATGTATGACAGGGTCTACCATGCCTGGCCTCTACGGACTGACAGTCTGTCACAGAGTTAACAGTGGCATGAATGAGTGAATTTTGCCACATCTGGAGATGGCCAGCAATCTTAGATGTCCAGCAGGACCCAACAAAAGTGTTGTGAGTCCACCAATGTCCCGCAAATATCGGCAGGCCTGTTGGCAAAATGGCAGGTACTGGTAGACAAGGTCTCCTCAATTAGAACAATTCGAATTTCATGTGCAGCTTAATAAGGGGCATCAAGGCAATGACCAGGGACAATCAAAGCAACAACAGTATCTCCTTAAATTTGCGTTTTACAGTCACTTCGCCCATTTTCCACTTCGCCCACAACCACTTCGCCCCCAACCACTTCGCCCACACGTCACTTCGCCCACGCGTCACTTCGCCCATTCACCACTTCGCCCACTGGCCACTTCGCCCACGCGTCACTTCGCCCACGCTGCCATACACAACATCCATACATGAACAGCCGCAACATAACAGAGCACACACCGCAACTTTTTTTGTAAAATCTGAACATAATTATTGTGTGATAGATAATTGGGTATATTTTTCATGGAAGGTTGGGAAGGAAAGAGTCATTATAATGTTGTTATTTTTATGAGTAATAATAGGTAAATATAGTAAGTAAATAATTTAGTTTGGGAGTGCTTTTTATTGGGTATATAAATATAATTATAATTATGTTATTGCCTACGAATTGCATTGTAAATCTAGAAGTAATTGAAGGTGGGAATTCCTTCGTGGTCAGGGTTTGTGATAATAAGCTTATTTGTTGTTAAACTTTGTTTATACATGTATTTAAAATTGCGTTGGTAATTAGTGGGCGAAGTGACGCGTGGGCGAAGTGACTCGTGGGCGAAGTGGTAAGTGGGCGAAGTGGTAAGTGGGCGAAGTGGTAAGTGGGCGAAGTGACGCGTGGGCGAAGTGGTTGTGGGCGAAGTGGTTATGGGCGAAGTGGAAAGTGGGCGAAGTGACCGACATCCAAATTTGCTATCAATCCTGTGCAGCATATTTGAAATATTTAGAGCTACCATGACCTGAGAGAAAAATCCTTTCCCCTGATGCGAATCCTTCAGGTTGTTTTCAGATAATTATGTCAACACCTCACTTAATACACTTCAGTCCAATTACTATTGATTACTAAGCTGTCAGGCTCCAAATTCTAACCCCATGAGGGATAAAAACTTGCCAATGAAGTGTTAACGCTTCAAGGTGATATGTCGGAAGCAAGAAGCTAGAAGCTTATTGTCTCCAGATGAATTCCTTTGTTTGCAAGGGCATGGTGGACAACAGGAAAACAAATTTTAGAACATTTTGTTTCAAAGACATATTCATATGGAGTTGGAAATTGCAAAGCATACATACATGTACATGAAGGGGGGTAGTTTTATGGAGCTGCTTTGCTAAAAAGCAATCTTAGCTTGAAAATTTCTTTATTAACAGCTGCCATGGGACCAAGTGCCAATTTCATGGAGCTGTTAAGCATAACAAAATTGGTTAGCACAAAATGTTTCGCTCAATAAAAGAAACCACCATTAAGAATTTCATTGACATTCATGCTCAGCGAACAACAGTCATAGAACAGTCGCAAGTGGTACGCAACACACGGAATTTTTGTTGCTAATCCTGTTTTTATTAAAACAGAAATGTTAAGCTTAGCAAATTTTTAAGCAGGCCTGTGAAATTGGCCCAGGTGTTACCTGAATACTGCTTAAGTTATAAGCTGTGTAGAGTTTAGTTTATAGAAAGAACTGTCTGTATTATTAAAAAAGCAAAAATTCCTGATGACAAAAAAAAATGTTGCTGTCATCATCCCCTAGGTATGTAGACATGTCGCTCACACTCTGAAACGGCCTCGACTTTAATGAAATATTTCCAGCCCTAATTCTGTGTGCCTTCTGCGCATTTCCTTGCAAGTAAACTTCTACCCCGCCCTGCTTGAAACTCATGCACCAGTCTTCCTGTAACCGAAATACCTCGACAAATCCTTGCGGGGCAGGAAGGTGGTGAGGAAAATCTGGAAAACTATATTGGTTTGCGGCCTTGTCTGAAAAAAAAAATCCCAAATCAAAACAGTCTGAATAACCAGGGATCTCCGTGGCAACAGTCATCTCTGTCTGTGTCGTAAATTTTGGGACAAAACTCAAAATTTGTTGTGAAGATTATTGAAAACTATTTGTTTTCTAAACAAGGTAGAAATGAAAAGAAGGGGACTCTTGGAAATCGATTTTGCTGGACCAGGACTCGAGTCTGAAACCTGGAATTACCATCTTGGGGCCAGCTTGAGGGAACTGCTAAGCAGCGAAAAAAATTGCTTAGCACAAAGGGCCTTGTCTAAGAAGGAAAAACCGGTCAAAATGTCACACAATGTGTATTGGATTTTGGCTGGTAATCCGTTTTTCATTTTGGTGCTTAGCTGTATAAACCGTAATGTATTTAGATGACAGCTTTGTGAGGTTAGTCCCACTTTGTATTAGAGGACAGCCAAAATTTCCCTTTAAATTTTTGTTTATGGGTCAGTTTTTGTTTTCTAATACAAATATTGTCAAATTTGTACATACACAGATACAGCACTTAGAGGCACCATTCGCCATAGTCCACGATTTCATGGTGATTTTCGTTTCATTGTCATTTGCTAGCATCAGTCATTTCTAAACGCAGGTTTTATTTCTAGTGTATAATCAGCCATTGTCTGTCTTTTAGTGTCACCCTAATCCATTCTTGGGCATTGTTTACGTTGGAGGGCTAACTTTTCCTGAATCTGCCCAAATCCATCATTCCTTGAAGGCTCCGGGCTCCTTGGACTTTGGCCAAGTTGGGGCCATCAAGCCCCCTTGTCAAGGGATAGACTGTCCGCAGGCGTGCTGAGGCGTCTCACTGTGTGTTGCGGACCAATGAGGGAACATACCTGATATACACATGTTTGTATTTAGACGTCATCCTCACATGTTTCTCTATCATGGTTTGAAGGTTTGCATGATGTGGGTACACAATCATGATGTAATTTACTGAAGGCTTGAAGTGAACTCATGATGGACCCTTTTTGAATTTACGGTATATATTTGTGGTTCTGTATAGAGCTTTGTGTTCAAACTGGACGTTCGGGAACAGAATGCTGTGTCCATCACCTGGACAAAATTTCCTGAAATGGACAAGCAAAAGCAAACTTACTGAGCCCCAAATTGGTCGCTTGGCCACATTTCCTGAATGGCTAGGCAAAAGCAAATTTGATGAGCCTGAAATGTGCCGTTTGACAAACACAGCTTGCCAGATGAGATTTTGTTCCTTCAAACCTTCAGTAATCAGTCATACTGTACATGTCCATTACAATGTCATTCCATCTCATCAGCCCGCTACGTTCTGTGACTTCCGATCGAGCGTTTTCTGCCGCAGCTAAGGGGCCAAGGAAGTGCATTCTCGCGGAGTGAAACCCTATGTCGTCTTTGTAATGAACAAGCAGATTCTGTGCACATTTTCACACCCATACCTGCAGGGTACCATGCTAAACCCCCCTGGCAGTTTTGCAAAACCATCCTTGACAGTGGCACTCTGAAGTATTAAATCAAGGTCCACGCACGAAACATGGGCAGTCTGACACTGAAGGAAATCCTCTATCAAAATTATCTGAAGGCTATGACTACTATCCTCGGGATGGATACAAATCACGATAAACATCTTAGTTGTGAATCCTTCTAGATCTGTCTGGCCAGCTTAGTATCTTCCCATCCACTGTAGGTCACTGACATTGACCTTGTGCAGATAGCAGCACAGCAGTTTCTAATCACATTTTGGATACTGGGAAGGGCAGGGGGAGGTGATATTTTCTTAGGGTTCTCTGATGTATGCTAGTTGACTAACTACTTCCTGGGGCGACGCTTGTGGGAAGTTGTTTGTCAATTTCTCCCAAGCAGGAAGGAAATTGAAATTGCTAGCCCAGCCCGAAATAAAATATACACCCACCATCTGGTAAGTGATTCAAGCGCAGTGACATTAGCGATTCCAAGGCTATTATAGGTTGTGTGCAGTGTCTTATACGTAGCCTGTAAGATCCAGGGTGCTACTGAACAAGTCCACATACAATTGTACCCTAGGATAGCTCAGGTGGTACTCATGGTGCACATAGCCCAGAATATCCCAGGTGGTACTCAACAGGTCCACATAGCCCAGAATATCTCAGGTGGTACTCAACAGGTCCACATAGCCCAGAATATCCTAGGTGCTACTCAACAGGTCCACATAGCCGAGGATATCCTAGGTGCTACTCAACAGGTCCACATAGCCTAGAATATCCTAGGTGCTACTCAACAGTTCCACATAGCCCAGTATATCTCAGGTGGTACTCAACAGGTCCACATAGCCCAGAATATCCTAGGTGCTTCTCAACAGGTTCACTTAGCCCAGAATATCCTAGGTGCTACTCAACAGGTCCACATAGTCCATAATATATCAGGTGGTGGTACTCAACAGGTCCACATAGTCCAGAATATCCTAGGTGGTACTCACGGGTCCACATAGCCCAAAATATCTCAGGTGGTACTCAACAGGTCCACATTGCCCAGAATATCCTAGGTGCTACTCAACAGGTCCACATAAAGCACAATATCTCAGGTGGTTATACTCAACAGGTCCACATAGCCCAGGATAACCCAGTTGTTACTCTCTCAATTTGAAGAGTAAGAAATGGTCAACAATGGGGGCACCTAAGCTTATTAAAGGACAGCTTTTAGACAGGTGCATCAACTTCTGGTTTGGCTGCTTATTTTTCTGTTCCACATGAGCAAGCAGCATCGTCAACCATTTAGGTAGCCTTGAGCGCTGATGCATGATCAGTCCAGTTCAACAATGATCAACTCAAGCAACTACTGTATTCATGTCACAAATCTGTCCACGACTCTCCAGGAAACCACATCAATTTCCTCGAAGGTCTGCGAACAGACACCGCAAATGACGCCCAATAACCGCATACAGGCAGCAGATTGTACACAAGGTTCTAAAATTAGCAATGTTATCCTTTTTCGTCTATTTGAGGAAAAAGAGGCATGGTGTAGTGGTCGGCCTTCTGTGTCTGGTTTGGCTAGCCATGACGTCCTGTTTTGCTCAGTCCCTGGTCTCTTGACCAAGCAATATGCTGATTGTGTTTCTAACTTCAGATCTAAGGCAATATTTGTGTAACAACATTTCAGCACTAGGCCTATATGTCACTCACTCACTCACTCCACTGCATAGACATCTGAGGTCCGTCGCGCTGGTCTTCTGTGTCCGCGGTTTGTAGCCTGGTTCTAGAGCCTGTTGATTACATTTTATATGCATTGGTAAATTTTCAGCATTTTTTTAGGTGTCTTGAAATCAGTTCAAATGCCTTCTGAAACTTTAATATTGCTGCTTCTATGCCCAGCAGTTGTTCCTTTCACTCGTTAGGGCATTCCTGATCAATTAGAGAAAACGTCAATTTTGGGCTGAAATTGACAAAAACGACAAGGGGTACCCCTTGCCATTTTGGTCAATTTTTACCATTTTTTGAGGTGTCTTGAAATAATTTACCATTATCTCGCTTCCGCTATAAACTCCTGCAGGCTTGAAAACAACCAGTATCATGAATAAAATAAATGTATCCACTGTCACGCAACCCCTTATCTAAAATCAGCAAGGAGTAAGGGAAATATTTGAGACTTGTTTTGTAATTGTGTTTGACAGCTTTCATCATGGAAGTCCAAGAGAGCCTTCAGTGTGTGCATTGATTGACGGCTCGCTGAATGTCGCTTAATTGTGCCTCGGAGCTATAAATGCACATCTTTCTCTTTAGTACAAGGATGATATTGTCTTCTTGCCACGAGCAAGGGATATTCTCCATTTGCCAGTCTGATTCAACAATGTCACTATTCATGGCATGCTCATCCACGTCGGTGAAGGGCAAGCCTAGTTTGCTAGAAAGAAATACATGTAGTATTTTAAGTCCCTTTTTTTTTTGGCACCCAGTGTTGTCGATTCACTCTGGTTTTTCCTAGATGTAATGCAATATTTCATAGAATCTGTGGCTTTTTCTTTCAACGTCTCTTCGGAATTCTTAACCTGGTGAAAGTTTCCCTCAATCCCGTAAACCTGTTTTCATTCTAGAGGGATGTCATAATACTCAGTCATTTCAGTTTCACCAACCATCTCTCTATTTTTTAACTCATTTACTTTGAGAAAATTCCCCCTTTTTTGGATGAATTTTGGAAGGTAATGTTTTTGAGTGATGTTTTTTTCTCCCTCAAAGATTTTGTGGCGTCGAGTCTGGCAGCTAACACTAGAGCCGCACGGTCGCGACGTTCGGCGGACGGGCAGTGGTCCAACGACACACGTGTCAACCAGGTGCTTGACAGGAGTCGCCATGGCAAACACGGAGTCCATCAGAAGAACAGCAAGAAGGAAGATACGGCAACGGTTTCTACGATCCTAGACGAGTTGGCACTAGACGAAAGGACGTCTCACTTGGAGTCGGTGGTGGTCAGTTTAGAAGAAACAATACAGGGAATGCAGTCGACGATCAACGACCTCTCAAAACAGGTAAACAACAATGAGGCCAGACAAAATAAAGAAAAAACACAATACTTTCTTATCTCTGTGCATCTTTTGCCTTTACCTAGCAGCAACAAAAAAAACAAATCCAAATCTCTCTCTCTCTTTTTGGCGAGCTGCTGCAAAGCAGTGCGAGTCTATGTAATACCGATTTTCGTCCGTCTGTCCGTCGGGCGGGCCGGCCGTCCACATGAAATGTTAACATGTTTTATTCAGATGAAAAGTTGAAGTTTTTCAGTGCTTCATATTTTTGGGAACGTAATAAAATTCATCTCTACAACCTCAAATTAGAGTTTAAACTCTTAAAATGAATTATTTTAATCCGGAAAGACAATAGTAAAATGTTACCTTTTTTTTCTTCTTAATTTGCTATCATGTTTGTAACTGGTAAGGCTGCAGCAAGCCATGACAGCTTCGCTGTTCTAGTTCTTTGCAAGCAATCTGAATCCTGTTGATTTCAGTTTCATTGCTCCAGCTCTGTCAGGCTAATAGAATTTCATTCCTGATTTAACTCCCCCCCCCCTTTTTTCTCTACAGTTGAAATCCCTCCGACGAGAACGGAAAAAGCGGCCGTCGCGACATGATTGATGACGACTTCAGTCGAGATAATTAGCCTGTGTTCCTGGATGTTGCTATTAAAAAAGAAAACTATACGGTAGTCAGATCACTCCTCAACTTTCACAAGAAAAAAACAAATCAAACAGTGAATACTTTTTAAGAGGGACAAGAGAGAGCTATTTTATGTCTCAGTCCTGCTTGTTTATGTCGTGGTATATGATGAAGATAAGTTGATTTTTAAATGTGTGGTGTTTTTGTGTTGTTTGTTGTTTTTGGTTTAAAGAAAAACAAGGGCCCTGCACCATGTATCCGTGGGTAGGAAATAATGGCAGGGCTGTAAAATGTTCACATATCGATGACTGAAATGTACCTTGGTTTTTTTATAATTATTACATGATTTCATTTTTCATCCAAAGGTAAGTTGGTATACCGTATAGACCGATCCGACGGCACGAAATACTGTCCGCAATTACTGGTGTGTCCCCGCCTGCCTTTTGTCCGGCAACAAAAGAATTTATGCTCCGCTGCACTCTATAATAGCACTGCGCACTTGCGCTAAAAATAGCACAGAACCTCAGACAAACATTGCAACGTGGCCATGCAAACGTGTGGTGAGTGGGGGTGTGTGCAAGCAAGGTGTGATGACATTAGTGCGGAACGCTATTGCAGAGTGTGCGTCCCATGATTAGAGGATGTACACCCTGCAGTATAGAGTGTGGCGGATGTAAATCCTTTTGTTGCCTGACAAAATACGGATGGGGACACACCAGTAATGGCGGGTGCTTTTTTACTTTCATGTCCGCGCCGTCGGATCGGTGTATACTATTAGTTGAAGAATTCTGCCAAGCCACTTTTTTCCTCAGCTTTCCCACGAATGTATAGTCGGGACCCTGTGTTTTTTTATTGACTGCTGGCTGGTGCTACAGTACATGTTTTAATGTGCCTTCTGTTTGATGGAGGCCGGGGTATAAGACCTAATTGGGCCAATTTCATAGGGTTGTTACGCTGGAGGACTGGAGCTGAATTGAAGGCTTGGGCTACGAATACAGCACCGGCTATAGTTTAATAGCATCTGTGCAATGAATCTAAGCCGTAATTTCAACTAACGTTAGCAACAGCCATAGCCATTCATTGGCTCTTAAAAATTGCTTGGCTATGCAAAACCACCGGTTCCCAGCCCAAATTCCAAGTGTTATTCACTTGTGGCTGGTGCCCGTTCATGTCTTTTGCTTAGCACAAATGCGGCTTTTTATTTAACACTCCTGTGAAATATGGCCCATATTTTTAGCTGCTGAAACAGGTCATTCCATCTTCTTAGGAATCATAGATACTATATATTTAAACGTTTTGCATGAGCTGTACTTTTTAAAGCAATTTTCCAAAAAAATATCATTGAACTATTAAAAGATGTTTGCTTTTATCACAATTAAATCAAAGTCTGGTTGATCTGGGGCCAATTTCACGGTGCTGCTAAAGCACAAAAATTTGCTTAGCACAAAAATGTCTTGCCCAATAAAACAAACCACAGTTATAAATTTCATTTGATATTCATGGTCAGCGAATAACAGCCAAAGAACAATCACAAGCAATACACAACACTTTGAAATCTGGTTGTTAACCCTGTTTTAAAGACTGAATTGTCATGGTTAGCAAATTTTTGTGCTAAGCAGGGCCGTGAAATTGGCCCCTGTTCTTGTATAAAGGCCAGTCCACCATGACATAAGGTGTGGGTATGACTGATATTAACGGTCTAGGCCACAGAAACGGAGGAAAAACCCCGACACTCTGTACATATAAACCTTTGTAGACAAAATGAGAAGGTATTCTAAACCTCTCCTATTCTCCTAACCTCTGTAAAATAAAAAAAATTCTGATTCTTTGTTTCATGTCAACTTGTCAGAGGTACTAATGTTGGAATGCCTGTTGTTATGGGTCATCTTAATTGCCGACACTTACCGACCGAAAAATTTTGACAGCTACGGACAACAACTAGTGAAAAAAGCAATTAATTTGGCTCGAATTAACAGAACTTTCATAAAACTGCCAAGCAGTGATGTCACTTCAGGTTTATTTTTTAACCGGGGCCGAAAAGAAGTATTTTTCGGGGAGAAAAAATTTACTTTTCTCGTTATTGGATGCCATCTTGTTTTTGTCATTAGTTGTTGTTACTTGTCCGTACTTATCGGTAGTTGTGCATTTGTCGGCAGTTAGTATGACTAGTTGTTACTGTTGTTGTTGTTGTTTTTGTGTTTGAACAGCGGTGCTATTGAGGGAATACGCAGTTTTTAAAGTAAAGTTATATTTGTTCTCATTTTTTTTTTTAAGACTACAAAACATAAAAAATGGATTTTACTTGTAGTATACCTTTGTCCATGTTTTAGCATAATCAATAGTGTTTGTAAAAGTAATTATTGGTTATACAAACTTATTTAAAAAAGACTTATTATACTATTTAATTTTGGGCAAGTTAGGGATAGCTCGTTGTTTGTTGATATTGAAGGTTAGGGGTCCACCTGAAATTGTCTGATGCACGTAGCGCCTTTTCAAAACAGGCTCAGGCTCCGGCACGATTTTGTCAAGCCATTCTAAAATACCGGGTATCAAAATAGAGGTTTTTGGCTGCTGTTCGGAAGTAGATTCTCTGGTTTGAAAAGGAAAATAGAGCTTCAGCTAAAAAACCACAACCCATATTTTCAGCATATGGATGACGGAACCGGTGTTGTTTGATATGCAAATGCCAGCAGTGGAGTCAGTGTTACCAGACATTGTTCAAACACACACAGGACTTACAAATGACTAAATATTGTGCCCCCACCGTTAGTACACCATTTCTGTCCTCAACTAGTTTATCATCACAATGATAAACTAGTCCAGAGTCAGTTAGAGTCACATGTCTTTATCTGGTAACAGTTGCTTTAAGCTCAATTTAAGCAGGTTCACCTTTATAAAACAGAATCAAAGCAAACTCTGTACACAACCCTATTGTAGTGATCGTTTGTGCACGTTTATGTACTGTTTTGTATTAAAAGAAGGGTAGTCATTGTTGGGGGGGGGGTGAGCTTAAACCCAGCCTATGAACTTTGGTGCTTCTGTGTCCTTGAGCAAGGGAATTGATTGCTATTTCTTTACTCCACTAAGCAGTCTGGTACCTGCAAGGGCAGTCTGGTAGTCACTCAGTCACTGTGCCATCCTGCTGCATGTTGACCTCTATGCTCCCAAGGAGTCAAGCGAGGTCACATTTAGACTTGGTCTCAAGCCTGAGACTATAGGGAAAGTTTTCTTTTTTTAATGAAGCTTCTAGTTGAACTTCAGTCAAAGTTTCAATGCAAAATCTGGAGATCGAAACCCACAGGCCCCATATCAAAGCACTAAACCTGTGGACATTTCATAGTTGGCATTTCATTTGCAATTCTTTAAAGAATTTTTGAAGTGACTTCTTGCATGTTTCTATTATTTTAAATTTCAATGACTGCATTTTAGGTCTTTGGGTGTCTGTGTCTTGAGGATGATGGCAGTTTAATGGGAAATATTTCACATTAAGATATTATTGTTTGATATTAATATCAGCTTGATAAACAGTAGACCTTCGCATGGAAACTGGACGATTTGGGTGCCAGTACCAATTCTGCTCCGAACCTTTACAAGAATACACCTTAAGAACAGTTTGATACAGATGAGGCATTTGTTTTTTTAAAGAAGCTGATTGGTTAAATATTTATTTAGTGCACACATACAGTGTATAATATGCATTTATTGTACTTTGTACACAAAATGCATGTGTAATGTGGACGTTTGAGCCCACGTTTCTATTAATTTGTTCTTTTTGTTTTGGCTTTTTTGCTTGGCTTGTTTATTTTAAATGTTGGAATACAAATCTGAACAGTGCATTGGCCTTTTATCCACCTTTTTTCCTCCACAAAGGAAATTACTACCTCAATTGTGATTAGTTATTGACTGTTTCCCTGGATTTTTTGTTTTGATAAATAGATCGACTGAAGGATTTGAATTGAAAATCCAAAACAGAAAATCACTGCCATTCTGCCAAGATTTGATGATGATTTAAATTAATGATGTTGCCATGTCAATGCAACACTGTAGCACAATTTGGAATATATTTGAATATGTCAAAATGTTTGGTGCACAAACATAAAAATGGATTCGTGCAACGAATTTAGAACTGAAAGATAACACCATTATGCACTGACATGTTTGTTTGTTTGTTTGACCACTATCATTTGCATATCCTCCAGTTGTGAGAGCCACCATTTTCTTATTTGAAAAAAATATATTATAGTTTTGGTTAGACATTCAGCGTAATTGAGTGCATATGGATATTTCTGAATGATAAAATAAATTCTTTCTCTGTACGGGAAAAAGTATATGTTGCGTTGTCAACCGGGTCAAAACTTGCAATCACCGATAACAGTCAAGTTTGGTCAGAGTATTTTCGGAACATTTTGGAACAATTTTACAGGTGACCGCTAGATATGTTTATTGTATTATATATATTGTAGATGACATTATTTTATTTTCTAGTTGTGTACCATGGTTTTCTACGTGTATTTATATATCTCTTTATTTTATTATTGTGTTTTTTGTTTTGTCGTATGTATGGGCCAAGTGTTATTATTTTGACGACTTAGCATTATCGTATGGCTAGATGATTTTCTTTATTCTTGTACAGTAGGGAGTTTAAGTTCTTCTTTTTTCTTTTTATTTGTTAGAACTTTTGTAACTTTTGAGGTTAAAACAATAATAGCCTTGATCACAATGTACATCATTAAAAAAAAAACAACGAATTGTCCGACTTTCAAGATGGAGATTTTACCTTGTGATATTCTTACGATGGATTGACTTAAAGGTACTATCATACTTTGGTAGCATACCGAAACAGAAATCTTCATAGATTTACCTATAACTTATAAAGATGGTGAATTTGGTGATAGTAGAAACATACAGTTACAATTTTTCTGCCTGAAATGCTGTATTTATCCAGAAAAGCATAGAACCAGTGACCAACATTATTTTTGATCTTTTAAAGATCAAAAATAAAAGAGAAAAGACTTAAGAAATACTGTGTCCGTTTTTCATTGTTTTCTCAAAAAGTGGGAACTGTATGGGACTGAAATTTTCACAGATGACTGTTACTGTATCTTCCTTGATATTTTTGCCCATGAATCTGTATTTCTTTGACAAAAACCAAAGTATAATATTACCTTTAAGTTCAAAGATTATTTTTTATATCGCATGAACTGTCTGTTTCAGTGACTCAGGTCCTTCAAATCAGTGTATGAAATGGTCCATGTATTACTTGGAAGCATATTGGTTGGTTTGTGTACCACCTGTTCTACTTTTGGACAGGTGCCATATACATGTCATAGGCATATGTTGCACAGTTGGCAATGATCCAACAGTGTCATAGGTGTATATTCAATGGTCAAATAACCATGACATGCCTGATCAAACTAAATTATGTGTAACAGTCAAAGGAGAAAAGTCTGCCTAATCAATTCAAAGGATCAATGGATGACTGGCTAAATTGTCTGTTCTAGTTCAGTCTATAAACCGCCCCAAAAAGTCAACCAACCATTAGTTACAGGATAATTCTCAACATTTTAAAAATTATTGTCCACGGGCCCACTTTCCCAATGCTATGTCTTTTAATTTTTTGTTTCTGTGTATTAGTTTTGAAATAAATCATGTGGTGCTTTAATGGAAGAAAGTGGTTGTATGAACATTGATGATGGTGTTAGGGGCTGAGTGCAGCCCAGCCCAGCCTGGGGCTGGGCTGGGCTGGGCTGGGCTGGGCTGGGCTGGGCTGGGCTGGGCTGGGCTGGGCTGGGCTGGGCTGGGCTGGGCTGGGTTGGGTTGGGATGTGTTGGGCTGGGTTGGGTTGGGTTGCGCTGGGCTGGGCTGGGCTGGGCTGGGCTGAGCTGTTGTATCGGCCATCGTACTTCATGCGTTTTTATCATTTTGGTGAAGAAAATGTTGACTGGCTGTCTGTCACATCTTCGTCCGACATGCTGCCCGATGTTACCTCAGTGAGGAATGGTTCAAGTGGCGGATCTAGAGAGGGTTTTGCGGGATGTAGCGCAGACCGATGTATTATTAGTAACTATCAGTATTATAAATGGAGACCGAAAATGAGCACCCTTTAAAATTCTGGTCATTTTAAAACCATTTTCATACCTGCATGTGTTTTGAATGTTTTCATGTTTTATGCCCTATAATTGGAGAAAAATCTCGACAAAAAATATTCTGTTCTGTAAATGAAGAATTTGATGTGCTCTAGCCGTGACATGTCCCTCGATAAGTTTTTCAGATTGCGACTCAGTTTAGGACTTGATTTCATCAAAATTACACTTTTTGCTTTCCAACCCCCCTTTTTTCTGAAGGCTAAATCTGCCCTAACTGTTCAGACTCATCTGTTCCCCCAGTATGGTAGTTCCCCCAATATGGTAGTACCCCCAGTATGGTAGTTCCCCAGTATGGAGTAGTGCCCCCTAGTAGTTCCCCCAGTATGAAGTAGTGCCCCCGGTAGTTCCCCCAGTAGTTCCCCCAGTATGGAGTAGTGCCCCCAGGTAGTTCCCCTGGTATGAAGTAGTGCCCCCCGGTAGTTCCCCCAGTATGAAGTAGTGCCCCCAGTATGGAGTAGTGCCCCCAGGTAGTTCCCCCGGTATGAAGTAGTGCCCCCGGTAGTTCCCCCAGTCGTTCCCACAGTATGAAGTAGTGCCCCCGGTAGTTCCCCCTAGTAGTTCCCCCAGTATGAAGTAGTGCCCCCAGGTAGTTCCCCTAGTAGTTCCCCCAGTATGAAGTAGTGCCCCCCGGTAGTACCCCCAGTATGGTAGTTCCCCAGTATGGAGTAGTGCCCCCTAGTAGTTCCCCCAGTATGAAGTAGTGCCCCCGGTAGTTCCCCCGGTAGTTCCCCCAGTAGTTCCCCCAGTATGGAGTAGTGCCCCCAGGTAGTTCCCCCGGTATGAAGTAGTGTCCCCCGGTAGTTCCCCCAGTATGAAGTAGTGCCCCCGGTAGTTCCCCCAGTATGGAGTATAGTGCCCCCAGGTAGTTCCCCCGGTATGAAGTAGTGCCCCCGGTAGTTCCCCCAGTAGTTCCCACAGTATGAAGTAGTGCCCCCGGTAGTTCCCCCAGTAGTTCCCCCAGTATGAAGTAGTGCCCCCAGGTAGTTCCCCTAGTAGTTCCCCCAGTATGAAGTAGTGCCCCCCGGTAGTTCCCCCAGTATGGAGTAGTGCCCCCAGTATGAAGTAGTGCCCCCAGGTAGTTCCCCTAGTAGTTCCCCCAGTATGAAGTAGTGCCCCACGGTAGTTCCCCCAGTATGGAGTAGTGCCCCCAGGTAGTTCCCCCAGTATGGAGTAGTGCCCCCTAGTAGTTCCCCCAGTATGGAGTAGTGCCCCCCAGGTAGTTCCCCCAGTATGGAGTAGTGCCCCAGGTAGTTCCCCCAGTAGTTCCCCCAGTATGGAGTAGTGCCCCCTAGTAGTTCCCCCAGTATGGAGTAGTTCCCCTAGTAGTTCCCCCAGTATGAAGTAGTGCCCCACGGTAGTTCCCCCAGTATGGAGTAGTGCCCCCAGGTAGTTCCCCCAGTATGGAGTAGTGCCCCCTAGTAGTTCCCCCAGTATGGAGTAGTGCCCCCAGGTAGTTCCCCCAGTATGGAGTAGTGCCCCCAGGTAGTTCCCCCAGTAGTTCCCCCAGTATGGAGTAGTGCCCCCAGGTAGTTCCCCCAGTAGTTCCCCCAGTATGGAGTAGTGCCCCCTAGTAGTTCCCCCAGTATGGAGTAGTGCCCCTAGTAGTTCCCCCAGTATGGAGTATAGTTCCCCCAGTATGGAGTAGTTCCCCCAGTATGGAGTAGTACCCCAAGTATGTTTGCCATTGTAATATGGTAGGCCTAATTCTGATCGGCTGTTCTCTTGTTTTCTGTCTCCTAGTGTTGGCAGAGCATCCGGACATGAGGCAGATCATGGCTGACGTAGCCAGGGAAAGACAACAGAAGATCATTGAGAGCAGTACCGAGAAGGATGGGTACCAGACCGCCGATGACGAAAACGATGAGTCCAATTAAAACCCAGATGAACTTAGTCCAAAATAGTCCAAAAGCTTGGTTAAACGCAAGAATCCAAAACTTGAGTTAGTATAACTTAATATTTGACGACTCCAAACAAAGAACAGACAATTATATTGTTCATTCGAAAGAAACAAGGCACTGAAATAAGAACACAATTATAAATTAATTCATTCCAATATTATTTCTTTATTGGAGAAAAAAAAAACAATCACAAAATGTATGTACAATTGACATGCCAAGATCTGATGAATTCATGTTTTCATGTTTTATGCCCTATAATTGGAGAAAAATCTCTACAAAAAATATTCTGTTCTGTAAACGAAGAATTTGATGTGCTCTAGCCATGACACGTCCCTCAATAAGTTTTTCAGATTGCGACTCAGTTTAGGACTTGATTTCATCGAAATGACACTTTTTGCTTTCCAACCCCCCTGTTTTCTGAAGGCTAAATCTGCCCTAACTGTTCGCCTGCACGGAGCAAAACAGTTGCTATCCTCTGACAATGGTTTCTTCTCTCAAATTGTTCATGTAATCCCATTTACATCAAACCAATCAGTATTCCACTGGCAATTCAATAGGTACTTAACCACAAAACCACAAAGCATTACCTTGAAGTTTGTAAGTCTAGCATTCTGTACCAAATGTTTGTTTTATGAATATGGAATCAAGTATAAGCTTCACCTTGTGCTAAATACTTAGAGAAAAAAGTACTTACTAGAAGTATTTACTTGGAAGCACCTGCTAGTTTTTATGAATACGAGCCAATGTTTGTCTGGCATCAGGGAATTTTGTGACATCATTAGTGCGGAGCGCTATTGAAGAAGACATGCAGAGCTCAAATGGAGGATCAAAAACCTTAAAGGCTTTATATCTCAGCTTTGAGGTAATGGAAACAAATCAGCCAGACTGTCAACTATTTGCGGTTTTTGCTAGAATATTTCAAGTTGCCTGTTGGGCCATGCCTTAACTTATTAAAGAGTGTGAACATCCACTGTAAACAAAAACAGCTGTATAAACCCTTTAAGACTTCTACCTCTACAAAAAACAAAAACACTCCAGTATTTCTTGGTAACATGGTAAACTCGGGTCTCGTTAAGGTAGGCTGACCCAGAAACCAGGCATTGGGTGATGGCCGATTGAACCTTCACTAGCATACACTGTCGCCTCAAGACACTGAGCCCAACAACATACATTTGGAAGTCATTAACTCTATTGAAACCATCATGGCAGTTAGAATCCTTCATTGCAATCTTGTCATCAACTTGGAACATAATACCCACAGCACAAAGAGAAAAATGGTGGAATCATGGAGCTACCTCCATGGTGGAATGTACTGAGATATGGACCAGGCTCAAATTCAGTGTAAGATTTGCCATGCTTTTGCCTCAAGATAGAGCACTCTTTATTGTACCCACTAGTTTTCTTTCCACACAAGTTCCATCATGAATGGGTGAGCTTGCATACTCTAACAGACTCCCTAGGTTCGTAAATTTTTCACATTCCTTCAACACCTCTGCCTTTTATAAGTGGAAGTAGCCTGACATTGAGATTTTAAGGTCAGTCGTGCTCTTTTCTTTATTGTCTCTGTTTGTATATTGACTGAGTTGGGGGTTACATTATATGATGTTGACTCCTGTAAGACCTTCAGAGGAGTCATGTTATAAAGTGTGCTTGCATAATTGTGTGCTTTTTACAGCATGTTGACTCCACGTGACCTTGTCTTTTGTTGGGGTGTTTTGACAAAAACAGTCAGGGCCTGGGTAATGTGGAGGGCTGAGAGAGGATTTACTCAAGGTTACAAATGATTGTGTGACAATGAAGGTGGTTTTCAGCAAGTGTGTCGTCATTCACGCCCATTTTTTTTCATCAGGCAGGGAATGGATGCCGGGTCTCATTAAAGGGGCATGCTTGAAGTTCCAAACGCCGGCCCGTGCTGTCCGGTGTGGCGCGGTCTCAGCTCAGTCTCCCGACTGTCTACGTAAAGGGGGACAGCTTAGACTGGGAGACAGATGAGACCGCCACACCGGGATTCCAAGGTGGAACGTTGATCCTATAGTTTGCCTGTTTATGATCCTGAACTTATAAGAATCCGAAGACTTATCCCGTCCACATCACTTGAAACGTCCCAGGTTTAACCGTCATGATGAGCAAGACCTATAGCTCAATCGTCTTCACAACAGTGACATTTCAGAGATTATGACCCATACTCTGGTGATCGACAGGTCACGCAGTTTGCACACGAAAGATCAGTCTCAGATGAAAAAATTGGTGATACGATGCAGAAGTTGACACGAACAAGACATATCGACTAGTCATAAGTTCCTTTCCGACAAACACATAACCTTATCTGCCAATTACATCATGTAGGAAAATGAGTCATGATACTTAACTTGAAGTGGTGAAAAGACGAATGGATGAATATATAATATTCTATCATGGAACTGTACAGGATATCAAATTATGCTGATTAGTAATTCACCATTTGCCATTAAATGTAGTATCATACTTTGGTAGCATACCGAATGAGAAATCTTCACAGATTTACATATAACTTAACTGGAATTTTCACAGATTAATTACTATTATTGTACCTTCCTTGATGTTTTTGCCAATGAATCTGCATTTCTTTGACAAAAACCAAAGTATGATATTACCTTTAAAAGCAATTACCAAACAAACATGAACTGTCTTTGCAAGTCACACAATCTTATATTTCATTATGTCACCACTAATGTTGTTCTTTAAGTGGAAAACAGTGAAAACCGCCCACAGTATTTAAAAAAATTAATCTTTTCACCGTTACTTTTGATCTTTAAAATATCATAAATTGTTTTGGGTCATTAGTTGTACAGTTACTCTCTGTTTCTACCATCACCATCTTTAAAACCCTGTAGGTTAAAGGTATATCTGTGAAGATTTCTGTTTAGGTACATGTATATACCAAAGTATATATGATAACACCTTTGATGAAGCAGAGAGTACATTCATGAGTGATGTTGATAGGCCTATATAGCTTTATATGTTTATTTGTGTAGCATTGAAGACCATAAATTTAGCTGACATTTTTATGGGGTCTAAGGCGACTGAGATGACACAATGACAAACCTTGAAATGTGCCAGGCGTTGATAAAGGAGAAAAACTCCCTTGGAGTCATAAGTATTGAGGGCTGGATGGGGCATGACAAAATCTTCATTGAGCTATTTGTGCCCTTTTGATGACCTAGGATGATGGTATTTTATAGTATTGACAATCAAGGTCCCCTCCAAAAGTAGATTTTGACTTTGGAAATAAGAATCACCAAGACGCATAAACTCTTTTAGTTCAATAGTTCAAATGAAGGACGGAATTTACTATATCTCCAATATCTTTAGATATATACACAGCATTAACTTATACCCAAAATATATATAAAAAATCACAATAATATATTACATTCTTGCCATTTTAAAACTACAGTATATTGAAATCGATTTGAATTTATAACATTTTGCAATAAGTATCTTCATTAAAATGTACAAAAGAGATTTTTTCTCAGACATGCAGCCGACAAAATGCTGTTAAAATGATACTTCCCTTGGAGCAGTTTCATAGAGCTGCTTATACTGTAAGCACAGTTGCTTAAGCATAAAAAGTCTTCCGTGATCAAACAGAATTACCAACCAAATTTCCATGTGATATTTACTGCTTTTGACTTGTATTCGGCCATTGTTTGCTGAGCATAACATTCATTAGTAGTTTTGGCTGGCACGCTGATTTTATTTCCCAAGGTTTTTGTTGCTTAAGCAAATTCTGATGCTAAGCAGCTCTATGAAATTGACCCCTGGTTGGATGATTTTTGTCTTGACTGGGCATGATGTGGCTCATCGGCGTTTCAAACCACTAGAACTTTCTGCGCAGATGCAATAAAGACAACTCTGATGCCAATGGTGCAGAGAAATGTGGCGAACGCTCCGCTCAGCTTTCCGGATAACACTTCATTGATCAGCACAACTTAAAGTAGTTTGCGGGCTAAAGGTCATGCATTGGGTCACATGCTAGGGACGTGAAGAGGCGTACAGGCACTTCCGGTTCTCTCCGGTATGTGCAGTCAGCTGGAACGATGTCGTTATCTATTGCCGTTCCGCTCCGGAAAGTTTCTTTGCCATTATCCTTCCCAAACAAGGATAAATACCCGCTAAAATTTTCACTGAATTATCCGGATAATGACGGTGAACGTCATTTTCTATTGCCTAAAATTAATCTGTTTTCCGGTACATGCCGGAAAATGGGTCGCAATAGAAAGATTCCCTACCTTACTGGATACAAGGTATGATGAACTTCAATCTCTCAGTGTAACACTGGGGTAGCATATCTCAAAAGTTAGTTTCACTGGAGTTTTTGACTGCCATTTTAGCTCAAAACGCCCTCTGCTGGTTCCATAGAGTTGTGCACAAGTGATGGTCGTTAGTGGAATTCTTGCCCAGTTTGTATTTAGTCAGCTGCAGTCATATAGTGATGGTGAGTGTTCCAGACTGCAGTTCATGTTTGAGTTTCCTGGGTCCTCCAGTGTGGCTGGTCGTGGGTTCGATTCCCTCTTCCTTCTGCTTGATGATGTCTTCTATTTCATCAATGGTGGCCGAGGCCTGCGTACAAACACACAAGAAAAAACAGATACTTGGTAAAATTTCAAAATGGCACTTCCATGGTTGCGACTCGCGCACAGATAGAGAGACTATGAGATTTTGTGTACAAAATTTGTAGCGCAAATTCCCAGAATGATTAATTTCTCATTATATCTTAAAGGCAATATCATACTTTGGTTTTTGTCAGAGAAATACAGATTCATGGGCAAAATTATCAAGGGAGATACAGTAACAGTCATCTGTGGAATTCCCAGTCCCATACGATGCCAAATTTTTGAGAAAACAGTGAAAATCGGCCACAGTATTTCTTAAGTCTTTTCTCTTTTAATTTCGAAATGGAGCCTGAGCCTCTGTTCCTTAAACGCCCATAATTAAGGAATATCGTAGGGGCATCAATGTAAAATTGACAACACACTAGCCTTAATCTCTTAATTACTGATCCTATATCTTTGACTTACCCAAGCGTAGAAGACTGCCGCACCGGCGCTCACGTCTCGGACTTGCTCCAGGTCAAACTCCTTCAGGAGCTCCTTGGCTCGTTTGGCCGTTGCCACGGGAATCTTAGTGGGGTTGCTCTCCAGGACACGTCTTTTCAGTCCCTCCTTGCCCGTCTTGCCGACCAGCGCTTGCATCGCTTTCCAATCCTGTCAGGGAACAATCAGATTAAGCAGCATGAGTCTTGAAGCTTTCAGGGCTGGAAATAAGGTTTGGTGAGGGCAAGGCCCATTTTCCATAGCAAGGGGCACTTCCATTGGAAAATCATAATGTCTATGGAAACATTTGAAGGGGCACCAAGGCCAAGAACCAGAGCAACGAAGGCCATGGCCTTTTCAGGCTTGAGCTTTGTGATAACCATGCGTGCAGTTTGAAGCCATTTTGTATTTGAACCCAACCTTCCTTTGCAGACTTTGAAGCCACGACGGCATAACATGATAGGTCAAGATCGGAGAATGTACACTTGTCGTTCAGTAATACAAGGAAAATCAATCCTTGATCGTCACGGCATATGAGTATTTATAATGTGATTAGCATACCACTATTATCATTACACACTCCACCACTCTCAATGAATGAACTAGGATTATGTTAATGATATGCATTAATCAGAGCTGCTGATCGGGGCCTCAGAGTCGTCACTGAAGGTATAATAGCGTTCCGCACTAATGACGTCACACCATGCATGCACGCCCACACACATCTCCATCTCACCACACGTTTGCATGGCCAGTTGCAATGTTTGTCTGAGGTTCGGAGTGGTATTTTTAGCGCAAGTGCGCAGCGCTATTAGGCGCTGATGAATGGCGCAGCAGATTTGGCCTCATAATTTTATTTGCGACGATTGACCCAAACAATCTGATTCAGTGTACTGTGCAAAATGATTAGAGGATGACAATGTTTCAGAAAGACGTAAGATGAATATCACATTGTGCTTATAGGCCTCAAAAAGGCTAATTCCACTGTTATACATTTATGCCCCGCGGCCCTGATAAATCCCCCCCCCCCACCCTTTTGACCATCAAATGCGAGTCGATACAAATTTTAATAAAAAAAATGAAAATGGATGAAAAACATACCAAAACCAGCTTTTTTGCTGGTTTTGGTATGTTTTTCATCCATTTTCATTTTTACACACGAGAGAAGTACCGTAAGTGCCACGCAAAATGGGTGCAATCAAAACTCTGCTGCAAGATGAATGATTCTCCATCAACAAGAAGCTAGATGCTGTTTTAAACTGAATTACTCATGAATTACTTATGAAACAGTGACAACTCTCCAAGTCCCCAATCTAGCATCTTTCAGAGACTGCTGATCTCTCTCAGTCTCTCTCTCTTTCCCCGATCTCAGGATAGATTTAAGCAGCTCAGGATAGATTTAAGCAGCTACCTTCAGCGCCTTCTCCTTGTTGCCTAACAACAAATAAGTGCCAGTCATGACCATGTGGACGGCCCGGGGTGGCTTGTTGTAGCTTCGGATCTCGGCCACCGTGCTCTGCTTCAGGTTCAGGATCTCATCCTTGAGGCGCTTGAGGCGTTTGAGACTCAGGAGCAGCTTGTTGGCCCGCACCATCTCCTGGGGCATGTGGGCCTCCATTGAGTTCTTCTTGACGAAGTTGATGGCCTTCTCCAGCTCCTCCAGGTTGCGATTCTCCATGGCTTTCAAGAGATCTAGGAGATAAGGACAAAAGTCGCACTGTGAACCTCAAATAACAACTCCAAGTTGATACTACACACCTACACCCAGAATCCCTCTTTGTCATGCTTCACTGGACCTGCATGGTACTGAAATAAAGCTACACCTCGATTGAAATTCAGCAGCCTCCTAATACTGTCAGAGTTCAAAATGTCAAGCATCTGATTCTCTTCGCAATCACATAATACTCTCAAAGAAGGGATGAACATGGTGTTACAGCCAACTTTATTAGACTGATCAGATAAAAAGAAAAATGCAGAGGGCTGCAGCAAAGCCATGTCTAACCAAGGAAGGTACATGTAGCTACCAGACAGAAGACGATAAAGACTGCATAACTACACAATGAGGATCAAGAAAACATCTGGGGTTTGTATGAGGTATGAATGAATGGACAGTCTTGTTTTTCAAATTATGCTGATTGTAGATTGACAGTCAAGGGCAAGAAAATGGCATGGAAGTGAATTTCAAGCACCCATGACAGGCCTGGAATTAAGTTCTGAAAGGGGCAAGGCCACTTTTCCATTGCAAGGGCCACTTCCATTGGAAAATCATAATGTCTAAGGGGCACCATGGCCAAGAACCAGGGCAAAGAAGGCCATGGCCCCCTGGCCTCCATTTAATTTCAGGCTTGCCATGAGGCCAAAAGAGAATTCTTACCATCCTTAGCTTGAAACTGCGTCAGTATCCTCTCTGCCTTGTGTAAGTCTCCGTCCGTGTCGGCCAGCTTAGCCTTCTTGAACTCAGTGACCGACTTGTTGAGGAGTTTGCGGTCTTTCTGCTTGATGGCCACCTTGAGGTCCTTGCGGATGCGATCGTTGCGCTCACCTGCAATCAACAAATCATCATCTCTAATCTTAAAACACACTTTAAGATGAGGCAAAGTTGAGGATGTCTCACCTTGGGAACTGAAATGTGGGAAACCTGAGGAAGGCATTTTGGGGACAGCTCAGACCAGATACAGATCTGGTAGTGTAAGGTAAGGATTGTGGTAGATTAAGAAAGGTGCCCTACTGAGAAGCCCAAGGGAAGGTTAGGGTTTTGAATATGGCACCCTCATTCTTGATGACGCGATAATAGTGTCTTACGTTTGGCTTTTTCTTTGGCAGCTTTTTCAGCCTCTTCAGCTGCCTTCTTGGCTGCTGCATCGGTTGCATTCTTCAAGGCTTCCTTGGCTCGCTTCAGTTCTTCCTCTGCCTCCTTCTCCTTAGCCGCTGCAATCTGTGGTCAACAAAGCCAAAGGAATCATTGCACATCTAGTCAAGTTTTCATTTTGCTTATCGTTAGGAGGGCCTGACATTTCAATCCTAGTTCTTTCTCAAAGGCTAAATTGAGGAAGATTTAAACTTTGAGAGAGATCATACTAGGATCGTAACGCCAGGCCCTCCTCACTCTAAGTCATATTTTTCAGGTAGATATTGTGGTTGCTGAGCAGTTTGCAGCAGTTGCAGTTTGCAAAACTTGTTTGAAGTTTTCATTTTCTTGTATATTCCTGACCGAAGAAGTCTTTTGGCGCTCACCTCAGCTTCCTCTTCGGCATTCTTAGCCAGCTCTCGCTCCTTCCGCTCTTGCTCTTCCAGTTCCTTGGCCTTCCTCTCCACTTCCTTCTGGGCCTCCAGGGCCTGCTGTACCTCGATGATCTCCAGCTCCCTCTGTCGCTCCCGTTCCAGCTCCTCCTCCAGTCGTAGCTTTCTTCGCCTCTCCTCTTCTTCCCTCTCTCTGTCCTCTGCTTCTTTCTTTCCTTGGGCTGTGACAAAGATTTTGTTTTCCAAGACAATTCCATACTTAAGGCTGTTTTAATTTGATGTTAGTTGTAGGATCCTGATCAATGAAGTATGTTACGTTGAGGCAGTCTAAGCTTAAAAAGCAAAGCATACCCTAACTCTCGTGAATCCTAGAAAATCCCTTGAGTCCATACCAGGGTGTTGGTTGGTTTTGTAGGATTGAAGGGATTTTTTTCTGGAGATATCAACGACTGTGTTAGAGTTGCTTAACTCCTTAAAACAAAACATTTGTTTTCACAACAGAAACAAACTTTGAGTGAAGGCAGTTGAGATTGGATGAATTAAACTCACTTTGGGGAGAACGAAAAAAAACGACAGAAGTACGACCAGATGGAAGCTGCATCTTCAAGGACACTGCACCGGAGCTCTACCATCTTAGCTATTTTTGTCTGTTGGTAGTGTCTTTGTGTCTTTCAGGTCCTAGTCAGATATTCTAATTATGAATGTTCCAAGCATCAATTAAGATACAAGAAATTTGAGCATTGCTGGAAATCTGAGAAACAGACCATCAGGTGTCCCACAAAAAGGTAAAGGCCTAAGGCATATTTTGTTATGGTCAAATAAACCACAAACGAGTAAGATTTTTGGATGAACAAAGAACATTCATAGAGTGAAAACGGCATTGTGAAATGCAATTTTCGTACCTTCCTCATGTTTCCTACGTTGTTCCTCCTCCCTCTCTTTCTTCATCTCCTCCTCTTTCTTGGCCGCTGTGGCTTTCTTCTTCTTCTCCTCGTCTGCTTTGCTCTGCCTCTTGGCCTCCATCTTGGTCAGCCGCTGTATCCGGGCCTGCTCCTCGGCCTGCCGTTTCTCCTCTGCATGTCTGGCTTTAGCTGTTATCAAGATAAAGAGAGGGTACAGGGTTAAGATCACTGTTTAGACAGACAAGATGAAAAGGCGGACCAAGAAACAATATCTGGCAAGAACATACAAAGGGAGGATGACATTTTGGAGAAAGCAGCTATAAAGCTGGAATGCATGGGATATAAAGCCAGCGATCTAGCTATGATGACTCATGACAAGTTAGGAGACAAACTGGACACAGAAAAAAAGAAAATGTGAGAGCGTTGTAGAGGTGAGATGCCATTGAAGCTGGAACAGATACATCCATTAGAACAAGGGCAACATTGGAAGATAAGAGAGAACTAATAATGGAAGCCGTCAGCTTGTAGTGGCTAAAACGGCAGAGAATGTATAATCCCTAACAGTGGGCAACATCCTTATCATAAGTACTATAGATTGACTACAGCTTCAACTGGCCTTGAACTAGACCAGCAGGGAATATATTAGATCATTGTTATAAACATGATGTCAATTCCATTTCTTGTTTTGGATGACATTGTGTTTATTCCTATGAATCAAATAAAACTGCTTCAAGTTTTAGAAACTACAAATTTGCTACAAGATTTCTTAGAGAGTAGAGACACGGGACAATACCTTCTTTCTGTCGCTGTTCCTCAATCTCTTCGTACTCCATGTCCTCTTTGCTCGGAATGTTGCAGAGGTCGACCTCAATCTCGGCAAAGCTGACCCCGCTGCCGGGAACCGGTCTGCTCTTGAGGAATTGCTCCCAGTGACGCTTGGAGAAGAGCTGGCCGTGGACGGATTCAAACAGGAACCTGATTGAGGCAAGTAAGCAGAGGGCCATAAACACGATGGAATGTATATTATTCACTACATTCCAACAGAGTTCTTTTCTTCACTATGTTCTACTCCCCTTTGAAACTCCATATCTGGAGCATGTTTTCCTTCAAACTACGATCTAGACAGTTTTTAGGATGAATTTCCTATTTTTTGCTGCCCTGAATCTTATGATTCTGTTGCTATTACCTCTGATAGCTTTGATTTTTAGCCTTCTTAATGGCCACCTTGCATACAAAACTCTTGCCCAGGCATTTGGTCTTGGATCCATCGTAAATCCGCTGAAATCATATCACTGCTGCCCAGCTTCATGGAGCTTAATAATGCTCAAGGGTGTCAAAGTGTTTTTACAGTTGAACTTTGGCAGACTGAGGAATTTTGCCTGTCAGAAGGCCAAGGGGATCACTGATATAATGGCCTATTAAATTCAAAGCCAATGTTAGCAACTTCACACATGTCAAACTCACTTCCTCTCGAAAGATGCCAGGAGACGAGGCAAATGATGAGAATGAAAAATAGGGAGACTACTGACTAAAAGATGAGAAGTTTTAATGACGATGGACCGACCTAGCCTGGTCTTCTGTGATTAAATCCTGTTGGGTCCTGTCCAGCAGGGCAAACTCCCAGCGGAAGTCCTGCAGCAGGAAGTACCGGCGGTCCAACTCCTGGAGAGTGGCAAACAGCTCGCTGGGCTCGCATGCGTCGTCTGTCAGACAGCAGTAACCCATGGCAGCTTGCACCTGATGTACAAAGAACATTATTGAAGGTAGTATCATACTTTGGTAAGACACCAAAACAGAAATGTTCACAGATTTACGTATAACTTACAGGGTATGAAGATGGTGGTGGTAGAAACATACAGTTAAAATTGTTCCGCCTTAAATGGTGTATTTATCCAGAAATTAGTAAAACAACGACCAAAATTCTTTTTGATCTTTTAAAAGATCAAAAATAAAAGAGAAAAGACTTAAGAAATACTATGGCTTTTTTTCACTGTTTTCTTAAAAAGTGGGCTCCGTATGGGACTGAAATTTTCACAGATGACTTTTACTGTATCGTCCTTGATATTTTTGCCAATGAATCTGTACTTCTTTGACAAAAACCAAAGTATGATATTACCTTTAAAGGCAGGCTGAGAAAAAACTCTACATGATATGTGATTATTGAAGGGTGATAAAAACAAATTGAATGGAGCGGGATTCGAACAAACAACCTTTAGAGCGGTTCCGAAGGTCTCAGGTTCGAATCCTGCTTCAGTCAATTTTTCTTTGTTCACTCTCCATTTCATAAGACTTTAAAGCTATGCATGTTGAAAGTAAATAAGGTAGGTCTACGGAGCTGAGACACCATGTAATCTCTTAGCTATAAGTGTGTTTAGTTCTGAGAAGATCCGATGGTTTAACACTCATTTCAATGACTGTTTAATTTCAATGACTGTTTCTTTTGAAAAATGTTTTGCAAAAGATATCTCTAAATACTTCTAAGATTGTCATGCAAAGCACATTTGGCTCTCCATCGATAGGAAGTGATTTTTGCCGGCCACCGTCATTCTTCTGATTGGCCAATGCTCGATCCGTCGACAATCGGCTTTCAGTCTCTAAATGTTATTTTTCCGGAGGTACCTTCAAATACTGAAAATTGGGCATTCAGAGTAAGGGAATGGCAAAATAGCATTTGCAGTAAGAATTCCAGTCCAGCAAAATATACACTGCCTACTTAATAATGATGGCTTTGTTTCAAATCTCCTTACCTGTCCAAGACTCACACCTCCCTGTCGTAAGTTGGCGTGCATGGACTGTAGTTGGCAGACAGTCAGCTCCCCTGTGCAGTCAGTGTCATATTCCTTGAAGAAGGCACCAAGTATGGCCTGCCTCCTCTCAAGTACCTCAGCCATCGTGGTCAGATCTGTTTTCAGTGCAGTGAAGATTTGACAGACAAAAGTTTCAACACTGTTGGTTATAAATTTTAGATAGGTCTTTCTCTACAAAGATAATGCTATTAAAGTAATTGTTGTACAGGGCCTAGTACTAGTAGGCCTACTACTAGGATTACTCGCCCCTTACCGACTCGCCCCTTACCAACTCGCCTCCTCCCCAACTCGCCCCCTGGCTGACTCGCCCCCTGACCGACTTGCCCCCTGGCCAACTCGCCCCCTAATTTATTCAGAAATGATATGCAAAATGTGAAGATAATTATGCAATTTTATGCATCATAATTAATACCCAAATGCTTCTGACTCTTTTATAGGGCCTACAAATGTGTATGTCGAACATTTGATAATTTAGTACAAACAATTCACAAAAGTCAACACACAAACTCCTGGTTCGATTGCAGTTCAAGCAATTTAATATTTCATTCGCAGAACCAAAAACATCAAAAATTCAAAAATGCAACTTAAAAACAAGAAAAAAAAGTCAACAACAACACTTTAAAACAAACCATAGAACAAAACATATCATCATATTAATAAAAAAAAGTCTACAAAAAAAATTCAACAAAAACTTAAAGTTAAAGCAAGACATTTCAAAACAAAACGATAACAAAAGAAGTAAAGAAAAAACAGTCATCATTTGATAATTTAACAAAAAATAGTTATTAGGCCTAAAACTTAAAGTTAAAGCAAGACATTTCAAAACAAAATGATAACAAAAGAAGTAAAGAAAAAAACATCATTTGATAATTTAACAAAAAATAGTTATTATATCTCAAAGAGTCACAAAAACTCAAAAACATCGTCCTAAGGACAAAAACACAAAAGTCGGTCAGGGGCAAGTTGATCAAGGGGCGAGTCGGCTGGGGGGACGAGTCGGCCAGGAGGCGAGACGGTAAGAGGCGAGTCGGCTAGGAGGCGAGTTGACCTGTTTACCACTACTACTCAGCTGACTACAGTTTATATATAGGCCCTAATATTGCTTTGCAACTTGATCATGTTGCTGGTACTTCCTACTGGAACTCCGACCGACTGGTGGTGGTGGTAGCGTCCGTGGTGACGGTGAGCTGAGGTACGGATCGCATCGGAGCTCGGACTCGGAGACGGTAGAGTTGAGTCAGTCATTGATGATTATGATTGAGTCTTTTGAGAGTTAGGCCTACCAGCTAACGATTATTAGAACAACAAAAAAGGGTACGATACATACCAAAGCCTTAATCTCTTTTCATTATCGGCAAGTTGAGATATTCCCATGTAAAATATCTAACTTAGATTCCAAGTCCCGATGCTCACTCAGTCAACGTCAACTTGTTCCGCTTCGTAATGTTGCTATGGCCTATCCGATCCGAATGAGCCAATATAGCTACGGCTTCGTTGTCCCCTATTCGTGCACAACGGAGTGAGCTCTAGCCATACACACAAACTGTGGATTTTGAGGTGACCTTTGACACGGAATGCTATGGCGAGCCAATGTAATATTTGTTAAGACAAAAATCATTTACAGAAATCTATAATTTAATATATTCATTAGGAAAAATGGAGATAAATATGTGTCATGATTAATTGATATCTTAAAACAACTGAATCGTTCGGTTGCTTTCGAGATTTAATTTCAAAGATATCTGTGAGTCTGAATATAAAACTTAAGATTGTCGTGTGATTTTAATTAATTAAAATGCTATATTGGCTCTCCATAAACCTTGTATAACTGATAGTTCAGGTATCAATTCCTTCCTCCAGTAAGTTTCGGTAAGACTGGTTCCCGTGTTACTATTTGCAAGTGCACCCAATGCATGACGCGCGTATAATTTCGGAGACCAGCGAATAATCCTGCAACCGGTTTGTCAACTATCCCGACGGAAGCCGTGAGTTGAGGTAGGCCCTAGGAAATGTTCGTAAAATAAGAATATAATTAGTATTATAAAGGCTATTAATTCACTTCGCAGGAAATAATGGCAGTGTGATGCTTGCGATGCCTGGATTTAATGGCCGGCAACTGAATTATTAACTAAATCATAGTAAATGTTGGTCGTCGTAATTGTCACGTATAATTTCCTACATTGTGTAAACTCTACCACATAAAAAGTACGTGACAATAACAACACTAAGCAGCGGATTGTCTTTCCCCCACGAATGAACCTTTAAGTTCTTAAGATACAATTGAATTACAGCTGGCCCTACGAGTGTCAGCTAAAAAGGTGCAATTGCTGAATAACCCGCCATTCACTTCCCTGATCCCACATTGCCATTGACATTGTCATTGAATTTTGAAATGAAACCGTGTCCGTGACGTGTAACAAGAAGTACGTTAGTGTAGCCATGGTAGCCCTATGCAATGACTATGCCTACATTCAACATTATCGTTCTTGACCATGTTGATCGCTCATTCATGATAATGCACAGCACTTGGCGGGGTATTGCCCTTACTTTAATGTTTCCTGGGCCTGACCGTGTTCCTTTGTCTTATCCGTCTTTTTTCCTTGTTCACAATCACATACAAATACATGTAGTGACATACCCATTTATTAGGCAAGTCACGGACTCAGAACACCAAGAGTAGGACTAACTATTAGTATTATTAACATGTTTAAAGCGGGCAGCGCATGATTCCTTTAAATTTTTAACTTAAGTCTTTATATTATTTTATAAGGCCTCGTTATGCCCTGCTTAAGTTTTTATTGTATTTTCCCTGAATGTTATTTCTAGTGTTGAGTATTTTAGAATCCCATTCCACGTATCTTGTAAAATTGATTTATATTCCCCCCAAAATACATTCTACATTACAAAGTGTGGAAAGAATTCCACTGACGGCCATCACTTGTGCACAAACCTATGGGACCAACAGAGGGCGTTTTGAGAAAAATGGCTACCGCTGCATTCGAAGTGTATAATAGTAGGTAAAAAAACCCTGAAAATCTCACTTTTTAGATAAGCTACACCAGTTTTCACTCCTGAGATTGAAGTTCATCATGACTTGCATCCAATAAGTTAACTCTTGGAGGAAATAACCCTGTTTCCGTAATGGCCGTCAGTGGAATTCTTTCCCAAAGTGTAACCAGACGGATGTTGTGAAATATACTCTCAAGATCTACTTGATTGCCATTCACTTGATATCATCAGGTGCAGCCATGCCTTTCCTTCACCTTCACGACTGGGATAAGAAATTTATCGGCCTGCAGTTCCCGGACGGGCCCGTCCGAGAGAAACCGCGATGTGCCGATCTGGAGTTAGACTTCCTACGATGTGCGGACGGACTTGGCTGGAAGCGGGCAAGGACTGAGTGCAAGTCTGAGATGGAAGACTTCTGGGAGTGCAACCAGGGAGCCAAGAAGGTGCGTATATATAGCGCCCACTGCCCAAGCCTGGAATTCGTCGCTTGTCTGCCTTGGTCTCAACATTCCTCCTTGGAATGTTCAAATTTTCTGGCGGGAAAAATCTTGACTCCATCATGAAACAGACCAATGAAATTCAGCCACCTTTGGCACAGTGGTCCACAGTGGTGTATATTCAAGCTCTGGAAAAACTAGCAAGACACCATGCATTGCCATGTTAACCAGGGGCCGAATTCACTGTAACGCTTTGCGATCAATGCTAAAGCCCAATTCCATCGCTAACCAGAAGATTGCTACGCAAAGTAGCGATCGATTTTCCGTTTAGCGATGGATTTGGGTGTTTGTGAAATCGGCCCCCTTAGTCCAATTTGTAGTTGAGCTCTTTTATTGCGACGCTCTGTCAAAAAGACCCACAATAAATTTCTTTGTCACTGAGGATAATGGATAAATTTTTTTAATTTATTGTGTTATAAAAGACCTTCTCTATTTGTTGTTTATGTTTTGACAGATGGAGAGGTTTAAAACGATCTTGGCTCAGAGGAAGAAGCTGATGGCAGAAGGCAAATACACGCCGCCAACCGAACACCGATAACAAGAATCTTGAATGGAAACATCAATCTACAATACAGTTATTGTAACAATATGGATTTCTGAACAAGTGCACAGCAATTCCGACCTCAAATACTTGAATTTTGTGTTGCCGCATTGAATCCAGGGGCCATTTTTATAGAGTTAAAATTTGCCAATGGCATAATATAATCCCCTGAAAGCCTCACTAAACAACATCAGGTTGCTAAAACCAAACCCATCTTGAATATCAGTTAATATGCTAAGCAGCAATAGCGATAGATATCACATGAACATTCAGTTGGTCGTCCTGTTTTTAGCAAGGAGTTTCATGCTGAGCAAATATTTTTGTGCTTAAGCACCTCTATGACACTGGTCCCTGGTTTCGGACAAGCTAGCTTTGGACTAACTCGCAGCTCAAAACAGAGAACAGTCATTAGTTCAGGATTCATAAAGGGTTTTGTACATTGCTGTTATTTGAGACCATATTGAGGACGTGTGAGGTTTTTTGAGTAATTAATTCATGTATATATAATATAAAAAACCTATGTTGAGTTGACTAGCATGACTAAAATAACCAAGAGATATTGGGATCATAACGATGTGGCAATTAATTTTCCAACGGTGAAAAAATTACACCCTTCATGCAACCAGCTAAGAAGTTATGAGATGATGTCAAAAGTGAAACAACAATTTGGGGGAAAATATTAAAATTAAAACACAGGTGTTTCAATGTGTTCGCCATTTTGCATTCATATGCCGCTAATAAAATGCAAGATCCACCTTGAACAGAAAAACAGTGGTTAATACACACATGTATGTCCATCAGTGTAGTAATTATACATCCATGTGTTCATCCGAAAGCTTGGCAAATTACTGTTTTACTACTCCTGTGAACTCCCAGCTGAGGTCGGAGGTGAACAAGGTGATTTAGGTATGTTTTAGTAGCACCTGACAGAGAAGGGGATGTGAATCTAATTAGTTAGCAAGACAATTGACAGAAGAGATTGTTGAGATTGTAATTACATATAATTGCAGCTTGGAGGACCCTGTCGAGTTTGGATTTCTCAGTTTGATGTGGCATGCAGATTGTTGATTTGATCGTTGATTGTTGGTTTTTAATACCTTAATGCTAGAATAAAAATGTAAGTTTCTGAAAACTATTACAAATCAAACAGTGTGCTGAGTATTTTTGTTCCTTCCACGAATTGTTTTATAGTGAAATAGTTTTAAATTACTTAAAGGGGGTGTATCGTCGTGCTGGCTCAGTTCCTAATGCACCCGTCGGCATTAGTCTTGTAAGCACTTAAACTGTTCTGGGACCACATGGCGGCGCTGTCCAAAAAAAGATGCTGAGGAACGACGATACACCCCCTTTAAACCTTAATCCTCTGCACCTACATGTACCACACATTACCAGTCTCCACAGGGGGACTGTATCATAAACCACACATTACCACACAAAACCACTTAAATATTTTCCTTATCACGATAATCTTTTTGGCCATTATGAACCATAAACCAATTTAACCATGGAAGATGTTTGGATGCTACATGTATAAAGCAAATTTCCCAATGGGTTATTAATAAGCGGACCAATGAGCTGATTCACAGGCAAAGTAGACAGAAACATTGATATCTCTTTAGTTTATTTTCACATTCCGTACAGCCTGCAACAACAAACAAGGATTTAAGCAATGATCTGATGATGGGATGTCCGTTTCCTGTCGCTGATGGACACTGCAAAATAAGGTGCCAACATTTTAAAATCTGCAATGCCTTTTTACATGCAAACTGCAGGAGACGCAGCGTAAAACCTAAAAGAACAATGCCTCACTGGGTGAAATCTTGCTAACAAGGTTTAACAACTTGCTTAACAACTTCGCTTACAATGACTAGCCTGTCTGCCTGAGCCTGATTTCATATTGCCATGGTTACAGTGGCTGATGGAACAAATGACAAATACGGTCGATGACATTCAATTTCCAAGTAATTAAACAATGACAAAATGTTGGTTTTTTTTCAACCTTTGACATCAGTTCCACATTTTACAAAGATTCTGTTTTTCACAATTCAGCAATTGGTCAAATAGGAATTTAAAGGTTTTGAAAGATGCAATAGGGATTTTTAAAATTGGACTTTACTTTTTCCCCCTTTTCTCTCAATGGGAGTATCTCCGATTCTACACTTGGTGTCAGATTTTGTGTAGGGTTTAAACAGACAATGAAAAGTTATAACTTTCCACAGAAATACCGTGAACTGATTAATATATGTCAATGCCCTGGGTGATCACTTTTTAGCGGGGATAAAACTTTGGTGAGAAATGATACATTCTTTATTTCATTATTTCTGTAAGAAATATGCAAATCTTTATTAAAAAAAAACAACATTTAATTGAAGTCTTAGAGATGTTGTTTTTTGTTTCCAATATTTAGAAATATTATGTTTGACTGAACGCAAAGATCTTATCCTTACTCTTTTTTTCAGTTAATAGGTAAGAATTTAATTACTTCACTTTTGAAAGTGGTTTTAATGCTGTTTAATTTTTTAATTTTTATTTGATTTTTATAGAGCAAGGCAGTGGGGAGTTTGCATAATTCAAACATAATTTTCTTGAGTAGATTTTAATTTAAATTAAAGATAATTGAAAAGTGAACGAAGAGAAACTAGAGCGGGATTCGAACCAACAAAGAAAAATCAACTGGAGTGAGACCAGCTTGTTCAAATCCTGCTCCAGTCAATTTTTCTTTGTTCACTTTTCAATGACTTAAAAGTTAAAACCAATCCAGTCAGTTTCATTTGTGGTTATGTGATGAAACAGAAGATGTTTCTTTTGCCATGTAACACCGGAAAATGCTGGAAATACCAAAAAGACATAGGGGTGAGGAGGGGGTGATTAGCCTCTCAATTTTCCTGCATTGGTTCGTCCTCTTTGGAGGCCACTTCTAATCTTCGCGGCCCGTAGAGCAGGACGTAGGCGCAGTGCCAATCCCCGCCTCCCGAAAGCTTCAGAATCTCTTCCGATGTGACGGCGGAAACGTTGTCGTCATCAAACTTGGTCCATTCGTCTGAAAGATGACATAATAAGAAACCAAACAAGATTTTAGGTGGTTGTTTTTTTGACAAGCAAAGACAAAATTTGGGTGAAATGGGAAATACACCTTAAATTTTGCTCAGTATGCATAAAATGTCACAAGGGACTACTCTGGTCAATAATTCTACATATTTCTCAGTACCAGATTAATTTCTTTTTCTAAGCACATCTTTAAAGGTACAGTACAGGATTGGTAACATACCCAAACAGAAATGTTCACTGATTTATGTATAACTTTCAGGTTATGAAGATGGTGCTGGTAGAAACATACCATTAAAACATTTCCGCCTGAAATGGTGTATTCATCCAGAAATTAGTAAAGCAGAGACAGAAAAAAGTTTTGATCTTGGGGTAAGATCAAAACCATTCTTTATGGTTTAATTTTTCTTTATTTTCTCGTGACTCAGATGTCCGATTGAGCTCAATTTTCACAAGCTTATTATTTCATGTACATGATAGTTCAGATAAAGTGTCAGTGCTGCTCTGTGACCTTTACCAATCATGTATTATACCTTTAAAAACTGGCAAGTTTATTTACGATATAAAATATGGAGGTCACCCTTTGACTGAGTGGAGTTTCCTCTTTCATAAAATTCAATGAATTGCCTTTTTACCTCCTGCCTTCCTGACCCAGCCAACGTAGTGACCAGAGGAACTTGACCGGCCTTGATGGGTCAGCACGGCCTGAAGCTCGTAGAATCCACTGTTGTTACTTCCAATATCTATGTTCAAACCACAAAGTGAGAGAGAGATAGAACCAAACAAATTTAAATCCTAAAATTTATTCTGTATACACTTCTGATCACACTGTTTGTACACATGGAATTTAATTGTAAGCCACTACACAAAAAGAGAAGTCATGGCTTCTGACTGCCAAACAAACAAAGATAATTGACTATTGGGAGCACCACCAACGTAGGGCTGGATGGCTCAGTTGGTAGGGTGCGCCTGTACGGTATTCAGGAGGTCACCGGTTCAAATCCCGCTCCAGTAAATTTTTCTTTGTTCACTTTTCAATGACGTTAAATGAACCCTTCCGGCCTGTCAATCAAACTGTGCGCTTTGACCAATAAGAAGACGCCTTTTAATCAGGTGACCACGAAAGCCTAGGTCAAACTCGGTCACATGCTGTATGTAAAACACACATGTGTGCGGGGCTTATAAGCAAAGCCAGAACGGTCCATTCAGTCAGTTTCCCTTGTGGTTATTTGATGATTAAAAAGAGAAGTCATTGGTTTGTTTTCAATTTTTGTAACCAGCATAGGGATGGGTGATTGTCAACTTACCGTCGGGGAAATCGTAGGGTAAATACTCAACATTCTCCTCAGGTGCTGTCGGCACTGGTGCTTGTTGTGTCTTCTTTACTTTTGCTTGATTGGCCTGAAAGGATAAAAAAAAGGAAGAAGTAAACAAAAAAAAGGACTACCATAGACCGAATCTGTCAGGATGCTAGGTACAAGATACTGAGCTTGCCACGCAGAAAAATATGTATCACTTATCAACGGCAGTTAATTTGGGCCCCCCCCCCCCAAATATCACTAAATGAGTCTCACCTTACGGTCGTCCATCTCCTTAAACTTGCTCCTAATGGGCAGAAGCTTGTCCTGAAGCTCTTTGGAACAAAGGTCGAAAACATCAAGGATCATCGGGTATTTGACATCCTGCAGAGAAAGCATGTGGATATTATGAGATGAGGAAGAATCTACAGAGTGGAATGAAAGATTCGTGCTCTAGAATAGTAGAAAATAATACAGAATGACCGAAAAAATATCTGCAGAACGACAAAGAATTTACAGAGTGGAATGAAGGATCAGTACTCTAAAATGGTTAAAAATCCTACAGAATGACATAAAGAAGGCTACAGAGTGGAATGAAGGATCAGTGCTCTAGAATGGCAGGAAATTCTACAGAATGACCGAAAAAATTTCTGCAGAATGACAAAGAATCTACAGAGTGGAATGAAGGATCAGTGATCTAGAATGGCAGGAAATCCTACAGAATGAAGCAAAGAATCTGGACTGCACACATAAAGAGATATATGCAGTGATGTTGAGAAGGCACATGCACGAGAATTTACAAAACCTTCAAATCTACATAAGATAAAATACTTTTGAGTCTACAGAATGCCCAAACTTCTAACATACGATGTAACAAATCTAATGCTTGCATAAAAATGAAGAAAATGACAAAGAATTTGCAGAATGATGTAAAAATTCAACAGAATGAGATAAAGTGTACAGAATTAAAAGAATCCACAAAAATCTGCAAAACGTAGGTTCTTGTACAGATTTGTTCGGTGAGTCTAATCATTTTAGTTTGTTCAATGACCCAAACAAAAAATGAAATCAATAAATAAACAGAATGATACAAAATGGAACATAGAATATACACAGAATGAAACAGGAGAATCTGCATAATGATTTACAAAAGGTACAGAATGACGTAGAGATCTCACCTTCAAGATCTTAGCATTTATGGCTTCCTTTTCCTTGTAGTAGAACCGGACCATTTGTATAGGAAGGTAGGCAGGAAGTCGAGAAATCCGTGACTGGAGTCAAAAGTTTTAAATAAACAAATTAAAAATGATAAGAGAATAAAAATTTAACATCTTGCATTAAAATTCTCAAAACGTTTCTGACACCACTACAAAAAAAACACATTTACAAAAAATCACATTAAATGAAGTCGCATTATTGAGAAAAATACCTTTCAAAAGAAAGATTTAAAGGTAATATCATACTTTGGTTTTTGTCAAAGAAATGCAGATTCATGAGCAAAAATATCAAGGAAGATACAGTAACAGTCATCTGTGAATATTTTTGATTTTTAAAAGATAAAAAAAAATTGGATCACCGATTTTACTCTTTTCTGGACATAAACAGTATTTCAGGCAGAAAAATTTTAACGGTATGTTTCTACCATCACCATCTTTTAATTATACCCTGTTAGTTATACGTAAATATGTGAAGATGTCTGTTTCGGTATGCTGCCAAAGTATGATACTACCTTTAAGGGTACATTTAAATTGTTCATACCCATTGAGATAAATATCAATTTCTCAGCAAAAATATTAAGGAGTCATAAAAAGCCAGTTCTTAAACATCCTTAAACTCTGTTTATTGTTTTTGAAATAAAAGAGATGAAAACAATATATTTGAAATAAAATACAAAGAGATATATCTTTCAAATCATTCTTACCTCTTTGATGTATTGAGCATCTCGTTCTAGTGTTGGTGAAAACTTTTCAATGTTTTCTGATAGTCTCTGCAAATAAAAAGTTTTTTTCAGAAATACAGTAATTCTTGAAATACCCAATACACTCCTGTCTGTGCCAAATTGTGGGGAATGAAATAGACTTGTTTGGGTGTGATTACATGCTGGAGTTCGCCATACAAAAAAATACGTTCTTGAAGGATGATTACAGAACGATTATTGAACGCAATTTTCTATAGACTCTTTGGGCCTTTTTGAAACGGAGGGGCAGGCTCAGGTTCCGGCACTATTTCGTAAATCCATTTTAAAATAGCAGGTATCAAAATAGAGGATTTTGGTTGCACTTTGGAAGTAGATTCTCTGGTTTGAAAAGGCAAACAGAGCTTCAGCTTCAATGAAAAACCACAATCTATATTTTCAGCATCATGGATGAAGGAACTGGAGAATTACATTTCTCGTATAAATTCACTGCACACTTTCGGCCTATCCATTAAGGTTTCGTAGACCCTTTCGTGGATAGCCAGCATATCATGCATAATCGAATATTGCATACAAAATATTGAAGCAAACAGTCTCACAACAACACTGGGTGCATTCGTTTAGCTCCCCCGGGTCAGCCCTTACTGGGAATGGTCGTGTTTTACTGCACAAAACAAGCGAGAGAATGGGGACGAGGTTTAATGGTGTCGACCCGGGGGAGCTAAACGAATGCACCTATAATCACACACTATCAGCCTGTTCCTTATTGAAGGGTTTGTGTTGTCGTAATGACAAATGCCCCCATATCTGTGACGTGGAGAAACTGTCCTTATGCACACCACGCAAGGTCAATTGGGTCTGACTTTTGTGATTTTCTACAGAACACTTTCCTTGGAGGGGGGGGGGGGTGCTTTTTGACATACTAGTCTGGGGCCAATTTCATAGAGCTGCTTAAAGCCCAGAAACCTTGGTGAATAAAATCAGTATGCCAGCCAAAACTCCTTGTGGATGTTATGCTCAGCAAACAATGGCCGAATACAAGGCAAAAGCAGTAAATATCGCATGGAAATTTAGTTGGTAATCCTGTTTGGTCAAGGAAGAATTTCACGCTTAAAGGTAGTATCATACTTTGGTTTTTGTCAAAGAAATACAAATTCATGGGCAAAAATATCAAGGAAGATACAGTAAAAATAATCTGTGAAAATTTGAGTCACATACGGTGCCCACTTTTTGAGAAAACAGTGGAAAATTGCCACAGTATTTCTTAAGTCTTTTCTCTTTTATTTTTGATCTTTTAAAAGATCAAAAAGATTTTCGGTCGTGGTTTTTTGGATGAAATTAATTTTATTAATTTCTGGATAAATACACAATTTCAGGCAGAACAATTTTAACAGTAGGTTTCTACCACCACCATCTTCATACCCTGTAAGTTATACCTAAATCTGTGAACATTTCTGTTTTGGTTTCTTACCAAAGTATGATACTACCTTTAAACAAATTTTGTGCTTAATAAGTAACTCTATGAAATTGACCCCTGGATTTTTGAGCAGTTTACTCACATTCTTGAGGCCTGTGTGAAGGTACTTAACATCCTGAGTGATGAAGCAGCTGAACTGCAGGAACTGCTCTGTTGACTTGGTTACAGCCTCCTCTGGAGCTTCTGCACACTTGAGACTGATGCAAAGAATCAAACAAACAGGGTTCTAATAGAGGGTGTGCAGTCACGTGATCAGGACGCCATTTTGGACCGCAACGCTGTACACATGTATAATGCACGTACGTACAGTGTATGTAACCCACATGTGTACGCGTAGCTTGCAAATCAACCGGACGCGTACGCAGAAGCGGTGCATATAATGATGCTGGTACGTACGCGTGCCGTCCAAAATGGCTGATAAGCTATCAAGTGACGTCACGTGCAGGCTCTCTATAGATGAATATTAACCAAGAACATCTACAGTGGGGATATTGTGCAGGATCTTGGAAACTGTATTGCGGACTTGGATGGACAATATTCTGTTAAACCCTTTTTCTTCATTGTGGGTCGTTTATAATGACTGGTCAAACAATTTGGTCCTTGATGTAGGATTATGTTTGCAGTGACACCATGTATTGGACTCTTCTGCGACTGAGTGTGGCTCTGAGAAGAACCGGTAGCTCAGCATTTCGGGCAGTGTGTGCTCTGCAAAATTTGGAATCTTGCACAAGATTTCAAATGTTTTCGGTCTTTGTTTGACTAATTTCTGGATAAATACACCATTTCAGACGGAAATATTGTAAAGGTATCTTTCAAACAGTACCATCTTCATACCCTGAAAGTAATACGTTAATCTGTGAATATTTCTGTTTGGGTATGCTACCAAAGTATGATACTACCTTTTATAATATAAAAAGCACAGTGAAACTGTATCTATACCTGCTTTCAAACGTCATCCCGAAGTACTGATCGATAAATCCTTTTTTGGATGCTGAAGCGCCTTCTGTTGGTTGATCTTGTCCAGCTTTGTCTATGGGTAGCTTTTGCTGTAACATGCGGACCAGCTGGACCCAACATTCATTGGCGTCCTGAGGAGGGAAAATAAATAAATGATGCGGCAACGATGTCAGTGCTTCACTCATGTCATCCCGGTGGGTCAAGGCGGGATTTGTAGGGAGTCTTATAAAGTATTGTCAACAAACTTGTAATATTCTAAGATAGGATGAGGTCGGCAGTTACACCAGGTGGTCTTTTGTGAGTTTGTTTGATTCTGACATGTCTGAGGGTTAACAGAGGTTTGACTCGACGTTTTGAACAGTGTGCTATGCCCGTTCTCAGGAGAATTCCGGGCACTTTGGAATATAGTGCTTTAAGCAGTGGATTGGAGGATTGCCTGTAGAAACGGATGCACTGATGCTGAAAGGCTTGTCCTAATCCTGTGAATGACCGAGTAGCTGGTGTGTCCAGCAATTCTTTTCAGCAACACAAACACACACCAAAGTGTGCACGGTGTATCCACAAACCATATCCTCTCTGGCCCTCCCTCAATGCATAGCCACAAGTCTTACTTGTATCATTCTTTTTCATAACGACAAATTTCACGGCTTCTGACAAGCAACCGAAACGAAAGCAGGGTCGATCGAGGGTTCTTACCTGCTGCTGGAAGACGCCCTGCTCGGTCTTGGTGGCAAAATGCGGGAAGGCAGCATGCAGCACGTGCAACATGATGAACGGGGGAAGACCTTCCCCGCTGGCCTTGTCCAAGGAGCTGAAAAGGTCCCGCATGGCAGCTGTGATGCATACGGCAGGCTGGACGCCGGCCATGGAAGGGTTTAAAGGGCTGCCGAACCTGTCGATATACGAAGGACAAAGTCAACAGTTTGCTAAGACTGGTCCAGTCAAGACTTCATTCTAAGTCAGTTAAGGGTATTGAATAAGGTGACCAGAAGTCCCCGATTTCCCGGGACAGTCCCCGATTTGACAGTGCCGTCCCCGATGAAAAATTTTCCCGGAAAATGTCCCCTATTCGACGAAATGCCCCCGAAAATTCTAATTGTCCTAAAAAAAAAAAAAATGAACACAAATGCTGTGCTGAAGAAGACCCATTCTTCAGAGAAGTATGGGAAGACAACCGCATAAGACATGTAAGTATGTAACCCACTCATGTCAACTGGACAAGATGTCCATAGATGCCACCATTTTGCATGTAGGCACCATCTGGATTCAATTTTTTTTCTAAATTATACCCCTCCCCGGGACACGAATAACTGTCCCCGGATCATCTCAACAAAATATGGTCACCTTAGTATTGAACAATGCACAGTTATTGTCAGTTTATATTTGCTTGGCCCAATTTGCTTTACTCACTGGCTATATAAATATTATATAGGCAGCAAGGTTCATGACATAACTATATGTCAAAAGATCAAAAATAATTTTTGTCCCTGGTTTTACTCTTTTCTGGATAAATACGGCATTTCTGGCAGAGACATTTTAACAGTATGCTTCTACTATCACCATCTTTATACCCTGTTAGTTATAGGTAAATCTGTGAACATTTCTGTTTCGGTAATACTCCAAAGTATGATACTACCTTTAAAATAATTCAAACTTTCGGTGGTCCTGCACGTACCTCTTCAAGGAGTCTCTGAGCTCTGGGACACTACGCAGACACTGTAGTGTGGAGTTCATGTAACATGTGTTGCCAAGGTTGCTTAGACCAGTTGACAGCTCTAACTGCGGAGGTATTAAACAAATCAGGCATTCGGGATGAAAATCTCGGAATTTTTGGGGGGATGCGTTTGCATTTTGAATTTGTAACACGCCTGAATTCTGTTGTGAGAATTGGAACAGGGTATACCTCAATAGCACTCCGCACTTGCGCTAAAAATAGCACACCGGATCTCAGACAAACATTGCAACCACGGCAAACGTGTGGTGAGTGTGCTTGGGTGCATGCATGAGAGGTTTGTCTGACATCCGGGGATTTTGTTCATGCGCGTGCTTGCCAAATCACTCGTGTGACGTCATTAGTGCGGAGCGCTATTCATCTTAATGCACCTCAGCAAAGCCTAAAAGACTATACAGTGGAACACTGCTTTAACAAACACGGCAGGATTCACAGATATTGTCCGAAAAAGCGGCCTTTACTCCGTTAGGTTGAGCAATTTCCAGTTTCCTGGTGATGAGGCATTTGGTACGCTGATCCTTACAAATCATTTAAAATTCAATTTTCAATAGTGTTGTGTAAAATTTACCACTAGCCTTTTGTTACACTTAAAGCGGTTCCAAAAGTAAAGAAACAACATCAGAAAAGAATGCTGTACATTTTGATTTTTGTGTTCTAAGAGAAGTTCTTCAAATGAAATTTGGACTCTAGAGTACTCGGGCATGTTACTCAGACGTAATATTATATTAAAAAAAAACAAGGAAATTACAATTTTTCCAAGAATTTGTGCAGTGTTTTTCTAATTTCAATGGTACAAGTGTAATGAAAAAAATGAGGAAATCAGCTGATCCGAGGAAAATTAGCATGTCTGAGTACTGGGCCCAATTTCATGGAATCCATTACAGCCTATTTTTGTGCTTACGGGCACTGCTACGCGTGAAATCTTGTCATGGAATCCGTAAGCAAGACCTTTCAGTTAGTGAAAAATTTCTACGGTAACCGTAATAATTTTCTGCTAACGCGCTGTCGTATGCTTTCTGCACAAATTCCTTGCTTACTGTTACCAAAAAGGAAACTCTTCCGTGAAATACGCTAACCGTAACCAAAAAAATCTGCTACCGTAAGCGCAGAATTTTTGCTAATGGTAATGGATTCCATGAAATTGGGCCCTGATTTCAAACGGTACATACTGCAGTGGCTAGTTGTTCATCGGTCATGTCCTCCACAAAGAGCGTCTTCTGTGCCGGGGCTTCTGGAAGGGCTTCTGCTGAACCCATGACGAGAAAAGTGGTGCCCTAAACACATACAATGGATAATAATAATAATAATAATATAATCATCAATCATGTCAATTAACCACAAGGGAAACTGACTGAATTTAAATTCATTGAAAAGTGAACAAAGATAAATTGACTGAGAGCGGGATTCAAACCGGCGACCTCCTGAATACCGTACAGGCACTCTACCAACTGAGCCATCCAGCCCTACGTTAGTGGTGACTAATAATAGTCAATTATCTTTGTTCGTTTAGCAGTCAGAAGCCATGATAATAATAATAAATAATATTTATACAGCCCTTAATACAACGTTTCTTAGCGCTTAGACATGTTAGAAAGAAAGGAGAGGTAAAGGAAAGGAAACCAAACTTAAAACTTGAAATATGGGAGAAAGGCTCCTCCCAAATCCCATGAAGAGGTTACAACTCTGAGACTACAAACAATAACTAAATCATGTATTACAATATGATTGATTATAAATGAGCTTTTAACATAGTTTTGACCATTGCATATTAGTCCAGAGTCGGAGCAGACTGGATGTCAACAGGTAAATTAAATTGTTCCAGAGTTAAGGTGCTATTCAGGAGAAGGCACAATGACCATATCTAGTCATAGTGTTACTGTCAAATGTAAGAACCAGCAAATCTACAGCAATAACAGCAATTAATTTTGGTAATCAATGCTTTTTGTCACCTGACTTTTTGTCAACAAAAGCAAACAGCCAAAAAAAAAAACCCTGAAGAATGCGAATATTTTTTGTTTACGGATTCCATGAAATTGGGCCCAGGTAGGTTACAATTTGTTCACTAACCCACATGGCAACCAAGGAAGCTGGTCTTGCAAGCCCAGTGGTCGATTTCACAAAGATTTACGATTCATCTTTTAGATGAGTTGTACTGTTTCCATAGTAACTGTTATTGTGACATCACACTTTGCTTAGCAATTAATATTCATAAGCCTGTTACGATCTGTCTTAGCCTTTTGTGAAATTGATCCCAGAGCATTTTACATTGGCCAGACTTTGTATGCCGGGCAAATGCTATTTCGAAACCAAACATTGTTCTCACTTACATCCTTGAGTTTAAAGCCCGACCAACCATCTTTGAGGGTGGCGCCCTTCAGCATAACCTTCTGTCTCTCGGGCTGGACCCCGGTCAGGGCAAAAATCTGCGCCTTGAACACATCAGGTGCTTCGTCCACGCTGCATTCAATGTCCGTGAACTTCTCCTTCCCCCACTTGATGTTCACTGACAATACAAACAGAAATATAAATTTAAATATTATAAATCAAAATTTCCATTATAATCTATTAATTGTCAATGTCTGTTACAGCACTGAGACAATTAATCTGCAAAAGTTTAAATAACTGAAAATCTTATCTCTGTTCAGAAATTTTTATGAATTTTCAGTAATTGTGGACAAGTGGTTCCCAAAACTATAAAGAAAAGGACAAGTGGTTTCTGACACTATAACGTTAGCCTACATTTATTAATTTGCCATTTCCATATCTATAAAATGAAAATGTGTGGGAAGGTGCCTTCCCTTCCTCCTGACAAAAGAACTTAAATGTTATTTCTGTACTGAAAAAAATATGTTTTAAGGGATGTGCAACAATAAAATGGGGTCTTTCTACCGTAAATGGGACGCTTTCCTAATTTTACAAAATGTCGTAGATCTTTCCGTTTTGAATCAATCTTATTAATATTATTATTAGGCTACTGTCAAAACACTGTATAGTGTATATGTACACTAGGGGCCTATTTGAAGGTTGAGAAGAAGTGGTTTATTCCCGGAATAAAAAAAGAAAATGTCAACAAAAGATATGATTAGCATGATGATGATGATTAACAGTTAGTTTGACCATGGAGGAAGGAAAAGCCAGAGGATAAAAACCAACAACCCGACCTCAGTTTTAGAAATGAATTAACTTATAAAAGTAGGCTATAACTTATATTATAGTTAAAGTTGTGTACGTGTAAAAGCAAAACTTAAAACTGAAATTTATTAACGTGCTTAAGAATTCTAAACTGGGTTAAATTTTGAAAAACTTTTCAGAAGTGAAGTTGAAGTTGTGATAGACACCTACAAAGGACGAAAGGTGTGAAGTATCTGAGCAAAAAGTAGGCCTAGTGAAAAAACTGAAGTAGGAACGTTGGTCTACTTTTGAACATTTCTACACACATTTTAGGCCTACATCTCTTACCTTTGAATGACGACATGTCTAAGTATAAAAAAACACACTTCAAAGACTTTTATGGTATTACATGAGGGGTAAAATCAAGGTGTTTTGACTCAATTTAACAGCTTCACACAGCGACAGTTAACGCACATGTACATGTATGCACTTCGTACAACATTGTAGTTTTTGTACAATGATTATGTCTTTTTTCGTAGACCGTACGCTCCCAATGGACCTCGTTCTCAAACCATTTCACATTTCAGTGAGTAGAAATGCGACAGTGCGAACTTCACTCTGCATAAGAGGTTACATATTGCACGAGAATCGACACCCAGACGCTTAGTGCAACTTAACACAAGAATCCAAGAATCAACAAGGATTCAGACTATAATGGTATTTAAAGGGCATGTACACTTGACTTAAAGGTAATATCATACTTTGGTTTTTGTCAAAGAAAATGCAGATTCAAGGGCAAAAATATCAAGACAGATACAGTAAAATTTATCTGTGAAAATTTCACTTTTTGAGAAAATAACGAAAAACGGCCGCAGTATTTCTTAAGTCTTTTCTCTTTTATTTTTGATCTTTTAAAAGATCAAAAAGATTTTCGGTCGTTGTTTTACTAATTTCTGGATAAATACACCATTTCAGGCGGAACAATTTCAACGGTATGTTTCTACCACCAGCATCTTCATACCCTAAAATGTATACGTAAATCTGTGAACATTTCTGTTTTGGTCTCTTATACTACCTTTAAACTACGTTGTCAATCAATTAGGGACTAGTCAGTCGATATTTTCTCGGGACTCAGATGTCCGATTAGGCCATAAAAAAATTGTTGTATTGGCGTTACCCACCCGACCCAAAAATATGCCCCGACCGTAAACATTTTAAACCAAAAAAAAAAATACTAAAAAATAAAAAAAAAAAATCGGGGAAAAAAAATTAAATAAAAAATCGCAAATTTTTATGCAGATTAAAAGCTTAAAAGGGGCAAAAGATGGAAACCAGACTGGTTAAAGTTGTTATGTCATTTCTTGTCTTTATTTGACTCGTCAAATACTGTGATATACAGGGAAAAAAAGCATTTAATACAGGAAAAATTAAATTAAAAAAAATATTAAAAATCCGCCCGCCCTACCCTATTTTCCAACCCTCCGTATACTCCAATACAACATTTTTTTTTATGGCCTTAGACTTGTACCAAGTCGGGTTTCGTATCAGCGCTACTGTGCGCTGGCGAGTAGGCCTGGGCGATTAGTGCTTTTCACTAATCGATTAATCGCAGAGGAAATAATCGCGATTAATCGATTAATCGCGATTACCCGGAAGTGACTATACAAGCAACACGTTCCTTGTTTTTATCATAGCGACACTGCAGTAAACTGCACTAGCGTAATGCATTGATTCTTACAAGTTTTAACAGCGATCAGTTCAGATTTCCGAGGCATTGAGCACTGCCATTTTTGTTCTGACAAGGTATAATGCAAAATTCGTGAAGATAATATCGTCCCCAATTATTGGTATTCCTTCAGTAAAGTAGGGTAATTTCGCGAAGTGTTGGCCGACAAGGCATGCAGTTACTGCCTCACGTAGGTACACACAGACGTGGTCCCACCCATGCATGTACAGGTCAACGATAGTACACGATGACACAATGTACACCCAATGTAGGCTGAACAGTGAACACGATTATTATACAGTTCACGATTACTGAACAGTGAACACGATTATTACTCAGTTCACGATTACTAAACACATTGCGATTATTTTTCAGTTCACGATTACTCCACATGTTCACTTCACGATTATCATACGATACGATACAGTACAGTAATCGTCTAATAGAATAGCGTCTGCACTCGAGTAGTTGAGTGTCATATCATCACGCCATGCGCCAAGCCTTTGCCAGCCATGGTAGCCGAATCCATTGTAAACACGTGGGCCTAGGTTGAGAAAAACTTCGTTGTCAGCTGTCAGGGTTGAATAAAAATTCACCCCGGCGACACGTTTAAACTGTATGTACTCAATAACTTATGTTTGTGTGCGACAACCTTTTGTTTCATTACTAAGTGAGATAAATAGTATTCATTGAAAATGCAACATAACTAAATGTACCTCAATAAACAGCGAAATGGTAATATGGTATAGCCCTCATTCATGCCTCATCCACGTTGACCATATAAGGCAGTATTATTAGAAGGGCTACTGGCCAATTACAGTGTAATCTCAAAATGTTGTCATGGTGCTGTCACAATTGGGCGGGCATCCGGTGCACGTGCAGCAGGCAGACTTGATATCAAGTCGGTAATTGTATCGCTACACCAGGGGTACGGTGTGCGTGTTCACATTACACTGTTTACGTCCTGCATTATTTCCAACATGCGGGGACGCGACCGCGGTACATGTACACCCTCGACCCCTATTGAATCAAGATCGCGATGCCTCACTATACGAACGATGCATGATGCACAATGATTGTACCTAATTTTGACAGACGGACGGACAAAACACGAATGTCTAACGACTTGTCATCAAGTCTATGCAGCTGCTCCGTGCAACACACACGGCATGGCTATTGATCGACTGAGAATAGTAGTAACTCATGGAATTAATCGCAACTCGAAGGCACTAATCGCGCTGGCACGATTAATCGAGTAGTTCAGAATTTACTAATCGAGTAATCGACACAGGAATGTAATCGCGATTAATCGATTAATCGAGTTAATCGCCCAGGCCTACTGGCGAGTTGCTTGCACAAGCGCGCCCTCTGTTGTCCGCAGCTGCTCCATTTCTCACAATAATGCAGGCCAGGGTCTGGAGTAAATTATTTTGTCTGTCCCCGGTGAAACTCGGGCAGGGTAGGCCTATCTAACACAAAGTTATATAAAGATGTATTTTCTGACACAGGCCGGGCTGGGGTTAATGTCTGTCCACGGCCAGTTGAAACTCAAGCAACCACGCGCAGTATGATGCAGGCCGGTTTTGGGTCAAATTTGTCTGTCCCCGATGCAACTCACGGCAGGCATGGTATCCCACGCCCAGTATATTGATGCAGGCCGGTCTTGGGTCAAATTTGTCTGTCCCAGATGCAACTCAACCATCATGGTATCCCACGCCCAGTATGATGCAGGCAGGTCTTGGGTCAAAAATGTGTCTGTCCCAGATGCTACTCAGGCATGGTATCCCACGACCAGAATGATGCAGGCCAGTCTGGAGTCAAATGTGTATGTCCCCAATGCAACTAAGACATTGTATCCCACGCCCAGTATGTCTTACAGGCAATGTCTGGGGTTATAATACACCCATACATACCACATTTTACATATACCGTAAGCGGACTTTCCTTTGTTCTCATGCTCTAACCAAATGGGCAACAGCTTCAAACCAACATATTTCACTGTACCCATTTTTCATGATGGTATTTGGAGTTGGACCGAATATCCCTTGAATGATAAACTTCAATTTGTGAAAGATGAAAACATGATTGTTAAAACGTTCTCCCTTTTGGCATTTTCGTTGGCATCAACACATTACGCGGACGTGTGCACATAACGTCTCGCTTGCATTAGGTGCATTGTCGTCAAGTCCACATTGTGTATAATGCTATTTATGTGTACATTAAATTACGCATATTAGGTCATACCAGTCACTTGAACCAAGCCCTGGTGGGGTTCCGAGCAACAATAGGCACAAAAACATATCGAAAATTCCATCACCATATGGCATGAACAGTAGCGCTTCATTAGCATATGCAACATATGTAGTCATTATTACATGCTGGAACTCAAAGTGGTCTGAAGCAGACTTGAAGAAATAAGGCGGAATCAAGTCAGTTGGGAACAGAAGAGTAAGAAATGGCAGACAAACTGGGAGATAGGTACTCAAATATCATACGTTTGGGCAGTGGGTGCTTTGGTGAGGTTTTTCGAGGGGAAGAACGAGACACAGGAAAGGAACGTGCTCTGAAGATTGTTCCACTTACCCAGTCATCATTGGATGAATATAAAGCACTATATGGGTTGCCAGATCACCCGAACATTGTCACCTACTACAAAAACGTCAGACTGGATCAGGACATCTGCCTGGTCTTGGAGTACTGCAGCGGCGGCAATCTGAATGATTACCTGTTGTCCCACGATCTCGACCTAAAGCGAGAATCTAGATTTATGACAGAGATCGCCACAGGCGTGGCCTTCCTACATCGCAACGGCATCATACACCGTGACCTGAAGCCAGACAACATACTGCTCACCGCCGATGAAACCATCAAGATTGGCGATTTTGGCCTTGCTTACATCGCCTCGACCAGCCGGCATGATGGCAGTCTGCGCGACTACTACATGAAAGGTCATGATGGCCACCTCTTCTTCATAGCACCCGAAGTAATTGGCGGGCGTTGTACTGAGAAGACTGATATTTTCCAAATGGGAGCAATTTTCGCCTGCCTTCTGGAAAGAAAGACCGTGTCTTCTAAAGATGAAACGCTCGTAGCAACCCACGTGGAAGATAAGAACGGCATAGTGGGTCTCGGGAGAGCCCTTCATGGCCAGCTGGTGCCGTGCTACCGACTGGAGAATAACCTTCGGATCAGCAAAAGCATCCGTGCATTGGTGGAGAAAATGCTGCAGACAAATCACCACGATAGGCCAAGTGCATACGACGTGGTCACTGTTCTCGGCAACGTAGTAGACCAGAAGAAGCAAGACGGAGGGATCGGGGGCGACGTACTGACCAGGAGAAGCAAGACGGAGGGATCGGGGGTGACGTAGTTGACCAGGACAGGCAAGACGGAAGGATCGGGGGTGACGTAGTTGACCAGGAGAAGCAAGACGGAAGGATCGGGGGCGACGTAGTTGACCAGAAGAAGCAAGACGGAGGGATCGGGGGCGAAGTACTAGACCGGGAGAAGCAAGACGGAACGATCGGGGAACAAGGAGGTGGACTTAACCTTCAAAATGTGACCAGTGGGATGAGGGCGGTCGGTGGTGGGATCGCTACGGGGATCTTTGTGATCGGTGGGCTTATCGGTGGGGTCTGCTTGATTCTGGTTGCGGGGCTTGCACGCAACGAGCGTTCCGACGGACGCGTCGGTATTAACCCCTGCCTTCTTTCGAAGAATGTTAATTGGCAAAAAAACGTTACAAACAGATATAACAAATATTAATTAATATTAGTTATTAAAAACAAGTAAGAGGGCCTGTTTTTTTTCAATCCCGTATGCTGGATGCTGTATATAGAAGCATAATAATGTATGTATACATCGTAGTCGGGGCAATATACATTGTAACTATTACGACAGGTAGGTCTAACAGGAAGATTAAGAATTGTCCTTTATTGAGGATTTTGTTATAGAGAATCTTCTGCATGGTTGCGTGCTTTCATAAATGATTTATACTCAATAATTTTCTGTATATTGTAAAAAAAACATCATATAGCCGTTTTGATAACCTGAAATGTGTTTTAATGTATTCTGCAATAATTTTGTGTGAATGAATGTCATTATGAATGAAAGAAATGCACGTGAAAACGTAAACACAACGTAGTGATGTTATAACTTTCCATGTTGACGTCATCAATATATCTCGATCATACTATTATCCATTCTTACTAGCCAAATTTAGAAGGTTTTTGTCATCCTCTCAGATTTCGTTAGTTAGTAGCGGTTCTAACCTGTCCCATAGTCACGTAGGCCTTTAAGTTATATACATTTTCTTTGAAATTTTAGAAGATACCTCTGAGACGTATTTTGCACGTTGGATATTTACTTGGAATGATTAGATTAGGTTTTTATGTGATATGAGTGGTCATCACATTAGTTAGTAATACACGGTCAGTTATAACACTTAGATAGATGATTGCTTATTAAGTATTCATGTTAACCGATCATTTAAAGTGATTTTGGTGCCCTTTTGGGAGGATTCAGCATTTGTCTTTAAAATGTTTTATAGATTTAGGCATTATGTAGTTTTTGTGTGATGTACCTTTTTGCAGTTTACCGCATAGAATAAAGGATTATCTGATACCCACTGATCTCTTGTACTATAGGTTCATTCATTCAATTCAATTAAATAGACGCATATTTCAATTTCAATTCAATTCCACCGTTTCATACCAAACATGAATAATTAATTAAGCATTAGGCAAATTTATCTAAATTGCATATTAGGGAGACACTTTAGCGTCTAAAAGTGAACATTTGGGAGACATCATTCTGCAAAATTAATAGGGAATCTTTTCGGTGTCTCCCTATTTATTTCAGCTACCCGTCAAAGACATATTTTTAATGTCCATATTTTCATAGAAGACAGAGAATGCGCTCAATTTCAAGGTCATTGGTTTGGAGGATGTTTATGTAAATAAAGTCTTCCTATTTAATTACAACATTATGATGATTATGACAGCTGGGGAAATAAAGGCAAATCTCGATACGCAGTGCTTGGATTGAGAAACGACAAAGACTTGATAATTATACAGACATATCAGACAAAGGTGACAAGGAGCTTTACAAGCACAGAGACGATCAGAATGTCGTGTGGTTACGAGACAGCACCGATGGTATAAAAACGAAAAGTATTTATAATCTACAAGCCAATGCACTTTGGTCGTCACTGTCTCGTGTAACCTTGGCAACCGTTTTCTTCAATCTAAGTTTATGGAAGCCTAAATATCGATGTGATGGCGGTGCGCATTCATGCACAGTCTTTATTGAAATGACTACCCGAATTGAACTTCGAATTTATCAATATTAATATCGTTCGAAAAATGATTATTCCAAAAGAAGGTAGTACATGATACGTACTTGGCAGTCAGTGGCGCACCCAGAGGGGGGGGGGGGGGCTCGGGGGGCTTGAGCCCCCCCCCAAGAGGGTCCCTGAAAAAAAAAAAACGTAAAAAAAGAAGAAAAAAAAAGAAAAAAAGGGGGGGGGGAGAGGGAAAGGGAGAGAGGAGGAATGGGGGGGGGAGTCACAATTATTTTGTGGGAGAAAAATTTTCTTTGCATCCCCCCCCCTCCAAGACAAAATCCTGGGTGCGCCGGTGCTTGGCAGCACTTGATTAACTGTGCAAAGAAATAATCTTATTTGTTTTTATCGATGACAGATAGTATCTCAATAGTCTCACATTTTGTTGAATTAAATTATAGTGACACTTGGTCACGGCGTCTGATTGTTACGGCGAACGAAATGGTTGTATCTATAATTATTTTTTTAATCAGAAAACGCGGGAACAAATCAGCACCCACAAACAAATCAGACAGTGAGACAAACGAACAGCCCCCGCGGCGTTATTCCCGCAATCCGATTGGCTGTTGGGTGGGCACGTGGTTTTATCAGCGGCTGTGGTTGGCTGTTGCACATCAGCTTTCAACATGTTCTTGTAACTGTTTCTGGAGCCGTTGTTTGGAGCTGGCACGATGCCAAGTAGCTCACACATCAGTGGATAGATATTCACCTATACATGGAAAGAAATCGGACGAGTCGGTCAAAAAATCATAATTATGATATTTGATAATAATGGATTACAAATTAATACAGTATATTAACATCAAATACATCTAAGTACTTCACTATACATTATAATTATAATACGTTTACTATGCGATTTTGACACCAAGGGTCGATCGATCGTAACTCGAGTCACGAAGGATATTCCATCGTATATCATACGTAGGGCTGCAATGCATCATAACTTCTATGATTTATAGTAAGATACGATGAGTTTGGTAAAATCGACCCCCAGGGCCCTTTTAAAAACCACTGCTCAGGCTCAGTCTCCGGCTTAGTCTCTGTCATCCATAAGCTGAAAATGCAGGCCAAGGCCCTTTTCCAAATCTCGGCTCCGGCTCAGGCTCTGGCTTAGTCTCTGTCATCCATAAGCTGAAAATGCAGGCCAAGGCCCTTTTCCAAATCTCGGCTCCGGCTCAGGCTCTGGCTTAGTCTCTGTCATCCATAAGCTGAAAATGCAGGCCAAGGCCCTTTTCCAAATCTCGGCTCCGGCTCAGGCTCCGGCTCCAGCGCTGTCATTCATATGCTGAAAATATAGCTTGTGGCTTTTTATTGAAGCTGAATCTCTGTTTTCTGGTTCAAACCAGTATCTACTTCCACACCATAGCCAAAAGTCTCTATTTTGCTACCCGTTATTTTAGAATGGGTTCACGAAATGGAGCCGGAGCCGGAGCCTGAGCCGGAGCCGAGGTTTGGAAAAGGGCCCTAGGTTGTGCTTTATCTAAACACAAATGGCGTCAATGGGGCGGCCTCATTTGGCAAATGTACACTGACTACGTTGTGTGAGTAGATAATACCTTGACTATAGTACTAGAAATTCTGTATAAGCAACCTCGTTTTCATTACCGATTCAAAGTGTGGAGCACGATACCCGTTCTTGAAGCTTGGTCCCATGGCGTAGAAGGATGACTTCATGCTCATGTCCTCATTGTCATACCCGTGATCGGCAGCCATCAAGTAAATTTGTTTTTTCTATACCAAAAAGAAAGAGATTTTCATATTGATGACCGAGAAAAATGATTAAAATTTGTTGTCAATCGACTCCTTAATGATATTATCATCTCGAAAAAAAGGTGTATCTGAATTTGAAAGGTCGTGGGAAAAGTGGTGTAAAAAGTTGTTTGACAGGCTGGGAAACCGCTAAATCTAATTTCATATTCCAGTTTCCGTGCTCTCACAATGTGGGCCTATACCCTTGTAATTTCCGTTTTAGGAGACACTTCTTAGGAGACGCAAATCTTCCACCAATTAATGACAACAAATAATGGGCGGAGAGTATTATAATAACTGGAGATTGTGCAAATATTTTATTGCCCTTCAATGACTGTGGAGAAGTTCCATTGTCGTTCTTTACCGTCAGACACAACATCAAGACCACTTACTGTCAAGGGTGTCCATGTTGGATCGACAAAGCCTATAATGGGTAGGTTCCTTGGGTTGTTACCATAGTGCAACCTCTCTGGGAAGTCCTCTTTCTTGTAGACGTACATAGCAGGATGAGCATTTTTCAACTTGTTGAAGACCTTGAAAGGTGAACAAAGGAAAATTGACTGGAGAGGGATTCTAACCGGCGACCTCCTGAATACTGTATATAGCTCTCTACCAACTGAGCCATCCAGCCCTACGTTGGTGGTGGCCTCAATAGTTAATTATCTTGGAACTTTGGCAGTAAGAAGCCATGAAACCACGCACATACCGCTATATACCTATGTTGTTGAAGACCTGCTCAAAGTTCAAATCAAGACATTGCACACCCTCGCTGCTCTTATGCTACCTGATGATTTTGTTTTGAAACACTTTCAAGGAAAACAAGCTGTTAAAACGGTAATACTTTGATGAATTTATTCAATCAGGATTGGGATGTGATACTTACTTGATCTATAGAGTCATTTATTGGCTTGATTTGAAACAATGGACCGTTGTCCGCAAAAATAAAGTCCACTTCAGCTTCATCGATGTAATCGTACAAGTAGATCCTCTTGTTGGCCGGAGTCTCTATCATGCCATGGTCACTGGTGATGATGAAGTTCAAGGTGTCCCGCACCCTCGCATCCTGCATCTTCTTCGTCAGGATGTACTCGATCAGATCGTTGATCTTGGCTGCTTCATTCTTGGCGACGTTCAGGCCGTTGAAGCCGAAGGCGTGCAAGGCGTTGTCCAGGACCTCTACGTGGAACATGACAATGTCCAGGTCGTCCTCCCCGTACAGCCAGTCGAAAATTACGTCGACTCGATCCGTCAGGTTCGCGTAGCGCCTCCTCTCCTCGTTCGAGGACACCTGCCAGCGTGTTGGCTGGTACCCTCTGATGGGCACCTGACCGCCTGGGTACATGAAGGTGCCCGCCTTCAGACCCTGAGTCATTGCGGTGATCCAGATTGGTTCCCCTCCGCCGTTGAACCACCAGGTATTGTTCAGACCTTCTAGGTAACCAGGTGCGATCTCCTTGGTCTCTGGATCAAAGGGTTGGTTGTGTACCACTCCGTGGCTTTCAACGTAGAGACCTGTGGACATGTATAATAATTTTGTGAATTGGTAGTGGATCATGTCAAACGAAACAGCAACCTCACATTCTATGATCATCTTGAGTGATGTAATTCAATACGGGTCAATGACTTGGTGAGGGTGGGCTGGCAAAACCCCTTTCCGCATTGCTAGTGCGAAAATCCCTAAAATAGTCTGCAGGACGGCAATGCTTTGGTGTCAGGCAGACCTTCCTGGGGATGGTTGATACCATCCACTAGCTCTCCAAACATTGTCACCGCTTTGCGGGAATCAGACTTGTCAGTTTTTGCAGACAGCCTCACGGAGGCCTTTTGAGGCGAATACGGTCCCTCTGAAGTTTAAATCAAGAGCAATTAATGTGTGTCCCTACCGGTCAAGAGAGACAAAGGAGCAACTGAAATCCCCTGACCATCGTGCAATGGCAATTATACATGATGGTCATCTGTATGTGTGCTGCCCTGCCACCTTTGGATTACAGGTGAAATGTGCCTGATATCAGCTCTTTAACGTCGTATGACATTGTTATTCCCCTAATTTCTTTGGCACCTTGGACAACTCTGGGGTGTTTAATGGCTATACGCTTACTATGAAAAAGTAATGTGGATACCTGTTGCAATGGACATCATGCTTGGCGAGGAAACCGTGATGAAAACAGGGTCCGTCCAGTCTGCCCTCACACCGTCCTTCTCCATCATGTCCAGGGCCGGGAAGTCATATCCGAGACGGTCCCACCGAAGGCCGTCAACCAGCATGAGGAAGACCTTCTCCTGTCATTTGGGCACATTCTAACGAGTCAGTGTGAGGAAGACTATCATATACGACGAGTTCAAACGGTCGTTATATGCCGGTGTCGCCTTAGAGTGTTGCCTTCATTACAGATAAACTTAATGCGGATTGTCGTTGTCCAATGTCAAGATTAGAGGAAATTACCAGCTCCTTTGACACACAAAGTTTGTACATTTTGGCATGCAGTGTAATTTATTAGCTTTCAATCAGGGCAAACTTTTATAGCAATTGCCTAACCAGTGTTTCTGCTGTGTTGTGGCCAGCCTATCTATCGGGTGCATGGAGCATTCAGGTCCGGTCTCGACACAGGCCAAACAATGTCCCTCTGCACGATACCAAAGTCGTGCCCGCGCTAATGACATGACCGAATAAGCAAGTAGCTTTTCCGACGTTCAATGGTATGCCCATTACACCGTAAGTGTCCTTGGTATGCCAACCCTCGAATTCATTTACAGTCTGCAATTTTGTCAAATATTAATTACGACTGCTTACCTTGGCGGCCATTGGCTTGGTCAGCAAGACGAGACCCAGTACCAGGAGTGGCAAATTGCGCCACAAATGTCCGCAGAAAATTCTCCCCATTGCCATTTTTGTTTCGAGGTCTGCTTTCTTGACTATAGTGTCGCACGGCGTTAACTCGGTGGAAAACACTCGAACCCAACGAGGTGCCCATACCGAAATGACTTTTGATCTCGATAGAAGAGTGTATTATCAATAATTACTGATGAACAATCTGTTTTCATTGTGTCTATACTGTCTATATACTTTGATGTTTGCTAGATAAGTGTGTACGTGTACTTTGGCTGAGATAAGGAGACGTACGTGCCATAAAAGAATCGGCATGTGCATGAACGAAACCATCAATATTACCTTCAAGGGGGAACCAACCGTTAGGTACCTTCTTGCATACCTCCTCCCCTAAGAAAAAGAGTAAGCCAAGTTTTATCAAAATTAATTTTCTTGTATTGATCTGCAGCCTTGGGGATCCGAACTTTCTAACAGCAAACCCAACATTTAAACTTTAAAGGAATTAGTGAAGCAGGACTATAACGGAACAGCCGTTTGGCATGCGGGTCGAATCGTCGGTCACATACCGTTAAAATAAATGATAAGGGTCAGTACTATTGCAATTATGCTTAATGGTCGCAAGCCGGTGTATACAAGGGGACAAGAAATGTTATTTTTTCCTAAACAATTAACAATTTTATTAACGGTAACAAAAAGTAGAACAAATTTAGAATTTGAATTTTCCAGTGTCATGCAACAGCTCAGGATGCCATAATGTGTGACTGTTGACAACTCGAAACAATGCAGGAGATTTTAATGCGAAAAGTCAGCAAGGCTGTTCACCTCGAGGAGCCATGCATTCCTAATCACAAATGGCAACTTCCCATTCCATGCAGCTGTTCATGTTTACGTATACTTGTACACATTTATATTTAAAGATTCTTACAAAATTCTACAACAAACCACACAGCTGCCATTAACCCTGCAATACATACATTCTAAATGCCTTTTAATACCAACATGAAAATTGAAAATCGAATGACATTAAAGGTAGCATCATACTTTAGTTTTTGTCAAAGAAGTCCAGATTCATGGATACAAATATCAAGGAAGATACAGTCACAGTCATCTGTGAAGATTTCAGTCCCATACGGTGCCCACTTTTTGAGAAAATCGTAAAAAAACGGCTGAAGTATTTCTTAAGTCTTTTCTCTTTTATTTTTGATCTTTTAAAAGATCAAAAAGATTTTCGGTCGTTGTTTTACTAATTTCTCGATAAATACACCATTTCAGGCGGAAAAAATTTAACGGTATGTTTCTACCAGCATCATCTTCATACCATAACATTTCTGTTTTGGTCTCTTACCAAAGTATGATACAACCTTTAAAGATTCTTACACAATTCTACAACAAACCACACAGCTGCCATTAACCCTGCAATACATACAATCTAAATGCCTAATACCAACATGTACATTGAACATCGAATGACTTTAAAGTAAACTGTCACCTTTCTCCAAACGAGGTAAATATCTTATAAAACGTCTCCATACAAAATAATGTTCCTTAAGGTGCCACCAACATAGAAATAAGTAAGGTAAAATGTTAGAATACGGGCAATTCAATAGATCGCCTCCAAGAGTTTGCAACGCGTTGGCCAATCACAATTATGCGCAAAATAATGGTCGACCGATTTCGGGCATAGTGATTGGCCAACGCATTGCAAACTCTTGGAGGCGCACTATTGGGAATCACCCGTGTTAAAAGAGCTTCTTGATAGCGTACGCCTTTATACATGCCTGATATCTCTCTGCCATTGGTTAATGTGTAATTTCTTGCATCCTTAATAATACAAGTAGCTGGGCGACAACCACTACGGCGTAAAATGACGGATAAGATGGCGGCGCCCATGACAACTCGCCATGCAGTTGTCATGGGCGCCAAAAGCGCCGCTTGTTTACATTTTGTTTGTACATAAAAAAAACACTACATCTGTCATTACTGAGCGGTCTCAGCCTGCAATACATACATTCTAAATGACATTCTAAATGCCTTTACAATCATGTACACTACGGTGAAGATATAATGGTATTTGAAATAAACTGTCACCTCTATCCTATAACGAGATATCTTACTAAACTCCTATACCTATAAAATAATGTTCCACAAGGAGTCCCGTACATATACATAGAAATAAGTGAGTTGACAGGCTAGAATAAAAAGACTTTCTGATTAAGAGCCTACACCTTGATACATGTATGATACTTAATAATTATCCCTCTAACCCTGGTTAATGTATGATGATTACATGTATCTTCCTTGCTGATTTGTGTCTTCAATTAAATGGCTGGGCCACAACCATAAAGGCGTAAATGACGACCAAGATGGCGGCGCTCATGCGGTTGTCATGGACGCCACAGGCGCCGCTGGCACGGACGGCCAACATGTCATTGTAGTTGCTACGGGAACCGTTGTTAGGAGACGGATCAATGTGAAGCAGGTCACAGATCAAGGGGTAGATATTGACCTGATTGATAAAACAATTAAATGAAACGACTGCAATCATAGAGTGAGACAATCACGCTGGAGCCAAAATGTCACAAAAAGTGACGTCTTGAAACTTGAGAAAGGCTTTCCAATATTGTACAGGGTCACTAAGGAGTGCAGTCTCATTCTGTTTCTTTAGAAAACTCAAATAGGTCAGAACTGAGGACTGATGATATTGACTGTCATTGTGTACTTCGTAATTGGAAAGTAAATTAACAACTACAAATGAACGAAAAAAAAAACATACAAAATAATATTCATGTTTGTAAAAGTGCACATTTCGTTCGATATTCACGTTTGGAAAGTTTGGAAATACATCTGTGCCGTTGTAGTGTCAAGTTGTTGAAAAACCTTTTTCCTCCAAAGATTCAGACAATCTCTGAGAAGAAATATGATTTGAAGAGACAAAATGCGACCGCAAGCGGACTCAGACAATGATAACGACCCTTACCGACTCAAGATGCTCACTCCTGTAGCCCTTCTTGAAGCTAGGTCCCTGGGCGTAGAAGATGGACCTCATCTCCGGATTCTGGTTGTCATAGCCATGATCAGCTGCTAAGAAGAAGCTACTGTCTGTTTTTCTCTGAGAGAGAACAAATACGAGAATCCACACTTCAATCATGGAATAAAAACCGCGCCAATATACCCAGATGGGCACAATCTTTCCAGACAAAAGCCCCGATGAAACTTATAATTACGCGAAGAGGACGCCCTGAGCTAAAGGTCAAAAGAAAAACTTTCATCATAACGCTGCCTAGCTAAGATGGCGGCGAGGTTACGTCAGTGCATGAGATCTATTGTAGAGAAGTAAGGGACACATCCACACTGTACACTGATGAGCACAATCCACAGACGTGAGGCCCGTGCGATTTATACCACCAGATTTCGTTATGAAACTGTCCACATTGGCTATGCTCTACCCTGAAGTCTGTACAATAATGATATGGCTGCACTTTAGTCACTTCTGTTTTCTGACTACAATCAGAAAATCAGAAAAAGGAAAATCTGTTACTTACGGTGAAGAGATACCAGTTGGAATCCACGTATCCCAGGAGCTTCATGATCCGATCGCTGTTGGCGTAGTGAAAGCGAACGGGGAAGTCTTCTTTCTTGTAGACATTCAGCTGGGGATGTGCATTCACCAAGGCGTTGTAAAGCTGAAGAGAAAATTAAATCACGATCATTTATGTTGAATTGAAACAAACAAATAGAAGATGCGACCATATTGGCGACGGAAAAAAAGTAACGGTCACTTATAATTGTGCCTATATCATGGAGGAACGCGAGAGCCACGTGGGCCTACGTGGCACAAGGCGACTGATTTACTGGACAACCGGTTCGCGACAATCGTCAAGAAGGAAACTTCGAAATTGTCTCTCATTTTTGTTTATTAAGTTCTCCTGGATGTTGACAAAAATCAGGTCTATCATTCGGAGAAAAGCTCTATGGCGACAAGAATACGTACCGTATCCAGCTTCCCCTCAACTGGCTCGATCTGGAACGTGTTGCCGTAGTCCAGGAGACCCATCTGTATGTCGCTTGCGTTGATGTAATTATACAACTCCACGTAGCGGCGTTGGTCTATATTGACATGCCCGTGGTCACTCGTCACGATGACGTCGAGGGTGTTCTCCCACCCGAGATCTCGAATTTTCTGAAACAGGTACTGGACCGCCTCGTCCACCTCCTTGATTTTGGTCGTGGTGCTCTTGTGACCGATTCCCTTGCCGTGCAAGGTACTGTCCGGCTGGCCAGAGTACACGAACACCAGGTCCATGTCGTCGCTTTTCAGCCAGTCAAGACCGATGTCTATCAGGCCTGTGAGGGGATACTGACCGAGCTGCTGCCAGGGCACACCGGGGGAGTTCTTGGTGGGTCGGACTCCACGGATGGCCACGTTTCCGCCCGGGTACTGGACGGTTCCTGCCTTCAGACCCTGCTTGATTGCCGTCACCCAAATCGGTTCCGCACCCGGAGCATTGAACCACTCGGTGATGTTCAGGGTATCATAAAATGTCTTGGACTTATAACCCGTGGACAGATTATAGTACTTGTTGAACGTTATACCGTGACTCTCCGGGTACAAACCTTTAGTATAAAAACAGAGAGGAAAAAACGTTACAGAATTATTGTCAAGATGTTTGGACACAACACTTGAAACAGCAAATAAAACATTATGAATGCCGGTAGCAGAAACTGTCGTGGGCCAATTAGTTGGCCCTCTGGTTTAGCAAAGGTGTTACATTTATGTGTTATGTTGTTGTTTCACTCATGTTCTTTCATCGTCACAGAAATGTTATAACCGACTTGTATCGATGTTATGTCGGTGTCATGTTGGTGCTATTTAAGTTTTGCTGCACGTAATGGCAGTGATACGTCACTAAGACTAAGAGGCTGCAAGGATGTTCAACTGCGACTCTTATCTTGCCAAACATCGTCGATATTTGTCATGGGTGCTGGATTCGAGTAAATGGTGCCTATGGTGTCCATTCGGACCTAGGCTCCTATGCTAAGATTACCAGTGGCGATGGTGTACATATTCGGCATGGACAGCGTGACATAGGCCGGTGTCATCCACTCCGCCCTCACACCGTTCAACTCCATGGACTTCAGGCCCGGAAGTCTCTCTCCGTAGAGGTCAGAGCGCATGCCATCTAGAAGAAGAAGCATGACCTTTGTCCTCTTTGGTGAGGAGCCATCCTATAGATAGAATGGATATATGTTTTGCATCGATATCAAACTTTGTTTGTGTGATTAGTGCACTGCCCTTGACATACATTCTTCGGGTGGTAGACATAACAACTATAAACTGCTGGATGCACAGACGACACTGCCAAGAAGAGCAACATTTTTGGAGAGTTACACCTACCTGTGGGCCTATAGGCCTAATCGTTATTATGAAAGAGATACGCCCCTTCGCAAGATAAAAAAAAATGAGCTTGTCGCAAGAATGAGTAAGACTTGCGGTGACACCATGTGTATTTGTGTAATAATGTTTTATGAAGATGTGTGGTCCTGAAAAGGACCGATGAGGATGGATTATCGACGTTTCGACTAGTGTGCTCTAGTCGTCTTCAGGAGAGAGAATGCCGGACTCGGTGGATGATTGTCGCAAGTTGCGCATTTACTCTGCAAGAAGTGCAAGAAGTGCGAACCTGATACGGTCATCTTGTATTTTGACAATTCAAAGCCAAAGTTCATATTAGCTGAAGTAGATATCAACAAATGCGATGAGCAAACACATAATCCAAAGGCTTGTAAACAGACATCTACCCAAATAACACACACCAACGGTTGTACAAGCCGAATTCGTATTATATGCATGTGCATGTCATAGGTTTTATTCTGCAAAATGAATACCGTACCCCCGTAGTTTCCTCTGCGGCAGTGGCTAGTCCAAGCATCAGGACAGCAACGAGAGTCAGTCTGGTGTACAGGCTGAAGAGTCGCATTTTTGAGATCATACCTGTTCTGTGAGAACTTTGAAACCTGGATGGAAAAAGAACCGAAAACAAAGACTATAGTGCGTTTATAGTGGCCCACTTGTGGCAGTGACAGTGTCAGAAGTTCTCAAGATATGAAAGGAAGTAGGTCTACAGCCACACCCATTTGAGTAAGTTGGGTTTGTGGAGTTCAGTGGGCAACACAATGTACCAATAGTCCCCTAATTGTTGCTGTATAGGCCTATAATGTCTGTACTCTCTATGCAAAAAAAGTGAAAAATACCACTCGTTTAGAATCGAGTTGTCCTTGGCTCCTGAAAAAAGAGTTGTGGTTATTTCACTCTTTTGGAGTTGTTTTCACTCTGGGCAAGAGTGAACAATCACTCAAATCGTTGCAAACTTCACTCTATAAGAATGGGAGACAACTCCAAAAAGAGTTGTCCTTCATGGCTCTTCGAAGAGTGGCTTCTCACTCTTTAGTTGCATTAGGAGAGTATTTGCAACCAGTGAGGGGAGGACGGTCTATTCCTTGCTCTGATATCGATGCGAATAGTTGTTTGCAACTAAAACGGATCAATAAACAAGTGGGTCTACAAAACGGATAAAGAAACGAGCGCCGATAAGCACAGACACTGATGTAGGCCCAACAATAATATTTCAAAGCAGGCCCTGGTAATGGTATCATTATACAGACGAGTACTGACAACTTGAAATCCCGGCCCTCTAGTCAGTCATAGCTATATAGGCCCCTGAATGTAGTCATACCTATATAGCTACCATTCCGATGCCAACATTTTGTCTATACCCATAGCAGAAACTCGGATGCCATCATAAAATGACAGCTAGGAAGTTGCTGCGTGCATGGAGGAAGGAAGCGTGTCACAATGCTTGGGCCTTATCAATTTGACATTAAAAATGAAGCTTCCACTGTCAATGTGTGCCATGGCTATACATATAGCTCCATAATTATTGTGATTCACCGTCATAATCAATTTGGGCGTGGATGCGTATAGCTCCAGCACCGTCCATCAATCAGGCAACATAAAACTTTGGGCAGTTACAAACTTGAACAGCGGACTTGCTGTCGGTTTATCTGACGGTTAATTAGCTGCGATGGACCCGTCGCCCTGTAATCATTCCACTACGGCAAACCATGGAGGAAACTTACCCAACCAATGGAGAACAGTCTTCGGCAAATGTTCTGAAAGCTATGGACTTCTTTAGCTCGTGGTGCGACTGATGACTGGGAGTAGGCCTATATGGGGCTTGGCCAACAATCTACCGATGTGATAGAAACAACAACCTTGAACTAGGCCAATGCCTTGAAAAGTGCAAGCATGTATTGACGATGGCTCGAAGGACACAATGTTCCCACTAGCAGATCATAGGCTGTATAGCCCAATCGAAGTATGGTTGATTGCATGCATGTATTAAAGGAACTATCATACTTTTGTATACCGAAACAGAAATATTCACAGAATTCCCTATAACTTACAGGTATCAAGATGATTTTTTTCTGCCTGAAATGCTGTATTTATTCAAAAAAAAGTAAAACCAATTGACCAAAACCAATTTTGAACTTCGGAAGATCAAAATTTCTGTGAAAAGAATGTTTAAATACCGTGGCTTTTTTCATTGTTTCCGTCTGACAAAAAGTAGGCACCGTATGGAAATTTCACACATAAGTTGTATAACTGTTACTGTATCTTTCTTGGTATTTTTTGCCCATGAATCTGCATTTGTTTTGACAAAAACTAGTATGAAGTATGAAATTACCTTTAAAGCAGTGTGTTATTTGCATTGCAGTGCCATCACGGTGTTCTGATCGCGTTCAAAAGTTAACCTTCAACAAACGCACCGACCCAGAGCATTCGCGCTTTGCATATGAAATTCAGTTTGCTTTCTTTAATCATTTCTCAATAGGCCTATACATAATATACCACCATGCATTATATTCGTGATACAACAACATGTATGAAGTGCATTCATACATGTATATGTACATTATACCATCATTACCATGTATATAAGCGACATAGCCGATCTTTTGGTTAAACCATGGTTCAACTAACTTCAATTCCGAATACAACTGTACAAGTACAACTGCTGCAAAATTAATATCATGCTCATCAGCCAAAAATGACATGAAATATATAAAATGCTTGGAGTTAGGAAGGCCTGACGCTTTTCGATCCTAGCAGGATATCTTTCTTAAAGGCTGTGTAAAAAGCTTGCTTAGCCTTTGAGAAAGATCCTGCTAGGATCGAAACAAGTCAGGCCCTCCTAACTCCAAGCAACTTCAATTCAGTTGGCAATAATCAATACAAGTATTCACACAGTGCAGTGCTGCAAACCGCACAACCAAATCACAAGGCCAAAAAAAAAATTGTTGTGTTGCCCTCAAGTGGAAAAATTAAAATTTTGGGTCGGTCGGTCGATTTTTTTTTTTTGGCCGACTTTCAAACATTTAAGAATAAATAAAGGATGTATGGTCACCAGGGCTTATACATCAATCGTTTTGAGGAGGCACGCTTTTTTACTGCTAAATCTTACATTTTCTGTCAAAAATGGTGAATTTTTATACTTTAGGACTCGGAGAAAAAAGAAAAGAAAAAAAAAAAATCCCGACCCAAAGTTTTGGCATTTTACGGTCGGTCGCTGAGAGCAACACAACCATTTTTTTTTTTGGCCTAATACCCTAGCTGAAATATATAAAATGCTCGGGGCCCGATCATGCCCTGATATGTTTCGATCCACACAGCAGGATCTCTCTCAAATGCACGAAAAAATACGCCTCGGACGTAGGCCTGTAAGTTAAAATTGACACATTGATGACAGGACAAAGGGCGAAAATATTGTACAGAAAACCTGCAAATGGGCTAGTAAACCACAGAGAGAAAAGCCAGATGGGAACAGAAAAAGTACAGGCTCTGAAGACTAGCTCTGGCAAGTCTAAATTCTTCAGATACTAACAAGGCTGCTCCAGTGACTACACATCCCCATTATATAGAGTCAACCATCGTCCACGTCTCAGACGGTCTCCTCTGGGCTCTCCTACTAGAAAGTAATCCGTCTTGGCTCACAAACATCTCACAACCTCCTGGACTTTATTTTCAGGGCTAACTATCTGCCTCCTTTGTTCTGCTTAATATCTCATTCATGAATTATTTTGTAAGTTAACCTGTATTCTCTTCAACGTTTAAAAAGTACCTCTAGCTCTCCGTTCGCAGATTCTGCTTATTTAGCCTTTGAGAAATATCTCCTGTACAAGGGCGAATCCAGAGGGCGTGGAGCATATGCCCCCCAGCAAAAACATTTTTTTAATGTAGATGGAGAGAGAACAAAAAAAGAGAAGACAGAAAAGAGTGGGACAAATTAATTATTGGACAGTTCACGTCCGGCCTGCCCTAATCTACTAGCTTTGATCAGCCCGAAATGCACCCGTCGCTACTGCATTTGGTACATTTCTACAAGCCCCACCCCCCTTTGGAAAATCCTGGATCTGCCACTGCTGTATAATCGAAAAGTCAGGACTTCTGACTCATAATATAAACTAGAAGGAAATCGGAATACATGCCTAATAGCTGTCGCTATTTAACCAACTACCCGACGGTAAAGCACGAATTAAGCCGACTGAGGAAAATATCTTAGTTTTTGTAAAATAATAGCACATGACATTATACCTTGAACTTAGTATGGACAGAGTAATGGACAAAAGTGCAGTATTTTCAATAATAAAATACTGTAATCTTGGTCATTCAAGTCAACATTTCTGCTTTCCTCTTTATTACATGCATATTTTGTTTTTAACTAACACATCGGGAATTGATAAAAAAAAGTTACATTGAGACACATTATTTTAAATGTTTTGAAATATAAAATTTATTTCAATGTCCCTTTTTACATCTTTAAGATTCTGAATTTGATTTCAGTGTAAATGTATTTCAAAATATTAATAAATAAGAATGGGCAATAAAAATCAATTGTAGACTTTCGTAGACATTTATCTTCTAATGAATGGATTCCCAATTCAGGAATCACATTAGCCCTATTTCATTATAACATTGGTTGACTGAAGGAATGAACCATTCAGGCTTTGCTCTTAAGCCCCATCCACCTTAGCAAAGCCATGTATTTTACATACACAAGGATGAGATTGACCAATTAAAAATATCTGAAAACAGCTGGAAAAGGGCATAACAAAAATCTGAACTCTGAAAATCTCCTATACTTTCGTACACAGTGGTAAGTCCGGTATCCTGATTACCACAATACACCACCTTGTGGTTTTGTGTGGTAATGCATGATTCATGATACAGTTCTCCATGTGGAGACTGTGGTAATGTGTAGTAGACAAGTCTTGTCTTCTGTGGTAGATGCAGAGGTGCCAGGACAAAGTATTGCACGTAGGTGTATGAGGAGGAAATCCTTCCATGTAACCATCTTCTCAGGAAGATTAATAAGATCTGCTATCTTGGATCGTAATTCACCCCGCCCTCTCCATAGCCCCTGTACAGCATGGAAGGTCCGATGGGCTGCAGCATCTCATTGGGTGGAGTGTGCAAGGTCAGCCGGTTTCGGATGATCGTCACCATCCCATGAAGGTACAGGGAGAGAGGTATCCGGCCCACCCTCGTCCACCTGTCCTGGCCCGGGTCGTAGCATTCCAGGGAGTCCCATCTGCTGTTTGCAGTATCCTGCTGCAGGTTGTCTCCTCCAGCTATGTAGATCTTTCCTAGATGGACAGGGGAGGAAAAAAGGGATCTGCTGTCATATCTGATCTCTGATAATAAGATTTGATGAGAACACCGACCGAGCTGTGGTTCACCACGGACACCACCACTGAAGTCACAGCAGTTCTCCTGAAGAGAGTTGCCAGGGCAAACTGGAACATTGAGATCTAACCTGAGGTTTTCAAAAGTTGTTTCAATACTCAGTAGTTCAGAATGCACATTTACTCAAATTACATGAAATTCAAGTTTCACACGGGCAAACAGAAAATACTTCCTGCAATTTGTTTCCTGGAGAAGGTTGGTGGTACAAGAATACCACCAAAATATTACAATCACTAACTAACTATCTGTAAAGACTCATGCATTATCTGAACTAGCTGCCTGACTCCTGACTTGAGAAAAAACTTTCAAATCACAAGATAAACAAAAATTCTGGGATGTAAATGTACAGGTCTGTGATACCTACAAAGTCTCACATCATTACAATAATTACATTAGGTAGTTTAGATCAGAAGTGTAGACACGTCCTCAGAACTGGGGGGGTTGATCGTGTAGCTGGGTCGTACTTCCATATATGTTTGTGCACAAAATAATGTTTAATATATATAAAAAGTGAAAACCTGGGGGGTTGCAACCCCCCTAGCCCCCCGGGATCTACGCCCATGGTTTAGATAACTACTGGTAAGTAAGTGCTAATGATTTTAGTTATTAAAACTTTCCAAGACAAAGACACTCCCAGAATAAAAATAAATGCTTCAAGGTATTGGACTCTTGACCTAAAGGTTTCTTGCAGAATTTGTGCCAATTATCTAAGCAGGTGAAGACGTCAAGGAGAGCCGTGACCTTTGGCCCCTTGTGCTGGAGGGTCCTTACCATCCAAAACAGTAGCAGCAGAGCACATGTGAGCATCGATCATGGGAGCCACGCTGAAGGCTTTGTCGCAAACAGGATCATAGACTTGCACTTCCTTGGACACACCACCGAAGACGTAGATCAGGTCGTTCAAGAGTACACTCTTACAACCTTTGGGGACGGCAGAAGAGGGTATAGAGAGGAGGGATCAAAGTTGAGAGGTCACTTCAAACGAGAGGTTTTCAAAGTACAGTTTCTTGACGTGATGGTTTGGTCATAATTTTTCAATGCTGTACTGTGGAATGCCACAATAAAGAACACCGCTATACCGAACATTAGGCTACATACTGAACATCATCCTTGGCTCCTCTTTGTTGTGTAAAAAACATACCGAACATCACTGAACGACTCCTATATAACAGAAAATCTCTTTAGATCCAACTATGTTCGTTATAGTGACGTTTCACTTTATACATGTACAGTGGAACGCCACTATAACAAACACGCTGGGATGCACAGAAATTGTTTGTTATAGTGGTCGTTCGTTATAGGTTATAGTGAACGCTGTTTAGCATATCTCTTAATTGTACATACAAACATTGGGAGCCAAGGATGATGTTCGGCATTGTACATAAACAAATTGGGAGCCAAGAACGATGTTCGGTATAGCGAAATGTCCGGTAAAGCGGTGCTCGTTATAGTGGCATTCCACTGTTCATCATTACCAGTCTCACCTTTGCTTTTGACTTGCAGCGAATCAATTATGCTCCAAGTTTGACTCGTTAAGTCATAACACTGTATCTTGTTGAAAATGTGATCATCCTCTGTGATTCCACCAATCACAAACAGCCTTCCATTGAATGCCGTGGCAGCTGCAAATGCAACAGGCGTAATCATTGGCTGAATGCAAGTCCAAGCGTTGCTCGTTGAGTCGTAGACTTCAACAGCTGAGAGCTTACATTGACCATCATAGCCACCGATGACGTAGATGCGACCTCCCACTACAGCAGTGCAGTGCTGGTACCTGCATTATGTTGGGAATAAAGATTGCAAGATGTCCATTTCTAAATGACAATAATAACCAGCATTTGAAATGCTCTTTGTAGTAAACTGAATCACAGCACTTACAATTATTATTATCCCTGATCACCGGGCCCCATTTATTCCTGAAGCCATCTCAACTCCCTGGGGAGTATACAGCCCTGGCTGCTGCAAAGCGCACAAGGGCTAATCAAGCACAAAGCCATATCTACCCTCGCAGGTACCCATTTACACCTGGGTGAAGAGGAGCAATATGTGGCAAAGCATCTTGCCCAAGGACGCAAGCACCACTAACCCATGGCTGGATTCGAACCAACATTCTGTAGATTGACCACAAGACCTTGGGTACAACACACCAGACCACTAGGCCACAGTAAATGTACCCCACATGAAAGGAGCTTCAATCAACTGAAAGGTTGACACATTTTCTCATTCAACCGACACACCTTGCAACAATGAACTCTCCTATTCAGGCAACAGACCTTGCAATGTTCAGGCTGTTCTGTTGCTCCCACGTGTCCCCCTCGGTGCGGTACGCCCAGACACAAGGCGTTGCCCCTGGCTGCCTCTCGCCATCAAAGCCACCCGTCAGGTACACGTCATTCTTGTATCGCACCGTGTCATACATGACAACATTGCGGATCGTGTAGGGGATGGGTGCTAGCTTGTTCCAGGTGCGGGGTTCTGTTTGCGGGTCGCAGCAGTAGTTGCATGAATTGCTGAGATGTGGAGAAAAAAACAATGAAATCTTGAGTCACATGACATCAAATATCAAACCTGTCCTTCTATCTATTGACTTTCTTAAAGTAAAAGGTAATATCATACTTTGGTTTTTGTCAAAGAAATACAGATTCGTGGGCAAAAAAATCAAGGAAGATACAGTAAAAGTAATCTGTGAACATTTCAGTCCCATACGGTGCCCACTTTTTGAGAAAACAGTGAAAAACGGCCACAGTATTTCTTAAAGTCTTTTCTCTTTTATTTTTGATATTTTAAAAGATCAATTTTCGGTCGTTGTTTTACTCATGCGGGTATCTGGGTATTATATAATACCTTCTATTGCGAGTGGGAAGAACATCCTGTCTACTATATACACCTCCAATGATGACAAGCATCTCAACATAGTTTGTTGACCTCCGGGGACACCTCCACTCTGTCGGAGGCGAGGTCACTCGATCTTCCCTGCAATCCATGGCCAGGGCAAACAGCTCCTCACATCCCGTCATGCTCATTGCGGACGGTAACTTGCTCAGTTCTTCCAAACACTCCTGACCAACAAACGGCAGTCTCACGTGTCTAACCACCGACAGGAATTGATGCTGTTTCCCTTCTCGATCTTCACCGCTTGTCAGCCATTCCAGGAGGGCTCGGAGAAGCTCTGTTTCGCTCCTTACATTCAGATTTTCATGGGCGGCATATTGACACAGCAAATGCGAGCTGGCATTCAGAAAGGCTTCCGTTTTGCACACGTCCGGGAATTTTCGAACTACATATCCACAGGCTGACTGGCAGAGCTCTTCACAACCCTGTGACTCTGCAAAGCTGTGCATTTCGACGCAATTGTCAACGTCCAGTTGTCTGACGAGGAAGTTACTACAGGCGTAAACAAGACACTTGACCAGAAAGAAGTTGGCTGTGGCCAGAAGCTCTTGGACATTCTCCCTTGTTATTCGCACCTGCAATTATTAACATCAACAAGTGGTTTGAACGTTCAAAACAAACAACTTTTTGACTGTGGTTTGTCCTTTTGTGGCAGTCGTAGAGGCTTTCCTAACCAGCAATATACTCCATTAAAACCTTTAAGAATCCACTTGTTCTCACCTGCGACGTGTAAACATAGTCGATAAGCATCTGCAGCATCGTCGGATTGACGTCTTTCAGAGTCACACGCTGCTGCATCTTTTCCTCAACATTGCGTGTGAACATTGCTTTGAAGTACGGACTGCTTGCTGCCAAGACAACCCTGTGATGAAAAAGATGGAATCCCCAAATGGAATCACTTTGATGCCTCTGGATGGTCCCATCTATAGATGCATTCCTACCTAGGGCATCTAGCATTTCTAAGGAGCTTTACATTACCGGTATACACCTTCTATTTGTAGTTGTGATAATCGTAACCCTTGGTCTGACATGGGGACTTGGCCCGCCCGAATGGTTACAAATGTCGCAACTACCTCAATCTGTTAAGCTGATCTTGGCCTTAAGTTAATGTCCCCTTTGAAATGTCTCCACCATCTTCCAATGGAAATGACTTTAAGGTAGAAAATGACCCCGCCTCTACTAAAAAAGTACTCAGCTAGGGCCAAATTCCAGCCACAAAGAGGTATACTGTACAGTATGGTTCCCAAAAGTAATGCAAATTTTGCTTTTAGTTTTACATTTAACCATGATTGATAACTGTTCTCAGTAAAGCCCATCTACTTCAAGCAAATGGATGATTAACGTTAGTACCTGTGACATGGAAACTCCTTATCTTCCGTGACGAGTATAACATCGATGAGATCGTTGCTTTGGCGGAGCTCATTGAAGGAGGAGAGGATGTCCCCTGGCAGGGCATAGTTTTCAAAGTCGCAAAAAGAAGGATGTTCCTGCTCACCACTGATGTCATTGCTCCTTGACCAAGCGGACGATGCCATCCTGAGTATTTCACAACAGGCACACAAATGATCAAATTATGTTGCTTTCTAAACCAGTTCACTATCAACCGTCTGATTCCCACAAATTGTGCGCACAAACAGACAAACAAACAGAGATTATAATATGTGAATGTCATCATACGAGTATGAACTAACGTTTATGAGCTAATAGGCGATTGTAAAGTTTGGGACCCCTCTGTCTGTGTCTTTACCACGACCGTGAGTCGTTCCATTTTTGGCTTGCGCTTCCTGTGCATGTGAAAAAAACATAAGGGGGTCCCGAACTTTACAGTTGCCAGTTAATTGACACATATTGCAACTGGTCAACATAAATAAAGTGTAGGCCTAACGTACATTTGAATCTTGAGATAACTCAGTATACAGCCTACACTGTTGACTGTACACATAATTACACCATGGGAAAGAATTCCACTGATGACCATAATTTGTGCACAACTCTATGGAACCAATAGAGGGCGTTTTGAGCAAGATGCTGCTGCTTTATATTGGAAGTGTACAATTTGTAGGTAAAAAACCCTGTAAAACTCACTTTTCAGATATGCTACCCAAGTTTTCCACACCTGAGATTGAAGTTCATCATAATTTGTATCCAATAAATTAACTCTTGGAGGATATAATCCTCTTTCCGTAATGGTCATCAGTGGAATTCTTTCCCCACCATGCACTACATGTAAGGCCTAACACTAGCTAATTTAACACAGCAACAGTTACTGACACAGTTACACCGCCCGCCCTTACGTTACGCGTACGATAGCGCGGCCTCTACTCCTCTAGTCTAACGTTTAGGACAGGTGAGTCTAACGGTTAGACTGATGGCAGTGATGAGTTAAGATTCGATCAATCAGTCAATCACACAACTCTACTCTAAAGTCCAATTTCAAATATTTTGGCGATTGTGGGTTGACGGGATCCCAAAACAAATTGATTTTTTTGGCTCTGAACTAACTTCTTCTCCTCAAAAATGATACTTTTGACTTCCAGCAAATGTTCCTGGGTCCTTAAAAGCCTAGATTGAAGAAATTTGTTAAACATTTCAGGGTTAAAATTCAATTTTCTTACGCGCTTCTTGTAAACTTTAAAACAGGCCGGCTGATCGTGTGAGGCCATTTTGTCTGGTCTGGTTAGTCTAGTGCCCAGACCCAACATATCAAGAGTCCTCAAAATGTCAGAGTGGAAACCAGACTATTCTCGTGTGCGGCCGTCCGTGCAGTGGTGAAATGTTACAATCTTGGTTACCGTTTTTAACCCATAATTTCCCTCAAAAATCAAAGCCCCGCCCTCTTTCCAAAAAATTAACCTTGGTAATATAGAGAAGAAGACCAACAAAGTATATGTAGGCCTAGGTAAGTTACTTTTCAAAAAAAAGTTTCCTTTCCTTTATACTAGTTTTAGGACCCGTAAAGCTACAATCCCCAATATTTTAATTCTAAGATTAAGAAGTCGTAAGCCTAACTTACTTGATCTTGAATTTGTGACAACTTCGCTGATGAGAGTGACACCGAAGATGAAGAACAAACCCGACACTCGGCAGGCCTATTTTCCGCAGAGTGTTACGGAGGCTGACATCTTGGAATTTGGAATTATGGGACAGCCTGATAAGTTGATATGAAGCAAATTGACCCTCTCCTAAAATTGTTTCTATTATTCATGCATTTCTTTGTTTCCCCATACATCTATTCATCGCTTCAAAATCTAACAAAAACAACAAGCCAACTGTTTTTCAATGTGTTAATTTGTAACATTTTGCAGATAAGTTAAGGATCGTTTGGAAATGTTTTGCTAGCATAAATTGACACGGGAACTATTCTTAATGTAACACCATTGAGCAAACTTTTGGCGTTACTAGCAACGCAATCGAGTACGTACGTGCATGCCTAGCTATGACCGGTGCAGAATAGGCCTTGATTGGAGGCCCATTTTAACACTGTAACTTTACATCAAGACATTTTCTTTTCTGTTAATGCCTCGTTTGTTAAAGTGATAATATTGTCAATCAGGATTCATGTGGCCCAACTTCCTTTGGCTTACATAATCGGTCAGTTATTTTACGTGACATTTGATTTGTCCTATTTTTTAAATTAATCAATGGCCATGCCCATGAGGCATGAAGGCATGATGGAGAAATAAGAATTAGCCTAAGATATTTCTCAATGTGATGACTGGTTTTGCGATTTAGGTCTAGCCCAAGGGGGGCCGAACTTACTGGGGAAAAAAAAAAATAATCTGTAGGCCTAGGCTAGTGACCGTGTTTTTCACTGTTTTCTCAAAAAGTGGGCACCGCATCACATGACATATGGCACTGCACTGAAAATGTCCCATCCGTCCTTGATTTGCCCATGAGGCATGAATCTGTATTTCTTTGACAAAAGTATGATATTATTTGACAACTAAATTTCAAAATAATGGGCCTATATAGGGCCTACTTGAGAAATAAAAATTAAATTTTTCGAAAAAAAAAATTCCCATGAAAATGATGAAGGATTCATGTACAAATTCTGAATTAATTTAAATTCCTTCTTTTTGGTTACACAAAGTTGTTTTATTTCTACTTCTTTGTTAAGATTTAATGTGCTCATGAATACATTTTATAATGATGACTATTAATTATCACTTCCATCTCATATCCATTACACTGTTTTCATTCTTGTCTCCAGCTCCAGATATTCAATTGAGACTCATCAAGCATCACGTTGACCCTCAACACAGATATGCCGCCAAAAAAGCCGGCAGCCAAACCAGTTGGGAAGCCTGCCGTTTCCAAAGCAACCACAAAGTCAACTCCTGCTAAAAAGACTACCCCAGCAAAAGGTCAGTAAAAAATGTTTCTGTGTTTTTGCAATTTGTTTTATACTTTGGTGCCAATTTGTATTCTCTGTCTTTTTAAATTACCATCATTTTCCCATCAGCTGGCGCGAAGACAACGAGCAAACCTGTAGCCAAGGCTGGCCCTCCAGCTGCGAAAGCAGGCGCCAAGAAGGCCACTGCCCCGGCCAAACCCAAACCCCCCTCCAAGGAGACATTGGCCACTGTGGTCATCCAGAAATGGGTGCGACGATTCCTTGGAAGATGTCAGCTGCTCAGGCTGCGAAGGGAGAAGATTGAGTATGAAGAGCTGATGGAGAAATTGGAGAGAGAGGTCAGTCGAAAACAATGTACCACTACCAGTATGCACTACTTTTTTTACTTATTAAGGGGCCTGTTTGATTAATGCACAGGATCGTGGATTCTACTGATCCGGATCCCAATTTAGCGTACCCTGCATAGGACGTGGATCCGTAAATTTTGGATCCTTTGCGTTAAACAAACAGGCCCTTACTTACGCCTATCGCCCATCCTGGTACATAGGCCGTCAACAAAGTTCCTCCAGGCAGTGCGGTCCTGAGCCAGCGTCTCCAGATCTTTCCATGTGCGGCCCATCCTTTTAGCATCTGCCTCCATGTCTCTGCGCCATGAGTTTTGATCTGAGGCCTTCCCCTCTTCCTTTTCCCTCGAGTATTCCAAGTCAATGCCTGTCTAGTTATGTTAGTTTGTGAATTTTAAATTTGAACCAAAGATCGGCATTCAATTTTTGTCCTAAGCCTGCTGTACGAAGACTGATATCCTGACTTGTACAACTGCTGACCTTATCAAAGGTACTGGGCCAGGCATCTTTGACGATGAATTCCACCTTCTTAGATAGAGGGATGATGTGCAGATCATTTTACACAATATTTCATATCAATGACATCCTTTCTTTAATAGGCCATCGTTGCCATGGTCAAGCGGGAACAGGAGAGGGTGGAGGCGGAGCATCAGAAGGAGATGGAGGCAAGGCGTAGGAGGAAGCTTCACCTTGAGCGGGTCAAACGCTTCTTGGAGGCGGCGTTTGATGGTGAGAACGACGAGATACTCGTCATACTCAAAGAGGTCAGTAAATTCAACGTGAGATGTCCTTTAGCTCTTTGTGAATTCCTTTCATGACGTATGTCCATTGAGCAGAATAGAGTGCTCATCAATGGTCCAGGGTTCGAGTCCTAATCCTATCAAGTTGTCCTCAAATCTGAAAGAATCCTATGAAATGAGTCAGTTTTTTGTCTCTGAGCTTGAGGTCAACTTTTTGCTTTTCCATTTTGTTTATGCATTGGAAAGAACAAATGTAACTTGGGAGTACAGGGGTCGATTTCACCAAACTCATCATAACTTACTCTCAATCATAGGACTTATGATACATTGCAGCCTACAAAGGATAAGATCTGAGTTATCATTTGTAACTGGAGTTACGATCGATTATAGGGCTTCGTGAAATCGACCCCCTGGATTGGTAATAATCAAAAACGTCCATTTCGATGTGTGCTATACCTTTATTAGAGTGGAAATGCTTTAATGTAGCTTGCTCAAACATGAATCTTTGTCTCAGGTGGAGAATGAGGACACCAAGCAAGGCATAGGTAAGGACCCCATGGGCCTAGCCCTGAGAGCCAAGCACCAGCTGGACATGGTAGACTGTGAGGATGCTAATGGCAACACTCCCCTCTCTGAGGCAGCCAGTGGGGGCCACGCAGACACCATCCACCTCCTGATTGAGCGAGGGGCTGACGTGAACAGCAGGGGGCAATTTGAGCGAACGCCGCTATACAGGTGAGTTGTGAGACTGACAGCAGGTGTCATGAACCTCTTCTGATCATTTGGATGTCGACATCAAAATTGATTCTGCGATTGTAGCCAAAAATGGTCCTGTTGATTCTCTCCTAAACAGGGCTGCCTTTGCTGGCCACCTGACGGCCGCACAGGCCCTGCTCCAGTATGGAGCAGACCCTCGCCTCTATGCCAGCGATGGGGCTACGCCGGAGCAGGTTGCTGCCAATGAGCCCCTGACTGTCTTCCTCCAGGAGTGGGACGTTGCACTCACGGACACCATGCTCAGCAAAATGGAGGCTCAGAGGGAACAGCGCAAGGAGGAGGAGAAAAAGAGAAGGGAAGCGGAGATGGCTGAGTAAGTGAACCTGCTTCTAAGAACAGATAACAGGGCGTTTATTTTCCTTGTTGATCAGCACACCTGACAGGGTTGGCCCATTTGATCAGTTGCTTTACTCAACATGAGACACTGGTCCTTTCCTGGTAAAAAGACCCACCCAGTTTGAAGTGCCACCCTACATCTGAAGAGAGGCAGATCAAACTGGCAGATACTGGCTTAAACAAGATCTTTTTTCCTCTCACAAAGCTATTCACATGGTGTATCATAAACCTAATAATGGCTTTAGTCTGTAACCCTTCCCTCATGGTTCTGCATTTTCTTTGCCTCACAGTTTGGAGAGCCAGCTTGCGGAAGTGCAGAAGGAGTACGACACACGGCAGTACCAGTTAAACAAGGCATACTGTGAGCTGAACAAGCGCATCTATGAGCACGACACTGCACAGAACGTGAAGGCAGAAATAACACTGCAGGTGGGTTCAAACCCTCTGACCACATCCAAAAATCTACCCTAATTCCATCTCCCATTCACTGCAGAATGTTCTAGTCCAATACCATTCTTCTGGCTTCTAGACTCTTTAAATATGATCTGAATCTTGCTGGCCTGGGTTAATCCCAGTCTAGATAATGTCCTGCTCACCACCTCTTCAAGTAATCTGTTCCTGTTTAACTTTGTCTGTTTGCATACACTTAAGGTGGTCCAAGATGCTGAGCACGACTTGGAGATTGCCAAGATGGATGCTGAAAAAGCACGAGAAAAATTAGACCATGTGAAGCTGCAAATGAGGGAGCAGCAGAAGACAGTCAGAGGTAACTGAACTTTGAACTATCTTCAGGCCAACCTATCATGTTTATTGTTGTCATCATCCCTTGCCTACTCAATTTACTACCCCTGTCCTCCCTACCCACCCACCTCCTGCTGCCCATCCTACCCACTTACCTACCTGCTCTGCTCATCCTACCCATCTTCCTGCCCCTGCCCTGCCTATTATACACATTTATCAGACCCTGCCCTTCCCACCCACCTTATTACCTACCTGCTCATCCTGCCCATCTTCCTGACCCTACCCTTCCCATCCACCCATCTAGCTGACTCTTCCCTGCCCATCGTACTCACCTACTTATAGCTGCCCATCCTACCCACTTACCTGTCCCTGACCTTCCCACCTTCCAACCTGCCCTGCCCATCGTACTATCCTACTTGACCGGACCCTACCCAGACCCTGCCCTTTCCTTCCCAGACCCTGCCCTGCCCTTCCCAGTCACCTACCTGCCTCTGCCCTTTCAACTCACCAACCTTCCTCAATCCTTTTCACCCACCTTCTACCCCTGCACTTCCTACATTCCTTCTTGCACTTCCACCACTAAACCACTGTTTTTCGAACCTTTTGTGATGAAACTGTTTATTCTTTTGCTTAGATCTTGCTGGTGAGCCAGAAGTTGGAGTTAAAGCAAACATTAAGGAGCTTCATGACGTCCTGATGCGAGACGTGGGAGACAAAATTAAAAACGATGGAAGGTAAGACAAAAACAAAGCTGTTTTTTTGTCTCAGACCATTCCCTTGAAATAATTATGCAAAGTAAACACTTGAGCATTATTGTCAATGGTTGGTTGGCAAGTACCATGTGCGTGCATCTATAATCTGCATATTTCATGAAAATGTCATTTTTGTGTGAAGAGAACTTTAAAAAACTGGTATGGATTTCGATTTCTGGCCATAATCAATCCTAGCTTCTGACAGGCAATACAAGTAATAAATATGTTTATCAGTTTGTTCTTAAGAGGAAAGAGTCATTATTCATTTTTTTTTTACTGCTATTTTGACCATCACAGATGGCCTCTTCTCATTGACCGGTCTGGACGGGCGTCCACCTTCCTCCGTTACCAAGACACCAACTTCATCAACGCCTTGAATCCCAACCAAATGCAGCCCGAGGTCATTAGAATGGCAGTACTCGGTTCGATAAGGTTAGTGTTTGAATTAAGCCCACAAACCTAATTCTCTAGGAGCTTTGGCAACTGTTCCCTGGCAAATGTTCCCTGGCAAATGTTCCCTGCAACATTTGTAGAGGCACTAGAGCAATAAATAAGAGGGGTTAGAGCATCAACATTTAGTACTAACCCTGTAAACATTGAGTGATGATACCAGGGGCCTGTTTGTTTAATGCACAGGATCACGGATTCTACTGATCCAGATCCCATTTTAGCGTACCCTGCATAGGAGGTGGATCCCTAAATATGGGATCCTTTACATTAAACAAACATGCCCTAGGTTTGCAGTAACACCATATATGACATCGCTTTGTGAGGATGGGTGGCTCGACATTCTGGCCAGTATGCTCTGGCCATCTTCAGGAGAATGCTGCAGCTGCGAGGTGGAGACTGGACTAGTAGTTCTAGTGAAGGCCTGGAAGAGTGATGATGATACAGAGAATTCACCTTGAAATTGGTCACTGCTTACCTCTATCCCCTATTTCTGTCCTGATTTTTGCAGATTTGGTAAGCCACTTGTTCTGGACATGCTGGAAGTGGACATGTTTGAGACCTGCACTGACCGCTTCAACGAGGTTCATCCTGGTTTCATGGAAGACATTTTGACCAAGGAGATAATAAAGAATGAAAAGTAGGTGCCGTCACTTTTCTGTTTTTTTAGTATGAAACTGATAAAAAAAGTGCATTGGGAAGGCCTCCTGTTTTAATCCTTATATTTTCATCTGATCAGAGCAATAGGGTCATATCTTTAAGATCCAGCCTGGTTATTCATATCATTCCAGTTTTCTTTGTACAGCAAATTAAGTGAAGTGTGCCAACTGAGTGTCAGGGACCAATTTCATAGAGCTGCTTTAGCACCAAAATTTGCCTAAGCACCAAAAACCTTGTTAAACAGAATCAGTATGCCAGCCAAAACTCCTTTTGAATGGTTTTACTCAGCAAACAATGGCCGAATACAAGTCAAAAGCAATAAACATCACATGAAAATTTGGTTGGTAATCATGTTTGATCAAGGAAGACTTTTCATGCTTAAGGAATTTTTGTGCTTAAGCAGCTCTATGAAATTGGCCCCTAGATGAAAGTTCAAAAGCTATGAGTTGAGTTATGACCAATATTTGCACAATGAACATGGTGAATATGTTCAAAATGGCATTGCATTGTGACGTACGTTCTTTTTACTTAAGACCTTGTTGCACTGACATGCATGAAATTGATAACCTGTCGTGTGACATGGATACCTAATACACATCATATCCCAACTTCCATTGCCAGGATCACATGCATTGACTAATTGTTTTGTTTTACATTGAAAGGTGAACAAAGAAAGACTGACTGGAGCGGGACTCGAACCGGCAACCTCCATAATATGTGCGTGGTTTCATGGCTTCTGACTGCAACACTAACAAACATAATTGACTATTACAATTAGAGACGCCACCAACATAGGGCTGGGTGTCTCAGTTGGTGGAGCGCCTTTACAGTATTCAGGAGGTCGTCGGTCCGAGTCCCGCTCCAGTCAATTTTTCTTTGTTCACCTTTCAATGACTTAATAATTCAGTCAGTTTCCCTTGTGATTATTTCTATTTATTTGATGTTTTGTTTTTTATTTTTTGTGATCCTGCTAGATACGTTTACCTCATCAAGGATTCAGACGGACCACAATACAGAAAGAACAACTTCAACGACCAGCGCTCTCGACAATTCCTCTTCGTCATCGTCACAAAGATCGAGCCCGCCGAGTCCCTGCTGGAAAAAACTTACCCAATCAGGATTGTTGTAGGATGAGAAAGGATTCAACGTGGAATATAACACTGCCTCCTGTGATTGGCTGCTTTGGTCACATAGCTGATTCTCCGTCAATGCATTTTCCGTCCTTTCAAATTTCTGCTTGGAGTTAGGAGGGCCTCTCAGTCAAGAAGCCAGGTTCATTGAGCTGCCAAACCCAGAAGGTTTGGTTGGCAGGTGAAGTCTTATGCCAGGGTACCAATTTTCTGTTGTTTGGGACTGGTTTCTGTTGCTTCATTTTTGCTTTAATGTGAAAATTGGCTAAATTATAAACTTCTGCTACCTTCCTCCCGGTTAAACCCACCGTGACACCTGCAGACACAAGCAAGTCAAATTCAACTTGCTCTTGAATCCGTCCTATCAATTCACGGGTCCTCCCCTATCCATTTTCACCTTGTGTATTATATATTAAAGGCAAATAAAGATTTTATAGAAAATATTTGATGATGATTAGTTCTTGTATTTATTCGTACCTTTGTTTCCAATCTTAACATTGAATGTCCCACCTGTTTTGCGGAATCAGAGTTCGGATGTAAGGGACTGACTGATGATGCCCTTTTCTCACTACAAACTGCGTTACCCTGGAATTTGCTCCTCAACTGGGGCCCTTTACAAAACCATGGCTTGGGCTCCGGCTCAGGCTTAGGCTCCGTCATCTATAACCTGAAAATACAGGTTGTAATTTTCCCCTGAGGTTGAAGCTCCGTTTTCTTGTTCGAAACAGAGTATCTACTTCAAACCGTACCCAAAACCTCTATTTTTGTTACTTTGTAGTTTAAAATGGATGAAAGAAATGGAGCCGAAGCCACAGCCGGAGCCCAAGCCGAGGTTTCGTAAACGCCCTAAGTTTACACTTGTACTTCATCCAGCTGCATCCATTGGTATCAAGACTCCTGCATGCTACCTGGGGTATCTTGGTGCTAAGGCTGTATGCTAATCCTGAGATAACTTTGGGCTGATTCCGAATCTGTTGTCTAGAGCTAGGTCTAGGTCTTCGCTCCATTGGAAATACGTAGAGACACCAAGACGATAGACCTAGCCGTAGCTCTGGAGGCGGTTTCAGACACGGCCTTAGAGTGCTTGAGTAGGGGATGGGGGAGCCTGGGGGTGGAGCTAGCCAGCCTATCCAAGGGGAGCGCCCATCAAACTAATCAACTAACCAAACAATGAGTAAATTAGCAAATCAATCAGTTAATGTTAAAGGTAGTATCATACTTTGGTTTCGTAAAGAAACAGAAATTTTCACATTTACCTAATTAACTTACAGGGTATAAAGATGGTGGTGGTAGAAACATACCGTAAACATTATTATTTTTGTCTGCCTGAAATGCTGTATTTATAGAGAAAAAAGTAAACCAATTACCAGAAACAATTTGGATCTTTTGAAGATCAAAATAACGGTGAAAAGAAAACGTTTTTCACTGTTTTCTCAAAAAGTGGGCAACGTATGGGACTGAACATTTGAAAGATGACTGTTACTGCATCTTCCTTGATATTTTTTTTTGCCCATGAATCTGCATTTCTTTGACAAAAAGCAAAGTATGATATTACCTTTAACATTGATGTACATGTACAACGCTTAAAAGGAGGACATTTAATTACCAAACAGTTGTAGTAAAAGGTGAAGCAGCACATTTATTAGACTCTGATCAGCAAAAAGCGATAAAGGCAAATCTAGCAAAAGATTGAGGTGTAGTTATAGGTCATATGAAACATTTTCAACTATGAATATAAAGAAACGGAAAGACATTGCATATTTGGGTAATATGAATAATACAACTGGTTTCACGTGTACATGTAGGCCTTACTTCCTAGTGCAGTGTCGGCGCACCAAACATGCATACAAAACAATCTTTAACAATCGCCAGGCATATTCGCCAGACTTGAGGGAACGACCACTTTTCTTATCTGCAGGTATAGGCCTAAGGACAGGCAAGTGGTATGCGAAAACATGGATTAACACTTAAGTTAAACTGTACTATATGGAATCTTTGTTTTTGTTGTTTCTATAGACTTGTGTCATTACTTATAGTGTAGTATAAAGTAACTTTCTTTGAGGCCCAACATAGGTTTCTAGTTGATAAGTATATTAAAAAGTTATAAACTGCTCAAATTCATGCTTCCGAAAACAGATTCACTAACATACAGCACCGCAACCAATTTCTGTATCAAACCAAATTTCATTTTTTGATCGTCCACTAAAGAAGACTTTACAAGACCAGACAAAATATGAATCCTTATGTGAAAGAGTATTAAACAGAGTTTGTTATAAGACTATATTTTTTTGAAAGTTATCTGCTTAATTTCTTTGGCAAAGCCGCCTACTTGGCTCAATGTTACTATAATTACTTATATCTATATAGTTGAATTTCCAAAGAGGCCGCAGAGATTCATGTTTGTAGTTGACACTGCATTTTAAGATAATTAAGGCCTCCAGCGCACAGTTGCCTCATAACAAGCTCCCAAAAGACACTAACTAACATAAAATTAACATTTCTGTATGATCATAAACCAAATTTCATTATTTGGATCGTCAAATATAACTTTATAAAATCGTAAGAAATGTTCATTCCGTTATGGTACATTAATTGTATTTACCGTTGAAAGAAGATATACCCAAGCATAGTTTTTAGTTCAAATACACATTATTCTTTTTAGTTTAATACAATATAAAACAAAGTACAACAAAACTGTGTGGCAGTATATCTGATTTCGAGAGAATATGCCAGGGTTTTGGCTTTAAATCTTTAAGAGGACTAAACGACGATACAGTTCATTCGCATATCGCATTTACACTTGTGATACATATGGGCTTGATTTTAGTAGTATCATACTTTGGTTTTTATCAAAGAAATACAGATTCATGGGCAAAAATATCAAGGAAGATACAGTAACAGTCATATCTGTGAAAATGCCAGTCCCATGCGGTGACCCTTTTTGAGAAAACAGTGAAAAACAACAAGTCTTTTCTCTTTTATTTTTGATCTTTTAAAAGATCAAAAATCTATTTGGTCGTTGTTTTACTAATATCTGGATAAATACACCATTTCAGGCGGAACAATTTTAACGGTATGTTTCTACCACCACCATCTTCATACCCTGTAAGTTATACGTAAATCTGTGAACATTTCTGTTTTGGTTTCTTACCAAAGTATGATACTACCTTTAATCACCTATTCACTATTGGTACTCGACTACTCGTCATATATTTACGTTCCTTACAGAAGAGTTTATTCAGTGTCTCAAGATACCAGGACTTTTTTAGAATAATCACTTGTGGTTGATAGCTAGGCCGCTTCGTACAGTAACCATATCCGAACTGATTTTAACACAAGTTGCGTTTTAGCATTTCTGCGAATTGTACCATAATGCCCACACGTGTATATACTTACACTTTATATGCCTATAAATACGTCATTATTTTGTCATGTGCCTTAGAGTCACATGCTTTCAGCAAGAGAAACACTGTGCTAATAATAGCTATTTCTATCACACAAGTCAAGAGCTGCTTACCACACATTATGTACCACAGTCTCAACAGGGGGACTGGATCATAAACCACGCGTTCAGTACCACAAAAACCACACTGTGATGTGTTGTGGTATTCGTGATTCCACACTTATGGGAAAAACGTATGGTTGTAAACTGGTATGAATGTTGGTTTGCGTTTGAAAATGGCGCTCAAAAACAAATCTACACAAATTAAAAACGAAATCTTTGTAGGGCCTATTGCTATAACTTTTGTTCTCACAATGCTGGTGATACCTTCCTGAAGACTTTGCATTAGACTACAACTGGAAAGCGTCGAGTACAATTGCACGTGCTGCCTGGCGCGACAGATTCCTCTATATAACACGGTCTCGTGCTGCAACCTCTGTCTCTTCTACAAACCACCCGAGATCCATTTTTGTTGATGTCCATCTGGATGACCTTTCGTCATGATGTCCTGCATTAGACATTAGACTGCACTGCACTTGCATATTAGTGTGACATTACAATGGGTCTGTGACTGCAGACCTACACGCTGCAACTACCAACTTCACGACCTCAGAGGTGTTTGTGAGAAGAAACATGTGCCTTCCAGGAAAGGTTACTTTCTTGAAATTGTGCTTCCTTGACTTCTGTACCTCCCAGCCTTTGAGAAGATCTGGAGGTACAAACTCATCCTGCCTCCCACCAAAGGCAGTGATGTCACATGGCAACGGATTCCTTGGAGTGCACCTGTAGGCCTTAAGTATTTCGACTGCAGCTTCGATACATGGTATTAACCTTCGCATAAGTGCGACGTTCGAGAGAGCGCTGTCATCCAGGAAGGTAAACCTGACGTTTTCTTCCCTGACCACATTGGCAAACAGCTTGGGTTGACTCTCCAAGGTTTTCTTCAGTCGGTCAAAGGTTGCAGTCCCAACTTGAAGTTCTTCCGGGTGTGGGTATGGGTTTGTGGGAGGGTACCAAGCGCTCACCAACAAATGACTGAGACACATGTCATTTTCAGCCATTAAAAGGTGAGCAACTTCGAAGGCAATCAAACTACCCATGCTATGAGCGAAGAATACAAAGGGCCTGTCTGATACACGGGTGACAATCTCGTCGTGGATGAGTCGTGCTATATCTTCCATCTTTGTCAACGGCGGCTCGTCTTCACGCCCTTCCCAACCAGGCAGTTGAACCATCAGTAGTTGGATGCCATACTGAAGCAAAGGTTGGATCCATGGGGCAAACAAGGATGGTCCCGCGCCGTTGGAGGGAAAACACACCAATCTAACACGAACTGACTTCGGAGATTCACCTTCAATAACGACTTGCGACTCATTGACAGTCTTTCCGTCCGTCCTTCCCAATGCTGCAGTTGACGACGATTCTGCCTTTGCCAGCATACTGCTTGTGATTTTCTTTGAAAGCTCATGAACGGTATTCTTATCATTCAACAAGTCTACAGCACTTATGGTGACGCTGAATGTGTGGCTGATCATTTGGCCGACCTCTGAAGCCATGAGAGAATCTACGCCCAGAGAAATAGGGGAGGCATCTTGGTCAACCTTATCCGAAAGGCCAAGCTGTTGGCTGAGGAGTTCCGTCAATGCCTTTATTACTACCTGTTGGGCTTTAGCAAAAGGAAGATTGATGATAGACTGGATCAGGTTATTAGAGGTTGAGGACTCAAACACATCCCTATCGTGAAACATGCCTTTCATCAGCGATATTATTCCATGCTTCTCCCTGAAGTGCTCTTTGAAAAGAAGTTGGTGCTTCTCTGCGTAAACCTTGGAATTAAACGAACCAGAAAAACCAAATAGCGGTTGTCGCACTGATAATGCACAACCAATAAAACAGAGGGCTTGTTCAGGTCCTATACTACCCATGCCCCTGTTTTCAAACTTGGACACTAGTCCGGTACGCTCTGCAAACCCTACATCACTGATCACACCCATCTGTAGTGCTTTTGCTGGAAGACCAAGTGTGTGTCGATACTGAGCGAGTGCGTTCAGAAACACGTTGGCGGCGCAGTAGCCACCCTGACCGGAATTACCCATCAGTGACACAATGGAAGATATCAAAACGAAGTGGTCAAGGTGTATACCAAGCTTCAGAGTGAGCTGGTGTAGAAGAAGACCTCCGTAAGCCTTTGGAGCCATGACACCATTCCAGGAGTCAGCGGTCATGTTCTGAAGAAGAGCGTCATTGAAGACAGTTGCACAATGGAACACTGCTTTGAGAGGAGGCCAACCTTGTTGACATTCCTTCATTTTGGTCAATCCCCGTTCCACATCTGCGGCATTAGACATATCCATCCGGATATGTTGAACTTGTGCACCAACCTTTGCAGCTTGCTGAATGACAGCTTTCAGACCATCATTCATCTCTCCCCTAGAACCAGTGTAGATGTACAAAGCACCTCTAGATACCAACCATTCAAGCAGGCTAAGACCGAACCCTTTACTTCCGCCGGTGATGAAATACGCAGCATTTTTATCAGCCACAAAACTATCCTCTTCCAGGGAGATTGGTAAGAGAAGCTCTTCTGTGTCTACTTCAATGACCTCGCCTTCAGGGATGTCAAGATTCGCAGATAGAGAGGATAACCCCTTATTGCATTCGGAATGACACGGAATTCCAGTGTGATTGGGTTCAAACATCTTCAAGAGATTAGACAGTGTGTTTGAGATCTCCAACGAAGTTAATCCGTTAATTGCGGAGGAAAGATTTGCATCGAAAACCAATGTTTTAATCTTTGGAGGAAGAATATGAAGTCTGGTATCCTGTTGTTGTCTTTGCAAAATCACAACGAAGCCATTTCGTCTCATCTTTGGAAGCACTGAGTGCAGGGTTCTGTCTAAGGTCGATGACTCGATGGAAAGGATAAAAACATCGACCGAGCCCTCGGCAAGATCGGTAAGAAAGCTAAAGTCAGAAGCTGGTAAATCCATGGTAGCTTGATCTTCGTGGTCATCCTTCAGAATGAGTGTCTCCGCTCCCAGTTTACTTGCATAGTGGACCGTTGCAAGATTTGCCCTGTCCAAAGAATCTAGCTTGAAGAGTATTCGCATTCCGCCAGAAACAGGGAGCGCTTGACTGAAAAACACAGCTGATGGAAGGTAATCCGTCACGATTCTAACAGCGTCTGCTCTCGTTAGAAACCCAGGCACGTCAATCAGATCACCAGAAGATGCTAACATGTACCCTGAGACCTCAGAACATGTCGCGATACCTATTTTCCCTGCTAGCCTGTGAGATTCATGCTTTGCTTGAGTAGATCCTGCGTATACCCACACATTTGGAGCATTTTCTGCGTCCAACCTCTGCTTCCTGCAAACACTAAATGCTTCTACTTTGACACGAAGAGTGTCATCGACAGATTCGTTTGATTTCTCCACTTGCGATTTCCTCATGAGTATGCGATCGCTACCAGAATTTCCCTTTACACCAACAGACCAATGAGTTGTTGGGACAATTCCAGAGGCCTTGGAGAGGCCGACCACCTGCAGACGTGGGGAAAAGACTTCCCATTGTCTGCGTGTTTCGTCAGTTGCTGTGGCTACTTGTCTGACAGCCAGAACATTTTCGTCATGAAGAAAGCAGTCATTGGTAATGATTCTTTGCACTACTTCAGCGCATTCCAAACTGCCTGCTGTCATTGGAAGATCGACGTTGAAAAATCCGATCGAAGGCTCTTCGTGATTGAGTGTCATCCCGGACGCGGTCAGACTTGCTGCGAAAGGGTCTACCACGTCCTCTTCTTTTGCAAGGTATGCCCCCCTGCTCACAAGTAGCAATTTCGCCCTCAGTCCTTCAGATTGAAGAGCCTTGCAGAGGGAATAGAAGAGGATCGACCCTTTTTCTTGGTATTCCTCGAAATCATTCCGCGGCATGACCGAGCCATTATTCAGGATTGCAGGGACTCCCGTTTTCATGATGACAACAGTTGTGTCAGATTCTTGATTGTTCGAGAGGACATCCAATACCTCCTGAACTGCAACATCCGTGACAGCTACGACCGATGTCTTAACGTTGCCCTTTTCCGACAGAGAATGTGCCAATAAAGCACTAACCTTTGTTTCATCAGGAAGATAGACCAACGTTTTTTCGGGAGTGGAAAACTGGTCCGAATTTTCGATCATTTCAACTGAACCAAGGTTATGCCACAAAGTACTCCACGTTTGTGGTTCCCCTCTGTCATCTTGAATTGACTCGAAAACAAGACCTCGAACTGAACAGAAGATGGCGTTTGTTTCTGCATCTACCGCATCAATGTCGCAACTGGAATCGTTCACCCTGGCATGGATATAAACACGCGATGGGGATGGACCTAAAAGTGAAAACCTCTTTATGCTTTGAGGGACACGGTGAACAGGTGTACCCGATGAAGAGCCCAATCCTCTGGTCGACCTTGACAGTAGAACAGCGTAAGACTGGAGGATGCTGTCCATGAAGGCCGGATGATACAAGTACCGCTGGAAATCTCTCTGCACACTCAAAGGTGCCTCTGTATACAGGAAACCCTCTCTGAAGTCATCTGAAACTGAAAAGGTATGAACTCCTCTAAAGGTAGGCCCTAGTTGGAATCCAACCTCCTTGGCATCGTTGAAAAAGTCTTCGCCAGATTTGACGTTGACACACCTTTGTTTGATGCTCTCGGTGTCTGCTGTTTGGCTACGGTCAGCGGAATCGACATCATTCGGAGAAATGATGTTCGCGTGACAATGCTGTGTCCACTTTCCTCTTGACTCGTCATGGCTCCTGAGCGTGAACAGAAGTTGTTCAGCTGTTTTCTCTTCAACCGTTGACTCCAAGCATCCCTCGGCATTCGGGGCGAACATGAAGCGGTCAAACGTCAGACCAGTGAGGGTGAGCGGATATTGGTTGCTGTTTATAGACGCAGCCGCAGCTAGAGCTGTCTCGATGTAAGCCGCAGCGGGCACAACCACTGCACCTTGAAGAACATGATCTTTTACCCAGGGTACGTTAGATGCGTCCAGGTTGGACCGCCATATCTTCACTGGGCTTTGGCTGAAATGGAAATTTTCTTGTTGCTTTCCCAGAAGTAGATGGTGACCCTTCGCAGCCGGAAAGAGGAAGTTCTTCCTCCCCTCGTGGGTCACGTTCGTGCAACTTTCCCGTTGCCACGGGTAAGGTGGAATGGAAATGACACGTCGACAAGTGGAATTAAACATCCTCTCAAAATCTGTCGCTATGCCATTCACATAAAGCGACATCTGAGACAACAACAGATTTTCCGAATCCTTGGCGATCACGTTGGTGTCTCGGGACCTCAGTAATGAGGAAGTTGTGACGAAGTTATGATCCGTACTCTGAAGTTCTGCAAATGTGTCACGCAATGCTGGCAGAAGTGCCGAGTGGGCACCTACCTCCACAAAGACTCTGTTGCCATCCATTGCGAGATTCTTAAGTGCCTTCATGAAGGAGACCTTTTGGCGAATGTTCTGAAACCAATACTCAGGTGAGTTTGCTTCCTCTGCAGTTAGATACCTGCCAGTAACGGTAGACATCATGGGAATGGTGGTGCGTCTTGTCTCAGTGGCATTTGCTTTAAAGAACTTTCCGACCTTTTTCAGAAAGGGCTTCTTGACCACATCCTGTTGTCTGCTGTGGAAAGCATTATTTACCTTCAGAACAACACATTTGATCTCTTCTGTCTTTAACTCGTTTACAAAACCCTCCACCTTAGCGCCATTACCTGAAAACACAATCTGAGATGGACTGTTGACAGCTGCCACATCAAGCAGTTGCCCATGCTGACTGTCACGGGCCAGTTGGATGGCTGCTTCCACGTTGTGCAGAACAGCAACCATCTTCCCAGATCCACTGGTCTTGCGAAGTTCTCTCCCTCTGCGGTAGATGAGTTTCACCGCGTGTTCCAGACTGAGAAGTCCCGCTGCATGGGCCGCTGCAACCTCTCCAACGCTGTGCCCAACCACGGCGTCTGGTACTACTCCCCGTGCCTTCCACAGGTCAACAAGGCCAATGGCAACAGCACAGAGACATGGCTGGCTGATCTCTGTATTAACAAAATTGCAAAAGAGAACCGGCTTTGATAAGCACTCTTTTGATTACGATTATTGATTCCATATCGAAATATTCCAGCTTCCAAATAACATACCTGTTTGGTTAATCTTGTCTCGATCTTTTTCCTCTGACAGCATTTTGACCAAGGACCACTTTGCTCCACAGTTCTGCAGCAGTTTGTCGATAATCTGTTATGAATGATACACGTGACATGAGAATTGAATCGATACAAAATGTTCTTTAATCGTTTTAAAGATTAGAGATTGTAGCATTGTCAACATTGTTTTAAATTTCAAGTCATTAAACGGTGAACAAAGAAAAATTTACTGCAGCGGGATTCGAACCGGCGACCTCCTGAATACCGTACAAGTGCTCTACCAACCCTACGTTGATGCAGTCACTAATAGTCAATCATCTTTGTTACTTACAAATTCAGTCAGTTTCCCTTGTGGTTATTTGATGATTTTAGTTAAAAATTATTTAAATTTGAATGAGGTTTTTTGCTCACCTTCATTTTAGACATGAAGACAGGCTCTGTGTGCATGAGTTCCCTTGCCATGCCCCACCACTGTGTACCCATGCCAGAAAACACGAATACAATTGGTCGAGAGGAGCCGGTAGTCGACGGAGCTACGCCTTCAACACATCGTGCCGTTGAGTCGTTGTTGAGTTTCAGTCGCAGCTGATGAATAGCGTCTTCTCTGGAGTAAATAGCAAAGCCGATGCGGTACGGATGCTGCTCTGATCTACAGCCAGCCATGTACAGAGACGACAAGTATGTGGTGTCCTTCTGTTGTGGAACATCTGCGAAAAAAAACCTCCCAATCTTTGATTCTCTGGTGCAGAGCTGCCGAGTTGGCCGCAGATAGAAGAAGGCAAGTTAAACGGTCAGCCTTTACTGTGCCATTGCTAACTGTCGTACTCGGTGGCCCTTCTAGAACGATGTTTGCGTTCGCCCCTCCAAATCCAAAGGAGCTGCAACAGGCCAAAGATTCCCTGCTGTCTGGCCATTGTATTAGCTTCGTGGGGACATTAATTTTGAGAGCCTCGAAGTCGATGTTCTCGTTTGGAGTCTTGAAATGTACAACTGGTGGAATCCTCCTTTGATGAAGACACATCGCAACTTTCATTACGCCTGCTACTCCAGCTGCACCTTCTGAGTGGCCTAGATTGGACTTAACGGAGCCAATGTAGAGTGGAGGGTCACTGGATCCGCGTTGTTTTCCCAAGACCTCACCCAATGCACCAGCCTCAGTTGTATCACCAACTCGTGTTCCCGTTCCATGCGCCTCTGCGTAGACTATCTGGTGGGGATGCACGCCAGCGTTCTGACAAGCCGTCTTGACCAAACTTATTTGAGCATCGTAGCTAGGATTTGCGATCCCAAGGGTGCGACCATCATTACTGAGAGCGCCTCCTCTCAAGACTGCGTAGATGCGATCCTTGCTTCGCAGTGCTTCCTTCAAAGGTTTCAAAATAAGAACACCTGCGCCTTCGCTGCGGGAATATCCATCCGCTGCTTGGTCAAAACTTTTACATTTCCCGTCTCCGGCAAGCATGCCAGCCTGACAAAACCCGATTGTGCATGAAGGCGTGAGAATGAGGTTCACCCCTCCAGCTACAGCCATGGAGCACGAGTTTTGTTTAAGTGCTTCACATGCAAGGTAGATCGAATAGAGGGAGGACGAACATGCAGTGTCCACGGAAAAACTGGGACCGCGGAGGTCAAACTCATAGGAGATGCGATTAGCCACCATGCAGGAGTTGGTACCAGAATTGCTGTACTGGTTCATGTTGTGGAATGGTTTGCAGGCAAAAAGGTTATACTCTTGTGCCGTCACGCCCATGTAGACACCTGTCTGAGATCCTCTTATGGAGGACGGAGGTATCCCGGCATTTTCCAGCGCTTCCCATGTTACCTCAAGGAGTAATCGCACTTGAGGATCGAGATGGGCTGCCTCGTCTATCATAACAAAACACAAGCAAAGAACAATCAGATTTGAAACTATTATACGAGAACGCGAACGAAAAAAGCGTCAATCCACATGTTTTTATCGTACATGTACAACACCGTATGGTGGTGGCAAATATAACACAACACAATGCCCGTTTCATACTCTCCCAGCAACCCTAATAGTTATGACTATAATAAAATAATGCACGAAGCCTCATACGCCAAATATCACTCCGAGTATTAAAATGTGCTCACATAAAAAAACGTTGTTTTCTCTCTCTTACAAACTAGTGATGCTTTGAAATGTAATGAATGCAATCTTTGAACTCCCAAAAGATTCATAAAAAAAGGAGAAAATCGTCGTGTGCATTCCCCTTCAAGCAATCGGTTTTGTTTTTTATATTATCATTTTCCTTTCCACTATAAAGATGCTAATCGGCCATTTGAATGATTTTACTCACCCGGTGGCATCTTGAAGAACTGTCTGTCGAACATGTACGGGTCTTGGTCGATGTATCCACCATTTTGGATGTACATCTTGCCCGGCGTCTTCTCTCCAGGGCTTAAGAAGTAGCTGGCATCAAAGCGGTCTGGTGGTGACGGCGTGGTACAATCCAGACCTTTGATCAGCATCTCCCAGAACTTGCTGACGTCATTGATCCCGTTGCCATAGCGACAGCCAATGCCAACAATGGCGACCTTTTGATTTTGGTGGGAGTTGTCCTGGTCCATGCCCAAACTGGATGCTGGAATCTATTCGTGCAATGTTCAGTAGCAAAAGAAGAAAGGGGAATCATAAACCCAGTGACCCTGTGGGAGACTTTTGAGAACCGTTCTTCAAGTCTACAGCGCAAGCGCACGCACAACAGCGCAGGCGCAAAACAACGTGCGCATGTTCACAATTGCGTGCGCGTGCGCTGTTGACTTGAAGACCGGTTCTCAAAAGTCTCCCATTAACCCTGATTTGCTTAATTCTATTCCTATTTACACTGTCAATTTGTCGTCAAAATGAAGAGCTCTAGGAATCATTCTAGTTTATGAGATGGTTCAAATAACTAATAAGACCTTTCGAAATTAACTGAAGAACGACTTTTAAAGCTAGCGTTTCCACAGTGAAGGATAATCATTATAGTAGCATATACATTGTGTAGCCTATATAGGCCCACAACAAATGGACAAAAATCCTGTTCTTCAACTTTGTGGTATGAACATTCTGTTGATGGAACGCCACAACCGAGCATCATCCTCGGCTATACCAAATGTTGTGCAATATCCATCACTGAATTGTGGTTCTTTAAAATCACTATAACGACCACTATAACGGACAATAAGTACATCCCACCATACTGTTAAGGCACCAAGCAAAAACATGCACCCATTTTTCTTTTCGCCTTAGTGAGAATCGCATACACCCCGCCCCCGTCTTATTTGCTCTGCACGCAAAATACTACGTCTCAGTCACCCTGAATTGTTGAAGGTATAATAAAGGGTGCACAAAAAGTAACTTCTGTTGATTTTGACGCCCAACCCCTCTAAATCTAATTGGTTTGGGTTGATATGAGTTGAGTGTTTAGGGCACATCTTAAGCTGCAGTTTGATACCCTACTTGATGCCAAGGACTTAACACTGTTCAATGCACACAGCATTCTTTGTCAAAAGGTACAAAACCAAAAGTTGCACTTTTAGGTATACAGTTCGTAGCTGTGCGTAACTCATTGTAGACCCAAACAATTAATATCGCTCTATGCAATATAGCCCATGGCAAGTCCAACCTGTATACCTAAAAGTGCAACCTATGGTTTTGTACCTTTTGACAAACAATGATGTGTGCATTGAACTGTGTTCAAATATGTTAACGGTATGTTTCTACAAGCACCATCTTCATGCCCTGAGAGTTATATGTAAATTTGTAAACATTCCTGGTTTGGATATGTGACCAATTATGTACTGTGCCTATAAAGGTAGTATCATATTTAGGTAGCATACCGAAACAGAAATCTTAAAAGATTTACCTATATCTTACAGGGTTTAAAGATGGTGATGTTATAAACATACTGTTACAATTTTTCTGCGTGAAATGCAATCCAGAAAAGAGTAAAACCAGTGACCAAAACTATTTTTGATCTTTTAAAGATCCATAATAGAAGAGAACATACTTAAGAAATACTGTGGCTGTTTCCACTGTTTTCTCAAAACGTGGGCACCGTATGGAGCTGAAAATTGGACTTTTACTGAAGCTCCTTGATATTTTTGCCCACGAAATGTATTTCGTTGACAAAAAAACCCAGAGTATGATATTGCCTTTAAAGGTAGTATCATACTTTGGATTTTGTCAAAGAAGTACAGATTCATTGGTAAAAATATCAAGGAAGATACAGTCACAGTCATCTGTGAACATTTCAATTCCATACGGTGCCCACTTTTTGAGAAAATCGTGGAAAACGGCCACAATATTTCTTAAGTCTTTTCTCTTTTATTTTTGATCTTTTAAAAGATCAAAAAGATTTTCGGTCGTTGTTTTACTCATTTCTGGACAAATACACCATTTCAGGCCGAAACATTTTAACGGTAGGTTTCTACTAGCATCATCTCCATACCCTGAAATTTATACGTAATTCTGTGCACATTTCTGTTTTGGTCTCTTACCAAAGTATGATACTACCTTTAAGCAGTAATAAATAATAAGCTCTATTATGTAGATAACAAGAGTTTGGCGATATTCACCCATTCGGCTCTGAGTAATAAATCAAAACTCACCTCTTCCAGAATTATTCAGTGATGGACTTTACCGGAGTGTATCGTTGCGGGTTCACTTTGTTTGCACCGTGCTCGCGATTAAAGCTGATTCATTACTCACTGACAATTTAGTACAAGTACAACTTTTTATATTCCTCCTGAAATCGTCAACATGTATGACCCGAGGTGACGTGATCAGCAAGTGCTCGTTGCGCATGCTCTTTACGGTAGAATGTATGCACCACGTCACGGCAGAAAGGTACCTTTAACGACCACAACAGGCATACAAGAATTCACCCTTATGTACATGTACTATGACCCAATTAAGAGCAAGTTCCACCAATGGCTGGTCGTTCACCAAGCTGCTGTGTAAAGTTTCCATACAATTTCATCCGTCCTTTTCAGGACCACACATCTTCCGAAAAGAGTGTTATATTGTCTCCGCAAGTCTTATAAGTCAGGTTTCGTGTAGACATTTTACTGTGACACGTATCGAGCTAACCTTTGCTGACGATGGACAATGACTACCCAACCGGACCCATCATAATAGGTAACGAACACCATGTTTGTAGCTCATGAATAAAAGATGAGGGAGGAGAGACACTTGACGTCATGATGCAAAAAATAACCCAAAGCACGCCTCCAGGTTTTGTGTTGAAATTTCCCAACACTCACGTATCTAGCGTACCCCTCAGGCTGACCTTGTACTTGTAGGGCCATTGGTGCATAGACCGGAACCATCATAAAAGGTATTGCAATGGTCTTCGCAGAAAGACAGAAAAAAGAGAGTGAAAGGGGGAAGAAAGGCGCCCCCCCCAAAAAAAAAAAAATAAATAAATACAAAAAAATACACAAATACACAAATACAAAAACCACACACAAAAACACAAAAAACCCACAAAAACCACACCAATTGTGACAGGGAATAGGTATTTATTGCAGTCGGTTTTTACATGCAATAATGGTTGACGCAAGAGCTGGGGAAAAGAAAACCTTCTCAAAAATCTCTCCAACGCCACTAAACATGTACCGGTCGGCATATACATTTTGGGATAATCATTAATGGCCGATGGCTAGGTTGATGTGAAGTGGGTGAAAGCATCAACTGATTTATTTTTTTTTAATAGTCTGAAATTCTTTCTCCACAAACTAATAGTAAAATAAAGATAGATGTTTTCGGTTTAAACACTCTCCATCTTTTTTAAAAATAAAAATGTTGTTACATAAAAATGTGTGTGCATGTATTGTTGCTGTTGATGCCGATGGTGTAGTTGCTGCTGTTGCTGCTGTTTTGTTTGTTATTGATGATGATGCTGTTGTTACAGTTGTTATTGGAGATGTCAGGAGATGCCATGTGAAGTTCTATGGTACACTATAGTAATAATAAATCGCATTCCTTGTTCAGTCTATACCATGACGGTCTGTCCACATGTCGCATGCATGCAAATAAGAGATCTTTTATCCATGCATGGCCGAAGGCGAATCGGATGATTTTCATTGTTGAGTGTCACCGCTCCCCCCCCCCCCCCAGCTCCATTGTCGTTTTGACCTTCTGATGATTTCAGACTTTTCGTAATAACAGGTATCCCTCTTTGTCGTTTCACAGTTTTCACAGTTGAACTGACATTCTCCAAAGAGGACAAGTCTTTTAAACGCCAAGTGTTTAACAAAAGCATCCCAAACTCAAGGGCATAACGACTCCGCCAGAGGCCGAGTGTTTGACTTCAAACATCAAACGTATTTCCTGGACTTGTTGGGTGGCAGTGACACGGAACAAGTTTTCGAAGTTGGACGACCGCTTCGAGAATGGTATGTTTTTAACTGACAAACATAATTATGGAAAACATTCAACCCGAATATATGTGAATTGATACAGTCTTACATTTTTTGTGTCCATCTTTTGGAAAAGTCAAAGGTTCACTCGAGATTTCAATAACACACTGCTGGTAACAGAGATGTAACCAATTTCGGAGGCTGGCTCGATAAAGTCGACTAGACTGATCTTACGAACGATATTTGTCCAACTTTATATAAAAAAGATAGATTTCATTTATTGTTAATGAACATTGCAGGAAAACCCAACGAGTAAGGAAGTATTCAGCTTACCAACGGTGACACTTATCTTCAAAGTGAGATCTTTTGGGCGATATGAAACCTGAGATACAAAAAGCAGGTGTCGATTGCAACAGAATGTTGCCTTTAAATGTAGTATCGTACTTTGGTTTTTTTCAAAAAAATACAGATTCATGGGCAAAAATACCAAGACAGATACACCAACAGTCATCTGTGAAAATTTCAGTCCCACACGTTGCCCACTTTTTGAGAAAAGAGTGAAAAACGGCCAGAGTATTTCTTAAGTCTTTTCTCTTTTGTTGTTGTTGATCTTTTAAAAGATCAAAAAGATTTTCGGTCGTTGTTTTACTAATTTCTGGATAAATACACAATTTCAGGCGGAAAAATTTTAACAGTATGTTTCTACCACCGCCATCTTCATACTCTGTAAGTTATACGTAAATCTGTGAACATTTCTGTTTTGGTCTCTTACCAAAGTTTAATACTACCTTTAAAAGGCTGGACGAGTAAGGGACGACTTAATGGCTAAATATGCACAACATTATGCTCTCGGGTCTCAAATGTCTTTTCTTTTTCAAATAATTATAGCGTTGCTTTGTCCTTTCATCTAGACCTTGGAATTTGGAATTAACGTCAATATGACATGAAAAGGAGGAATTGTGGACGATTTCAAGATCATGCCTCATGTTTTCAATTCACGGAGGAAGAACATTTCCTTCTTTTGTGATTAATCATTATGCACGTTATCCAGCTTGACTAAATGAACTAAACATCCAACATTATAATAATAATATGACAACATGATACGGGCTTGTTGCATTCTGATTGGTCCCAGAAGTCATCACGTGCCATGTTACGATTATACTGCTTGGTATGCAGGTTGTGTGCATTTATTTCAATATATTGAACGGCTCGATCGGATGGACAGGTGAAACAGGTAGTCAGGAAAATAGGAAAATAAGTCATGGTGAAAATCACAGGGAGGAAAAACGTGCATTGGACGAATTGCCTTCAAAATCGTATTTTGTCACACGATAGGCATAGACCTATACCACATAAAATTGATTGTGACGAACCCATAGCCTTCACGCAGAGTGAACTTGTACGTGTGAATTAATAAACGGCCCTGTATTTGTCATTCCCACAGCAACAACGAGTGGAAAGAGGTTGTATAGTAGGAACAAACACTATACAATATGGCGTTTGACTGCATTGAGAGGGCACTGAAATCCCTGTTTAGCAGCTACGGTGCTTTCATCGCTAGACACCCGTTGCCATTTCTGCTCTTGCCGCTTTTGCTGGCCGGGGGACTGGGTGCTGGAATGATGTTCCTGACGGAGGAACAGGGCGTGGAGAATCTGTACACGCCTGAAAATGGTCGGGCGAAAACAGACCGGCAAACCGTGGAGGATTTGTTCCATGAGCACGGACGCCACAACGACACGCTGGTGACCCATCTTTCCAGGCTCGGCCGGGCCGCCAGCACGATCATACGGCGGACTGATGGTGGAAACATCTTGCAGGAATCGGCCATGCAGGACATTTTCAATCTTCACGAGCAGATAATGAACATCACCATTCTCCACGATGGAGATGAATATACATTCTCTGAACTTTGCATCAAGTGGAATGGCGTTTGCAATGAAAATTTCATTTTGGCCGTGTACGATTACAATTCGTCTAATGTAGCGACAACAGATTTGACCTACCCCCTGCACACATCAGAACATGGCAACACTTATTTCCTTGGCGGTGGACTTGGTGGGATTGACTTTAAGTTTGGTTCGTCGGATGAGGTACTATCGGCCGAGGCGATCCAGCTCTCGTACTTTCTCCGATTTAATGATAGTGACGATGACCAACGGAGCGCACTATGGGAGGACCAGTTTCTGGAAGTGGTAGAGACATTCACCTCATCAGAGCTTACGCTAACACGTGAAGTTTCCTCCACACTCGAGACCGAGCTGGATAAAGCAAGCTCCAATGTCGTCACAGACTTTGCCATCACATTCTTCATCGTGATCCAGTTCAGCATCTGGTCTTGTGTCATGTTAGACTGGGTGCGTAGCAAGCCTTGGCTGGCAGGTTGTGGCGTGATATCTGCTGGTCTGGCTGTGTTGTCGTCTTTCGGCCTCATGAGCTACATTGGCATCCCTTACATCAACGTTGTGGGCTCGGCACCATTCCTCATTCTAGGTAAGTTCAAGATGTATTGACCTACTGTGTGAGCTTGTGTATAATCCTAATACTTCACCTCAAATTAAACTTCTTCTGCATATTTATTTTGTGCGGTAATACAAAACAAATGTTAAATCCAAAAACCAACACAAAAGAGCTTTAAAAGGTAATTTCATACTTTGGTTGTTGTCAAAGAAATGCAGATTCATTGGCAAAAATATCAAGGAGGATACAGTTATACAGTAACATTCATCTGTGAAATTGTCAGTCCCATACGGTACCCACTTTTTGAGAAGACATGGAAAAACGCCCACAGTATTTAAAAAAATCTTTTCATCTTTATGTTTTATCTTTAAAAGATTAAAATAGTTTTCGGTCATTGGTTTACCCTTTTCTGGATAAATACAGCATTTGTAACGGTATGTTTCTACAATCACCATCTTTATACCCTGTAAGTTATAGGTAAATATGTGAAGATTTCTGTTTCGGTTTACTACCAAAGTATGATACTACCTTTAAGGGTTCAAGACACTTAAAATGCATGTACAATTCACGCTTAGGCCCACGTGTTTTTTAAGGGCAACCAAAGTTCTAAAACCAAGCAATGAATAATACATAATTAATAGATACATTAGTAAACAACCACAGACAAATAAAACGACAAAGTTAACCCACATAGACTGAAAGAACGAAAGAAACAACACAACAAGTTGCGGAAGGAAAGGTTTTACCTACCATAATTTTCATCCTATGGTACGTGTGCACAAATTAATCGGGTGAATTCTGTCTGTCAGTTTGATGGCATATCTGTTTTCTTCAGTATTATTCGAATTTGCATAGTATTGGAATTCTCAACACACACCTACGAAAACAGCTGCGGAAATGGCAAAAGCTAGGGTAACATCACTGATACGTGCATGTATTAGCTGTTTATTTGTAACAGCTACTTTTTTTGAATACATTCATGAGGCCCTTTAAAGGTTAAAACTGAAATTGTTCCGTATGAGATATTTTATGTCATACCACAATCAAAATATGCTGGTATGTTTCAAACCGTAATTCAAAATTACAATGAAGCCTCCATTTTGCACGGTATTATATTTATGTCTTGTATATTTTTTACGATGTTATACTGTCTCATGTAAATATAATTTAAAACATTGAGTCAGGAACATGTATATACTGTAGTCAGCCAATTGGTAATTTATCATTTACAGATTTATATTTCAGTTGTTGATCTTCATTTCCCAGTTTTATGTTGGTTTCATATCATGGTTTAGCATACGCTTTGCCAAATAAGTATACAAGATGTCAAGAGCATCAGTTGTTAGTGGTAAAAAAAAATTCCTAAAGGGATACACTTGCACAGTCGGTGTCTACATTCATAGTTCATCGCACAAAAATTTCGTGGAATATTGCAATGCCCCTGCATAGTATTATGATTATGTCCTTTATATTCGTAACAGGGACAATACTAAAACATATGGATACTAAATTCGGAAGGACGATCTATGAATTTGATTTAAATCAAATCTCTCTCGGTCCATTTTTTAATCAATCTCATTGATATTTTCTTGAACTTCAACAGGTATCGGAGTTGATGACATGTTTATCATGGTGTCGGCATGGCGACAGACTGACGTCAGACTGTCCACCGAAGAGCGCATGCGTCATGCCTTCTCCGAGGCAGCCATGTCTATCACCATTACGTCCATCACGGATGCTCTGGCCTTTGGCATCGGTGCCATCACATACTTCAGATCTGTGCGCATCTTTTGCATGTACACGGGCGTGGCTGTCCTCTTCGATTACGCCTACCAGATAACTTTCTTCGGTGCCTGCATGGCGCTGGTAGGTCGAAGAGAGGCAGCTAACAGACACTGCATGTCCTGCCTGAAGGTCAAGCCGAAGAGCGAGTCCCCGTCTACAGCCTACACACTATTTTGTGCTGGAGGCTCTTCACGACAGCAGTCTACTGACAGTGATGTGGGCTACACCAACGATCATGCACTGATGGTCTTCTTTAAGCATTACTACGGCCCCTTCATCACACACTGGTTGAGCGTCTTGCTGACAATTATCTTATATCTTGGCTACTTGGCTGCCGCCGTCTATGGATGCACACAGGTTCGCGAAGGGCTTGCCCTCCGTAACCTTGCCCGCGATAACTCTTATGCTGCTGACTATCTAGACGCGGAATCGATGTTTTTCACGAAGTACGGCCCTCAGGTCGCTTTAGTCTTTACTGAGCCAAGAGACATCTGGAACCCTTTGATACAAAACATGACGGAGCAAACCTTAACAAAGATGGAAGCCAGTGAATACACGTATGCCAAAGATCAGAATCTCACCGTGTCTTGGCTGAGAGACTATCTAGACTATCTCGAGTTGATTAATTTGAGCGAACCTACTAAATCACAATTCCTTCAAATCCTGCGTCAGAATTTCCTGACAATTCCAGCCTTTCAAAAGTACACTCTTGACATTGTCTTTAACGAAGATGACACTGAAATCATAGCATCAAGATTCTTTGTCGTAACAAAGGATTTGGATTCCACTGAGAAAGAGAGATTCATGATGACTGACTTGAGGCAGATCGCTGATGATTCTGAGCTCCCAGCCATGGCACACCACCCAGCGTTCATCTTCTTCGATCAATACATAGCTATCTTGCCCAACACGCTCCAAAACATCGGCATCGCTGTGGGCGCCATGCTGATCGTGGCCCTATTGATGATTCCCCATCCGATCTGTTCTATCATGGTCACTCTCTCCCTAGCTTCCATCGTCTCAGGGGTGGTGGGTTTTATGACCCTGTGGCAAGTCAATCTTGATTCCATCGCCATGACCAACCTCATCCTCTGCATAGGCTTCAGCGTGGACTTCTCGGCTCACATCAGCTATGCCTACATCTCGGCCAATAAAGGTTCCCGTCGGAAGAATGCAATCCAGGCTCTCTACTCACTCGGTATGCCCATCTTACAGGGTTCAATCTCCACCATCCTTGGTGTAACAGTCCTTGCTTTCACAGACTCGTATATCTTCCGCACTTTCTTCAAGACCATGTTTCTTGTCATCTCCCTCGGTGCGTTGCACGGCCTTCTCTTCCTTCCCGTGTTCCTCATGTTGACTCTCCCCGCAAAAACTATTGACGCAGAAGGCGCCAACAATCTTGAATTCAACGGCAGTCCACGAAAAAGCTCTGTCTCCCCTCATTCACCAAACTCACATCAGTGGTCAGCGGCCAAAGTGCGAGTCGGCAACCACCAGTGGTCAGCATCTGTCCCAGGTGACATCGGTGGTAGGGACGTCATCCAAACACGGCCTCGATCTTCCGACGTGTTGTACCGACATCCACCATCATCCACAGAGCTTCAAGAGTGGCAGCAACTTGCTATCTCTAGGACATTTAGCATACCACGAGCAAAGTCTGCTTTGGCGCACGGGGAATGAAACAATCTTCTTTAATAATTTGCATCGATTTAATGTGCAGCACGTCATGATTATCAATAATTGTCAATGCATTTGGTTTTAAAGAATCCCCATTGTGTCTGATGTAGAATTAAATATCATTACAACAATCCGCATGCTGTATTATATTGGACAGTTGTATTATTGCTTCCCAAAATGAGTCATAGATTCGCATGAAATTTAACGTTGGTTTCACCGTTGAAAGCAGTTCCTAAAAGGAACAAATTGACATAATAAGACTCTATAATCTTTACAATATTATAACTCTTTAATCAGGTCACAGGTTGTCAACATTGGTGTATATAAATTTTTAAAGAAAAATGTGATGAATGCATTTTCATTTGGCTTCTTATACTGGTGCTGCATGTGAGCACGGCCCTGTCTTGGCAATAGGGTGTATCTCGAAAAATATTTTGAGAAAAACGGCTTTGAATATTCTGTCTTATACCACTTTTTTCTGGCCAATTTAATTCAGGCCAAAGGTTGCTGAAACAAATATTTATGACATACTGAAGATAATTTAAGTTTCACAAATTTTCTATGATTATTCTTATCATTACATGCATTTCAAACTTGATACTTTTTTTGACAGCACAATCAATGTTCACCATCTCAACACATTTTTGGCAAAAGGGTGTATGTCACGTTAGCATTGCTCATGCAGAATGCATTGTCTTGGCACATGTGTTCAAATCTTTATTATGCTAACTCACTGCCAACGATCTGTAGGGCAAAAGGGTGTATCTTTTGTTACACAATTGTATTTCTGTTTTAGAAAAGAGATGTATCTGAAATGGTGGTGAGATATCACATGCTAGCTTTAAAACGATATATCGTATGAACTTGGGGCTTCGCCAAATGGAAGAGGCACCCTCTCTTTGTCTAGAACCGTTTGTATCTAAAAAATGATGAGTTAAACCGTCCTCTTTGCAAACGGAGAGCAGAGCAGGCATACATTATTTAAAATACCGTTTCAATAATAGTATTATTGAAACATTTCAATAATATTATTATTGAAACAGTGAGATTTGAAACTTCTAAGAAGATGAAAGTGCACCCCATTGCACGGCCCTGGCCATGGAAACGTGTAATGGAATTTTTTTTATGAATTTAGGATTTGGTACACGTAAATGAATTTCAGTAAGTGAACTGCAGCCTGGACACTAATGTGTTGTCTGTTTGTTTGATTGTTATACCATTATTTTGTGAAATAGACAACCGTATCTGACATGTAAAAGATGGAGTGGTCAGAATTAATCACTGAGCCATCCATGTTGGATACAGTAAAAAAAAAAGGTGTACAATTATTTAGCTGGTGGGTGAAACCATTTGGGAAAAGAGAACATAGCTCCCTATGAAATCATTAACGGCGAGCCCTTGATAGGGCTATTACAACATTTTACAACAGAATAATTATAATTGTATGGACAAAGAACTTATAACATTTTTGGAAAAGTGCCTAATTGTCACCCACTGAGTGTCTTTCCTTTGTAATCATTATTTTTTTAGGCTTATGTGTAATATTGTGTTATATATACAAATATGTAATATATATAGACATCTATGGATTGAATCTGCAGTTATTAATTAAAGTCTTTCTTTATTTCTATTTATTGTCTTTCATTTAGGGTGAAGATTGAATATGTATATATTGCACAATGATACTGTACATTAATATTGCAAAGCCATTTTCAAATCAACATTTATTTTCAAATTGACATCTTTGAAAACAATTCATACAAAACAGTGAATAATGTATAAACAAAACATTCTTACAGACAGTATGTGATTAAGTGTAAATATTGAACAATGTCAATATAAAGGAAAAAGATGAAGCACAGCGTTTGTAACTTATTTTATTTTTGGTTTGAAATATAAAGTGTGTCATTAAGCTGTACAAACTACTTAGCACACTTTGGGTGGCTATAGTGCGTTTAAAATATTTGTGTTATTTTAGTACTGCAGTGATCTCATAAATGCACATTATGAACAGAATTTTAAATTTTGTTTCATGGACGCAATTGAAATAGCTAGTACTCAGTGTTTGATTGCTGAATGGATTTATTGATGTGAACAATTTATTTTTGTGGAAAAGACAGAATTGCTGAAGCACATACTACTAATCTGAACGTATAATGCTTTAAACGTATCGTTCATAAATTATTTTACAATAAAGCGAGCTGCTTTTACGAACTCGGTTGAAACAACATTTTGTTTTGTGTACTGTGAATTAAGTTAGATAATTCAACATTGACAGACATGAACCTTCCTGTCGGAAACTGATGACAGTTGGACAGTAATTCGAATAACTGTCTGGGATTCGGATGGGTGTCGACTGTCGAACCTACTGCTTTATACTACTGGAGTCGTACTATACTATATCCAGTGGCTTACCATCAGAATGGGAGACTTTTGAGAATCGGTCTTCATGTCAACAGCGCACTCGCACGCACAACAGCGCAGGCGCAAAACCATGCGCGCATGCTCACAATTGCATGCGCGTGCGCTGTTGACATGAAGACCAATTCTCAAAAGTCTCCCATTGCTTGGGTAGCAGCTTCTTCTTCTTCTTCTTATCGTGTCCACACACATCAGGTGTTGTGTGGTGGTGGTAGAATTAGCATTACCCGGGCCGCGACATGGACGCTTCTACCATGGCCCCATGGGTAGCAGCTGAAAAGGGGGTTTATCATTGGGTAGTAAATGATTTCGCGCGAGGAACATTTTTCATGATGTTTGTCTTTTTACATTTTACAAAATGAAGTTCTATAAAACTGACAACTTTTAAACTGTGTTCAAAGTTGTGTCTTATACCTTCTCGCACACCTTTAAGTGGTTATTTCTTTGACATAGAAAATCAAATTAGTTTTAACCTGTTCATGTCCATGAAGAGGGCAGACCTCAACGTACGGGGAATATCTACCTATTTACCTTTTATATTTTTCTTTAAATGCAACAATAATAATACGCATTGACCAGTCCTCATCATGCATGGCTCGGTACTGTGGCTTGACAAGTTCAATATCAGCAAATTCAGGAAAATTATATTGAGTAATCAACGAATATTCGCTTGAAAATGGAATAAATCTCTCTAACTGAGTTTCTGCCTCATTGGTTTCTCTGTAAGCACAACAGTAAATACTTGTCTAAGCTAAAAATCGCTCTTTCAACTTTCAACAAAAAATATCCGGGCTAAGTTTTAACAGATGTGTAGTTATGGCATGGGTTTCAAACCCTGAGAGTTATGTGTGGCAATATGTGTGTATGATACACTTGATTGCTTATGGTGGCCTAATTGAAAAAGTAATTAAAGGTAATATCATACTTCGGTTTTTATCAAAGAAATACAGATTCATGGGCAAAAATATCAAGACAGATACAGTATAACAATCATCTGTGCAAATTTCAGTCCCATAGTATACGTTGTCCACTTTTTGAGATAACGGTGAAAAACAGCCACAGTATTTCTTAAGTCTTTTCTCTTTTATTTTTGATCTTTTAAAATATCAAACAGATTTTCGGTCATTGTTTTACTAATTTCTGGATAAATACACCATTTCAGGTGGAAAAATTGTAACGGTATGTTTCTACTACCATCTTCATACCCTGTAATTTATACGTAAATCTGTGAACATTTCTGTTTTGGTCTCTCACCAAAGTATGATACTACCTTTAAGTTCATGGACACAGAGGTTGGTTTTTAAAAACCTGCAAGATTTAATAAGCAGGGGATGTTTGTTTTCAAAGAGACGTCAACCTTGACCGGATCTCTATAGACAGGTACCACGGATCAGTGGCTGGACCACAGCATTGTCTCAAACAACCTTCATAGCATGGCTGAACACGATCGGTATTCAAATTAAACAAGTTTTCACACGACTGCCACGGTTTAGGCCTCATTTGGAGGTCAGGTTAGTCTTGACTGCGTGGCGACGTTCGTGTTGTCATAGGTGACGATTTATTTTTTGTTTTAAAATGTTTTATAAGAAAAGTTTAGTCGGATTTTCGATATTTTCTCGTGAATCAGATGTCAGATTGACCTTAAATTCCATTTGATATTCGTGGTCAGCGAAGTGATACATGACACGTGGACATTTGGTTGTTAATCCTGTTTGTATTAAGTCATAAATGTCATTCTTAACTATTCTTTGTGCTAAGCAGCTCTATGAAATTGGCCCCAACATGTACTCGTCGCCATAGCAACTTCCTTTTGAACATGAATTAGGCATTGTGGTCCTTTGGCTCACGGATTGCTGAGGGAAATACCCTCATTCCTACCGGTTGAGGCATGACAATAGATCATGACCACATCGGCAATATTTACTCGTCGCCATAGCAACTGTCTGCGCGCCCCTCATTGAAGACAAGGAGCCCGAGACAGGCTGTATAAAGAGATTTAAAGCTGGCGCCCGGGGAGGTTGTGATTATGCAGGTTTAAAACAGTCAGCTTCTGGGGCCAATTTCATAAAACTGTTAAGTACAAAATTTTGCTAAGCATGACATTTCTGTCTGAATAAAAACACGTTTAACAACCAAATTTTCACGTGTTGTGTATCGCTTGAGATTGTTCGCTGATCATGAATATCAAATGGAATTTTCAATGGTGGTTTATTTTTTATTGGGTGAGACATTTTTGTGATAAGCAAATTTTTGTGCTTAACGGTTTTATGAAATTGGCCCCAAAACGGAACACGGGACTCCTACATACACACAACTCACACACACATAATCTACCAGTGGCGTAGACAGGTTCTCAGACCTGGGGGGTTGATCCTCTAGTTGGGTCGTACTTTGGTATTATATTGTGTACATGTCAATGGCGGTTCTACGGGGGGGGGGGGGGGGGGGGGTTGAACGGATCAAGAGGTCGTGCACATACGCACACACACCGAAGACCAGCAGCGTTCCTGGCAGTTCATCCTTGCGTTTCATCTCTCAAACGCATGTTGTATGCTTTTAACAATAATTAGATACTTTTTAACTGGCATACATTGCATGATTATACTTAAGTTTTAATTTTCCCACGACAGAAACCTGGGGGGGGGGGGGTTGTTTGTACACAACAACCCCCCCACCTAAAATTCTGGGGGGATGCAACCCCCTAACCCCCCCGCTATCTACGCCCCTGTAATCTACCCCTGCAAGATGTAGCTCAGCAAATAGGCCAGATATCCCTCAGCGAGCTCAACAAACCTTGGTATACTCTCTTGTTTCAGAAGAGACAGAAATAAAATAATGTTCCAAAGGGGTCAAATTAAAGCTTATTCCATTTCCTGCCTCTAAATCTAGCAATTTGAATTTCATTTATGATATGATTTTTTAAGATTTCATTTTAGAAGTTTGTCGCGCTTGATATAAACAGCGCCCTCCTCCGAGTTCCTCATGTCTTTAGGCTATACCGCATATTGATGGCGATGAAGCCAGAAGGGCGCCTTATCAGACCACCTTTCCAATAAATCAATTGTTCTATGATCTCAATTGTCATGGATTTGTTTAGCAAACGAACACAGACTTTGCGAAGTCTGTAATGGATATTTAACATTCTTGTTGGTTTATACAGCGAATTAAGTCTTTTTGGTTATGTGAAACCATGGAGCTATTTGTTTATAAGCTCCATGGTGAAGGAGGGAACAAGCCGGAACGGTGGGTCAGTGAATGCAGTAGGCAAACTTGTGTTCTCTCCTTGGGATTATGAGCTTCCAGCCTTCCAGACCATGTATTCAAGTGAAACAGTATGTCTAGACTGTCAAGCCACCTGTCATTGTGGGGCAAATACAACATTATCCACCGTGGCCTCCCGGGCTCGATTTCACAAAAGTCTAAGACAGATCGTAATATGCATATCAATCTAGTCATCAATTATCATGCGTAAATCTTTGTGAAATCGACCACCGGACAGCTATACATGTATACACAAGTTCAAACTCCCGGGAGCCAAAGAGAAGTATTATCAGCAACTATAGGCCTAACCGCCATGTCATGAATTACAGGTGATGGACCTTGTCGATTTATCAAGCTATGTTCAGGTTCTATCGATGATAGGTTGGATCCAACAGAATCCATACAAAAGAACCTTCAGTTTTCTATATACTGGGATCACTATTAAAACAAAAGTTGTATGTTGTTTACATTGCTCGTGAGCTCAGTCATCTTATGAAATTCATAATATCGCCCTTTTTTGTCATTACACTGGCTGAAAAATCAGCGGAGTAAACCTAGAGTGCGCTTTCGTTAAACAGGTATTATTTTTAAAAGAGAAATTGTAAGAATTCAACAATGACCTTTGTGCTCTGAATTTTTTTTTTTTTTTTTTTTGGGGGGGGGAAGTGATTTTGTTTGTTTTTCTTGTACATTCTTATATTTTTTTTCAGTTAAAGATGCATTTGAAATCGGAATGATAAACGCTTCAGGTAATTCAAACAATCAAATAAAGATATTTAATATATTGCCGTGCACGGGAACAATAATGTAAGCAGCTAGTGTTACAATAGCCAATAAAATAAGAGAAATATGCACCTGACTGATTATAGAAGGCACCAAACCATACGTGCATTTATTCTACTGTAATATGACAAGCATGAATACATTAATGACAAATGGAAAAATAATAAAGTGGCACATTAAGTTGTATTCAAGCCATTTCCAATCATCAAACATAATAATATTATTTGATGATTATTATGTAATGTCTGATTTAACATATCATGGTAAATTAGACATTACATAATTATCTGAGTAATTTTAAAAAGAAAATGCTTGGAGTTAGGAGGGCCTGACGTTTTTCGATCCTAGCCGGATCTTTATCGTAGGCTGAAGATCCTGCTAGGATCAAGACGCGTCAGGCCCTCCAAACTCCAAGCGTTTGATAAAATTTATTTCAGGTCATTATTTTTTGCTGATGAGCAGTTTGCAGCAGTTTATTACTTGTATTAATTTCAAAAATGCATAATTATCTTACATATACTATTTGATATAAAACAATAGTGAACTGCTTGATGGTAGTATCAGAATTGGTAGGCAGCCAAAACAGAAATCTTCACAGATTTACCTATAAACTTACATAGTAGAAACATACCGTTAAAAATTTTCCGCCTGAAATGGTGTATTTATCCAGAAATTAGTATAACAACCACCGGAAATATCTTTAATCTTTAACCAAAAAAAATCACTGTGAAAAGATTAAGAAAATTCCGTGGTTTTGTTTTCACTGTTTTCTCAAAACCTCGGCACCGTATGGGACTGGGAATATCACAGATGACTTTTACTGTATCTTTCTTGATATTTTTGCCCATGAATCTGCATTTCTTGGACAAAAACTAAAGTATGATATTACCTTTAAAAATATCACACATTGATTCTTTCTGGTGGATGGACACAGCGTTGTCAAGTGGTGCGCAAAAATATATATTATTTTCAATTTCTATGCTGTTGAACAAGGCATCATTAGCATAGCAACAGTGCATTTTAACAATTGCCCAAGTACAAGGGACCACATCCAGTATTGTCAACCTATACTTTATAATTGATGCATTTTACAGCGTATGATTATCAATAAGTGGTTAAAGGCAGGAGACTTAAAGAGTTACACAGGACAATAAATGGATATCCCATGTCAATACGCAAAACTTGTACAATCAAGTGAAACTGTAAAAAATCAACGAGTTAGCTGTTATGAGCCTACGTCACCATTGACGTGGGTAAAAAAGTCCCCAGTCAGTGATCCACCATGAAAAAGTATAATACATTTTCGTTTAACAATCGTTGGAATTAGATATTTGATTTACTACAACTCAATTGATGGATGAGTAGAAGTTGTTACAAAATACATGTAGTGTCACAGACCGACTAGCATGTGCCCAATTGACACTCGCATTTCTCTATGCAATCTACTTAGTTGAATTCGGATATATATTTGCGAATCCTGTTTGTATTTCTTTTAACAAAATCAACATAAGGCCGAGCAGGCACTAGACATTCATTGGGACTGTATATACTGTCCCAATGGATTAAATAAAGTTGAAGTCACATGCTTTTGTTCACAATATAAAATGAAACAAAAACTGCAATGTCTGGAATACAGCAACATCTAGAACAAAATAATTATTTTCCTTGTGCTAAACTAATTCACATTTCATATCTGCGTAAAACATTTTTAACAATGTGTTTTTCCAATGACTTAAAATTTATCCAGTCAGTTTTCCTTGTGGTTATTTGAGATATAACATGCTTTTCCAATTATAGCTTGCTGCTCTACAGCGTATATTATTCTTACACAAATTATTCAAATGTTAGCAAAACGATATTTTTATGGCTGTACATTTCAACAAGTGCGTGTTTAAATTAATATTCGATTTTCCATGTTCCATTATCAAGAGTGATATTTTCCAAGTCACAAAGTGGAGGTTACTTAAATTCCGTTTTAAAAATGGAAGATGACAACGGCCTTTAATGCTTCTGTGATATATTTTAAGTAAGGTTGGCAACTAAAAATAATATTGTGTTGTTGAATATTTGACAAACCATTGACATGTAAATCTTAAAAGTGATTATCATAATGCAACCGAAATAACATAGATAATTCCCATTTATCATACAACCGAAAAAACATAAAACATCATAACACTTATATACTCAATCTCCGTTTAGCCCTGAAGTAATTAGATTAATTTTGCTGCGTTGGATATTACGAAACTTTAAGATTAATCTTAGGATGAGCCGTCAGTATCACTATGGTGATTTGCATTGTGACATCACACTTTGCTTAGCAATTAAGATTGGTTCATGATTTAAGATTTTAGTGCTTGGTGAAATCAACCACAGATCTGATAAGATTAGGATCGACTCTTTATTTGCAATGAAAACCTCTTCACGACCCTTTCTTTCAAAATCTCTCTTATATTAAATTACAAAGAATTATTAGCAATCTCCATAAATTCTTGAAAGACTTTGGCAGTACAAAGTGGCCAAAACGTACAGAGAAACTAATTCCCCTATAAAAAGGGCATATTTACATGATACATTAAACATTTTGTGTTAATAGCAAAACATATTCCAATTATTTCATGATATAAAAACATTAATGAGCAAACATTATATTTTACAGAATATTGTCTAGTACATTTCTCGTACCTCTGTAAGCGAAAGTAACAATAAAGAGATGAGTTCACGTTCTAGATTATGCAGGAGCAGACCAAATTCCAATACTTCCAGCCTTTTTGGCTTTGGTACAACAAAATCAGGGGTGAACTTAAAGTAAAGTAGAGTAGAGAAACGTATTTCTTCTTTCCTTTGAACCTTGACATTTATACACATTCAAGAGTATCAACCAAAGATAAACGTAAATATTACTATCAGAAACATAGCAAAACATGCGGTAGACTTGAACCAGTGTGACAGATTTATTTATCGAGTGCTACAGTTATCATTCAGCTACTGACACACGTGAGGTTTTATGTCATTCACAGCATCGATCAAATAAAAATGCAATAACAATAATTATTTGCGGATTTAATTGAAACTTAATACAGTATAACGATCACTATGTAGAAAACCTGAAATTAAATATAATTATATTCAAGGAGGAAAGAGAAAGAAAACAGTTTCAAAATGTTCTTCCGTTTTGCCGAGATGAAGGAGAAGCATTATTCGATTTTTCCTTTCTTACTTTTTCACACGATATACTACTGAACGAGGCTAAAACTGCACAGAAGTTCCAAGTATGGTGGGTCAGACAAAGTGCCATTCTGTGGCATTATTATTCCAAAGGATATTTTCCTATCATTTTTCTTTCTTTAATCAATCAATCCCTTTCAAGAATGTTCGAAGGGCAAAAACTGAAGAAAAAAATAATAATATAAAAAAGATAATAATTAAGGATCCTTCTCAAATGAAATTGTACAAAACATTTTATTTTACCGATCAACGGTGTTTCGTATATGTTTACCACGAAAGCTTAAACTTTGCATTGAATTAGATGTTCCGTATAAGTGTGACAATGGATTAGTTTATCCTTTTCTATTTTCTCGCAGAGTCAGACATACATGATACAACTACCAACTTCACGACCTCAGAGGTGTTTGTGAGAAGAAACATGTGCCTCCCAGGAAAGGTTACTTTCTTGAAATTGTGCTTCCTTGATTTCTGCACCTCCCAGCCTTTGAGTAGATCTGGAGGTACAAACTCATCCTGCCTCCCACCAAAGGCAGTGATGTCACATGGCAACGGTTTCCTTGGAGTGTACTTGTAGGCCTTAAGTATTTCGACTGCAGCTTCGATACATGGTATTAACCTTCGCATAAGTGCGACGTTCGAGAGAGCACTGTCATCCAGAAAAGTAAACCTGACGTTTTCTTCCCTGACCACATTGGCAAACAGCTTGGGTTGTCTGACCAAGGTTTTCTTCAACCGGGCAAAGGTTGCAGTCCCAACTTGAAGTTCCTCCGGGTGGGGATATGGGTTTGATGGAGGGTACCATGCGCTCACAAACAAATGGCGGGGACACATGTCATTTTCAGCCATTAAAAGGTGAGCAACTTCAAAGGCGATCAAACTACCCATGCTATGAGCGAAGAATACAAAGGGCCTGTCTGAGACACGAGTGACAATCTCTTCGTGGATGAGTCGTGCTATATCTTCCATCTTTGTCAACGGTGGCTCGTCTTCACGCCCTTCCCAACCAGGCAGTTGAACCATCAGTAGTTGGATGCCATACTGAAGCAAAGGTTGGATCCATGGGGCAAACAATGATGGTCCCGCGCCGTTGGAGGGAAAACACACCATTCTAACACCAACTGACTTCGGAGATTCACCTTCAATAACGACTTGTGACTGCTTTGAAGTCCCCCCGTCTCTACCTTCCGACCTTGAAGTTGGTGCTGAATCTACCTTTGCCAACATGCTGCTTGTTATCTTCTTTGAAAGCTCCTGGATTGAGTTCTTATCATTCAGTAAGTCCACGGCCCCTACAGTGACCTCGAACGTCTGATTGATCAACTGGCTGAGCTCTGAGGCCATGAGAGAATCTAAGCCCAGAGACATGGGGGAAGCATCATGACGAACTTCATCCGAGATTCCAAGCTGTTGGCTGAGGAGTTCAGTTAGTGTCTTTGCGATAATTTCTCGAGCTTTCGGAAAAGGAAGTTTGATGATGGACTGGATCAGGCTGTCAGAGGTCGATGACTGAAACACGTCCCTGTCATAGAATATGCCTTTCATCAGCGATATCCTTCCATACTTCTCCCTGAAGTGCTCTGTGAAAAGACGTCGGTGCTTCTCTGCATATATCTTGGTATTGAACGGACCGGTAATACCCAGCAGTGGTTGTCGGACTGACAATGCACTGCCGATAAAACAGAGGGCTTCTTCAGGTCCTATGCTACCCATGCCCCTCTTTTCAAACTTTGAAACTAGCCCTCTACGCTCCGCAAACCCTACATCTTTTATCACACCCATTTGTAGTGCTTTTGCCGGGAGACCCAGTGTATGTCGATACTGAGCGAGTGCGTTCAGGAACACGTTGGCAGCGCAGTAGCCACCCTGACCGGAATTACCCATCAGTGACACAATGGAAGATATCAAAACGAAGTGGTCAAGATGAATACCAAGCTTCAGAGTGAGCTGGTGCAGAAGAAGACCTCCGTAAGCCTTGGGAGCCATGACACCATTCCAGGAGTCAGCAGTCATGTCCTGAAGAAGAGCGTCACTGAAGGATGCGGCACAATGGAATATGACTTTGAGAGGAGGCCAACCTTGTTGACATTTACTCATTTTTTCCAATCCTCGTTCCACATCTGCGGCATTTGACATATCCATCCGGATATGTTCAACTTGTGCACCAACCTTTGCAGCTTTCTGAATGACAGTTTTCAACTCATCATTTACCCCTCGTCTCGAACCAGTGTAGATATACAAAGCTCCTCTGGATACCAACCATTCAAGCAATCTGAGACCAAACCCCGTACTTCCGCCAGTGATGAAATACGCAGCATTTTTGTCAGCCACAAAATCATCTTCTTCCAGGGAGATTGGTAAGAGAAGTTCTTCTGTGTCTACTTCAGTGACTTCCCCTTCAAAGATTTCAACATTCGGGGTAGCTAGAGCGGATAAACCCTTGTTGTTTTCAGGGGGACATGTTAACTGACGTCCGGTGCACTTCGAGTTGAACATCTTCAAGAGATTTGAAAGTATGTTTGGGACCTCAGACGGTGCTAATCCCTTAATTATGGAGGTAAAATGGTCATCGAAAATTAATGTCTTCATCCGTGGAGGGAGAGTATGAAGCCTGGTTTCTTGTTGCTGTCTTTGCATAATCACAACAAAGCCATTTCGTCTCATCTTTGGAAGCACTGAGTGCAGGGTTCTGTTTAAGACTGAAGACTTGACGGAAAGGAAAAGTACATCAACTGATCCCTCAGCCACCTCGGTTAAGTAGCTGCAACCAATTTGCAGCTGTTCCACGCCTTCATCTTCATGACCTTCTTTTAGAAGAATTGTCTCCGCTCCCAGTTTACTTGCATAGTGGACCGTTGAAAGATTGGCCCTGTCCAAAGAATCTAGCTTGAAAAGGAGACGCATTCCACCGGAAACAGGAAGCGCTTGACCGAAAAAGACGGCTGATGGAAAGTAATCTGTCACAATGCTGACAGCTTCTGCACTCGTGAGACACTGAGGTACATCTATCAAATCGGTGGAGGTTGATGACATGTACTTCAGAACCTCGGTACTCGTTCCGAGACCTAATTTCCTCATTTCTCTATCTGACCCACGTTCTGGTTTAGTGCATCCTGCATATACGCAAACGGGTAAGACGTCGTCCCCATCAGACTCCAGCTGTTTCCAGATGTGGAATGCTTCAACCTTCACTCGAATTGTCTCAGCGGTAGGACCGGATGATTTCTCCTCAGGCATTTTCTTTATGAGTACACGATTGCTACCAGAAACCCTCTGTACAGACCAATCACTTCTTGGTACGAATCCGGGGGCCTTTGATACACCAGCCACCATCAGCCGAGGCGACAGAACTTCCCATTTCTGGCCGTCTGTTCCAACTGTGGACAGTTGTCGGACAGCCAGAACATTCTCATTGTGCCAGAAGTAGTCGTTCGTGATCATCCTCAAGGCTATTTCGGCGCATTCTAAACTGCTTGCTGTGGTCGGTAGGTCGACGTTGAAAAATCTGATCGACGGCTCTTCGTGAGTGAGAGTCATTCCAAAAGTGGCCTGGCTTGCTGCGAAAGGGTCGACCATGTCCCCTTCTTTTGCATGGTGTGCTCCCCTGCTGACGAGCAGCAATTTCGCCTTCAGCCCTTCAGATTGAAGAGCCTTGCAGAGGGAATAGAAAGAGATAGGCCCTCTTTTTTGGAATTCCTCAAAATCATATCGTGACATGACTGAGCCATGATTCAGGGTCGGCGGAAGTCCCACTTGCATCAAGACAAGAGTTGTGTCCCTTTCCTGATCGTCAGAGAACAAGTCCACGACATCATGAACTACATCTGATTCACCTGAGACATCTAAGACTGATGTAGGCACGCTGGCGTTTGTCATCAAGGAGTGTGCTAATAAAGAACTTGCTTCTGTTTTATCGGGGTAAATGACCAGCCTTTGTGCGGGAACAGAATAATTGTCCGGCTTCTCTTCAACTTCCAATGAACTCACCTTATCCCAAGAAGTACTCCAGATTTCTGGCTCTACTTTGTCATCTTGAAATGATTCGAAAACAAGCCCACGAACTGAACAGAAGATGATATTTGTCTCTGCGTCTACCACATCAATGTCGCAGTAGGAATTGGTCGCCCTTGAATGGATAAAAATACGTGACGGCGTTGGGCTGAAAAGCGTGAACCTTTTGATGCTTTTGGGGACTCGGTAAACACGATGCACATTTTTTCCAGGCTCTGAGGCACCGAACAGCAAAACAGCATAGGTCTGCAGGACACTGTCCATATAGGCCGGATGATACAAGTACCTCTGAAAATCCCTCTGAACACTCAAAGGAGCCTCTGAACACAGTAAACTCTCTCTGAAATCATCTGAAATCAAACAGGATTGGACTCCTCTGAAGGTAGGGCCCAGCTGGAATCCAGCCTCTTCTGCAAGTCTGAAAAACTCCTCCCTTGATTTGGTGTGAACACACCTTTGTTTGATGCTTTCAATATCGGCTGTTTGCTTGGAAGGCCCACATTCGGCAGGACCAACCTCACATGCAGATATGATGTTCGCATGACAATGCTGTGTCCACTTACCTCGTGACTCGTCGTGGCTTCTGAGCGTGAACAGACTTTGTTCTGGTGTCTTCTCCTCAACCGTTGACTCCAAGCATCCCTCGGCATTCGGGGCGAACATGAAGCGGTCAAACGTCAGACCAGTGAGGGTGAGCGGATATTGGTTGCCGTTTATGGACGCAGCTGCAGCTAGTGCAGTTTCGGTGTAAGCCGCAGCAGGCACAACCACTGCACCTTGAAGCACATGATCTTTAACCCATGGTACCGTGGAGGCGTCCAAATCGGACCGCCATATCTTCACCGGGCTTTCGCTGAGATAGAAACTTTCTCTTTGCTTACCAAGTAACGGATGCTGACCCTTCTCAGCCGGAAAAAGAAAGTTCTCCCTCGCATCCAAGGTGACGTTTGAGCATCTTTCTCTCTGCCATGGGTAGCTTGGAGTCGAAACGACATGGCGACCAGTGAAACTGGAGAATATATCGAAGTCGGTTGCTATGCCATTTACATGTAGCTTAATTTGACACATCAACAGATTTTCCTGATCCTTAGCTGTTGTGTTGGTATCTCGTGGTCGTAGTAATGAGGCAGTGGAAAGGAAACTGCCATCCGAGCTCTGAAATTCTGCAAATGTGTCATTCAGCGCTGGCAGAAGGGATGAGTGGGGACCTACCTCCACAAAGACTCTGTTGCCATCCATTGCAAGATTCTTCAGTGCCTTCATGAAGGAGACCTTTTGGCGAATGTTCTGGAACCAATACTCAGGTGAGTTTGCTTCCTCTGCAGTTAGATACCTGCCAGTAACGGTAGACATCATCGGAATGGCGGTGCTTCTTTCCGGGGTGACCTCTGATTTCAGGAACTTTCCTACCTTTTTCAGAAAGGGCTTCTTCACCACATCCTGTTGTTTGCTGTGGAAAGCATTATTTACCTTCAAAACAACACATTTGATCTCTTCTGTCTTTAACTCGTTTACAAAACCATCCACCTCAGCGCCATTACCTGAAAACACAATCTGAGATGGACTGTTGACAGCTGCCACATCAAGCAGTTGCCCATGCTGACTGTCACGGGCCAGTTGGATGGCTGCTTCCACGTTGTGCAGAACAGCAACCATCTTCCCAGATCCACTGGTCTTGCGAAGTTCTCTCCCTCTGCGGTAGATGAGTTTCACCGCTTGTTCCAGACTGAGAAGTCCCGCTGCGTGGGCTGCTGCAACCTCTCCAACGCTGTGCCCAACCACGGCGTCTGGTACCACTCCACGCGCCTTCCACAGGTCAACAAGGCCAATGGCAACAGCACAGAGACATGGCTGACTGATTTCTGCGAAACAAAATTTCAAAAAAATGAACCAGCTTTGATAAGCACTGTTTTGATGAAGATTTTTGATTCCATATCGAAATATTCCAGCTTCCAAATACTTTACCTGTTTGGTTAATCTTGTCTCGATCTTTTTCTTCTGACAGCATTCTGACTAAGGACCACTTTGCTCCACAGTTCTGCAGCACTGTATCGATATTCTGTAACGAAGGGAACATAATTCTTTAGATTGTTATAGATACAATTTTTTTTTGGGGGGGGGGAGGAAGAGGCTCCGATCTGGTTTTAGAATATTAGCCTTTAAAGACTTGGTGTTTTGGAAGTAACAACGTTTTGTGAAATTTGTTAAATGTTTTCGTGAGATGTCTTGCTCACCTTCATTTTAGACATGAAGACAGGCTCTGTGTCCATGAGTTCCCTTGCCATGCCCCACCACTGTGTACCCATGCCAGAAAACACGAATACAATTGGTCGAGAAGAGCCGCTGGCCGACGGAGCTACGCCTTCAACGCATCGTGCCGTTGAGTCGTTGTTGAGTTTCAGTTGCAGCTGATGAAAAGCGTCTTCTCTGGAGTAAACGGGAAAGCCGATGCGGTATGGATGCTGCTCTAACCGAGAGGTTGACATGTACAGCAATGAGTTGAACTGAATGTCTGTCAGCGGAACAACTGCCAAGAATTCCGCCCAATCTTTGATTCTCTGGTGCAGAGCTGCAGGGCTTGCTGCTGATAGAAGCAAGCAACTAATTAAAGAGTCTGTTGCTTTTGCTGTGGCGTTCCCATTGACCATCTTAATTGGTGGCCCTTCTAGGATGACGTTTGCGTTCGCTCCTCCAAATCCAAACGAGCTGCAACAAGCCACTTTTTTCTTGCTGCTGTCTGGCCACTGGGTTAGTTTCGTGGGAACATGGATTTGGAGATCCTCAAAGTTGACGTTTTTGTTCGGAGCCTTAAAATGCACGACTGGTGGTATCTTCTTCCGATAGAGACACAATGCTACCTTAATAACGCCTGCTACTCCAGCTGCACCTTCTGAGTGGCCTAGATTAGACTTAACGGAGCCAATGTAGAGTGGAGGGTCACTGGATCCGCGTTGTTTTCCCAAGACCTCACCCAATGCACCAGCCTCAGTTGTATCACCAACTCGTGTTCCCGTTCCATGCGCCTCTGCGTAGACTATCTGGTGGGGATGCACGCCAGCGTTCTGACAAGCCGTCTTGACCAAACTTATTTGGGCATCGTAGCTTGGGTTTGCGATCCCAGGGGTGCGACCATCATTACTTAGAGCGCCTCCTCTCAAGACTGCGTAGATACGATCTCTGCTTCGCAGTGCTTCCTTCAAAGGTTTCAAAACAAGAACACCTGCGCCTTCGCTGCGGGAATATCCATCAGCTGCTTGGTCAAAACTTTTACATTTCCCGTCTCCGGCAAGCATGCCAGCCTGGCAAAACCCGATTGTGCACGAAGGCGTGAGAATGAGGTTCACTCCTCCTGCTACAGCCATGGAGCACGATTTTTGTTTAAGTGCTTCACATGCCAGGTGAATCGAATAGAGGGATGACGAACATGCAGTGTCCACGGAAAAACTGGGGCCGCGGAGGTCAAACTCATAGGAGATGCGATTAGCCACCATGCAGGAGTTGGTACCAGAATTGCTGTACTGGTTCATGTTGTGGAATGGTTTGCAGGCAAAAAGGGTATACTCTTGTGCCGTCACGCCCATGTAGACACCTGTCTGAGATCCTCTTATGGAGGACGGAGGCATCCCGGCATTTTCTAGCGCTTCCCATGTTACCTCAAGGAGTAATCGCACTTGAGGATCGAGATGGGCTGCCTCGTCTAGAATTAAGAAAAAAAGGAACAAAGCAAAAATAAATCAATTTGACCTCTAAATGGTCCGACCATAAACGCATAAAAGATCCATGGAGCAAAACGTCAATGAGGGTTACACCTACGGTGTATAAAACTTCCACCCCCATCCCACTTCATCAGTCATAAATACGTCACTGTGCGCATGAAGAAACAAAAATCATAACTAAATACTCCCCTTTTATCACCAGTGAATTTTAAAGCAAAACAAAAAGTTAATGATGCTGCTGTACTAAAGAAGTGATTTTTGGTTTAAGGTCACTAGGTCAACCTTTTTCCATACTAAAACACTGACTTTATTGACGGTACCAATTAAGATGAAGAAGGCCTAGGCAGCAAACATTCGTACCAACGCCAATGCCCTAGTGTCACCTATATCGAATGCAGAGGCGGTTGTGCATGGCTATAGCCCCCCCCCCCCCTCCAAGGAAATAAATGAATACAATAGATAAATAATAATTGTGTCTACTCCCCCCCCCAAAAAAAAAACACACAAAGGAAAAACAACGTGCTGGAAAATACTGCATGTGTTTAGTTATTACGTGCCAATTACTTGAAAAACACGCTGTTTGGTTATATGTTTCTTTTCCAGTACTCCTAAAAGCAGCAGAATCCAGTGTTAGAAGATGACGTCACGTGCTTTGCTACCCCCCCCCCCTTCCCCACACGTTAAACATATTCGCTCTAGAATTAAGAACCGCGCCTGGTCGAATGTAGGTCGATAGCTTTATAGTAAGTAACAGTATAAACTTTCCAAAGTATGGTGCAGGGTAGGTAATGATAAAAACCAGCAACGTTATTATCAAATAAGAAAAGAGAGAAAATGAATTTGAAAGCCCCTTCAAAACGGATGCTTAACTTGTCTACAGCAATCTAGGCATAATATTAACGTGCCAAAATGCCAACAAATGTTGTTACGTTATTCATAATTACACAAAATAAATAGCGATTTCAATAACATTTTCACCTGGTTGACAGTTCTCAGACTTCAAAAAATCACAACTAATGAAGTATTATACCACATCTTTGTTAAGCTGAACAAGGAACATATTTTTCATTGAACTGGGATTTGTCCACATGTAAAAGGCGCCACAATACTTTTTATAACATTTCTTTTCTACCCTATATTTTTACTACTTCGATTCGTAAGCTTTACCGTCATTCGGGCTCTCTACGGTACTATGTAATTTACAGCATTGACAAATACCAACATTAGCTGCCCATGGGGGTGACATGACAAACAGGTCACGTCTGGAAGGTATCGGGGGAATTTGTGCACGTGAGAATATTTTTGTCTTTGAATGGTGGCACGTTGCAACAACCTAATGAGATCTATGAGGGAACCTCCATGGGTCATGGCCCCACATGCAGCGCAGGGTGCCCATTGAGGCCTTTTCACACGACGCAAAAAAAGAGCTCTCATGGTTGCGAAATTTTGACCGAATTCCAGACCCATGAGAGAATGTCTCAATGGTTGAGTTTTTTTTAGCGTCGTGTGAAAAGGCCTTTGGTCTCCCAGACACATTCTTGCCAGTGATTGGTTGTTGGGGTAGGCCTACTGTGAGCCGAGGTATGTTACTGAATGGAGAGGTTTGTGACCACGAAGTTGAAGTCTTAAGTAGTAGACAATGTCAGTTGTAGGCATACAGTGTAAATTTAAAACCATTTTAGTTTTGGTGGTACATGTAGTAGATTGTTGGACTAAAAGAAAATTGTTGTAGGTTGAAATTCGACTTTTAATTGATCAATATTATGTGGGGAACGAATGCAAACCACACCCACAATAGGTACAATAACAATAATATAGGCTTCTTAAAATTAGGGGAGGATTAAAAAAACTAAAATACGTCGTGATTTTTGTGGGATAAAGGTAATTTGAAATGTATGTGTGATTAGAAATACTATTGTTCAAATGCGTATACATGTACACCAGTCCTGTCCTGCTGAGTGTCAATCAGTGTTTGTACGTATCAACTCTATAGTTCCAATTAGATTTCCTAATTCCGCATACAAATTGTAATATAACCTTGGTAACGATCGAACAATAGTAACCCAAGCAACATGTGCACAAAGATGAAGCTTCTAATATAGGTATCGTGGAAGATTTCCACAACCAACGTTTCATAAGAGCAATTGGTACAGCGTTTTATTTTCCCATTTTAGCTGGTCAAGTTGTATACATTCAATTTGATTCGATTTTCTTCGCTGCTTTTTACTTGAGGCTCCCTGTATACCATCCCATTTATAGTACTTATGAAAATGATAACTAATATCAACACGGTTCTAAATAAACCTTAAAGGTAGTTTCATACTTTGGTAAGAAACCAAAACAGAAATGTTCACAGATTCACGTATAACTTACAGGGTATGAAGATGGTGGTGGTGAAACATACCGTTAAAATGTTTCCGCCTGAAATGGTGTATTTATCCAGAAATGGATAAAACGACGACCGAAAATCTTTTGGATCTTTTAAAAGATCTTTTAAAAGATCAAAAATAAAAGAGAAAATACTTAAGAAATATTGTGGCTGGTTTTCACTGTTTTCTCAAAACGTGGGGACCGTATAGAACTGAAATTTTCACAGATGACTGTTCTGTATCTGTCTTGATATTTTTGCCCATGAATCTGTATTTATTTGATAAATTCTTTAAGAATGTGTCAAAGTATCAAACAACAAAGAATGATGGCTACATTCAATAAACATTTCTTCACTTCTGTTCACGGGGATAAGAGGGACATTATACTTAATACCAATGGCACTTTTAATGGTAGTTTAATACTTTGGTTTTTGTCAAAGAAATGCAGTTTCATGGGCAAAAATATAAGGGAGGATACAGTAACTTACAGTCATCTATGAAATTTTCAGTCGCATACGGTTCCCACATTCTGGAAAAACAGTGAAAAACGCCAACGGTATTTTGTTTAATCTTTTCACCGTAATTTTGTTGATCTTCCGAAGATAAAAATTGTTTTTGGTCATTGGGTTTCCTCTTTTCTGGATAAATACAGCATTTTAGGCATGTTTGTACCATCACTATCTTTGTACCCGGTAAGTTATAGGTGAATATGTGGAGATTTCTGTTTCGGTATGCTTACCCACCAAAGTATAATACCAAGACACCAAAGTAATAAGTGTTTGGTTAACATTGTATATATAGATCGAACACTAAAAACGTTCTTACACATAATATCGCGTTAAATTAAAACCAGTTTTTCTTACATCCTATACCTGATATATGCAAATATGTAAAATAAGCATTTTACGGGCGGGCTCAGGCTGACCGCTGAGGTGGTGCCTCTGATTTTTCTAGAAAAAAATATTGTGTTTGACATGTTCAAAGCCACATGATGTAGTTTGGCAAACAAAGTTAAACAATCCTTTGCAGTTCGGATTGGCTTTTACCCTTAATATAAGTTCAATGTGCCCACCATGATAAGGCCGAAAAAAAAAATTGTTGTGTTGCCCTCAACTGGAAAAATTTAAATTTTGGGTCGGTCGGTCGATTTTTTTTTTTTTTTTTGGCAGACTTTCAAACATTTAAGAATAAATACAGGATGTATGGTCACCAGGGCTTATAAATCAATGGTCTTGGGTCGTTTTGAGGAGACATGCTTTTTTACTGCAAAATCTTACATTTTCTGTCAAAAATTTATACTTTATAGTTTTTATACTTTAAAGGACTCAGAGAAAAAAAAAAGAAAAAAAAATCACGACCCAAAGTTTTGGCATTTTATGGTCGGTCGCTGAGGGCAACAAAACAATTTTTGTTTACCTACATAATTATTACAGTATGTAACTATTGATGATACATACAGACCATTTAAAGGTATAATACATGATTGGTAAAGTTCACAGAGCAGCACTAACACTTTGTCTGATCAAACATGTGCATGAAATAATAAACCTGAGAAAATCTGAGCTCAATCGGATATCAGAGTCACGAGAAAAAAGCGAAAAACCGACTCAATTTTTCTTTTAAGAAATAAAGAATGGTTTTGATCTTACTCCGATATCAAAACTGTTTTCGGTCTTTGTTTTACTACTTTCGGGATAAATACACCATTTCAGGCGGAAATATTTTAACGCTATGTTTCTACCAGCACCATCGTCATACCTTGAAAGTTATAGGTAAATATGTGAACATTTCTGTTTGGGAATGTTACCAATCCTGTACTGTACCTTTAATACATAACTTATTGCGAATAATAGTAATCACACAGACTCATCAAGTAAAAAGAAGTGAAACTTTGTACTCACCCGGTGGCATCTTGAAGAACTGTCTGTCGAACATGTACGGGTCTTGGTCGATGTATCCACCATTTTGGATGTACATCTTGCCTGGCGTCTTCTCTCCAGGGCTTAAGAAGTAGCTGGCATCAAAGCGGTCTGGCGGTGACGGCGTGGTGCAATCCAGACCTTTGATCAACATCTCCCAGAACTTGCTGACGTCATTGACCCCTCTGCCATAGCGACAGCCGATGCCAACAATGGCAACCTTTTCCATGTGGAGGGAATCGTCCTCCTCCATTGCCGAGATCAGTGGCTTGCTTATTTTTCCGCTGCAAAACAAATAATAAGAAATGTTAAACACCAGTGTACACATTTATACAGCAAAATAGCGAGAATCTTAGTTTCTTGGGTTTCTTCATGGGTTATTTGTATAAAACTGCGTCACTGATGGGCATACGTACAACTGGCTCATTATGAGACTAATTCATGTTTATGCACTGGTTCTACGACCTATAGTATTTCACTGCACAAATGTACCGTCATAAGTGGCGTATAAATTTATTTTGGGATGAACAACATTTGTCTACCTTTGGCAACGTTTGAACGGCCTGCCCACCTGTACCTGTCTTTTAAATGTTAAGCTTGGTTTTTCTCACGGGCCCTCAAAGGTATACGTCGGTGGGTGAGCCTATCGTTGAATGATTCAATATGAAAACAATATTTCCATAAATGAAAGGAGATTGTGAATGAACGTTCTTGTCATGCGGCCTGGGGTCGAGTTCACGAAGCCCAACGATCAATCGTAATTCGAATTACGAAGGATAACCCATCGTATCCTACGTCTGCAAAGCAGCATAAGTCATACGACTGATACATGTAGTAGGTTACGATGACTTTGGTGAAATCGACCTCAGGAGTGGAATCAACACTCACCTCATGATCAATTAATATCGAAGCAATCGATTCTTTCCGGACTTGGCTTGTCGATGTCGGATCGAGTAACTTTGCTGGTTTCAAACTCAATGTGAAAATGACTCGTGTTTCCTTTTGGGAACTGCTGGAGCTTCTTATATATGGCTCAAAGTGATGTGTAACCAAGGCAATGTGCGTGACCGTCCAGAAGCCCGTGGCGCATGCGCGTGGCCGATTTCCCTTTAAAACACCTGACATGCGTGCTTGCCATATAATGCAGACACTCCCAGGATGCCAAAAAAGTGTGGACACCCCTTTTCCTAATGGGAGACTTTGGAGAACCGGTCTTTAAGTCAACAGCGCACGCGCGCGCAAAACAATAATAATAATAATCTAACCCTATGATTGTCTCTCATGTGTTTGCTCAACTTTAAAACAACACATGACTGAAATAATGCATCCCAGTACGATGACAGCATTCTGATTGGTCGAGAAAACGTCACGTGTCATGTTCCTGCTTATGATACATTATGCATCCCATGTACAAACATCACGTGCCCACAACACAGAGTGACAGGGTTTAAACAAAAGCCTGCTCGTGTACCTTCAGGTGCTGAGACATCGGACGAAAACGGTTATTGACGATTTTAAAATGATGTTGGTACATCCATGAGACCTGATCCAGAGTAATTGTGTCAGAACTAGAAAATTGAAACCGTCTGAAGTGTGAAATTGCAAACAGCTTAGCCTTGTGTAGATTTAGAACAGTCAGCATTGCTTTGTCAAAATGGCGTTTGACTGCATTGAGAGGGCACTGAAATCCCTGTTTAGCAGCTACGGTGCTTTCATCGCTAGACACCCGTTGCCATTTCTGCTCTTGCCGCTTTTGCTGGCCGGGGGACTGGGTGCTGGAATGATGTTCCTGACGGAGGAACAGAGCGTGGAGAATCTGTACACGCCTGAAAATGGTCGGGCGAAAACAGACCGGCAAACCGTGGAGGATTTGTTCCATGAGCAGGGCCGCCACAACGACACTCTAGTGACCCATCTGTCCAGGCTTGGCCGGGCAGGCAGCACGATCATACGGCGGACTGATGGTGGCAACATCTTGGAGCAATCGGCCATGCAGGACATTTTCAATCTTCACGAGCAGATAATGAACATCACCATTCTCCACGATGGAGATGAATATACATTCTCCGAACTTTGCATCGAGTGGAATGGCGTCTGCAATGAAAATTTTATTTTGGCCGTGTACGATTACAATTCGTCTAATGTGGCGACAACCGATTTGACCTACCCCCTGCACACATCAGAAAATGGCAACACTTATTTCCTTGGCGGTGGACTTGGTGGGGTTGACTTTAAGTTTGGTTCGTCTGACGAGATACTATCGGCCGAGGCGATCCAGCTCTCGTACTTTCTCCGATTTAATGATAGTGACGATGACCAACGGAGCGCCCTGTGGGAGGATCAATTTCTGGAAGTGGTAGAGACATTCAACTCATCAGAGCTTACGCTAACACGTGAAGTTTCCTCCACACTCGAGACAGAGCTGGATAAAGCAAGCTCCAATGTCGTCAAGGACTTCAGCATTACATTCACCGTCCTGATTCAGTTCAGCATCTGGTCTTGTGTGATGTTCGACTGGGTGCGAAACAAGCCGTTGCTCGCTGGTTGCGGCGTGATATCGGCTGGTCTGGCTGTGCTTTCGTCTTTCGGCCTCATGAGCTACATTGGCATCCCTTACATCAACGTTGTGGGTTCGGCACCATTTCTTGTTCTCGGTGAGTTCACATAAAGTGTTGTCTGTTTTTGCAATTTGAAATCTTAGGGTTAACAGTAGAATGAATTCATACAGCATTGATAATTTTCTGGATTTCCAGTCATGAGTATTACTTGAACACATTACAGATTGAAACGACCTCTGGATTTGTTTCAAGCACAGGGCTAAAGGTCATGACATAAGCATGTACGAGCACCCCCTTGGAAACAAGCACACCTTATGATAATTAGGACATTAATGCTTGCCATGTGGAATGCTATTACTAACAGCCACAAGTCCTCACAATGTAGTCTGGTACGAAAGTTCACCCAACCGGAAACCTTTTCTCCCACTTGGCAAGTTCAAGTCACTGAAACTACGATTGTCAAATTGTAATTCATTTTTAGACAAGCATTTGGTTCCCATCGTTCCGTGAAAAGAATGTAAAGCCTACTGCCAAAGACATTCAAGTTCCCAGTAACAACTTGATCGTGTTAAAGGTATATTACAAGATTGGTAAAGGTCACAGAACTGCACTCATACTTTGTCTGATCCAGTGTACAGATGAAATGATAAACCTGTGAAAATATGAGCCCAATCGGACATCTGAGTCACGAGAAAATAGCGAAAACAAGCCTCATCTTTTTTTTATAAAACATAAATAATGGTTTTGACCTTACCACGGGAAACTGTTTTGGTCTTTGTTTCACTATTATTTCTGTTTCGGTATGTTACCAATCATGTATTGTACTTTAAGTAATCTAAATTAAATATGGCTTCGGGCGAATATGTTTCATGTTATCCTTGTACACCAGCACACACCTGTCACACCACACTATTTCAAACAAAATGCAGTTTTTTTTAAACCCTTGTTTGACCCAACATTTTGAGGAAAGACGGCAATGCTGAACGGTTTATTGTCTCCCTGACGAGTTTTTTTAAAATACAATTTGTACTGCGATGATAATTAAAGGTTTCCTTCAATTTCTTTTTTTCAGTCAGGTTATTTTATTGCCTTCATACATAGAATTTACTGACAGTAGTGAATGGCAAGTCTTCTTTTGGTTTCAAACCAGCATTTGGTTTTCCTTTGAATGGATTTGCAAAATGGGGGATTTTCATGCATGCTCATGTAGGGAACCACCATCAAAAATATAATGAAAAAACATAAAATTTGACCCAAACTTGACCCACAGAAATGGCTTTGCGAAAAAGATTACACCACCGGTTGAGTGAAAGGAACATATTCAGCACAAAAAACCCATTAAGGAGGAAAATATCTGAAAACCTGACAACCTCAACATTTTATGCACAAATCAATTGGGTTACTGCTCTCATTTACCTAGATGACATCACAGTTTTGTTCATGAATATGGACATTGTAATTAGCATACAAACCAAAAAATTGTTGTTAACCATGACACAGTTGTGGAAGTGGGTAAAATCAGTGACAGTTCTTGACCTGAAACGTTGTAGAAATAACTATCTTTGCAGTAGCTAAGGTTGTCTTTATTCATTTTTATTTTTTTTTATTTTGTAAGGATGATTGCCTTGTATGATGGGTCTATTAATAATCATTACATTATCATGAATGTGCGTAGATGCAAATGAGTCTAGTGCACGTTGATCCTGTCAACGGCTTTTCTTATATAGACAACACAGAGTGCACTTCAACCAACGCATTATATATGATAATCAGTGTCAATCACGAGACATTCTATAGAATGTTGTTATTCGGGATATTATTTGCTATATAACCCATAGTGTAAAACCCATAGAATCTGCACCTGTTCAATTGAATAATATTGCATTTTTACTCGCCATTGTTGTCAGTGTTTTTTCTTCCAATTAAGCCACAACCAATTATTTTATTAGCGTGAAACAGTAGATGTCAGTCCTTTGACCCGTGTATCTCTCTAACCTTTGACATGTGTAACAATAACTATTATTATGTCTTTAACACGTTATGAAATACGGTGCCGTATTTCGGGGGTCGCATGTTAGAATCCCGCTCAAGTCAATTTTTGTTTGTCAACTTTTCAATGTTATTAAATTACGTAAGCAGACACCATCGTTGCTGATAACGCATTTCACATTTACTGGCAATATCATATTAAACAAAACAATCACTAAGGAGCACACCGCCTTCTATTTTTTTTAAATTCAGTTTTAGTCTGGACTACTTAGTGAATCACAAGATCAAAGGAAAAAATTATGAGAATTATGAAAATGTGGCGCGTGACCCCACTCAAGTGATGTGATGTCTTTGCAGCATCAAATACCAAAAGCAAACAACATGTACTAAACAAAAAGGTGGAGGGAAAACGTGCGCCTCGCACGATACAGGATTGCCAGATTGGCCACGTAGTCCAGCCATGATTCAGATGTTAATCATGATAGTGATAATTGCTTGTGGTATTTCAGCCACCTGTGCCTGAAGACACAAGGAGATGTCGTCCGCCATTTTGTTTTTGTTTTTCTCGAAATAAAAAAAAAAAGTAACGATTTCTACCATTATTTGTTTTATTTTTTAGAGCAAGAGGTGCCTAATAAAAAAGATGTGTCCTTTGAAGTTAAAGGTTTTATTTCATGCTGTTGTTTCTCTCTGTTTTCTATTTTTCTTTTTAATTGTACATGCAGGTATCGGAGTGGATGACATGTTTATTATGGTGTCGGCATGGCGACAGACTGACGTCAGACTGTCCGCCGAAGAGCGCATGCGTCATGCCTTCTCCGAGGCAGCCATGTCTATCACCATTACGTCCATCACGGATGCTCTGGCCTTTGGTATCGGTGCCATCACATACTTCCGATCTGTGCGCATCTTTTGCATGTACACGGGCGTGGCTGTCCTCTTTGATTATGCCTACCAGATAACTTTCTTCGGTGCCTGCATGGCCCTGAGTGGACGGCGAGAGGCAGCAAACAGACACTGTATGTGCTGCCTCAAAGTCAAGCCGAAGAGCGAGTCTACGTCTGTGGCCTATAGATTATTCTGTGCTGGAGGCTCATCCCGAGACCAGTCTAATGATGGGGATGTCAGCAATACTCGCAGTCATGCACTGATGCTCTTCTTTAAGCATTACTACGGCCCCTTCATTACACACTGGTTGAGCGTCTTGTTGACAATCATCTTATATCTTGGCTACTTGGCTGCTGCCGTCTATGGATGCACACAGGTTCGCGAAGGGCTTGCCCTCCGTAATCTCGCTCGTGATAACTCTTATGCTGCTAACTATCTAGATGCAGAAACGACCTTTTTCACAAAGTACGGTCCCCAGGTCGAGTTAGTCTTTACTGAGCCGAAAGACGTCTGGAACCCTTTATTACAAAGTCTGATGGAGCACACTTTAACAAAGATGGAAGCCAGTGAATACGCATACGACAAAGATCAGAACCTCACTGTTTCCTGGCTGAGAGACTATCTCGACTATCTAGACTTGATCAATCTGAATAAACCAACTAAGTCACAATTTATTGAAACTCTGCGACAGGATTTCCTGAAACGTCCAGCCTTTCAAAGGTACTCTCTTGACATTGTCTTTAACGAAGATGACACTGAAATCATAGCATCAAGATTCTTTGTTGTAACAAAGGATTTGGATTCCACTGAGAAAGAGAGATTCATGATGACTGACTTGAGGAAGATCGTTGATGATTCTGAGCTCCCAGCCATGGCATACCACCCAGCGTTTATCTTCTTTGATCAGTACACAGCCATCCTGCCCAACACACTCCAAAACATTGGCATCGCCGCGGGCGCCATGCTGATCGTGGCCCTGTTGATGATTCCTCATCCGATTTGTTCTATCATGGTCACCCTCTCCCTAGCCTCAATCGTCTCAGGGGTGGTGGGGTTCATGACCATGTGGCAAGTCAACCTCGATTCCATCGCTATGACCAACCTCATCCTCTGCATAGGTTTCAGCGTGGACTTCTCGGCTCACATCAGCTATGCCTACATCTCGGCCAATAAAGGTTCCCGTCGTAAGAACGTCATCCATGCCCTGTACTCTATCGGCATGCCCATCGTACAGGGTTCAGCCTCCACTATCCTTGGTGTAACAGTCCTTGCTTTCACAGACTCGTATATCTTCCGCACTTTCTTCAAGACCATGTTCCTTGTCATCTCCCTCGGTGCGTTGCACGGCCTTCTCTTCCTTCCCGTGTTCCTCATGCTGACGCTTCCTGCAAAGGGTCCGGATGAAGATGGTACAAAGAAACTTGTGCCAAATGGTCATTCGAAGGACGTCCTGCATGGCAATGTGGGCCCTTATTTCCAAACGGAGTCACCTAATTGGCAAACAGACGACGACATCAATCCTTTCAGGAGATCGGCGTCTGTCCCTCACAACATCGGTAGGAATATCGTCCGACCACGACCCACCGACGTGGTGTACACCAGACCTCCACAACAATCTCTCGAGCTTCAAGAGTGGCAACAACTTGCTATCTCTCCAAGATTTCAAATACCACGGCCAAAGACAACTCCGGCACCGAAACAAGGACTATATCTTCCTTGAACTGTTAAAATGTGGCGATAACCACAAATTCACAGAATAGTTGGTTACTTAGTACGTGATTTACTCATTGTATATATACCCAGTTGAATACTTTGATTATGGACATACATTCTTTCAGAGAACAATAAGTAGATGTTGGCCACGTGTTAACTAGATGTTCACATTTTTACAAATTGTGTGCACATCAGTCATATTGCTCGCTTTTTTTATATCAAGGAAGATACAGTAACAGTCATTCTGTGAAAATTTCAGTCCCATACGTTGCCCACTTTTTGAGAAGACAGTGAAAACGATAACAGTATTTCTTAAGTCTTTTCTCGTTTATTTTTGATCTTTTAAAATATAAAAAATATTTTCGGTCGTTGTTTTACTAATTTCTGGATAAAAACACCATTTCAGGCGGAAACATTGTAACGATATATTTCTACCAGCACCATCTTCATACCTTGTAAGTTATACGTAAATCTGTTAACATTTCTGTTTTGGTTTCTTACCAAAGTATGATACTACCTTTTAATATTTCAATATTTAATATTTGAAGGCATATATTGCACATCTTTACTTTGCATTTTAGATGTAGTAAAAGCTACATTATGTCTCAGATGTGTCGGGGTCCTTTTAAACGATATGGCGGCGCCCTTTTTCTTTCTTTACGCGGGCTGATATTAGACCAATTGCGCTACCAAATTTTACATGCCATCCCGTGACTGGAGTGGGAATTTTGTCTTTTTCATCTCATTTGGCACAGAGCAGTGGTGGAAACTTGCTAGAGGAATGCGGGCGATATAATAGTCTTCTTTGCTTGTTTCCACTGCTGTTCTGCACCAGATGAGATAGGGAAATGCCCACTATAAGTCACTTGATGGAATGTAAAAAAGGTTGGAGACCCTTTCGTTTCATTTTACACTTTCGTTGATTTATAGCAGGACCCACATATGACATTTTGTTCTTTCTTTATTATGTGGTTAATTACTTCTGGCATGAAATTTTCTGAATGTGTATATACTGACATTTAAATAATCACGTGATAATTACATAATTATTTGTTTAATGTGCGCACAGTTCCAACTTAAAGGACTAAGATACGGTAATGGCGTATCAAGCGAATGTATATAATACGATTGAAATATTTAAAAGAAACAAGTTAAAAAAAAAAATCACCGATTTAGATGCATGTTATATAAATGCCTATAGATACATTACTTGTAATTATAAGTCTCAATTAAAAGACATGATAGTTGAATACTTTGATTATGGACATACATTCTTTCAGAGAATAATAAGTAGATGTTGGCCACGTGTTAACTAGATGTTCACATTTTTACAAATTGTGTGCACATCAGTCATATTACTCGCTTTTTTTATATCAAGGAAGATACAGTAACAGTCATTCTGTGAAAATTTCAGTCCCATGCGTTGCCCACTTTTTGAGAAGACAGTGAAAACGACAACAGTATTTCTTAAGTCTTTTCTCGTTTATTTTTGATCTTTTAAAATATAAAAAATATTTTCGGTCGTTGTTTTACTAATTTCTGGATAAAAACACCATTTCAGGCGGAAACATTGTAACGATATATTTCTACCAGCACCATCTTCATACCTTGTAAGTTATACGTAAATCTGTTAACATTTCTGTTTTGGTTTCTTACCAAAGTATGATACTACCTTTTAATATTTCAATATTTAATATTTGAAGGCATATATTGCACATCTTTACTTTGCATTTTAGATGAAGTAAAAGCTACATTATGTCTCAGATGTGTCGGGGTCCTTTTAAACGATATGGCGGCGCCCTTTCTCTTTCTTTACGCGGGCTGATAATAGACCAATTGCGCTACCAAATTTTACATGCCATCCCGTGACTGGAGTGGGAATTTTGTCTTTTTCATCTCATTTGGCACAGAGCAGTGGTGGAAACTTGCTAGAGGAATGCGGGCGATATAATAGTCTTCTTTGCTTGTTTCCACTGCTGTTCTGCACCAGATGAGATAGGGAAATGCCCACTATAAGTCACTTGATGGAATGTAAAAAAGGTTGGAGACCCTTTCGTTTCATTTTACACTTTCGTTGATTTATAGCAGGACCCACATATGACATTTTGTTCTTTCTTTATTATGTGGTTAATTATTTCTGGCATGAAATTTTCTGAATGTGTATATACTGACATTTAAATAATCACGTGATAAAATGTTACATTATTATTTGTTCAATGTGCGCACAGTTCCAACTTAAAGGACTAAGATACGGTAATGGAGTATCAAGCGAATGTATATAATACGATTGAAATATTTAAAAGAAACAAGTTAAAAAAAAAATCACCGATTTAGATGCATGTTATATAAATGCCTTTAGATACATTACTTGTAATTATAAGTCTCAATTAAAAGACATGATAGTAATTAATTAAGTTGATTTAAGTGTGAAATTTTATAATTATTATGTATATTCGTTTGATGTAATCATTATATTCATGGGTGAGAGACAAATTCCTATGACTGGTCTACCGAGAGTTGCATTGTATCATACGCCATCTGAAAGATACGTTAATGTCCGAAACAAATTTATGTGGATACTTTGATTGGAGAGAAAGGGGCGCTTTCGTTGAAGATGGCCTTTTTTAAGTTTTCTGCTTTAATTATTGAATTAAAATCGGTTTAACTTCTCTTTTGTAAAAAGGTCGCTTAAAATAGGAAAGGCTTCCAATTCGTACGTCGCGAAATCACACAGATGTGTCTGCTGCCCCCATTAACGACATTCAGAGAATCTGAATTTTTGGGAGCTTGCGGGCTGAGAGAAAAATCATCAAAAAAGATGACTCTCTTTCTGTGTTCAGTGTGAGATTGATATCTATTTTTTTCATGTCAAGTAATTTAATGAATATAGTTCGAACAAATAAAGCAAGGTTTGTTAAGTAAAAAAAAAACATCCTCTTTAACTCTTTAACGTTGTCCAGTTATGGTGCGACATTTTCTTAGGGTCTCATCAGCTGTAAGTGATGGTTGTCCTTTTATTTTTTTTACACATTATGTCATCCACCTTCAATACAAGTTACAGATTTCAAGATTTGTATACTTTGAATAGTTAATACATGCAGTTCAATGCACAGACACTATGGGCCTACTTACAGCCTGTACTGGAATTATTTTTCCAGAGAAATTTGCTCACGCTACAAATCACGATTTTCAAAGAAAATCTATAATACATGTAGCTATAATAAGGAGATTATACCCATTAGTGTAGGTATTTAATTAAATAATAATATGTCATAGAAAAGTGAACAAAGAAAAATTGAGAGTTGGTAGAGCGCCTGTACGGTATTCAGGAGGTCGCCGGTTCGAATCCCGCTCCAGTCAATTTTTCTTTGTTCACTTTTCTATGACTTAAAATCAGTCAGTTTCCCTTGTGGTTATTTCACATATAAATAATAATATAATACATATATATTTAACAGAGGATGGGACCTCAGGGAGACTTTCCTATAGGGTCGTGCGAAAAAATTACTTTCTTATTTCTAAACATCCTCCAAACCAATGAACTTAAAATTGACATATGTTCATATTAAGATCATTCTCTGTCTTCTATTAAAATATGGACTGTAAAAATATGTCTCTAAAAGGTGGCTGGTACCTTAGGGAGACATCGAAAGGTCTCCTTAAGTCCCGATGTCTCCCTTATATCCACTTAATATCCGCTAATACCCCATTTGTAATTATATCATTAATAATAATATTATTACAGAACGGGCGCTTTTCACCAGCAAAAAAAAAAAAATTCCAAAACTGTACCGAAATAGAATGTGTAAAACAAGGTTCTCATTCACTTACCTTCATCAGCACAATCATGTTAAATATCTTTTACTTGGTCCACACTTGACAAGCGTTTCAACCTGGGGGTAGTATCTTCCCGCAGTCGTTGATCTTTGATGATGATGATATTGTTGTTGTTGTTGTTGTTGTTGTTGATGTTGCTGCTGTTATTGATGTCGTTGTTGTCTCCACCTGGCTCCAACACTGCTTTAAGTTCCTCATCCGATTGGCTTTGTAGACTTTCATGATACTTGCTTGACAGTCCCTTGACTAGTGTTTAATTTGAAAAGATAATAATGAAACATGGTAACACGGTTTATTTTCCCAAACAGTCAAAAGGTTAGATGCAAGGCCGTATCGGTATAGGGCTCCAAACCGAGTGGGTAAAACAAACCGCTTCTTTAAGTTTAAAAACACCCTACACCGAAAAGTGAGCATTAAGTCTGTGCAGTATAAGTATAAGCAGGTTATGACCCCGAACACACTTCAACAATGCCTACAACATAACAGTAAAAAGTGTTACACAAAATTGTACAAGACCGTATACTACAATGTACTGTACATAATGTGCATTACATGTACAGTACATTGCATATTGTTGTACAGTACATTGTACGTGCACAACGACTACTACTAGTGTACAACTACTACTACCAGTAGGCTACAGTATGTCGAACACTAAACCAAAACATAAACTCTCCAAAGAAACACACTTTGATCGATTGTTTTCTCAACTAGATTCAATCATTAAAATCCACCACCATGATAAGGAGCTAATGGGTGATATACTGAAACCTAACAATCCACATAGGTAATGAATTTTAATAAGTTAAAGTAAAAAGAAGTAAAATGACCACTTACCATGGACACGTCTGTTTCAATTCATGACGACGTTACGTACGTACAGTATTATAATGATAATGCATTACGTTACTTTTTTATACATGACAAGAGATCTGCCTGTTTACTATGCGTACTTATCAATACGCCATGGTGTCAATTCCCTTTATCATATCATCATTAAAAGAAACAAATGCAATTATGTAACATGTGTGAAAAAAATTATAATTATTAGCACTTTTACCCAGTTTTTTGCTTGTTATTTTCTTATGAACAATGTAAAATATGCACGAGGGGGCTGGAATAATGAGTAGCCATCGAGGGCCTAGTTCTCGTGGCGCACGTGTACTTTTGTGCCTTACGAGTATAACACTGAGGCCAAACACGGTCAGACACAGGGGCCAATTTCATAGAGCTGCTTAGCACACACACACAAAAAATGCTTACCACAAAAATGGCTTGTCCAATAAAATAAACCGCCATTCGATTTGATATTCGTGGTCAGCGAACAACAGCCAAAGAACAATAATTGCAAGTGATACACAACACATGGACATTTGGTTGTTAATCCTGTTTTTTATTAAGACAGGAATGTCATGCTTAGCGAATTTTTGTGCTAAGCAGCTCTATGAAATTGGCCCCTGGTCTTAAAGGAGCATTCGCTAAATCTTGGGTTTCTTGGAATAGGTCGGCGAAACTCTTTAATAGTTAACCTTAAAGTATCTGTACGTTAACTATACAATCATCACTACCATTAATGCATGAGGCCTAGGCATGTTCTTAAATTCAATAACAAACTAACAATTTTGTATCAATATAGCCCAGTGACAGTCCTGGTCGTATGTTGCCATCCTTGCTTGTATTTTTCATTTTAAGCATAATATATAGCTGATATCCTAGTTACCTATTTTTAGTGATATTAGTGGAGCTTTCTTCTTGTATGTACGTAACAAATCTTACCAATCTTAATTTATTCACCGTCTACAATTTTTCCTGTTACTAAAATATTAACATAATACTGCGTATGGTTTGATTATTAAACATTATTTGATTATTACACAGCCTTAAAATAAATATTCAATTAGTGATACACAGCGTTGAAATAAATGTTCAATTGGTGAATGCAATTTACTTGTCATTGCGTATCTATACCCATATCCCAACAGTTAAATTTAAAGGTAGAATCATACTTTGGTTTTTGTCAAAGAAATACAGATTCAAGGGCAAAAATATCAAGGAAGATACAGTAACAGTCATCTGTGAAAATTTCAGTCCCATACGTTGCCCACGTTTTGAGGAAACAGTGAAAAACGGCCACAGTATTTCTTAAGGCTTTTCTCTTTTATTTTTGATCTTTTAAAAGATCAGAAAGATTTTCGGTCGTTGTTTTAGTAATTTCTGGATAAAAACACAATTTCAGGCGGAAATATTTTAACGGTAGGTTTCTACTAGCATCATCTTCATACTCCGAAAGTTATACGTAAATCTGTGAGCATTTCTGTGTTGGTCTCTTACCAAAGTATGATAGGCCTACTACCTTTAATCACAAACATGCAGCACGGCTGTGTCCACTCTTCCAACCACTTCCTACAAAAAACGGGGTCCGAGGTGCACAACCAGCGGGGCCGGCATTGGCCGGTACCCCAAACTTGTAAAATTGAGTACCACACCTTCCTACGGAGCTCTAGAGGTGACATCCGACTTGTTGAGATCCTGAGATAATCATCTCGGGATGACAACATGTTACGGGCAAGATGTCGACATCCTGAGATTATTTATCACGGGATGTAAGGGACTCCTTACAGATTGAAAAAAAAACAGCTTTATGTTTTGTTCGCCTTAGATCACATTACAAACCGATCTGGAAAGACCCAGGATAATATTTTGCAAAAATGATATTTTTTAAACGACCACTAAAAGCTAATACCTGCAATCGAACTTGTTTTGACATTACGTGCAGGTATAAAAATAAAACAAAAACATACGTGTCAAATTGCTACTGAAAAATCATGTGTTTGATTGTTGAGCACATGAATTTTTTTTTTATAATTTTTTTTTTTCTTCTGATTGCAATCGGGGCATGAATGAGGTCATAATTTTGATGACAAGTTTGCTTCATTTCTTGACAGGCCCCGAAAGCCCCCGAATGACTAGATTTAAAATAAATTGAATTTAAATAAACATGAATAAATGATGGCAAAAAGTGTATATAAGCACAAAAAAGAGTTTCACATCAGCGAAGAAACAGGAATGTCTGTGAACGGAAACAAACTGCAATTTCGAAACAAACTCATATCATTGACTTTTAGGCCTTTTTGTTTTCTTCTATGAGCAGAGGTCATGGCTGAGCGTTATGGCCGATTGGCTCAAATACAGTGCCCCAAGCTCACAAATAAATGATTATGCTATCAGTAATCAATGAAAATGCCAATCACGGAAAAGCTAAAATGGGGCCAATTTCATAAAACTGTTAAGCACAAACATTTGCTTAGCACAAAAATATCTCGCCCAATAAATCAAACCACCATTAAAAATTCCATTTGATATTCATGGTCACCGAACAACAGCCAAATAACAATCGCAAGTGATACACAACACGTGGAAATTTGGTTGTTAACCCTGTTTTTTATTAAGACAGAAATGTCATGCTTAGCAAATTTGTGTGCTTAACAGTTTTATGAAATTGGCCCCAGGTGAGTGGCACCTTGCTGCACCTTAATCATGTAGACACTACGTAATGTCATGCACCGGTAGGAATCCGGGATTTTCCCTCGGCAGTCCAGCAATCAGGGTAATGAAATAATTGTTTCTTTGGACCTTTTTGCCGAAGTCTGTCAATCAGACCGAGATTTTCGTCGATTCTTAAAAAATGTTGCCAAAAAAATGTTGTTAAAAAAATGTTTAAAAATGTTTTGTTCGCCTTCGATCACATTACAAACCGGGCTGGAAAGACCAATGCAAAATATTTTTTTACGACCAATAAAAACTAATACCTGTAATCGAACACGGTTTGCCATCACGTGCAGGCATAACATGATCAAAACATGTGTCAAATTGCTACTGAATCATCACGTGTTTGATTGTTGAGCACATGATAATTATTTGAATAATTATCGTGTTCATCACCAATTAGGCCTATGTTGAATTTATTTGCATAATTTTATTTTTCCTGATTGCAATCGGGGCAGGAATGGGGTTATCATTGTGATGACAACTTTGCTTTGTTTTTTGACAGCCCCGATATCCCTTGAATGACTAAATTCAAAATAAAGTAGGTTTAGATGAAATGAATGAAATAGTGATGGCAAACAGTGTAAGCGCAAAAAGGGGTTTTAAATCAGCGAAGAATCAGGAATGTTTGAGAATGGAAACAAAATGCAATTTCGAAACAAACTCACATCATTGACTTTCACTGTTCATTGCTCTCACTATATATTTAATTAATGAAAATGCCAGTCACGAAAGAGCTACAACATCAGGTGAGTGGCACCTGGCCGCACCTTAATCATGCAGTACAGCTACGTAATGTCATGCACCGGTAGGAATCCGGGATTTTCCCTCGGCAGTCCAGCAATCAGGGTAATGAAATAATTGTTTCTTTGGACCTTTTTGCCGAAGTCTGTCAATCAGACCGAGATTTCCGTCGATTTTTAAAAGCTGTTGCCAAGTTCAGCGGCCCCCGTGGTCCCTTAATTGGACCACGTCAATCAGTGACTTTCGCCTCTACCTCACCGCATAGGAATGTGGGACTCTCCCTCAGAAGGCCGCGCAAACGCTTACCTCATAAATAATTCCATTATTATTGCTCTTTTCTAATTAAACTCCTTTCTCATGTATTCAACTTCCTCATTCATGTTCGATTGGGAATTCTTTTAATAGCTCAATGGATTGATAGAAACATGAGAAAGCACCGAAAATAAAGCACTGTGGTAACTAATATCTTTAAGCACCCATGTTTGTTTCTTAGCCGGTGGGTTGGAGGGTATGTCCCTTAGCAACCCCAAATCAAAGAAATAAACGGGACAGGTACAAATGCCTATTTTTATTCCAATTCCTTTTGATAAGCTATTATTCTATATTGTGAAATAAACAGTTATACACCAATTATGTATAACACACCTGGTTATTCCGATTGCCGTTTTTCGATCCTCTGAAATGTTATACAATAATACTGTATGTTAAAGGTTGTGTCATACTTGGGTAAGAGACCAAAACAGAAATGTTCACAGATTTACATATAACTTTCAGGGTATGAAGATGATGCTGGTAGAAACCTACCGTTAAAATATTTCCGCCTGAAATGGTGTATTTATCCAGAAATTAACAAAACAACGACCGAAAATCTTTTTGATCTTTTAAAAGATCAAAAATAAAAGAGAAAAGACTTAAGAAATACTGTGGCCGTTTTTCACTGTTTTCCCAAAAAGTGGGCACCGTATGGGACTGAAATTTTCACAGATGACTGTTACTGTATCTGTCTTGATATTTCTGCCCATGAATCTGTATTTCTTTGACATAAACCAAAGTATGATATTACCTTTAAGTTACTCCTTGACAATAGAGTAATTGCGAAAAAAACGAGTTAAGTCTATCTGAAAAATATATATTGAAAAGTGAACAAAGAAAAATTGACTGGAGCGGGATTCGAACCGGCGACCTCCTGAATACCGTACAGGCGCTCTATCAACTGAGCCATCCAGCCCTATGTTGGTGGTGACCCCAATAGTCAACTATCTTTTTTCGTTTGGCCGTCACACGGTGTGTGCGTGGTTTCATGGCTTCTGACTGCCAAACGAACAAAGATAGTTGACTATTGGGGTCACCACCAACATAGGGCTGGATGGCTCAGTTGGTAGAGCGCCTGTACGGTATTCAGGAGGTCGCCGGTTCGAATCCCGCTCCAGTCAATTTTTCTTTGTTCACTTTTCAATGACTTAAAAACTCAGTCAGTTTCCCCTGTGGTTATTTCACGAATGAAAAATATATAATTAGATATATTATGTAGAATGTGAAGTGTTTGTCCATCTTTGAGGGATGCTTCATGATTTTTCTTATACGAAAACAAGCGTACCTGTTGGTTGCTTGCACATAAAAATAATGTTTGTGGTAAAATAAGCCTCAGTGGTATTTCGGTTCATTATTTAAAAGTGTCAGTTTTGAATGTTTCAAACATAGGGTCCTGAAGAAAATGTTCGCCAATTTTGGCTTTCGGATTTTGCAAAGTCAGGGGAAATGTTCTGTTCAATTCAAAGTTGTTCCTTTGTATTTTGTTTAAATTAACGACCGCAGTAAAAATGCATATAACACACATTTTATATTTCTTTTTTTTTCTCTAAAGTTATAATGGCCAGAGTGATGATATCATGGCAGACATTAAAAGGAATATCAGATTCATGGGCATAAATATCAAGGAAGATACAGTAAAAGTCATCTGTGAAAGTTTCAGTCTCATATACGGTGCCCACTCCAGTGAAAAACGGCCACATTATTTCTTAAGTATTTTCACTTTTATTTTTGATCTTTTAAAAGATCAAGCAGATTTTCGGTCGTTGTTTTAATCATTTCTGGATAAATATACCAATTCAGGCAGAAAAAAATTTAATGGTATGTTTCTACCACCACTATCTTCATACCCTGTAAGTTATACGTAAATCTGTGAACATTTCTGTTTTGGTTTCTTACCAAAGTACGATACTACCTTTAAGCAATACCAAGGGAAATGATCAGGGAACTTCCCTCAGTAGTCCAGTAATAATTGTAATAAAATAATGTCTCACTCATTTCAGACTCTTATTGTTGTGGAAGTTTACCAATGATGCCCGTTTCTGTAAGCTGTTCCCAGTATCCAGGTGGTATTTGCTCTCCCAGACCGAGTTAGTAATCACCCTCTCCATTTTCTCACACTCTTATGAAATAATTGTATTTTAGTATTAAAGTATACTCTTTGGAAAAGTAGATAAACAGGGGTGGACCTATGATTTTTCGGAGGGGGTGTCAGCTAGCGGTCACCGAGGGTGTCCGCTCTGGCGGAGGCTCGGCCAGGGGATGCCCCCCCCCCCTACCTCCCTGGATCCGGGGGCATGCCCTCTCCCCCATGGAGACGTGTCTGTGCTATGAGAACAACTCCTTGATTGGCTGCAGGATCAATGGAATAACCAATAATGAAAGACGTACAATATCACGTGGTTTGGAGAATAGCCACACTTTATACATCAGGCAGACATTAAGTAATGCCAAGGGAAAGGATCAGGGAACTTCCCTCAGTAGTCCAGTAATAATTGTAATAAAATAATGTCTCACTCATTTCAGACTCTTTTTGTTGTGGAAGTCTACCAATCAGACCATAATGTTGCCATTTCTATAAGCTGTTCCCAGAATCGAAGGGGTATTTGCTCTCCCAGACCGAGTTAGTAATCACCCTCTCCATTGTCTCTTTGTGTGAGGAATTTCCATCAGCACGTCTCGCAAATGCTTGGCTCATGACTAATGTTAGTATTCAAGTAATATCCTTTTCTTGTGACTGTTCTCACACTCTTATAATAAGTGAGATGAACTGAATTGAAGTGGATCGAATCCAAGCATCTCAGGGTATATATCCCTTGTAGCTGCCATATTATTCATGTAAACTGATTGCGTGCAGGCAACTTCCTCGTTCATGTTCAATGGGGATTTGTTATTTCAAGTCGAAGAAATCTGCACTATTTGATCAAATTAACTCCAATATTTTCGGACGTGAGTTGTTTTCTAAAGACGTCCGTGGGTAATTTCCTCACTACATCAATGCTCGGCCAAATGGATAAACAACACCGAAAGTGGACATAATGTTAAAGGACATGGACGGAGAGAAAACCAGTCGTAAAAATGTTTCCGATTGTGGCTGAAATGCAAAGAATTCAGCATAGCTGCCATTATTCATGTAAACTGATCGCGTGCGTGCAACTTCCTCGTTCATGTTCAATGGGGATTTGTTAGAGCTCAAAGGATTGGCAAATACATGAGTACCAAACACCTCATGTTGTTTCTTAACCAGTAGTTAAGAGTGAATTTCCCTTAGCAACCCAAAATCAATGTAATAAACTGTACATGTGCAAATACATCCTTCTTTTTATTGTATATTGGCCTAGGCCTATTCCTTTTTTTTCAAAAAGCCATTCCTCTAAATATGGTGAAAGAAAAAGTCATGTGCATTCCGCCCGGGTTTTTATTTTCAAGGGCACTTCTCTTTATGAAATGTTAGAACGTGTTTGACCACTATACAGGGTGTCCCAGAAAAAACGCAACACTGTGTTGGGACCCATTATGTTAAAATTAAACTGTTTATCACTTCAATATTCAGATATGTGTTACAACCATGTCTTGGCTATCATCATGTATAGAATTCAAACATATTATAATGGGGGCTGAAATTGGCGAAAATATGACCAATTGAAAGAGTGCTCCTTAAAAACAGATTTGCAAGGATAACACACATAGTGGTCAATACACACATAATGTGTAAGAAAGAAAGTTGAAAATCGGGTTTTGAGGTTGGGTAATTCAGTCGTAGCTTTTCACTCAATTTGATTCAAATTTTGCTGCAATTCTACATGGTGATAGCCAAGACATAGCTGTATCACATATCTGAATCTTGAAGTGATAATACGTTTAATTTCCATATGATAGTACTCGACACAAGTGTTGCGTTTTTTGTGGTACACCCTGTACAGTATAGGTAACAGACAGAGTTATGTACAGTGAATATTGATAACAATCCCACTGCGTGCTTGTAGCCTAAAATTATCATAAATGTAATTTGAAGTGTTTGGCCGTGTGTAGGGTATAGACGACTCCCGGGCTATACGTAAATCTATGAACATTTCTGTTTGGGTATGTTACCAATCCTGTACTGTACCTTTCAAGTCGAAGAAATCTGCACTATTTGATCAAATTAACTCCAATGTTTTCGGACTTAAGTTGTTTTCTAAAGAAGTCCGTGGGTCTTCTCACTACATCAATGCTTAAATTAAACTCGGCCAAATGGAAAAACAACACAGAAAGGGGCCATAATGTTAAAGGAAAAGGACGGAGAGAAAACCAGACATAAAAATGTGTTCGATTGTGGCTGAAATGCAAAGAATTCCTACTTCATTATGACTTTATAAGTAATGAATACTTTCCAGTTATTTACACAATTTTAATAAAGTTTCTATTGATTTTGATAAAATTGTCAGCCTTAAATAATTGTATTTCAGTAAGTATACTCTCTTTGGAAAAGTAGATGCTACAGGGGCGGACCACCACCTCCCTGGATCCAAGGGTAGGGATCCGTGTTTCTATGGAGAACAAACCCTTGATTGGCTGCAGGATTAATGGAATAACCAATAGTGAAAGACGTACAATATCACGTGGTTTGGAGAATAGCCACACTTTATACATCAGGCAGACATCAAGTAATGCCAAGGGAAAGGATCAGGGAACTTCCCTCAGCAGTCCAGTAATAATTGTAATAAAATATTGTGTTTCCCTCATTTCAGACTCTTTTTGTTGTGGAAGTCTACCAATCAGACCATAATGTTGCCATTTCTATAAGCTGTTCCCAGTATCGAGAGTGTATTTGCTCTCCCAGACCGAGTTAGTAATCACCCTCTCCATTGTCTCTTTGTGTGAGGAATTTCCATCAGCGGGTCTCGCAAAATGCTTGGCTCATGACTGATATTAGTATTCAAGTAATATCCTTTTCTGGTGACTTTTCTCACATTCTTATAAGTGAGATGAACTGAATTGAAGTGAATCGAATCCAAGCATCTCAGGGTATATATCCCCTGTATAGCTGCCATTAATCATGTAAACTGATCGCTTGCGTGCAACTTCCTCGTTCATGTTCAATGGGGATTTGTTAGAGCTCAAAGGATTGGCAAATACATGAGTACCAAACACCTCATGTTGTTTCTTAACCGGTAGTTAAGAGGGAATTTCCCTTAGCAACCCAAAACCTAATAGTAATTAGTAATACTCTGGGTGTGCAAATGCCTCATTCTTTGTATATGTGCATATTCTTTTTTTTTTTCCAGAACGCCATTTCTCTATGATAAAAGAAAAAAAGTCATGTGCAACCCACCCGTTGTTTGTTCGTTTGTTTTTGTTATTTTTTCAAGGGCACTTCTCTTTCTGAAAGGTTAGAGTGTATTACCACAACAGGAAACAGAAAGAGTTATATTGTATATTGATTCCAATGCGTGCTTGTATCCTAAAAGTATTGTAATAATGTGAAGTGTTTGGCCTACAACGGAGCAGTGGCGTAGCTGAAGAAAACATGTTCCCGGGACAAGCACCAAAATTGCGCCCCTAAATTCCAACTTCTGATACTAATGAAACAAATATTTGAAATAAAAATCGTTCTTTCTTTGTTCAAACTTTATCACATTAGATTTCCAATAACTTCGATAATTCAGCCCTTTTTTCTTTGTGTCGTTTGAGGCCCGGCCTAAAAAGTGGCGCCCAGAGCATGTGCCTGGTTGTCCCCCCCCCCACACCCTCCACCAGCTACGCCACTTAAAGGTAGTATCATACTTTGGTAAGAGTCCAAAACAAAAATGTTCACCGATTTACGTATAATTTACAGGGTATGAAGATGGTGATGGTAGAAACATACCGTTAAAATATTTCTGCCTGAAATGGTGTATTTATCCAGAAATTAGTAAAACAACGACCGAAAATCTTTTTGATCTTTGATCAAAAATAAAAGAGAAAAGACTTAAGAAATACTGTGGCCGTTTTTCACTGTTGTCTCAAAAAGTGGCCACCGTATGGGACTGAAATTTTCACAGATTACTTTTACTGTAACTTCCTTGATATATTTGCCCATGAATCTGTATTTCTTTGACAACAACCAAAGTATGATACTACCTTTAAAGGTACAGAACACGATTGGTAACGTACCCAAACAGGAATGATCACAGATTTAACTGAAAAACAATATATACACTTTATATATATATATATATACTTTCAGGGTATGAAAATGGTGCTGGTAGACACATACCGTGCGAAATATATCTGCCTGAAATTGTGTGTTTATCCAGAAATTAATCAAACAAAGACCGAAAACAGTTTTGATTTCGGGGTAAGATCAAAACCATTCTTAATGTGAAAAATCGAGTCGGGTTTTGTCGCTGTTTTCTTGTGACTCAGATGTCCGGTTGAGCTCAAATTTCCATAATGTTTATTATTTCATGTACATGTTTGATCAGACAAAGTTAAATGCTATTCTGTGACCTTTACCAATCATGTATTATACTTTTAACCATTACCAGCATGTCTGTGATTGATTTATTTTACGACACATTGGCCACCATTTAACCAATTAGAACAGGATTTTTCATTGCATCATTATATAAGCTTATTTCTGATATATTTTTTATGAACGTTTGGATACATACACGTTTTGTTTGCTGGTCATTGAAACTTGTTTTTATACGAAGTTCCTGCATTAAAATTGGCAGGAACAACGTGTTTCCAGTCAGACTTGATTGTCAACACGGTGGAAGCTCTAAGCCGCCCTCTCGCTGTGGCACATAGTTATTATGTTATGAATCGCCGTAACCAGGGCCCTTTTCCAAACCTCGGCTCCGGCTCAGGCTCCGGCTCCGGCGCTGTCATCCTTATGCTGAAAATATAGGTTGTGGCTTTTCATTGAAGCTGAAGCTCTGTTTTCTTGTTCAAAATAGAGTCTCTACTTCCAAGCCACAGCCAAAAGATTATATTTCGATACCCATTATTTTAAAATACTTTCACGAAATGGAGCAGGAGACGGAGCCTGAGCCGGAGCCGAGGTTTGGAAAAGGGCCCTGAACTTGAAATCATATCTTCTTTTACGCGTCCGTCCCATCCCCAGTGCGATTCTGGGCCCAGTGACAGTGACTGCTACAGATATTATAATAATATTATTACCTCTGTGAGGACAAAAATACATAGAGGGCGCTGTTGAAATGACAGTACATGTATAAGGGTGCACCACACTATTAAAATAAACTCCCATTGTAAAATCCCTCAACTTCACAGTTCAAAAAACCCCATCCAGAAGTTTCTCAGTTGTTGGTGCAATCGTGTAAATGATAGTGTGAACTCTCATCTACCCAATTCTTCTCAATTTTTGGTTGGGTAACCGATTGGATTTTTTGCTAATTGCCCCAAGAAAAAAACACCCCCGAAATGTCCTTCTTCCGTAACCGACTTGCTACGAGTTTTCATGAAGCAACCCTCCACGTTCAAGACAATGTAGGACCGGATTTTAAACAAAAATATCTCAAGTCTCCACAACAGGCTGAAGCACTGAACCCCCAGGTTGTCATAACCAGTCAAAATTACACAATATATTAATTGCACGACCCCCCAAATTGCATATTTAAAAAACATTTGCGGGTACACACATTATGATAATCAGCTCGGCGCATTAATTTTTGAGCTATTTAGTGTGGTGCATCCATAACACAGAGAAATGTCTTATAGAAATGATACTTATAATCTAGTTGGAGATGACTTGGCTTCAACTCTGGAACCCCTATCTCTCCGTCGTTCTGTAGCCTCTTTGAGCCTCTTTTACAGATACTTTTTTGGTAGGTGCTCCAATGGACTCTCACTGGTTGTTCCACCCAACCGTACCTTTGGTCGCACCACACGTTTCTCTGCTCAGTCACATTCTTACACTGTGGTGGTCCCCAAGTCAAATACTCGGGGATACTCATCCAGTTTCTTCCCGCGTACCGCCTTGCTGTGGAATTCACTCCCTGCATCCTGCTTCCCTTCCACTTACAATTTGTCTCAATTTAAGTGCAACATCAATAGTTATCTTTCTACCCCATGATTTCTTCTTTGTTCCCTTTTCTCCTCGTTTTAGCCATCACCTCGAGTGGCCTGTTTTGGGCCTTGTGATTGGCGATTTTTCATTAAAAAAAAAAAAAAAAAAAAAAAATCATCAAATAACCACTGGTTGAATTTAAGTCATTCGAAAGAGAACCAAGAACAATTGACTGGAACGGGATTCAAACCACCGATCCATCAGGAATACGTACAGGCGCCCTTACCAACTGAGCTACCCAGCTATATTTTGTTGGTGGTTTCTTTGATAGTCAATTATCTTAGGGATAATGCAGACCGAATCTTAATAGTCCTAACCACATCATAGTGTGCCCTGCCATTGATGTGCAGTTTCCCCGAAATGTGACAGTATTACAGATAAACTGAAAAATGTGCGTATTGCTTTCGTTGCAATTATGAACGACGAAGAACTGAGAAGTGCTCCTGTAATATTAGGATGATGGGTAATATAGTATCGTTTACTTATTAATGTAACTAGTAGACCGTGACCCCTACATCCTGGCGGTGAATATGGGGAGGGCTGACATGTTTCTAATAATCATTTCGATTGTCAGTTAATTTTGAGAAAGCACCACATTCTCCTCTATCTTTTCGTCTGCCTCCACCGAAGCGTCCATTTCTGGCACGGTGCGTAGACTCATGCACTCCTCCTTCGTTGAGGCATCTTTGCTATTCTCCTCCGAGGTGTGAAGGCTGGCGATGCATTTCAAGAAGTCGTACTTGCTGGAGATCATGCCGCTGACGAACAAGAAGTCCAGCAGATATGACGCGGTGATGATGGTGATGAGCGAGGATGCCATGGCCAGCGTCTTGAAGGGGAAAAGTTGGCCGTCCTCCTCGGTGTAAAACGGGTACTTGATCAGCGGTTGGAAGCCGACCAGCGGCTCGCCACCTCCTAAGCGCAGCAGCAGAGCTACGACGTAGCCTATGAAGGACCCGTACGTGTTACACCGGGAGAAGTACACCACGCAGAAGAGCTGGGGAAACAGGACCACGTAGATGAAGTCCGAGCAAAAGACGGAGAGGTCGTACACGGACGTGATAGCAAGACCAAGAGCAGTCGATGTGGCGCCGACTACAAAAATAGACACTCGCATCACTCTAATGAGTTCAACCTCAGACGCCTGTAACATAAGAATTCAAATTATTTAAAAGTATAATACATGATTGGTAAAGGTCACAGAACAGCACCCACACTTTGTGATCCAGCATGTACATAAAATAACACATCTGTGAAAATTTGAGCTCAATCGGACATCTAAGTCACGAGAAAATAGCGAAAAACCAAACCTAATTTTTCGTCAACTATCGTCATAATTATCATGCCCTGAAACATTTATGTTTGGGTATGTTACCAATCCTGTACTATACCTTTAAATGTAATTTTGTGTTATAACGTTCACACTCGAAGAAGGGACAAATTCAAACAGGACATTGTCACAAAACATCTTATTGTTAGTCTAGTGAGTACATTTATTGGGTGCAATCCTTGTCATGAAGGTTACCAAGAATATAGATTACATGAAGTTTTATTGATTAATAACGTTCGAAGGGCAAATCAAAGAGCCAAGTTCTTTATCGCACTAAAGTACTACCAAATGCAAGCCTGAGATAAGATATCTATATCAATGTTCCCAGTCAAATATTGACAGGGGAAAGGTCTTCTTCTGGCAATATCTATTCGTACAATTATTAATCTGTGTGGACGACCAAACGGTTGTTTAATGACGTATGTGAGTTACGCAAAATTACATTGTACCATTAAAGAGGTTTAAACACATAGTATATTATTGCTCTATTTATGCCCGCGGGCAAAGTCTCGATGAGAGGACCCAACGTTTTGCCTTCATGGTGGGGGGTTAACCTTATCATTTACCTTGGGTCGGAACACCACCTTGTAGATGTTGTGGGTGAACATAGAGCTGGCCGACAAGAATGACGAATCGGCCGAAGACATAACGGCGGCCGACACGGCCCCCAGACCGATGAACGACACGACCTGTGGGGTCAAGTACTGAATGACCAAAGGCAGGACAAGGCTGCTCTGCTGGTAGGGGTTAGTCCGCTCAAGGTCCAGTGCTGTGGCATTCCAGTCTAATTTGGAAACAAAGGCTGGTGTCATTAATCATTTCATAATTTGGTACTGGCATAGTAAAAAAAAAATAGTAAAATGGATTCCAAGTGACAGAAGTGCCCATTAAACCGCCATGCCATCAACCCCCTAAACAGTTGGGTGACTCTGCATTATTTTTTGCAGAGTCACTATGAAGAGTCTGCCGACGAACGATTTTACATGCATTTTTTCTGAAAACCGACCCGCATTCCTTGTAATAATCGTTCGTACGTTCGCACTTCTTATTTCGTCGCACTTCTGGTTAGGTCTCAACGTTTCGACTAGCCTGCTCTAGTCATCATCAGGAGACATTGAATATTACATGGTGTTTCCGCAAAACCGATCCACAGTGTCACCATTCAAAGCATCAATTCTTTCTTGACTCTGCAATTATTTGCCATCATTAAAATATTTGAGAGAACACAAAACTTCTTTGGGACGGAACTTCATATATTCCAAGTCCTCTTCATACCTGCGCTTGCTCCGACTGCGCCGATGAGGACGCAGGGAATAGCCATCACGAAGCACCCGATGGCCCCGGCAAACGAGAAAGCCTGGGCTCGCCCCGGTGACTTGGAAGAGAGCACGCGCTGGAAATATGCCTGCCAAGGTATTCCTCCAAATGTCTGTGCAAAAATCAAGAAAGGATATCTCGCATTATTTGACTCAAGAAAGAAAACACAATACAAAGCAAGAATAATAAGTCGGCCTTCTTTTCCCCCAGCTCTTGAATAAAATTTCAACCCAACTCAACCAAACCCATCCAAACCAAATCCAACCCAACCCATCCAAACCCAACCCATCCTAACCCCACCCAACCCAACCCATCTAAACCCAATCCAACCAAACCAAACCCATTCAAACCATCCAAACACAACCCAGCCCTATCCATCCAAACCCAACCCATTCCAATCCAACCCAACCCAACCCATCCTAACCCCACCCAACCCAACCCAACCCATCTAAACTCAAGCAATCCAATTCAACCCATCCAAACCCAGCCCAACCCAACCTAACGAAAATCAACTCGCCTCACGACTCCCACCCTTCCCCACTCCACACACAGCTAACTATACCCCCATCCAACTCTTGTATCGACCATTCTGTTTCATTTTCAATTCACCAACAAAAAGACAACGAACAATAAAAAAAACATTTAAAAAACATGTACCAATAAAAGAACGGATTCTATCCACAGTCCAGCTTTGACTGGGTTCCACTCGCCAAGCCAAGTTGAAGCGGTCAGTCCGATGGGCTCAACTGCTTCGTTGGTCATCGCGAACGGGACGCAGATCCACTAAAAAGGTCGTGAAAAGGGGAAACAATGTAAATTGATGCAGTTGGAGAACTCAAGGTGTAACACATTTTGGCCACTCCCTGTGTAGCATTGAAACTGATATGAGCAAGTAATAAACTGCTGCATGCAACATCAACCAAAACATTGACCTGTATTAATGCTTGGAGTAAGGAGGGCCTGACGTTTCGATCCGATAGCAGGATCTTTCTCAAAGGCTAAATGACAAGAGGACAAGAACTTGCCAGTAAAGATATAAACTTAAATCGATGAGAGGATCAGAACAAAGGGTACATAGTGACCAGCATGCAATGAGGTGATGGGGGGGGGGGGACCACAAAGAGATGAGAGAGGTAGATAGGTCAGGGGAAGGAGGAAAAGAGGTGTGGCAGGGTATATAGACAAGATCAACGGTGGACACCAAAAAGGTAAAGATACACGCAGGCTGCTGGGAACATTGATGAAAATGGTAATTAATGCATGGGTACTGAAAGAAAATTACTGAAGATGGTGAAGTAGGTAAAGAATGATGCAGGAGGGGAGGGGGACAACTCATTGAATCTGAGTAATAGCTCTTGCATCCACATCCACGCCCTAACTTTCCTGAAACTCACCAGGCCTACGAACGTGCAGATGAGCTGGATTATATCGGTGTATGCGACAGAGTACAAGCCTCCGAGAAGCGTGTACAACACGGCGACGCAGGCCGACACGATGACCGACAAGACCATGTCTAGATCGAGCACCACGCTAATTGTCGAGCCTGTCGACAGAACAAGGGGGAAATAAGTATAGCAGTTTATACCTAATTGATTATTTTGGTCACTAAAAAACACTTATGAAAATCATTTGTTCTTGTTTGCCTGCTTGTTCGCTTGCTCCTCTCCCCTCATGTTTGTTTGAACCTTAATTGGTTGTTTGTTTGTTGCAGCTTATATCTATGTATTTCTTTGTTTATTTGGTTCATCATCGGAACTTGGATTACAACCGCTTCAAACGATCCTAATTTGTATCTGCTGCACAGCACCCTGTTCTAAAGCCATCTATTTGGCGTCACACTTTGAAGTGCAGCTGTCCCATGACCAAGGTGGGATGAATCCCAAGTATCACAAGGTCTATAATAATGCCTTATTCGTGGCGCATCCATTTTGGCACCTTCCTTGTATACCCTTCGGAAAAGATAACACCAATTCTAAAAGGAAAACGAGTACCAGACTATTTTGAATCCAGGCCTCGATTTGATTGCACTGCTTCGAATGTAGGATGGATGCACCGTTAAAAAGGCATAATGGAGTGAATATGAATGACGAGACACCAAGAGTCCGGAGTATATTACCCAATGCATTCAATATAGCAGCCGTCCAGAAGACGTCTCCCATGAGAGCTGGAATGAAGAGCAGTGCGCCCATGCGGGGTCCGTACTTCAGCTGAAACGGATCCAGCATCGTGACGAATCCTTTCTTCCGCATCGTCTTAGCAAAGAACAATCCCCCTGCGTGCAATGTACCAGGCAGAAAGGGAGGCACGGATTTCAAAGTTTAGGTAAAGGGGCTCTGAAAGGGAGGCCCGACTTCCCAAGATAATACCTGAGAAGTTATCTCGTTTTCAAGATGATGACATCCTACATGATATGGGCCTTTACGAAATGAGGCTTGAGACTATAGGCTTGAAATTTATTTTGCTACTGCCATTTTGTATCCTAAATGAAATAAAGGGCTTGGCAATTGCATGGCCTTTCATACAAGCTTCGTCATGTTACCTAAGCCATTTATTTCGTTTTGTGGCCCCAAATGGCGGTAGCGAAATACGTCACAACTAGCCTTAAACCTGGTTTCCTATAGGCCCATAGTGCGCTAAGCAAGAGCGAGACCCGGCTTGGGACTAGGTTCACATAACAAGTATAGGCCCGACTTCCTGCAAACTGCGACTGAGCAAAAGCGAACATGACGTCATAAATTCGCACAAGTTGAAAAAATATGCGAACATTCACTAGTTGCGAATTATTAAGTTATAGACTCAGTTTCGTTTCCCTCAACGCTCGTTCGAATGGAATACACGAATTGGGAATGAACACCCATCTCCAGGTGATGATACTATACGTTTTGCGATAGATATGATGTGTGGAAATGACTTGAGTAGCAGTACATGAAACCAAAAGACTGAAAATACTCAAAAATGCATGAACCCAATCGACGAAAATCATTACTCTCAATATAACCAAATCAAAGTATATGTAAAGTCTCGTAATATATACAAGCAGTAACACACAAGAACAGTGACATATTTATTTTAATACCAACAGGGCAAAATTAAGAGTGTTAGTTCGTGGTACGGGTAACAAAAATAAATTACCAATAATTATAGCACTTATGTCCATAATGCTGAATATGGGCCCAATTTCATGGAATCCGTTACGGCCTATTTTTGTGCTAACGGGCACGCGTGAAATCTATTTCATGGAATCCGTAAGCAAGACTCTCGGTTAGCGAAGAATTTCTAGAGTAACCGTGATCATTTTCTGCTAACGCGCTATCGTATGCATTCTGCACAAATTCCTTGCTTATACCGTAACCAAAAAGGAAACTCTTCCGTGAAATACGCTTACCGTAACCAAAAAAAGTCTGCTACCGTAAGCGAAGAATGTTTGCTAACGGTAACGGATTCCATGAAATTGGGCCATGGTCTGTCGCCACAATGATATTGTAATGCTGGCGGACAAGGCACACTGAAACCTTTCTTCTTGTTTTTGTTAATGCGAGGATCCACAAATAGTCTGGTTCCCCAAAGTTACCAGAATAACGGTCCGCTTTATGATAATCTCTATATATAATTATTTACCGAGTATAAGGCTGAATGCATATCCCCATGGAGCCTGGGTCCATAGCAACCCTTCCCCGGGCTTGAAGATGTGCTCCGCTGTTCCATTGATGTAACCTCCTCCCACCCAGGTAGCTGAAAGTAAAAAATAAAAACAACTAGCTTTTGTTAACCTGTATAGGCCTACTGGATGTTTGCTTTTCTAAAGAATAAAATTATTCAGTATATACTTGAATGAGACCATTGAAAATCCAGCAAACTCGTCGCACACTAGTCAATAATAATATTATCATCATTATTGAGACTCCAGAGGTATAAAGCAATTAATAATTAATTTCCTCACCTGTCATGGTGAAAATTCCCACAAAGACCCCGATGTCTCTACCGGCTAGCATGACATCCTCCGTGTCTTTGGTGCCCTTTCCCTTCCGGCCTGCCCACAGGCCAACGGCCAAGATCAGTATGTAGAAGACAATAATGGCAATCACGCCGCCCCAGTTGACAGCCATCTTGATTTTCTCAGTCCAGTCACTTTTTCGCGCGTGGAAACTACAGATAAAAGATTGTTGTCGTATGCCCAATTAGACCTACCCTTTCAATTTTGCACCAGCCAAAACTAAAAAAGGTTTTCATTAAAGTTGGAGTATGGAATGTAAGCAATGATACGGCATTCTATCATATAGTTTTTCAAGTTGGATTTGAAATAATTCAAAGAGCTACAGATTTGATTATGTAAGCTTACCCTTCGAATTACAATTAAACATTGGCACGATTTAACCACGACATGCTGTCGCCTGTCTGACTAATATTGAATAAAAAGACATGCTAATGATCATTCATGGGGTGTTTATATATACCTGGCCATGGATTAGATCAATAGATTGATATGTTTTTCATCTTTATCTTTATTATATCCTATATTTATTCATTCATTTCGGTTCTGATGGTTGAACTTTGAGGCTCTATAATCGAGAGAATAGAAGTGTCCCCTTTAGACCGACGGAGGTTAATGGATCAAACTTTGTTCAGAACAAAACTGCTCTGTCGTCATACAAATTCGAAGTTGACATTGGCTTCATGCAATGCCAGACTGATAAGCTTGGGTTTATAGCAAGCGCAAATATAGTTGTCTGCAGGATATTGGGGTATACTCTATGATTAGGTAGGCACATTATTACAGCGGCGCGGTGGTTGTTATTATTATGTGCACCTAGTTTCCGGACAAAGAGCTCCTATCGTTAAATTCCCACTGTATTTTTATGATACTTACTGTTGGCTGAATATCTATCTCGATAGCCCATACCCTGTAAGTTATACGTAAAGCTGTGAACATTTTTGTTTTGGTTTCTTACCAAAGTATGATACTACCTTTAAAAAAGAATATAAAATAAAGAAATATAAGTACTGAAATACAACAACTTGCATCTGATGAAGTAGTTGTTGCTACGAAAGCTCATTCACATTTTAAACTCTAGTTAGTCATTTAAGTGCTACTTGTATTTCTTTATTTTATATTGTTATCTGACTGACACGGCTACCCATTATTATGCCTAATTACACATGAGAAAGTTTATTGTCTCACACAAACAACGTGCACTGTGTATATCAGGCCAGGTGCAGACCAGTAAATAAATTCCCATAGGCTCCCATGCTAAATAGCCAATTTCAAGAAATTATTAAAAATACTCAGAAGTTTCTCAGTCACTCCAGCTATACACCAAAATGAAGCTGAAAACTTTTTTCATTTTCTTTTCAATTTTCTATTGAGTAACCAATGACTTTTTTGAGAAAAATCCATCCAAAGGAAAATACCCTGAAAACGGCCATGTTGACTGGTGCCAGACTAAAAAAATGTACCCCTCCCCTACAGGCCCAAGTAGAGTTTGGGGCCAGAATTCATCGAAACAGCTCAAATTTGAAAGTCCAAACTCTGGCGACCGGGTTCCATCCTTTTTCTTTACAAGACTTTCCATGTAGGGCCCAGCAAATGATTTTATAAAAAAGATTTTGAGGGTATACAAAAAATTTATCAGCTCCGAGGACTGATCTGGACCCACTGGTCTGCATCAGGCGCGTTTCTAGAGCCATGTTTTTTTTTTTTTTTTTTTTTTTTTTTTTGGGGGGGGGGGGGGGGGCTAGAAGAGCCATTATTATTTTATTTTTTTTGGGGGGGGGACTACAAGGCCCAATACTTTGGGTTCTTCTAACACTCGCTTCTGCTATGTCTTATTAGGGGTCGAAAAACATGCACATTATAGCCCATAAAACGCGTTTTTTATGTAATTCGCGCTTAATAACTGAACAAAATCCAGTATTTTCAAGAATGGTTTTTACTTGCCTTTTTTTTGGGGGGGGGGGGGGGGGGGGGGGCTAGACAAAAGTTTTGGAAGGCTACAGCCCCCATATCCCCCCCCCCCCATACACCATTTCAGGCGGACATATCTTTTTACGGTATATGTTTCTACCATCACCATCATTTTTACTGCACGTTTTACGTTTTACATTGTCTTTATGTATTTCTTGTTTTGCGTATTGATCGTTTTAACATTGTACGTTTACGTTTGTCATTTTGAGCTCCAATCGTAAATTTTCCACTGTATTTTTATGGGGGCCAAAGAGATAATTCACGCCGCTGGTTTCGACTTTTCAACTGTTCATGAGCGCTCCGTTCCCTTGTCTGATATCTTTTATAATATGGGCCGTTTGGATATTGTATACGCATGCAAATAAAATGAAAGCGAAGAAGAGACACGGGCGCGGAATTAAATCTATGTTTCCAATTAAAAAGGAAAAGGCTGCATCGAAAGCCGTGCGAACAAAATAATTGGACTGATTTAATTCAAAATCTGTGAACGTGACAGAAAGTACGGAAGCCTTAAGTGACCATCCGAGTTTCCGAGATATAAATATTTATCTCACAAATAGGTCTTTCTGACATCTCGAAAACTTGGAAACTCGGATGGTCACTTTACCAGTAAACCTATAAATATAAAAACCCATAAATAGCTCCATGGTCGATCGCACTCTGTACTGCAGGGTGTACATCCCCTGGAACATAATACCCTGCTGAATATAGACAGTCGGCGGCGGAGCACAAATGCTTTTGTTGACGGACAAAATACGGGCGGGGACGCGCTGGTATTGACTGATGGTTTTTTTTTACCTCCATGTTCGCGCCGTCGGATCGATATCGGTGCAGCGTCTCATTGCAGACCGAATCAGTTGCAAATGGTCTGTCCCACCTTCCGTACACCGTTTATTTTCTCTCAGTCACTATAAAGTTGATTTCATTGTGATTTTAGTAGCACTGCAGTGAAAACTACTGAATCATTCGATGCGCACGCCGTACATTAGTATTTATTTCATTTTCTCGGGAAGAACAAGTTACAACACACAAGAACAACAATTAACACCTCAGTAGAACAGGACAAAACAAATACAATACTACATAAGAATCCAATCAGCCCCCGAAGGCCTTTGCCCGAAAGAAATTGATTCGTCAAATGGACTCTCCAGACTAATAATATTGAATTAATTCACCCCTCACCTCACGGTTTATACGGGTTCACTACATTATTTTCCTTACATGGGAATACAAAATAATCATAATTCGTAAGTACATATAATTCGCCTTTCACCTCTGTGGACCGGGTTCAAGTCCGGCTCGGTTCACAAGCTGAGCCTGGATTGGGTTTTCAGTCCCTGCCTGATTCCGTGGGTTTTGCCCAGAATATTACTCTGGGGGTTGGTTTTCCTCCCACCTCTAAAACTGTATCTTCTTCTCATCATCTTTCCATAACATGTTTCATCAGGCTTGCGAGCTACATACAGTGCCTTGGTCACTTTTGAGGAATCCTTGGTGTCATTACCAGAAATAAATAATAATAATAATAAGGATTTGTACATTTCTTCGTTCAGATTGTTAATTCGTACGTGTACTGAAGAGGCATCCGTAAGATTGTCTATCAGTATTCTTTGCTCTGTGTTGATGTGCATTATGGTTCCGCCCATGACCATTATATTTATACGGAAGCTATTTTTATACCCTAATGCGCCGAAGCTGTGCTGATTCGCAGCTTGTGTAAACAAATTATACATTTGGATGAAAATGCAACGAAACTTCAATAAAACAATTGTTATCTTTTAAAAAGCGAAACTGACATGGGATCTACTTTTCTAAATGGAAGCGAATGAATGAACCAATCTGTGCAAACAGTTCTATGTCTTATACCTATACGTCACTGTCGTGTTTCGTGTGATAATGCAACATCAGGTAATATAGGTTAGAGAGGGTGAACAGCCTGTCTGTACAATTGCATGGTTTTGTTCGGAACTGTATGGCCTGTTCCTATTTAACGCACGGGACGTTCATGTACTTGTGTTGTCAGTGCTGTTTATTTAGTCAATTTGTCAATTTAAGGATTATTTTAGGTCAAAAAAGTTTCAGTCACTCTTTTGCAGAATGGGCGTCGAGGTAGAAACTGTTAAACCGGGAGACGGTAAGACATTGCACGATTGATTTATTTTGATAAATAGGCCTAGGCCGGTAACAGGTCAACTCGCCCCCTAGCCGACTCGCCCCTTACCGACTCGCCCCTTACCGACTCGCCCCCTGACCGACTCGCCCCCTGACCGACTCGCCCCTTACCAACTCGCCTCCTGGCCGACTCGCCCCCTGGCCGACTCGCCCCCTAGCCGACTCGCCCCCTGACCGACTCGCCCCCTGGCCGAATTTTGTGTTTTTGTCCTTATGACGATGTTTTTGAGTTTTTGTGACTCGATCTTTGAGATAAAATGACAGTTTTTTTGTTTTATTATTCGATGTTCTTTCTTATCATATTTTGTTATAATTTTGTTTTAAAATGTCTTGCTTTAACTTTAAGTGTTATTGTTGACATTTTTTGTAGACTTTTTTTTATTATGACGATATGTTTTGTTCTATGGTTCGTTTTAAGTGTTGTTGTTCACTTGTTTTTCTTGTTTTTAAGTTGCATTTTTGAATTTTTGATGTTTTTGGTTCTGCCAAGGAAATATTAATTAAATTGCTTGAACTGCAATCGAACCATGCAGGAGTTTGTGTGTGGACTTTGTGCATTTTTCATTCTTAATCATAAAATGTTTGACATAAACACATAGTAGGCCCTACAAAAGGGTGAGAAGCATTTGGTTATTAATTATGATGCCTAATTAACTTCGCATTTTGCATCTCATTTCTGAATAAATTAGGGGGCGAGTTGGCCAGGGGGCGAGTCGGTCAGGGGGCGAGTCGGTCAGGGGGCGAGTCGGGGAGGAGGCGAGTTGGTAAGGGGCGAGTCGGTCAGGGGGCGAGTCGGTCAGGGGGCGAGTTGGTAAGGGGCGAGTCGGTAAGGGGCGAGTCGGCTAGGGGGCGAGTTGACTTGTAATCCCTAGGCCTATTTCAATTTTCAGTTTATCCTCGGTCTCAGCTCAGCATGCAGGCGCTAGCCAGCTAGCTAGCACCTAGCACTAGCACTAGCAGTAGCACAGTAGCACTGAGCAGGGTGCCAGTCAACTCGGTCCATAACCAACTCGGTCCGAGTCAACTCGGTCCGTGGCCAACTCGGTCCGTGGCCAACTCGGTCCATGACCAACTCGGTCCGTGGCCAACTCGGTCCGAGGCCAACTCGGTCCGAAGCCAACTTGGTCCATGACCAACTCGGTCCATGACCAACTCGGTCCGTAACCAACTCGGTCCGTAACCAACTCGGTCCCTAGGCTATGGGAAAACGTACACAAACAAAAATCCAGTTTGCAGCAGCAGTGTACAACATGTACAGGCTACTAGCATTAATGTTTTGAATGTCATCATAATGTCGCCCACACGCGACGAATCACATACACTCATCCACATAAACACTTCTCTCTGAGTTGGACTTTGGTTTTGCAAAAGGCCAAAAATGTACCTTTACTTTCAGCCAGGGCATCGAAAGCCAGGAATATAATGGAAATATTTAACACCGCTGACCATGGTGAAGAATAAAACTCTGGTTTGTAAAAGAATCGCATTGTACATACAAAATAAAAGTAAACTCAACGAAAAGTGTGCACTAAAGAATACAAAATTCATGCCGTTATGTCGGACAAAATGGCGGCAATTTGTCGGACCTTAAATTACGCGTTGTGATTGGCCAAATTGTTAAGGGGCGTGGCCTACTGGATCGGTGTATTATTGTACCTTGTAATACTATAATTCCATTGCATTTGGTAAAAACAAACACGAAGCAAGGAGTTTTAAACGTGCTATTTAAGTATTATTTAGCCTGAGGCCTACAGTGAAACACTCCATTTTAAGTTACATGTAGGCATGTAGGCCTATAAACAAAACAACATTTACACTGTTCATAATTTGTAGCTTTTTGATAATTCACACTGTATACAACGTGCATGTTACATACACCTGTACACCGCATGCATAGCAATACCCACAGGTCGGCCGTGGGAAAGTATCAGATTACACATGCAGCGATCTCTGCATTGTTTGACCAGGTGTCATTGCCATGGGAGCTGACCGCAGGCCTCGGAGTTCAGGTTTTGCCTGAGGGGAATGACCAGCGTCATTCTTATATATCATACATATTCAACAGTGTGCCATGGTGACGAAGTAGCGCGCTACATACATTATACTAACGAGGTGCGCGCGCAATTCACAGCCCTTACACGATTCCCAAGACTATGTTATAGAAGGCCTTTACGAATGGGTGTACGTACGTGCGGGTCAGTGCGGATAATCGGTATGTACGTTCGAGTACGGTAATAACATAGTCGTGGACCAAGACTACCAACTGAGCCATCCAGCCCTACGTTGGTGGCATGGTGACCCCAATAGTAAATTATCTTTGTTTAGGAGGTCGCCGGTTCGAATACCGCTCCAGTCAATTTTTCTTTGTTCACTTTTCAAGAACTAATAATCTGTTTGTTTTCCTCTTGTTGACATGTTGTAGGTAAGACTTTTCCCAAAAAAGGACAGACTGTTGTGGTGCATTATACAGGTAGGTCCAGGCCTTCATTTTAATAAAAATGAGGAGAGCTGCAAATTGCTCTCCTTAAATCAACGTGGAGTATTTAAGAGAGTGATTTGCTCTCACTAACAAAAATCAAGTTTGAGCTACAAATTCAACTCCTTAAATCTACATAGGGCCTACCCATACTAATAAAGAGAGCAGTTTGCTTCTCTCTTGCTAGACCAAGTTTTTGAATGTGTCCAGTGTCAAAAAAGAGAGAATTTTACTTGTCCTGTTGAAAAAGATTATCTAAAGATAATACTATTTTTGTATTTTCCATAAAGGGTAAATGTCAGCTGGAAAAATGTATGTGATGTTTTGAAAAAATGCAGCTCTCCTTAAATTGTTAAGGAGCTCTTTTTTTCGCTCTCCTTGGAAAACATTAAGGAGAGCGGAGAAGAGTAATCACTCTCACTCTCCTTAAAAATCAAGGCCTGTAGGTCATTGATAGTTAGTGACAATGAGTTTGGTGAAATCAACCCCAGTTATCTTTTTTATGGACGCAATTAATTCTGGGCTCATGATAATCCTTTTTTCATTGATCACGATTTGATTGATTTGTATTGGAAATTTCCTCCCCAGGAACCTTAACCAATGGTAAAAAGTTTGATTCGTCCAGGGATCGAGGAAAGCCGTTTGAGTTCAAAATCGGAGAGGGGCAGGTCATCAGAGGCTGGGATGAGGGAGTGGCTCAGGTATGGCAAATAAACAAAGTCAATTTAACCAGACAATTTAACCCTAATGCGAAAAGAAAAAAATACTGTGTTTCCGGTAACATGTCCAAAAAATGTAGGAAGCGTACCCGCGTACAATGTTGACCGTCCGCACGAATCATTAGATCACACTTAAAGGTAGTATCATACTTTGGTAAGAGACCAAAACAGAAATGTTCACAGAATTACGTATAACTTTCAGGGTATGAAGATGATGCTAGTAGAAACCTACTGTTAACCTTTTTCCGCCTGAAATGGTGTATTTATCCAGAAATTAGTCAAACAACGACTGAAAATCTTTTTGATCTTTTAAAGATCAAAAATAAAAGAGAAAAGACTTAAGAAATACTGTGGCTGTTTTTCACTGTTTTCGTTTTCTCAAAAAGTGGGCACCGTATGGGACTGACATTTTCACAGATGACTATTAGTGTATCTGTCTTGGTATTTTTGCCCATGAATCTGTATTTCTTTGACAAAAACCAAAATATGATTCTACCTTTAAATAAGTTTGCATTGTGACCTGTGAAGCGAGCTTACATGTATGTAGCAAGTGCTGCCAGCTTTCAGTCAGTTTCCCTTGTGGTTATTTCATGATTAACTTTTAATTGTTTGTTCCTCAGTAGCAATCAGTAAACAAATTTGAGGAATCACATTGGATATACCCCTGGTACACTGATGAATTTCACCTGTTCATTTGACAATCCAACAGATGAGTGTTGGGCAACGGGCCACGTTAACATGCAGTTCAGACTACGCATACGGAGACAAGGGACATCCCGGCGTATATCCTTTTTACACTTTTTGTGGGTAAAAAAAAACAAGAGGATTTATTCATGTATCATTAGGGTGGTGTTCACCTTCAAGTATGGCATGCAAAGTCATTATCAAAGGTCAATGTCAAGAGGTCACTGTCATGAGGTCACTGTCAAAAAATCACTGTCAAGCAGTCACTCTCGAGTCTCAAATATTTGCAAGAAAAGGTCATTATCAAAGGTCACAGTACTTTCTGCGGGGACTCTCAGTGATCAATGATTTTAAATCTCTTGCCAAATAAAAAAAAGAAAAATTCAAAACTACTGGTTCAAACCCCGCTCCAGTCAACCAGTCAAATTTTCTAGGATTGGCACGGATCATGGGATATCATAATACCAAATATGGGGGCCTTCTGTTATGATGCCTTCCTTCTCTGGTGTAATGATAGCACATTTACTTGATGAGCTGCTCATTTATGTCTCCTTAACTTCCATGCACTATCCCTCCCAAAGCTACTCTTGTCTTTGACGTTGAACTCATTGGCATGAAGTAATGAAGTTATCAACAGAGTTACAGCTGGAGACTTCTTCCTGTTTGTGGCGTCCACCTACGTACCCCCCTCCTGTGAATTCAAGTCACTTGACAAGAAGTAGAGACACGTAGTGCTAGATATTATATATATGTAACGTACAGTAGAAGGCAAACACTGCCAGGGAAAACAAAAACAAAAAATAAATGTTGCATACTGTAACAGACTGTTTTTTAAAAGAAAGTGGTGTTTTGGCCTAGTTGCAAAACCATGTAATGGGAGACTTTGGAGAACCGGTCTTCTAGTCAACATGCAAAACACATGCAAAACAATGCGTGCATGCTCAAAATTGCGTGCTCGTGCACTGTTGACTTGAAGACCGGTTCTCCAAAGTCTCCCACTGGAATTAAAGGCCTGTGTCACTCACACGAAGGGACAAAGAAATTGGTTCTGGTGTGCGCTGTTTCTTGAGACAGATATCAGAAGTTGCTCTGAATTTCTTGCTACACACGGTAACGGTTGCATCGTCGTGGATGATGCATTGAAAGTACAATTTGACTTCAGCTTTATTCCGATGGAGGAACATTGAATGCGGCAGCCTACATCTGAAGTTTAGGCCCATGTTTCAGAAACGTAATAAAATTATGCCTTGTCCACTCTTACCATTATATCCACTTCTTATTCACTTACCATTTAACAATTTGTGTAGTGAGTAACTGACAAAACAAAAAGGGCAAACAAAAAAAGTAAGTTGTGTTTCTAGTTTCAACGCTAGTTTGAGATTGTGCGTAAATTTGTTCTTTTTAGTTTTGTATAATTATCAATATTACACTATTTACAAGATAAGTCAACACACATTTTGTGCGTGGCTTTTATTTTCATCAAAAGAATTTCATAAATGATTGTTTGAAAAAATGTCAAAAATTTATTTTCAAGCTATACAAAAACAAATGTATACATTTTGGGTAAGTAAAATGTCAGCTAATCTGCATACACGTGCATTAAAAGAAAATGTCCATTTCGCTATGGCTCAGGACCTGCAAAGTCAAATAATTATGTTTTAGATGTTGATAATAAGTCTTTGGTTTGTGTTCACATTTTGTTGTGTTCTCTGATCCCAAACTCCCACTTTGACTCTTCCTTTTGTCCATGTCGTCTCCAACTACATCTTCCTAAGACTCATTGATCGAGTCATTGTTCTGTTCAACTTCAGACCATTCACCGTACACAAAATGTTCCCATCTTTTACCAGTAACATTGTTGCAAGTGTTATGTGTATACTGTACTACATGTACATCCACATACATAAATAGTAGTGAGAACAAAAAAAAATGATTTTAAAGAAATTGAAGGAAAGTCACTGATATCCTTTGCTGCATTTATGTTTTGTTCATGTCATCTAATCATTGTAAGCAAAACAATTTTCAAAATGTTGTATACTAAGTATATTTTTTTCTGGATTTCATTCAAGAATTATTCAATTATTGCTTGAGTAAAGAAATTAATCCACTTCCATGAAGTTGGTGAAGCAATTAATTGCTTAGTTTATTGCTTTTGAATTTGTTTTCCAAAATAATGTATACATTTATATAAAAATAACTAAAGTTGGGTTGATTTTCAAGTTTTATATATTGTGTTGCACTTAGTGAATTTCTGAAGCTACAACTTGGATGAATTTGACCCTTGTTTATTGTCTAGGTACAGTGCACTCTATTAGGCATGTGACATTATCTGTAACAGTATGTGTATAACATTTTATGTTTTGTAGCAGAAATGATAGATTTTCGATACAGAAACTTCACCCTTGAAGTTTAGAAGACCTCTAAATAAAACAATCAAACTTGGTAATCCAAGAAATTGCTTTTGTGTTGTTTTATTGACCATTTTAGTTCTGAAAAATTCTTCATCATCATTTACTTGTTTGTTAAAGGTACAATACATGATTGGTAAAGGTCACATAACAGCACTCGCACTTTGTATGATCCAACATGTATGAAATCATGTCCACTATTATTACATATTTTTTGGTAAACTAGTCGTGATCCATTTTTGGTTGCTTTCCCCCAAGCGCTTTGTATCCTTCGGAAAAGGCGCTATATAAATACGTATATTATTTATAAACCTGTGAAAATTTAACCTCGCTCCGACATCAGAGTCACAAGAAAATAGTGAAAACCCAAATCAATTTTCCCTTATAAAACAAAGAATGGTTTGATCTTACCCCGAGATCAAAACCGAGTTTGGTCTTTGTTTTTTCTCATTTTGGGATAAATACAGCATTTCAGGCAGAAATATTTTAAAAGTATGTTTCTACCAGCACCGTCTTCACATCCATCCTGAAAGTTAAACTTAAATCTGTGAACATGTCTGTTTGGGTATGTTACCAATCCTGTACTGTACCTTTAATTTTAATTTCCAGATTGTGTCAAATCTAGTTGGTTAAACATTCAGTGTGCTCAGAAATGAGAATGATAGAAGAGGACTGATATAAAAGCTTTGTGTGGTGCCCTGAGCCTTTCAAATTTGTCCATGGGGATGTAGGCCACCCACTAGCCATCATGACCATGGCTAAAGGCCGGATGAATTATTGGCCGGATGGCTTATTGGCTTAAGCAGTGCTCTCTGCATGCATACATAGCTGCGCATTTGAATGCTTTTTCTTTCTCGGATGGCATCGTAATGAGATCCATGCGTAAAAGACTGCAAAAGCAAACATTTTTATCTCCCTCTCCCTGCTGCCCTCTTGGTGGCGCTCTAAATTGTGAAACGCCCGTATTACGATGTGGGTATGTTCCTGTAAGTTACGATATCTTCAGACTTCGCAATGTCAGTTGACAAGAAAACAAGCACTTGCACTAGTAAGCTAAGGATGATCACTACTGCAGTGCCATGAAAGAAAGAAAACTCTCTTAAAATTCCTGATGTCGTACCATATAAGCTTGATTGAGGGGTTAACTTGACCACTTCTTGCAATATGATCCGCCCTATTGTCATTGTGCGGCAATGCGTCATGTATGTGTCATCATTTTGTCATGTTCCATAGTTGGCCCTATATACCGAAAGTAAAAAAAAAAGGGAAAATTAATAGTTAACGATTCATGATCACCACATTCACAATTGGCAAATATGTCATACTGCGAATATTGTAACACACAATTTCAGTATCGGGATAGTAATAGATCAATCAAAACTACAGTAAAGCTAAAGTAAATAACCCTTGCCATTCTTGACAAGAACAAAATGGATTTTAATTCTATACAGTCGACATACAGCTTAAAAACAAAAAAAATTACTACAGTAATTCAAATATGGAAGATACATAGGGGTTTACGAAACGGAGTCTCAGGCTCCAGCTCCGTCATCCTGCTGAAATTATACATGTAGGTTGTGGTTTTTTCATTATTTAAAGCCATGAAAGCTGAAGTTCCGTTTATCTTTTCAAACCAGAGAATCTACTTCCGAACAGCAGCCAAAAGCCTCTATTTTTATACCCGTTATTTAAAAATGAATTCATAAAATGGTGCCTGAGCCAAAGCCTGAGCCACTGAGCCAGAGCCTGAGCCCGAGCCTCCGTTTCATAACAACACCCTTAATTAGCTCTTCCTTTTCTGTTCTTTCCCGTCTCTTCATAAAGACCCCGCCCATTTTAAAGGACCATTTTCACGGAGCTGTTAAGCACAAACGTTCTGCTGGACAAGCACAAGTTGCCTTTAGTTATGCATCAGCCATAAACTGAAAGTGGCTGGTACTTATCTGACACGTTTGTCTAAGCCCCTAATAAGCATTTTGGAAACAGCTTCATAAAATAAACCATTCAAAATTTCAAAATTATGTTCCTCTGACGACTACATGCTTGCTTCATCGGACAAAAGTGATGGTGTCCATAGCCTGGAGAGTCCAACTGTTGGAAATGCACATTCATCCATCAGTGAAGTCAGGGCACCAGTCATTATTCAAGCTTACAGTGTATAACTTGCATAAGGCTTGATTTATGCCATTTTTACCATTCCAGACTGCTCGTACTAGTCTGCTAGTAGTAATTAAGGTACATGTACCTTGCAGTGTGAGTGTGTCCATCAAATTTGGGACTAAACATGAATTTGAAAGCCGGAAGTGAACTTCGTCCCTCTGGACAGCAGAGTCCGATGTTGATTGTTGATAAACGTCTTGTGCCCTGTATGCGATGCAGTTGCCTTCTTGTGGTTTACATTGGACATGTCTAACAGTGAGGCTACTATGCTGATGAGCACAACTGGGTCCTTATGCAATGTGCAACCGAGTCCCCAGAAGAGATGTATTTTACCATGGCGACAAAACTCACTACTTGATGCATTCTCGCAGCATCCCCGTCTTGGCTGAGTAAAGTGGCAGCCTGAATAAATAACTGGAATCGACAATTGCCACAGTTTTAGCAGCCATGGCAGGCGACCGCCACCACACAAACAAGCCTGACAGCCACGTAGTTTAAGTATTTCTGCTTTATAGACCCAATGTCTAAGTTAACTTTGGTGCTACATGAAATCATCTTCCAGATCCACATCAGCATTTGACGTCATATTGCTGGCCTGCATCAGAGATGAGTAGCTCCTAAAATACAGTCACACAAGAAAATCAAATTACAGTGGAACTTCGCTAATAAGAGCTCTGTTTACTACACCATTCTGCTCATAACAAGGAAATTTAGTTCCCAGTCTTTTGGTTCTCTGTTGTTTTCATTCCTGACAGTGCAAGGTTCCTGGTAATTGATATAGTATAATAATAATAACCGAGGATGGGACCTTATGGAGACTTTCCCATAGGGTCGTACTGTGCACAAACTTAACTCACCTATTTCTAAACATCCCCCAAACCAATGAACTAGAAATTGACATATGTTCATATTGAGAGCTTTATCTGTCTTCTATTAAAATATGGACACAGTAAAAATATGTCTTAGTTGTTAGCACTACTTTGAATGTTTTTACATATTATAAAATAATGGCACAACTTTGCTGATGCTACACCTGCAAATCATGCCCCAATCATTTTTTAGTATGATACGAGTAGTGTTCTTATGCATGTCATGAGTCTACTCTATGTGTGGATCTGGAACAGAACTCGGATTATTACTAAACATCAAGGTATGCTCTCTATGTCTTTAAGACTCAAAAATGCAACTGACATGAGCCAAAGAAATCTGAAAATCTTCCAAATTAAAAACGACAATACAAGTAATAAACTGCTGCAAACTGCTCATCAGCCAAAATGACCTGAAATATATCAAATGCTTAAAGTTAGGAGGGCCTGACGCGTTTCGATCCTAGCAGGATCTTTCAGCCTTTGAAAAAGATCCTGCTAGGATCGAAACGCGTCAGGCCCTCCTAACTTTAAGCAAATTAAAAACGAGCGTGAGTTGAAGTCTGGATGACTCGAAATTTACATTCATTCCCTTGAGGTTTGAGTCGTCGAGGTTTTACTGTGTGTTACAGATACTGTCATTTGTTTGAGACAGCACGATCCAAGGCAGTGCCACACAAGATAGATGAAAAATAGAAACAAAATCTGATTTCAGATTAAAATCCAAAGAGTTGCATCTCTGAAGACTCAAGAGTTAACCTTTATGACACGGAGTGTCTCACCTGATTTCTGCATCCTTTTGTCTCTGACGCACCTCCTCTTTCTCCATTTCCTTTTTCTCTTTGGCCACTTTCTTACCGGCCTCCCGTTCCTGCCGGTCTCTCTCTTCCCTCTCGGCCTGTAGGTCTGGCTTCCTGTCTTCTTTGGTCTTGTTCAGTCTGTTGACAATCTCATTGATTCTCTTCTCCACTTTCACACTCCGAACCTGTAAGATAATGAGGGACTGCTGTGAGGGAGCGGATAACAGGGTCAAGTACAAGTGATGCTTCACAGGGTTTGACAGGTTGATGAGAGGTTCAAAACGAGCTGGGGAACCATGGATCTTGGTCCAAGTACAAATCACGTGTCACAGAGCGTTTGGCACATTGGTGAGAGGTTCAAAACGAGCCGGAGTAATGTGGTCCTTCATCTCTTAGGCCAAGTACAAATCATGTGTCAAAGGAATACCAAACTAGAACAGTCTGGTAATTTGTGAAGTCTAGAAAGGCCTCCACTGCTATATGTTCAAGGGGTATTAGAGGTTGACTTCTACAGCAGTTCTCTCTATAAAGAGAGTGTATCTATAGGCTCACCTCTTTGTGCTTATAAAATCCCACTTGGCCAACATCCATGTCACCTGTCTTCTTGAGGTTGGCCCAGGGTGTGTACACCACATTGATATTGTTGGTTTTGTTACCTGCAATCAACAAAAATCAGCACATGTATTAATACCAAATTGAAGAAAACAAGCCTGACAAATTTTTTATTTTGCTTGGTTCAAAAAATGGGGTAATGTATAATTGGTATGCCTTTTATTGAAATGCTAAAGATTTCTGGTAGTGCAACCAATGTCTGCTTTGGCTGCTTTGGTGGATATCATTGGGAGAATGACATCCTCTTTATAAGATATGTTAAGTATTAGGCCCTGTGTATTATGTAGTGTTAAGTAGCTTCTAAATATGTATTCAGCACATTTGAACATAATTTTATGGAAAATATGCTATATAAATGCATTATTATTAGGCCGAATAAAAAAAATTGTTGTGTTGCCCTCGAGTGGAAAAATTAAAACTTTGGGTCGGTCGGTCAATTTTTTATTTTTTTTTTGGGGGGGGGGCCGACTTTCAAACATTTAAGAATAAATACAGGATGTATGGTCACCAGGGCTTATAAATCAACGGTTTTGGGTCGTTTTGAGGAGACACGTTTTTTTAGTTACTGCTAAAGCTTACATTTTCTGTCAAAAATGGTGAGTTGTTATACTTTAGGACTCAGAGAAAAAAAAAAAAAAAAAATCCCGACCCAAAGTTTTGGCATTTTACGGTCGGTCGCTGAGGGCAACACAACAATTTTTTTTTAGGCCTTATTATTATATCCTCCAGTATTAAAACATGAAAATGAAGAAGCCTTTCATGAAATGATACAAATCATTATATGAACTTTACAGCCTTCACCCGATCGAGATCTTTTCCGGTCACTATCAGTATCTCTATTATCATTCATCAGCGCCGGATGTTCGCTACTAGCAAATATCACATGGTTTGAGGGTAGACAGTCGATTCTAGCTCTAGGGAACAATAGTTTGTCAACTTCCAACACCGAGGGAAGCTAGAATCTACTGTCCCCCTGAAATAAACCATGTGATTATTTGTTTTACCATACCTCATAAATATTCTTTCATGTCCACAATTTCGTCAAAAAGTGCAGCAAAACGTTCGTTTTTGTGAACTTCATGTAGGGCGAAGTTCATGCACGCGCACTGCAAACTACGTTAGATGCGCAGTGAGACGTTACATGCGTAATAGTTCCTTTGGAGATTCCCCGGCTTACTCACTGGTGATCAGCAATATCCACTGAAACGTGATGGTGAATTAACCAATTGAAATTCAGCTCTAGGTCATCAATATTTATGAGGCATAGTAAAATCTCATAATCACCATGATTATGTGAAATAGCATAATCCTTCTCTTTGTCTTTATAATCACCTGTTATACTGTTGGCTTTCACCAACTGGGCACAGTCCTCTAGCACCGTCGCAGGAATATCATCGATCGTCTGACCACTTGGTAACCTCAAGTAGACGTGAGCCGAAGAGTGCTTGTCAACATGGAACCTGTGCAGTGAATAATTGCTGAATTTAGTTTCCCGCTTTTACAATTACAGTGGAACGCCACTATAAAAAACACCGCTATACAGAACATTTGGCTATACCGAACATTATCCTTGACTCCCAATTTGTATGTACAATTTATAGGCCTGCTGAACATTGTTCACTATTGGTATGTGGATCGGTCTGCGGAAACACCATGTAAGAATCGTTCGTACTTTTGCTCTTCTATTTCATTCACACTTCTTGTAAGGTCTCAACGTTTCGACTAACCTGCTGTAATCCTCATCAGGAGACTAGAGCAGGCCAGTCGAAACATGGAGACCTTACAAGAAGTGCCAACAAAATAGAAGTGCGAAAGTACAAACGATTCTTACATGGTGTTTCCGCAAACCGATCCACATACCAACTGTCACCCTGCAAAGCCTTCAATCTTTCCAAAATTGTTCACTATCACAAACGACCACTGTGCATCCCGGCGTGTTTGTTCCATGCTATGGAAGTTGTGTGCTCAGCATCCCTGTGAATATGACGCCCAGAAAGCTCTACCTGGATATGCTCTGAAATACTTAAAATTCCACTCACCAAACATCTTCAGGAAATCCATACTTCAATAATTCTTCATCTGGAAAACAAATATTCACTGAAATGTTAAATACTGCAAATTTATGAAACGGGCAGTAGTTTAAAGACTATTTAAATTAAATGGAATTCCCACTAAGTGACTAGCCCAAGTATAGTACAAAACAGGTCTGTAATTTGTTTCTTTGTAATTTTTGTTACATCGCCATTAGGCCTAAAAAAAAATATTGTTGTGTTGCCCTCAGCGACCGACCGTAAACTGCCAAAACTTTGGGTCGGGATTTAAAAAAAAAAAATATTTCTCTGAGTCCTAAAGTATAAAAAATCACCATTTTTGACAGAAAATGTAAGATTTAGCAGTAAAAAACATGTCTCCTCAAAATGACCCAAGACCGTTGATTTATAAGACCTGGTGACCATACATCATGTATTTATTCTTAAATGTTTGAAAGTCGGAAAAAAAAAAAAAAAAAAAAAAATTGACCGACCGATTTTAATTTTTCCACTTGAGGGCAACACAAAAATTTTTTTTCGGCCTTATAACATACATACATGAACCACATTATGTACATGTACTTTGTACTAGAAAAGAGATTGTTCATCGTGATAAATGGAAAGAAGCCAAGTGTTTAGGCTCACAATGTTGGCTGAAAGGTAGCATCATTTTTGCTGACAGACTGTTAGCCTTTATCAAGCTGAAGAAGATCCATACTTTGTGTTAAAGAAATACAGTCCCTTTGAGTGGTATTCGCATTAATGTACAAATCTGCACCGCAATGGGAGACTTTGGAGAGCAGGCCTTCAAGTCAACAGCGCACGCACACGCACAACAGCGCAGGTGCAAAACAAAGCGTGCATGGTCACAATTGCGTGCGTGTGCGCTGTTGACTTGAAGACCGGTTCTCCAAAATCTCCCATTGGCAAAGAGGAATCAAATAGTTGTTTTCTTGTGTATTTAAAATGTATGAGGAATGGAGACCGATGAGAACTTACTTTCATGTTTGTCAATTCCAACATAGATGACATAACCTGGAAAATAACATAAAAACCAAACAAACAAAATCAGACAAGTAAGACTTGAAGCTATGCATGGCGGAAGTACTAAAAGGAAGGTAGGGTTTGCGGTGACACCATGTAATCTCTTCTGTGAGAGTGTGTGGTTCTGAGAAGAACCGTAGGTATTATCTCGACGTTCCGAACAGTGTGCTCTGTTCGTCCTCAGGAGAGAGACTGGTTGCGTGATATTCTACATCATTGAAGTCACGCAACCAGTTACTCTCCTGAGGACGAACAGAGCACACTGTTCGGAACGTCGAGATAATACCTACGGTTCTTCTCAGAACCACACACTCTCACAGAAGAGATTACATGGTGTCACCGCAAACCTACCTTCCTTTTAAAATCAGACAAATTGTAACCATGTTAATATTAGGGCCTATAGACCGATCCGATGGAACGATATACCATCCGCCATTACTGCAGTGTCCCCGCCCACCCCTGATTAGGGGACGTACACCCTGCAGTATAGAGTGTGGCAGAGCAAAAAAAATGTTGTCGCTGGACAAAAGGCAGGCGGGGACACTTTAGTAATGGCAGGTAGTATATCGTGCTGTCGGATCAGTCTTCATACAGAACATCAAGGGCAGTGTCAATAAGATTCAGTGGGGATCAACAGTATTGCTTTTGGTTTTCATCTAAAACTTGGAAGGCTGGTATCAGTATCAGAGCTGTAGTGTATGACTCATGACTCAGGCTCAAACTTCAGCTCAAGTACAAACTGATTTTTGAATGGGAAAACAAAAAAATGTAACGTTAGAGTATTCTGTCGGTCGGCAACACGTCACTTATTGTGTAAGTACAATGGAACTACACTCCAGTGCATTGTGCTACGCATGCTTGTTTTCACTCCAGCCATATTGTCGGGCATTGTTCACTGACCAAAAAAGGCAGGATGTCCAACCTTAACCGAGAGAATAGAACTCCTAACGCGTAGGCCCAACGGTAATGGAACTTAGACTGAGTGAGTTCCAATGACGGACAACAATTATGCACAACCCCTATGGGACTGAACTGGTGACCGACAGAGGGAGTTTTGATAGAGTAAAGGCTGCTGCATCCAAAGACAAGTGTATCATTGAACAGGTGTAGCCCCCCAGCCTAGCAGTGGTGTGTGTAAAGTCTGTAATTAAGTAGGCCTAGGCCTAACTGTGTAAGTGTGTTTATCAAAAATGGCACTAGCTAGCCGGCACCAGCAGCATGCAACGGAACGTATTCACGGCCGTTCTGGCGTGTGATAAAACACAACAGGTTCCCGAATTATACAGTTTCCACTAATAAACCAAGTCATACCTTCACTACTGAAATAGAAAACCATTTTGTCCAAGAAATCTTTTCTCAAGTTATACAGCGACTGTGTGAACTTGTCGATTTGTGCTTGGTAAAATCCGCATGCGTTATACGGCGCCCTCACGTGCCAGTAAAGTGACAATCATAATCCTCTCACAACCGGACTTGCACTGTGTGGGTGCATTCGTTTAGCTCCCCCAGGTCAACACCAGTCAACCTCGTCCCCCATTCTCTTGCTTGTTTTGTGCAGTATAGCACGACCATTCCCAGTAAGGGCTGACCCGTGTTAGCTAAACGAATGCACCCTAAATAAGGCCTTTTCACACTGGAAAAATCTCGGGCTTGACGCTGGGTTGAGGCAGGGTTGAAATCGGCGGCGATTCACACTGGAAATGTTTCAACCCCGCGCCAACCCCGAGATTGACTTCACCCCGGGTTGAAGTCAACCCTGCTCAGGATCAGGAATGAGATTTTTCGCTCCGGGTTGAAAAAGGCAATGTGAATTGAATTAAATCGAGTTGAGTTCGCCCCGGGTTGAAGGTGGGTTCGCGAGAGGCAAGTCTAAACCTGGTGGTCCATTGATGTCATGCTTTTTTTTGGGGGGGGGGGGGGGGGACCGAGAAGTCAGTGTTGAGCAAAGATTGGTGTTCATGGCTCAGATGTATTATGCGTAGAAAAGACTGAAGGAAAAGACCTCTGGCCACCAATTTCATGGAGCTGTTAAGCACACAAAAAAACCAATGCTCATCGTAGCACAAAATGTCTTGCTCAAGTAAAACAAACCACCCATTAAAAAGTTCCATTTGATATTCATATCATGATTTTATGGTCATATTCAAACAACAGCCCACGAACAATCACAAGTGATACATCTACACAACACATGGACATTTGGTTGTTAATCCTTTCACGCTTAGCATATTTTGTGTACTAAATTGGCCACTCTTCCCCCATGAAAGTAGAAATCTTTGGGCATTCTTTGAGTAGTTAATTTTTAAGAGTACAATTTAAGAATACGATTGTGAGTTTTCAAAATAAAAAATTATTCAAAAAGGATGATGATAATGACACAGACTGAAACTTTCTGATATGAAACACGCGTCAAGTCGTAGACACAAATCTATGGGAAATGCCGCAGCCGCAGCCCGGCTGCATATAGAGCAGTGTTGATTCAAGCCTTAGCCAATAAATAAAGCATAGTCACTAGGGCCTGTTTGTTTCACGCAAAGGATCCGAAATTCTGGGATCCACCTCCTATGCAGGGTACGCTAAAATGGGGTCCAGATCCGCAGGATTCGTCATAAACAGGCCCCTCGTCATCTTAATTCCTCCGTGCATCTTTCAAACTCGCTTTTCAACCAATGACAGCCGCCCATTCTTTTTTAAGCCTGATAATTCCTTCCTGGCGGCATACAAAATAGAGCTTCGCATTTTCTATAAAAACATGATAACTTAATTGTTTCAAGTCAAATTTTGTTTCATTGTGGGTGAATACGAATATTTCTTGTAGAAAATGTCAAAAGATGTATAGTTTTAAGTTTAAAAGTTTAGCACAAGCTACAAATCCACGGTGCGGATTAATATGGAACTAATGCATGCTCTTTAGAAAATACAGAAATGTGCATCCGCCCACGTGTCGTCTGTTTTGGGCCAGCTTCAGTCAAAAATGTTGCCGCCTTTCGTCATTGCGCAATTAGAAGTTTAATCGGAGGAGACGGCGTCAACGATGCGACAGATTTCTCCAAATTTGCAAAAGCAAATTCATTCTTTTTCGCGACCGGACAAACTGAGCCCCACCGGGAGGAGGACTTATTGTTCATTTTAGGCGAGAATTTTAACATTCCTGGAGGATTTGTTCGTCCGTTGGACCATGTTATTTACCAGTGTCTTGGACCGGTGCTGGCCCGGGCCGAGATAAATTTCTCGGCCTCGTGGCCGGCCTTTCACTCACATGCATGGGCGGCAGAGTTTTCCGTCGGTGTTGTCTCGAGGAATTCGACAAGCTCGCCGCCAAGAATATTCAACTCGCCAACATTCTCAAGGCTCAGGAACATCAATTCATCTTCATTGACTGCATGAGGAGCTGGACTTTTAAACGGATTCGAAACTGCTGACTTTGTTTAACTGTAGGTTTTTGAAACAAAAATGAACCTAATTTTTCTGAGGATTTCGGTGGATAGTGCTGATGAGGGAGACCGTCTTCAAGGTTGTTCACAGATTTCTTCTCCGAGGAATTCCAGCCCTTCAAAGTCAAGACATATTTCATGGACCGAGGAGGAAACTTGAACATCTCATTCTCAGTGAACTGAATTGAACTGAACGTTTGTGGACTAAAAATGAACTAGTTTTTCGGAGGAATCCCTGGATAGTGCTGGGGAAACCGTCTTCAAGTGCAAACGGATTTCTTCTCCAAGGAATGGACCGAGGAGGAAACTTGAAAATCTCGGTGAACTGAACTGAACTTTTGTGGACTAAAAATGAACAATTTTGTCGCATGATCTGATTGACGATATGGGATTTGTGTGTGTGTTTTGTCGAATGACTGATTGACGGTTATGATTCAAGATTCAAGCAAGAAACAGATTCAAAACTTTCACAGAAATGACTGTAGTTTCGCCCTAAATTCAATGAACTGAACTTTTGTGGATTTAGAAATGAACATTTGTCGAATGACTGATGACGATAAGGATTCAAGATTCATGCAAGAAACCAAGATTCAAACTTTCAAAGAAATGACTGTAACTGTGTTAGTTTCGCCCTAAATTCAGTGAACTGAATTGAACTGAACTTTTGTGGACTAAATTTGTGTGGGTTTTTGTCGAATGACTGAGACGATAAGGATTCAAGCAAGATTCGGTAAGTCATAAAAACCCTGCTCGCACGAGCGGATTCGTGCCCGAGGTAAGCGAATTTGATTTATTCATGCACCGGCTTGTAAGGGGTTCCAAAAATCGTTTCGAAAAACCTTGGTGGTAATTTCCAAAACATTTAAGTTTCCAACTTTTAGAAAATTCCCAATGATGAATGAAGCTGTTACGGGGACTTGAATAGCATCTGTAAACAAAATTTGCCAAAATATACTGCATGTGACGAGCTGGCTAAAATGGCTCCAACTTGTGTACGTGACATTCACACATTGCATCCCTTGAAATATCGATTTTTTGGTTCACAAGTCAATCCATGTGGTAAACACATTCCATTGCCCAAGCACCTGGCGTGGTGTAGGCAGGCTTTGTGATTGGCCAAGAGTAGTGTTATGCATATTAATGAGGCTGGCACGCGTATTTCGCATGCCAGTCACGCGCCTCGGCCCAGCATAGATATGGCTGTTGAATAGCCCTATTACGTCTTGACCTCTTTCGGGTTCAGACCTATTGTCTGACTTGTTTAAACAAGTTGCACTTAATGATATGCCACTTACTAACAAATTGGGCCATGCCAGCTTTGTGTCCAAGTGTTTTTTTTCCTCACCGCACTGAGATTGCTTTATTGTTCCCTAACTGACTTGTGGCAGACCCTTTTAAGAAGCAACAATGCAGTTGCCTTTCGAGGAATATACAATTTGAAACAACTTTAAACAAGCCTGGTGTCGGGGGGGGGGGGGGGGGGGACTGGTATCTGTAATTATACAGATTTTCATGTGTAGGCTCTACTTGCTAATTTGTGAAGAACTCCTTGCATTATTTATGTCTCTTTTCGGTCTAAATCGGCCAGAAGAGATTAGACTACGAACATGACAAGACAGAGACATTAACCAGCTTCAACAGAATTGTTTGATTTAGGCCTAGACGGTCTAGACTTTTGATTAAAAAAAATCAACCTGACCAAATTGCTTGCAATGGCGAACTCTGTAAAGAAAATCATGAAAACAATTTTCTGACGGATTTGTGGACTTCAAGAGTTAATTGAAAGCATGATGTGACAACCAAGGGAGGCAGAAACAAGACAAATTGCACCATTCATCAGTCATCATTATTTTATAGTCAAGACTAACATTTGTGACTGCGTGGCATTCATATCTGCAGAACAGCAACAGTTATTAAAATTTAAATCATTAGGATTTAAGTACAATATTTATAAAGGCGACTGTTTCATGAGCAGAGTGATACCCACTATTCGGGCCTTCTGTCATGGAAACAAAACTGATCATGACATAGTTAAAAATAATATATTTCTGTTCATTTTATGAAGGCGACTGTTTCATGAGCAGAGTGATACCCACTATTCGGGCCTTCTGTCATGGAAACAAAACTGATGTATAGTTAAAAATAATATATTTCTGTACAATTAATAAAGGCGACTGTTTCATGAGCAGAGTGATACCCACTATTCGGGCCTTCTACCATGGAAACAAAACTGATGTATAGTTAAAAATCATATTTTTCTGTACAATTTATAAAGGCGACTGTTTCATGAGCAGAGTGATACCCACTATTCGGGCCTTCTGCCATGGTAACAAAACTGATGTATAGTTAAAAATCATATTTTTCTGTACAAAGGCGACTGTTTCATGAGCAGAGTGATACCCACTATTCGGGCCTTCTGCCATGGTAACAAAACTGATGTATAGTTAAAAATCACATTTTTCTGTACAATTTATAAAGGCGACTGTTTCATGAGCAGAGTGATTTAGGATTTAAGTGTAAAATGTTTATCTGTTACTAAGCAAGGAGGCATCACATTCTCCGGTGTTTGAATAAAATCAAGGAAATCTGAGTGATGAGTGTTATTTTACTGACAATATTCAATGACCTAATTGAGAGAGAATCATCGCTGGTATACAAAAGGACCCAAGGTTTAAAAAAGTTCAAGGTTCAAAGTTATAAAAAAAAACTGAGAAGACTTAATGTTTTCCTAATTCTGCCTCTAGGGGAGAACATTTAATTGGGTACTAAGGCCTCAACATGTGAGAGGAGGGGGATCTCAGCCTTGCCGGATAACAGCGCATCAAGCGTGCTCACTGCTCAGGCTGGCCTGCGCCTTGATGAAGCAAGCAGCGGGGTGGGGTGGGGTGGGGTTAGTTAGGTAGGGCTGGATGACATGACGGCCCCCTGTCGTGGTGTCATCCATCATTCCGATTATCAATCCGTTTGGTAATCGGTATCGAGTTGACTCGTCGGTTATTCGGTTCGTCGGTATACGGTATCGCGATAATTACTTTCAAGCAAGATTCCACACAAACTTTCTTCAGATGGATAACCGTGACAACGACACAGGTGACGTTGTAGTTATTCGAAGAAAGCGTGAGGAATTGAGAGTAATTAGTAATTAGACTTTAGTTAGGGAGGGGGGTGGAGGGGAGCATTGCGCGCGCAGCCTAGAAGCCAAACTAGACAGCGAGCGCAGATCCGGCAAGTCTGAGGTGGATCAAAACATGGGACACTTTATCTAGGCTTTTTTTTAGTGGTTTGGGAGAGGTCCGAAATGAAAAGCATTTGATATTTATTTGGAAGCGAAAATGGTGAACAATTATTAAAAAAAAAAACCTGTCCTTTCGTATTCCAGCGATGTATCTCTGAGATTCTTTATAAAATGCTGCAGCACTGCAGAGAATAAGATAAAGTGTCTCTATTATAAATCACTGTAATCAAATCAATTAAAAAGGCGACTGTTTCATGAGCAGATAGATACCCACTATTTGGGCCTTCTGCCATGGAAACAAAACTGATGTATAGTTCAAAAAAATCACAATATTTCTGTACAATTTATAAAGGCGACTGTTTCATGAGCAGAGTGATACCCACTATTCGGGCCTTCTGTCATGGAAACAAAACTGATGTATAGTTAAAAATCACTTTTTTTCTGTACAATTTATGAAGGCGACTGTTTCGTGAGCAGAGTGATACCCACTTTTCGGGCCTTCTGTCATGGAAACAAAACTTATGTTTACTTTAAATCATATTTTTCTGTACAATTTATGAAGGCGACTGTTTCATGAGCAGAGTGATACCCACTATTCGGGCCTTCTGTCATGGAAACAAAACTGATGTATAGTTAAAAATCACATTTTTCTGTATAAGTTATAAAGGCGACTGTTTCGTGAGCAGAGTGATACCCACTATTCGGGCCTTCTGCCATGGAAACAAAACTGATGTATAGTTAAAAATCACATTTTTCTGTACAATTTATGAAGGCGACTGTTTCATGAGCAGAGTGATACCCACTATTCGGGCCTTCTGTCATGGAAACAAAACTGATGTATAGTTAAAAATCATATTTTTCTGTACAATTTATGAAGGCGACTGTTTCATGAGCAGAGTGATACCCACTATTCGGGCCTTCTGTCATGGAAACAAAACTGATGTATAGTTAAAAATAACATTTTTCTGTACAATTTATGAAGGCGACTGTTTCATGAGCAGAGTGATACCCACTATTCGGGCCTTCTGTCATGGAGACAAAACTGATGTATAGTTAAAAAAATCATAATATTATTCTTGTACAATTTATAAAGGCGACTGTTTCTTGAGCAGAGTGATACCCACTATTCGGGCCTTCTGTCATGGAAACAAAACTGATGTATAGTTAAAAATCACATTTTTCTGTATAAGTTATAAAGGCGACTGTTTCGTGAGCAGAGTGATACCCATTATTCGGGCCTTCTGCCATGGAAACAAAACTGATGTATAGTTAAAAATCGCATTTTTCTGTACAATTTATGAAGGCGACTGTTTCATGAGCAGAGTGATACCCACTATTCGGGCCTTCTGTCATGGAAACAAAACTGATGTATAGTTAAAAATCATATTTTTCTGTACAATTTATGAAGGCGACTGTTTCATGAGCAGAGTGATACCCACTATTCGGGCCTTCTGCCATGGAGACAAAACTGATGTATAGTTTAAAAAATCATAATATTTTTGTACAATTTATAAAGGCGACTGTTTCTTGAGCAGAGTGATACCCACTATTCGGGCCTTCTGTCATGCAAACAAAACTGATGTATAGTTAAAAATCATATATTTCTGTACAATTTATGAAGGCGACTGTTTCATGAGCAGAGTGATACCCACTATTCGGGCCTTCTGTCATGGAAACAAAACTGATGTATAGTTAAAAAAAATCATAATATTTTTGTACAATTTATAAAGGCGACTGTTTCATGAGCAAAGTGATACCCGCTATTCGGGCCTTTTGCCAAGGAAAGACAACTGCAGTAATGAAATGGGCGAAGTAATAAAAATCCTAAACCGACGCGTAGCTTTACAACACAAGAGATATCACTGGTGTGCAAGGATATCCTTGTATAAATGAAAATAAAATATAAAACAAATTGTCAATTAAGCACTTTTTGACAAAAAAACTAAAAAACAAAACAAATGCTGCTCTCCTCTGACCTGCTGGGATTGTTCTTTGGGCTTGTAAATGTTCATATTTTTCCCAGGAAATCTGCGCACTTAGGCTAAGCTATCACTGATCAATACTCCAGTTCATTATTAAGAGGGTGGGGGGGGGGGGAGATCTCAGTCTTGCCGTGAAGCGCATGCGTGCTAAATCGAACTTGCAGCAGCACAAGGCAGCGCGAAGGTGGGGTGGGGGTCCGAGAGGGGGGCTTCTAGGGTAGGGTACTGTATTCATCACGGGAAAATTTCCGCGATGACATTCAGTATTTCGATTATCAATCCGTCCGGTATTCGGTATCGAGTCGGTCCGTCGGTTCGTCGGTATCGCGAAAATTACTTTCGAACAAGATTCCACACAAACTTTCTTCAGAATGGATAACCGTGACAACGACACTTCTTGGCGTTGTACGGTAGTTATCCGAAGGAAGTTTGGGGATTTGAAAGTAATTAAGTAGGGTATTGTTACATTTGGGGGGGGGGGGGGGGGGGTAGGTCTAAGGGGCATGTTGGGGGCACTGCGCAATCAGCTGCAACTTAAGCTAAGCGAGACAGCAAACGCGAATACGACAAGGCTGAGGTGGGACATAATAAAGGGTAAGGTTTTTTCGAAGTCCCTTTTTTATAAGGATAAGGAAATGGTAAAATGGAGCAGCATTTACTAAACTCATCCTGGAAATGAAGTTTATTCTACAAAACAAATCGGCACCTTTCGATGTAAGCCGATTCACTTTGGATACTGGTGATATCTCTGTGCGACATTGTATATACCGGTAGTTTGTTATCAAATGAATGGAAAATGTGATGCCAGGTGAAAAGGGTGTTCAAATTAATTTAACTGAAAGTATAAGGGAAATTTTCATCAGCGGAGTGATCGTCTGCCATGGAAACAAAACTGATGTATAAGTTATGAAGGCGACTGTTTCATGAGCAGAGTGATACCCACTATTCGGGCCTTCTGTCATGGAAACAAAACTGATGTATAGTTAAAAATCAAACATTTCTGTACAATTTATGAAAGCGACTGTTTCATGAGCAGATTGATACCCACTTTTCGGGCCTTCTGTCATGCAAACAAAACTGATGTATAGTTAAAAATCATATTTTTCTGTTCAATTTATAAAGGCGACTGTTTCATGGGCAGAGTGATACCCACTATTCGGGCCTTCTGTCATGGAAACAAAACTGATGTATAGTTAAAAATCATAATTTTCTGTTCAATTTATGAAGGCAACTGTTTCGTGAGCAGAGAGATACCCACTTTTCGGGCCTTCTGTCATGCAAACAAAACTGATGTATACTTAAAAATCAAACATTTCTGTACAATTTATGAAGGCGACTGTTTCATGAGCAGAGTGATACCCACTTTTCGGGCCTTCTGTCATGGAAATAAAACTGATGTATAGTTAAAACTAAAGTTATTTCTGTACAATTTATGAAGGCGACTGTTTCATGAGCAGATTGATACCCACTATTCGGGCCTTCTGTCATGGAAACAAAACTGATGTATAGTTAAAAATTATAAATGTGCAATTTATAAAGGCGACCGTTTCATGAGCAGAGTGATACCCACTATTCGGGCCTTCTGTCATGGAAACAATACTGATGTATCGTTTAAAATTATATATTTCTTTACAATTTATGAAGGCAACTGTTTCATGAGCAGAGTGATACCCACTTTTCGGGCCTTCTGTCATGGAAACAAAACTGATGTATAGTTACAAATTATAAATGTGCAATTTATAAAGGCGACCGTTTCACGAGCAGAGTGATACCCACTATTCGGGCCTTCTGTCATGGAAACAATACTGATGTATCGTTTAAAATTATATATTTCTTTACAATTTATGAAGGCAACTGTTTCATGAGCAGAGTGATACCCACTTTTCGGGCCTTCTGTCATGGAAACAAAACAAAATCATAATTACTGTACAATTTATAAGGCGACTGTTTCATGAGCAGAGAGATACCCACTATTGGGGGCGTCTGCCAATGGAAAAAATTAGTGATGAAACGTTAAACACGACGGTTGTTTCAGGAGCTGTTCGAGTGATGAGCAGGCCATGAAGAAAAGGAACTGGAGTCCCCCGCCGCATCAACTTATTTCATGGTTTTAGTCTTTACAGACGTCTATTTATTGCGCTTTGGTTCTGGTTCAGATTTCATTCTGAAAACCAAATTTGGTTTACGTCTTTGAAACTGACGTCAGAAAACGTTTTTTGAAATTTGAATAAATACTGTTTAAGTTGAAGCTGGTTACTTCTCATTTGACAACTTGACTGGACAAACTTTGGACAGTAGGGCCTCGAACCAAATTAATATTAATTTGGTTCATTAACCCTTTTCTACCAATCAGCAGGATTTCAATAAAATGTTTGCCATTTAATGTGAACATTCATTGTATAATGCCACTGAAGTTTGACATTTTTTTGCAGGTTTTGTATAATAACCATTTCCTTCCCATAATCAGCAGGTTTTTATCTCATTCTGCCGGGAAGGGGGGGGGGGGGGGTATAACTTTTAACTCTCTGTTTCTTTAATAACGCGTTTTCAATATTCTCCAATCATTGAAATGAGGAAACTCTGTAGATATTTTCTACCGATCATCTGTTTTCAATACAGACAATAAGCTGAAATACTTTGAGAATACTTTTACTTCTTGGACACATTTGGCCAGTAGGGCAACAATAATAGGTTTGTCACTCTTTTCTGTTGAGCTCGTTTCTGTACGGTCCCCCAGGAGTAGTTCATTGTCTTGAGCTCTGCCTGCACCGTCCTGTTGTTTCTTGGCCGTCCTCGCTTGCGTCTCCCTTCAGACGTCCAGTAGAGCGAGGTGCGGGAAATGTTGTCACGTTCTCCTCTGATTGGAAATTGTATTAGTCCAGCATAATTCCAAGTAATGTCTGAGGCGTTTGGTTTGCAAGTTTGAGAGTTTGTTGATGTCACTGTCAGTCATTCTCAAACACTAAGATTGGAATAAAACAGTTGGACGAATTAAAGACTTCTACAGCAATAGCTTTCATAGCAATGCTGTCAAAGACTGTGTGTGTGTCATTTATTTTGTAAATAACTTATTTTTCTTTCCCCATGGTCAGCAGGTTAAGAGTCTGTAAAACGGTAAACGTTTATTGTCAGTTAAAAAGGATCTAGCCTTTGTATGAAAACTTCGAAGCCAATTTGAATCCGGGTCTTCAGTGCATATAATCAGCTGCCTTTGTCTCTCCCGAAATGAAGTATAATGAGACCTATACAGTTTCTTTCTTTTTTAATGAAACAATAATGTTTCAAACGGTTTACAGCTGGCTTACATGGTCAGAACTCCGGACAAGCAACATGTCCCCGGTCATGAAAAGCAGGGTTTTGTACAGAAAATAAATAAATGAAAGTTGGAAAAATATTAAATACTTCTACAGCAAAAGCTTTAATAGCGATGCTGTTAAAGACTTTGTGAGTGTGTGTCGTTTATTTTGTAAATAAATTATTTTCTTTCCCCATGGTCAGCAGGTTAAGAGTCTGTAAAACAGTAAATGTTTGTCGGTTAAAAAAAGGGATCCAGCCTTTGTATGAAAAATTCGAAGCCAATTTGAATCTGGCTCTTCTGTGTGTAAATCAGTAGCTTCTTCTCTCCCTAAAATAATATTTCAAAGACAGCTACTGTATCTTAAAAAAAATGTTTTAAGAAATCGCGAGAAATTATTCACATGGTGTACAATACACCTGTTACCTATCCATGAAGCCTTCGACAATTTAAGGAAGTTTATTCTTTGTATAATGACAATAAAATTGGAAGGAATTGCAATATTTGTGTCAAGAGTAAACTTATTCTTCAACAATCTCTCCCCCATGACCAGCAGGTTTACCATGTTTCTGAAAGGGCGCCCTCTAGGTGTTCTTGATTGTTTCATACAAATAAAATCGTATAAGGCAATTGTTCAAAATGCTGAATTGATACAGTTGGTCTTTGTTATTGTGTATGATTCTTGTTTCTGATTAAAGTGTAACATAATTGAAAAGTGTATAAACATGGTAAGTTGTTTATACAAAACAAAATGTTATTTGGCAAACATGGCCATTTAATGATTGATCAAATACAGTATAATAGGCCTACCAATTAATTATGTTTAGGCTTAAAACATAGACATAGATTATTAGGCTTAAAAATGGGGGCAAGTTCAGATAGGCCTATATTTCTTTGGGTCGTTATTGAACAACTATAAACATGGTAAGTTGTTAAAATAAAAATTGGTTGTGGTAATAAGTAGGCCTACTAAACTATTAAGTAGGCCTAGGTTATTATTATTAAGTTTAATTTCTAGTTATGGAATATTCATTGAAAATGTATAAACATGGTAAGTTGTTTATACAAAATCAGTTGTGGTAAGTACTAAAACAGATCAAGTAGGCCTTAGTCATTCATAATAATAGGCCTATAATTTATGATTCAAGAAGAATATTGGTATAAACATTGTAAGTTGTTTATACCAAAAAATGGTAAGTTGTTTTGGGTCGAATGTGGTAAGTGACTGAAATATCCAGCGTAGGCCTATTAATATTATGTTTAGGCCTAGAAAGTAGTTAGATTCTAGGCTTAATTTAGTCATATCTTGCATTTATTGCCACCAGAAAATGAATTGAATTTGCATGATTAACAACTGACCTAGTCCGGGTTGGGAAGTTTCTCTCTTTTTTATCTCCTGTCTGTGAATTCAGCTAAAGGTCAACATCACAGAGAAAGCAACTGGGTGTGGAACCATGGAGGGGGAGGTGTATGAAAAGATGCACAATATTCTGAAGATTTTAAGCTTGTACACTCCCATCTTGGGTTGGGTACCCTTCATCTTTCTGGTCAAGGCACCCCCTTCCCCTGGATTCACACCCAGTTGCTGCAGCAGCAGGACCTCCATCTCTGGAAAACTTGACGTCCATCCGCATCAGCCACACGAGATGAGGAGATGCTGGCTTCGATGGTGGCTAGAGGGCAAGGACTGACTTCTGAGATGTTCTCAATGACCGTCATGGACCAAGGATCGGCCACACAAGATGAGGAGATGCTGCCTTCGATGACGTCCGGAGGGCGAGGACTGACTTCTGTGGACTGTCAAGGGCTGAGGATGGATAACTTGCTTTGGGATGTCTTCTCTTGAATGACTGATTGGAGAGGTGAGTAAAGACTTACACTGCACTTGATGGGATAAACAAAGCATTGCCTCAGACATGAAGATAAAGATGGTCAGATCAGTTCTCCTTATAACCACACAAACATGCAAACAATGCATGGGTGAAACAACTGAAGGGTCGAATGTCTGAGGCACCATGTCTTGAAGATGTCTTTTTTTCTTCAATTCTACCCCCAGTCCACCTGTCATTATGAGACTTTGGCTGTCTCTACTTCTAAGATCAACAATACATTTAACAGTGAAGCTACTTATGTATTATAAGACTTGTTAACAAAATCATATCTTTTGCAGAATTAATTTAACACGATTCTTTTTATTCTGTTTCATTACAGCTATCTGAAGAATGACTGGAGCTGCTGCTCAACAATTCTGGAGTCATCACAACTTTATTTAATTAATCAAAATTAGGGATGATCAATATTTAATGCCTCTTAACAATGCAGTTTTTACTCAGAAGATCAAAAGTCAAGTTTTAGTGAAGACATGAAAACAATATTGGATTTATCCTATACTTTCACAACTTACAATAAGATTGTTACTCTTTGCCATGAATTTTAACCTGGAGCAAAATGCTTGATTGCCCATCAGAAAAGGGGGTCGGAAAGGAATTTTCAGATTATTTTCCCAAAGTGGTTTTGATCTGTTTTTCGCCTTTCCCAGGTTTAACTGGCAAACATTGTCTTCATTCAACCTCTTCTGATTGAAGACAATGCATTTAGCAAAATTGATCATCAAAGCTTGGACAGACTTCAATTTTATCTGTTCACCACATTGAATCCTCCTTTAGAAGTTCCTAAATTTATTTTTTGGTAAAATTTGATTGTAGCAAAATCTAATAACATTGAAATCTGACAAGAAAGAACTTCTTTAATAATTTATTTATAGCTTACTCCTGGACACAGTCTTGTGGTCTTAGCAAAGTTAGGGTATGTACATTTCAGTTTGATTTGTACTCAAACGTTTCCTTATTTATTTGATATCAGAAGAACAATTGGAAATAAAATTAATGTAATAACTCTAAGAATTTAACTGAGAAAAGAACAATCAGAGTCAATCAACTTTATTTATGTCTGTCTTTAATTTTACCCTACCCTTTCCCTGGTCCACCATGTCCACTTAAAGGTATAATACATGATTGGTAAAGGTCACAGAACATCACTCACACTTTGTCCGATCAAACATAAACATGAAATAACCAACCTGTGAAAATTTGAGCTCAATTGGACATCTGAGTCATGAGAAAATAGCAAAAAGTAAAAACATAAAAAATGGTTTTGATCTTACCCCGAGAACAAACTGTTTTCAGTCTTTGTTTTACTAATTTCTGGATAAATACACCATTTCAGGCGGAAATATTTTAATGGTATGTTTCTACAAGCACCATCTTCATACCCTGGAAGCTGAGTGTGAACATTTCTGCCTGGGTATGTTGCCAATCATGTACTGTACCTTTAAAATAATGATACCAAACATTTCAAATACTGAAATTCTTTTAAACAATGGGATGCCAAGCAAATGCCTGCTAATGTCCTTCAATTATGGATCATAGATGTTTTAATAAGGTCAAATTTGATTGAGATGCTGGGCGAAAAAAAAAGTTTCACATAAAAAGTCAAGTCTTGCTTATACTAACAAAACTATTGTGTTGCCAGTAATTGAACATTATTCACGGTGTATTTGGCCTCTTCTAATTATTTTAGTTGCTTACTATGAATGTTGAATCAACATGATAAGCATGATTTTTGCACAGCAACTCAATCATGACTTGGCCACGTATTATTGGGGCAAGATTTGTGTTAAATGCTTCCCTGTTATAATGGTTCAAGTTGTAAAAATAACATTAATGAAAGAAAAATGCATCTGTGCCTTAAACATGGTTCTTGGATGGAGAATCAATGCCACTTTTCAATTAAAAGTAGTATCATACTTTGGTAAAAAGCCAAAACAGAAATATTCACAGATCTACGTATAACTTACAGGGTATGAAGATGGTGGTGGTAGAAACATAGCGTTAAAAATTTTCCGCCTGAAATTTTGTATTTATCCAGAAATTAGTAGAACAACGACCAAAAATCGTTTTCATCTTTTAAAAGATCAAAAATAAAAGAAAAAAGACTTAAGAAATACTGTGACTGTTTTCTTAAAAAGTGGGCACCGTATGGGACTGAAATTTCCACAGATGACTGTTATTGTATCTGTCTTGATATTTTTGCCCATGAATCTGTATTTCTTTGATAAAAACCAAAGTATGATATCACCTTTAATGCAGGGTGGGCTACTGGGCTTCCAATAAAAATAATTGTCTATGGGAACAAAGAATTATTAACAATTTCAAGGCCAAAAGTACTTGGTGATAGTGGTACAAACTCTTAAGTCAATGGCTCGAATGGATATAATACAGGGAGGCAGTTTTTCAAATTAGTGTCCCTTGCAGGTGGAATAAAAAAAAAACTGGCAATAAAAATGAAACTATTCAAGTAATAAATTAGCTGCTGCAAACTGCTTACCAACCAAAAGACCTGAAATAAATAAAATGCTTGGAGTTAGGAGGGCCTGATGACTTGCGATCCTAGCAGAACATCTTTCTCCTTTAGCCTTTGAGAAAGTTTCTGCTAGGATCTTAAAGTCAAGCCTTCCTAACTTTAAGCAAGAAAATACAACAAATTGTAATGAAGTTGAATCTTCTATAAAGGCATCTTCACAAAACTGCAACTGAGAAATAACGGTGAACTTAAAACTGATAAGCCAAAATTGGGCATAATACTGCTGGCATTCGCATAGGCCTATTTTTGAAATGTCTCCTCCACAAGTGATGGATCCTTCATAGGGCCTACTTCAAGTTGTAGGGGTCATTATGTACCCCAAATAAAACAAACAAATTAGAAATGGAAAAATATGAATTATGGACAACACTTCAAGATGTGGCTATGCATTTTTGGTGGCATGCACTTCAATCTCCAAGTTGACTGTTACTTTAAACTGAATGATGGGGTGCACCAATGTTGCAATCATGACAAGATGAAGCATTAATTTCTTGTCTTTGCCCAAATAGCGCCCTCTATTTTAAAAAGTCATATAAACATTGAGGGCGCTATAACAGGAAAACAAAAGAGCTGGCAAACTTGACTTCCGGAGTGTCATGCTTTTTGATCATCTGGTAAGATTTTATTTTTAATAAATCGAATTTTCTTACTAAGTAAAAGTACGTCGACATTTGTTAATTGAAGTGCATGGCTTGATTTATGGGGTTACTGTGTTTAGGTTCACAGTAAACCACGGATGATGGATTGGAACTAGGCCTACGGCCTATCACCAAACATGCCAAATGTCGACCAGTGCAGTTGTGATCTGCCCTCTTCAATTTAGCAAATTAAATTTGTGGGAAGAGGGCAGGGGTTTTGATGTTTGACGAAATTATAGGGGTCCGAAAATAATCCTTGTGGACTAAAGCGCACTAGCTCCGGATTTATTATCTTTTAAAAAATGCTCGCTTCTTAATCACTGGTTTGAACGTTAAAACAAATATAACCAAGTTAGTGCCGATTGAGCTAGGAAGTTGCTTGGTGAAGAGTGAAATGAAATGCAGATGCATGGGTTTAGAAATCGCCAATCTCTTCCTTCCTCCATGATCCATGTAGATCCATGTAGCCAAGTCGTTTGAAGTCACTGGGATCGTCTCTTCTTTCACGCAACTTTCACAAAACCGCTCTACATTGTCGCGAGACTCCTGGCTACGGCAAGATTTTGGCTCCTGGGACCACTCAAAACTTCAAAAGGAACCTTTCAAGTGGTCCCAAGAGCCGAAATCTCGCCGGTCAGAAGTCTCGAAGAAAGTAGAGCGGTTACTGGTTTTCGCGAGAGTTGTGTGAAAGAAGAGATGATCACTGCGACTTTGAACGACATGGCTACAAGTCTATGATCCATGTTACTGGGACCCTTTCATTACGGTATTCCTCATTAACATGATTAACGACTTAAGCATTTTATTGAGTTTCAAATGCTCGAGGACCATAACATAGAAAACCTATATAAATGAGGTACAGGTTTGCCACATGTACTCACTTCTGTAAGCATGGTAAGAGTATGATTCTGAGAAGATCGATGGTTTAAAACTGTGCTCTGTTCATCTTCAATCACTCCTGAAGACGAACAGAGCACACTGTTTAGAATGTCAAGTGTTAAGTCATCAGCTCTTCTCAGAAGTGACATTTACAGAAGAGTGTTACCACAAACTAGTTGCGATAATCGTAACCCTTGGTCTGACATGGGGACAGTCCCCATGTCAGACCAAGGATTACGATTATCGCAACTAACAGCAAACATACCTTATTTATTGAAAACCTAAATTTTTTGTGATTTTTTTGCCAGAAAAAAAAAATTGCAACACAAGCTATTATTCATTTGTGAATGTTTATTCAAAGAAATGTTCAAAACAACGGAAAAATTGCCTTCTCACTGCAAAGCAAAATACCATACAAAGATTGGTCATTACTTCTGGGGCCGATTTCACTAACGCTTTGAGATCATCGCTAAAGCCCAAATCCATCACTAAATGGAAAATCGATCACTACTTTGCATAGCAATTTTCTGTTTAGCGATGGATTTGGGCTTTGGTGATGATCGCAAAGTGTTATTGAAATCGGCCCCTGTTTTGGTTAAAATGATACCTTGCAGTTACAATAGACCAAGTAACTAGGGCGCTGTTCTCCCTTTTTCTTTTCAATTTTGGGACTTGGCGTTCATACGAGTGGACTCAGCAGTTGTATGACCATTACAGAAAGGAAGTACCTTGTCTAAGTTACTGGGTCTAAATTTACACTTACCGTACATGTATGACTTACAGATCCTCCTGTGCGGTTAGCTGCTGATTGGTCAAGCTCGACAGCCATGGCAGGATCTCTGACGACAAAACACAAGGCGTTCCTCATTCTCCTCTCAATATTTCTCATCCTGACCATCATCAGCAGGATAACATATTCAAAGCACTTCCATGGATTGATGTGTGCAGCCAGAACGTTCCATGAGATCGCCTCTAGTGATACTGGTGTCTATGTTGAGCATAACGTTGAACCGGGGAAAGAGGTTGATGAAGTGCAGACTGTTGTGGATGAACCCAAAGAGGACGTCGCAGATAAGGTCACCAAGCTCAGGAACAGCCTCAGGAAGGAACTGGACAAGGAGCAGAAATACGCCCTTGAGAACGGTCTCTACGACAGGAGGTTGATGAAGCAAATGAAGAAGAAGAAGAAAAACCCTTTGGGAGATTCAGATAGGACGCAGGTGCTGCCTCAGGCAATCATTATCGGCGTGCGTAAATGCGGCACGAGAGCGCTGTTGGAAATGCTGGAAATGCATCCCCAGATTGCAGCTTGTGGTCCAGAGGTCCACTTCTTTGACAAGTACTACGACCGAGGGCTGCAATGGTACCGACAAAAGATGAAGCCCTCTATAGCCGGTCAGATCACAATTGAAAAGACTCCCTCTTATTACATCACAGAAATGGCACCGGAGCGCGTCTACAGCATGGACAAAAACACTAAGTTGCTGGTCATCGTCCGAGATCCCACCACTCGCGTGATATCCGACTTCACGCAGATTGCCTCGAAAGGTGTGTCTAAACTCTCAAGCAGTACCTTCGAGGAAACAGTCATAGAAAACGACAAAGTGCGGACGTCATACAAAGCAGTTCAGATCAGCATGTACGTCAATCATGTTGAGCGGTGGCTCAAGTATTTTCCCTTGAGTCAGATGATCTTTGTTGACGGTGATAAACTCGTCACCGACCCCCTCTCTGAAATAAAACCAGTTGAAAAGTTTCTAGGGCTTTCCGATTTCCTTTCAGCAGATAAATTTTACTACAATGCCACTAGTGGGTTTTACTGCTTGGCAGGGGAACTAAACAGCAAGTGTTTATCAGCTAGTAAAGGAAGGGAACACCCAAATGTCTCTGCTGATGTTATTAAGAAGTTGCAGGATTTCTTCAGACCTTACAACCAGAGATTCTTTCAAATCATTAATCGAACTTTTGACTGGCCATAAATCCTTGTCTCAGTACGCTCTCTTGCCAGTTGCTTACACAAGAAAGCCATTGTTTTTATAATTGAAGCATTGCCCATCTTAATTTATTCAACCCTTTAAAAACTATTAATCTTAAGCTCTGACGTTTTTTCCCCAATACTTTCCTCTGTCCGACAAAATCCCAAACTGCATTTTTCCAAATTTCAAATTGTTTGCACTTTTGCCAAGTTAGGCCAGAAAACTTGTTGCTCATCAAATCATAGCGATGCAGTAGACCTAGATCTGTCCTTCATAGTCCAACAATTTTGCAAGATGGGTTTCGGTTGGTCAGCTTAATGTTTTTCTTGTAAAATTTTAAAAAGCAGAGTTTTATTTTTATACTTGCTGTTTGTCATCAGGGTGCATATATAATGAATAATCTGCATGTTGATAGAGCATTTTTAAAATCTGTACAGTGTATGATACTCTACATGTATACTTAAATTAAATCATCGCAGAAGTGGGTCTTTCCACCAGGTTGAGGCACAAAATGTCCATGAAACCTGCACGCTTGTACAAATCAGCTGCCTAATGAATGGGGTACACATTAATGCCCTGTTGATTTCTTGTTTGAATGTTTATATGACTGAAAATCTATTAGGGCGTACACCTTTAAATAGGAATTTGCCAGCCCAAAAATGCTTGTCAAATGTTTACAATTGGAAAATTGTTCAATGATTTACATGTTGAGTGCTTTACACGGGTCCATGCTGTGTTCAAATCCTTGGTGAAAGGTCGGTCACATTTACATGAGTTGGAACCGTGTACTTGTACAACCCAGAGATTTTTTGCAGTGTGGGTAAGGCCTTATATTTTTTTTCATCTCAGTATTGGACACAGTCAAAATGTAATCTTTGAAATAAAATAAAGTGCAGAACAAATGACTTTTTTCTTTCAAAACTCTTTATTCCATATTCTGCGTACATGTACATAACTTAGTGGACAATTCCAGTTTTCATAAAAGTAATAATTGATAAATTAAGTACACAAGAAAAAAACACCAATGTTGAATCTTTGCAATTTCAATTATTTACAAAATTAAGAGCATCATCGTGAAATGGTTGTGATAGTAACATATAAAAATAGGAATCTCATTAATCAACATTTAATCTTATGGAAGTAAAAACACCGTGTTCCCTACACTGGACGATTCTTTTCAAGAATGAGCTCAATTCTAATTGCAATCATTGAAAAGTGAATAAAGAAAAATTGACTAATGCGGGATTCGAACCAGCAACTTCCTGAATACTGTATAAGCATTCTACCGACTGAGCCATCCAGCCCTACGTTGGTGGTGACCCCAATAGTCAATTATCTTTGTTCTTTTATCTTTGTTGCATTCAAATAGAAATGAACACTGCATGTAGCTCTGCGATTCAGTTGCATGAATCTTACATGAATCACTGATGAAGTCAGCTAAACTAAAAGGCTGAATTCTTGCACACCTGTTTAATTGATGTTTTTTTTCTTTCTAGTAATCATTGTGTCGTGACCCGTTTGTTCCAGCTAAGTTATACAATAAGTATACAGCATCTATTATTTAAATTAGGCTAACCCTTCACCAATGGTGTATCAGCACTGCAAGCTCAGTGATACATGTTGGTGAAGGGCAAGCCTAATTTAAATAAGTCTAAGTATCAACCAAATGAGCTCTTGCAGTGCAGAAGAATATATTTGTATAGTTTGAGTCATGTAATTTTTTATTTATTTATTATATATCTCATACAATATTCATGAAGTAATACACCTGATTCATACATACAAGATCAATTCATTATATTCACTTGGAAGCTCGGAAATGCTGGTACTACAGCGATGAATATGATAAAGGACTGTGCACCGGCTTTAAAAGGATGAAATCCGAGAAAAAGGAATGAAACGTGCAACTATAGGTAGATTAATAACCATTCGCTACCTTAATGTACATGTACTTGAATTCAATCAACAGAAAGGTGAAACCACAATGCCCTATAAAGAATAAATATCAAACGTGAAAACTCAGGTTCTGCCTTTATTTCCATCAGAACCATTGTTTGTATTATTGTGACTATTGTCACCTAATGAATAAAACAAAATGCTTCATTTATTTGTTGACCATTTGTTGATGGATTTGTTTGAGTCAAGTCTCGTTTTGAAGTTTGAAATAATTATGAAGAGAGTCCCTGCAAGTTTGTTTGATATTAATGGCCAGAAGGGTGGAGTGTAATTCTACGGTATTGACTTAATTTTTACCTCAATCCTGTTTACAAAGCGATGATGAAATAATGAAAAATGGAGGTCAGTTTGCATGGCACCAAGGATGGGTAAATAATCTCCCCTTCTTTCACATCTAGCTGAAGGTTGCCACTGTAGAAATATCACTACACACTTCAAGCCTTAAATTCTTCCCCAAAATCAGGATCTCTAAAGAGGATAGGCCATGGCATTGAAGTCGACACATTTCCACTTTTTCTCTCATCTAAGTATATGATCAAACAAGTGGACCCTCTTCTCTCTTGCAGCATTAAGTTAATTAGAAGAAGTGATACATGTATGTCAGTTGTTTCTACTCCAAAAATAAAGTTGCCTTACAAATAATTTCAATCAATTATCAATCTTAATGCAGGTATGTGGATCGGTTTGCGGAAACACCATATAATAATCATTCGTACTTTCGCACTTCTATATCTTTCGCACTTCTCGCAATTAGGTCTCAACGTTTTTGCGAGAAGTGCGAACGATATAGAAGTGCGAACGATATAGAAGTGCGAACGATATTTAAGTACGAACGATTATTAAATGGTGTTTCCGCAAACCGATCCACACACCAATTGTCACCATGCAAAGCCTCAAATCTTTCTTAATGCAGGTGTTTCCAAGTTCCAACCACGGCCTGTCCTCTTTAAGAATTTATCTTTAAGGCCCATCTACTGAATGTATACAGGTTTACTTAATGCCCTGATTAGAAATATATGAGTATTTCTGTGCATATATTCCATTCAAATACATGATATAGATTACTTACAATTAGAAGAATAGATAAGTTAAGGCAGTCATTTTGATTGATAAAATCTAGAGAACTATTTTATTTTACGATAAAATCCGAGGCACTCTGGGGAAATAACAAATATATACAAAAATCTAAAATTCCATCCTTATTAAAATTCTCAAGCATATTTCTAAACACTGTACAGATTTCACATAGTATCTGAGTATAAACCAATCAATGCATTGTATGAATAGGAAGGTTAATCAAACGCTTTGACAAATAAGGCTGCACATTTTTTTTGACAGAAGACTTTTTAAATGTACAAAATGTACTGCAATTTCTAAATTTTATGGAGAAAAGTAGTTCAATATTTTTTGCACTGCTTCTTAAATTGATTACCTTTCAAATGAGGATCCCCAATTCTTTAAGTTTTTGCCCAAAAGTGTGTCATACATTTAACTGGACATTGCAATTATCCAATATAATATATCTTTTGTAATCAACCCCTTCTTTTTTGTAAATCAAAACATTTGAAATCTGACCAAATTGAAATTTTTTTTAAACTAGTTTTTCCCCATAAAATTCAGAAAAGTCCAGGCAGTACATTTGTGAAGCTCATGACATATCTTTGGATAGAAGAAACTTAAGAAACCAGGAGCCTAATTGATAGAGCTGTGTTGCAGAACGTATTACTTTGCAAATTTTGTGCTCGGCAAAATATTGACGTGAACTAGTCATAAACAGTGGGTCACACATGCAAGTGAAGATTGCTTGCAACAAGCAAATCTTTCAGCTTGAACAGCTCTATGCAATTGGCTCCTGGCCTTTGTCGCACCTGCTGTCTTAGTCTGGCACCTGTTGTCTTAGTCTGGCACCTGTCGTCGTAGTCTGAGAAGCTTTCTACAAACGGATCCTGAATGAACTGCAGAGATAGGAAGACAGATAAAGTAGAGATTAAGGAAATACCTCATTGAGACGGGTGAATCTTGAGGCCTTTTCACACGACTATAACAAAACTTGCAACCATTGAGAAATTCATTGAGCAGCTTCAAACAGAGTATTCCACAGGGTGTTTATACTCACTTGAGGAAGTCGGGTGATTTGGAAATGACATGCTCGAACTCCGCAAATGACAGCGCATCGTCATCGTCTAAATCCGATTCCTCCAAAACCTGAAGAAATAAAAAGTCAAGAGAATATTCATGTGAGAGTCTGTGGAGCTTTCAGCCCTCAGGTTCCAATTGGAATTAACTGTGACTCGGCAAAAGTAAATAAGAGGAAAAAAGGGGAAAAAGGGGAAAATTGTGCCAATGTTTTGATTAGTCACATACGGCAATACTTTACCTTCTTGTGCAAATATTTATAGCCCAAAGCTTACTTTGATTTGTGCAAGGCATTGCTTACGCTCTCAGGATATGAATCAGACATCGGTTAAATGATTATTTGCAATAAATGTGTGACCATTTTGCCCGGAGCATAATGCTCCACTGATTTTGGCGAGGTCTCTTGCTATTTCCCCTCTGGGGCAGTTGTGGAAGTCCTTAATGAGAGACTTTTGGAGAGTCGGTCTTGAGTCAACAGCGCACGAGCAAACCATGCTTGCGCAATTGTGAGCATGTGCGCATTGTCTTGCGTGCGCGTGTGCTGTTGACTCAAGACAGACTCTCCAAAAGTCTCCCATTTCCAAGGTTCATTTAGAGAAATTATGAGATGCCAACTGGCACGTTTGTTCCAGCGCCAATGTCAAGTATGCCAACCTTTCCAAGCACAGCCTCGGCTGGTTACGAGAAAAACTCACGAACGAAAAAGTATCACATCACAAAACCTGGCCAGTGATGATTCGCCAAAAATTCTGCCTTTTTATGAAATGTGCCTTCCTCTAAACCAATACACCGATCCATTAGGCCACGCCCACCATAGCAACGTCCAAGCAACAACGCACACACGCACGCAAATACCGTGTCACGATCGGCCACACACGAAGCATCGCATACTCTCTCACCTATCTCTGTTGGACTTTGGTTTTGCAAAAGGCCAAAAATGTACATTTCCTCTCAGCCAGGGCATCAAGAGTCACAAATATAATGTAAGTATAAACACTGCTTGACCATGGTTCAGAATAAAACTCGGATTTGTCATAGAATTGCCTTGTACATACGACACAAAAGTAAACTCATCGAAAAGTGTGTAGTAAAGAATACACAATTTAAAACATTTTGTTGGACAAAATGGCGGCAATTTATCGGACCTTAAACAACGCGTTGTGATTGGTCAATTTGTCAGGGGGCGTGGCCTACTGGATCGGTGTATTAACAATGATGACTGAATTACGAACATGAAGGCCTCTATGTAATTGCCTACTAATCAAAGTCAAGTAGCGGATTTAAAAATAATGTCCTAAAAGCTCAAACATGTTTTAAACCCCCAACCTTCAACTCGGCGATAGAAGGGACTTATAAGCTACAGGGCAAGAATTTTGTTTCTCCAAAGGCCATGACTATTCTATGAGAGAAACTTAAAGGGTGGCTGCAATGATATTTAATACAATTTACCGAAATATATATTAAGTTTTTTTTTTTTTTTTCCCAGCATCATTTTTCTCGAAGTAAACCGCACCCATTATCATTTTGTATCCACGCCCCACCCCCTAGTACAGGATTTTGATTGCTGTCAGTGACCCGGGAACCAGCTTAACAAAATGATTTTAACACCAACACAAGGGAGGCTAAAACTACGACAGCCACACAACTGCGTTTTAAAGACTTTATTCCATTAACGTATATAAGCAAAAACACCCATTGCGGTCACCCTTTAAGTAGGCCTAATGTTTCAATCTTTTTCAAAGACTCACTGTAACGTTTTCTTACTTTGTCAATGAGTTGCTGCATGTCCACATCAGAAAGATGCTGTTCCCCTGTCAGTCTGTTGATGACTTCTCGAAGATCTGTGCTGCTGATGAAATCATCATCATCAAAATCTGTAACAGACACAACACAAACAGAGATGACTTTTGAAATCAAATTTGCTAACTGCTGTTCCTGAGGGAAGAGGGGATGGTTCGGCAAATTCTTAAAAGTTGTTCCTGTGGGAAGCTAGATTCGCTTAGATTATGGTGATCTGCAGAGGTACAAGTTGAATGACATCAAGCAAATGAATTCAGTCCTTAACACCGGTCATTGACCATCTGGGCCTTGACCACCTGGCCTTGCTGTGGGTGGGTAGTCTTCTTCAACAACGGAGCTGTCTCCTTATATGGATAGGCTTGCGTCCAGCCTGTCTCATATTATCAGATGTTGCACCCAGTAGGTTTGACCAGTGCTGCACTTGTCACATTTGTAGGCTAGAAATGGCCAAGTCTAGGACTCTCTAAGAGAGTGTCAGGAGAAATCACATGAAAGACAATAAGATACCCACCATATATCTGGAAGGCGTATTCTGCTTTCACACTCTTTGGGGCAGCATCACTGAAGACCGACATCATATCTAGGAAATCCTCAAACAGGAGGGAGCCATCATCAGCTGATGAGAACACCTTACAGATTCTATCCTTAAATGGATTCACCTGTCAGTAAATGGAAGTGAAGAGTTATGACAAGGGAACTAAGATTACACTGAGAATCGGAGTCTACTACTTAAAGTATGCCTGCGCTGATCCAGAAGCATCATGATAAGTCCAAAAGAATGGAATCTATTCCCCACAACGTTTGATTGAACTAGTTCACTTAGTCGGCAAATGCTACAATTCAAAATCTGGTTTAAAGTTTGTGGGGTCGGTTTCACCAAATTCATTCAGCCCTACGTGGGATAAGATGGGTTATCATCCTTCATAACTCGAGTAACGATGGATCGTAGGGCTTCGTGAAATCGACCCAAGATTATGGAGTAAGAAATTTATAAAAGAAGCCAGGAGGGGAAGATTTTGGTCCGATTTGCAATAGATTCAGGCCTTACTGATTACATACCCCCTGGCAGGTGCGGTTCTACGGGGCTGGGGGAAAGGGGTTTGAGCCTCCCCAAAATTGTGGCTAGCCCCCCCCCCCCCCCCCAACAAAAAAATGCGGGAAAATACTGGATCTTTTCAGTTATTTCGCACCGATTCAATGAAAAAATTGGCTTTTCTAGCCCCCCCCCCCAAAAAAAGGCTCTTCTAGCCCCAAAAATATTGGCTCTAGAACCGTGTCCGCCCCCCGGATTAATATTAGTTGTGGTCTCTAGTTGAACAGACAGAGCTTGAGCCTAGCTGTACATGCACTTATGTGTACCTTTAGTTCAGGGAGCTCTAAGATGGTTTCCAAGGAGAGTCGTGCATTCTTATCAGCACGGACTGCATCAGGATCCAGCAAATGAAACCGTTTGTGCACACTGTCGGAGAAGATAAAGACAACGCAAAAACTGAAGACAAGTAATCAACTGAAGACAAACCACTCTTCAAACAGACAAGAGACCTAAAATTGCTTAGTGAGATAGAAAGGCTAGAGAGTTCAGCCCTGGCTAATTCCTGGAGCAAAACGTAAAGCCCTCCTAACTGTCTCAATATTTTATGATGAAGATGCTTGTGCGGGTGACCCATATGAAAACTTCTGCAGAATCAGTCCCTTACAGTGAAACATGTGAAATTCAGAACTTTCTGAATGCAGATTTTATATCAATCAATACTAATTTATCAGCAAATATTATGTAGGCCCATATCATCAGTCCAATTTAAAATTTATTTCTTTTCTGTTGTGGGAAAAAATATACCATTGAAAGAATTATCTACATGTACATGCCCCAGAATAAAAAATTTCACCAAATGTCACTTTTTAAAGGAATTTCAGTCTCTTTCCATGCTTTCAGAGAGCACTTACATAAAAGGATAGGGCCTACATAAAAATCTGGGGTAGGCCTACATGAACGTTGCATTCCCAAATCCATGTTTCAATTTCAGACTGATAATTTCTTGATTAATTTTGTCAAAATGAAGGAAAGGTGATCAAAAATCTCTTGTTGAGAACCTTTCCCAATTTCAAGTATTGGTTATTCATTGACTTTTCACTTACTGTAATATTTCTTTCTTGCTGAAGAATGTTAGCTCCTGGGTAAATGAAAAAAATTAATATAGTTTTGAGTGTGGAGACAATTATTTTTAGAACAAATATCTGACACATGTACAGCCGAATGGCCCTGAAAAAAGTGGGTGTATAGTATACACTGTACATGTTTTTTTGTATAAAAAAGCAGATAGTGACTAAGGTAAAGACTAAGGGAAGCCATTTTTTTATTCTACATGTATATTTCGTTATTTTAAAGAACGAAAAATAGAATTAAAAAAATTGCTTCCCTTAGTCTTTTTGGAGTATATAAAATATTGAGTTATTGTATCAATATTACAAAAAAACAAATAAACATATAGAAAACTGACAGACTGATTAATTTTAAGAACAAACAAAGGAACAAAGATAATTGGAAATTAGGGACACCACCAACATGGCTGGATGGTAAAAGTGCCTGGTACTCCGGGGGTCCGTTCGAATCCAACTCTGACAGTCAATTTTCTTTGTTCACTTTTCAATGAAAAAAAAAACACAGGGGAAATTTTTGTTAAATAAAAAAACTAAAAATGAGTTATGTGTATACGTATATATGATCTTTGTTTATAGGCCCTAATGCTTGCCAATACGTATGTGATGCATGTACAGTGTAAAAGCCATGCATGTATGACGCATGAATAAAGGTTCAGGTCTTGAGTTTCATAAAAGACAGTATGTACACGGTGACCCCAGTTTGACCTCAAGGGCTAGCCAGGGTATTGAAATTCTAACCACAGTGGGGGTTCCTCCTCACTGACTCGTACAAAAACAGTCTCCCGCTGCGCAAGAAGGAGTGCAAGCAGCCAACAGTCTGGGCCAAGTGCTCATTCAACATATTTTGCACAAATATTTAAGATAAAATTTGGTTTTTGTCAAAAAAATGCAGATTTTATGGACAAAAATATCAAGGAAGATACAATAACAGTCATCTGTGAAATTTTCAGTCCCATACAGTGTCTCAGAATTTTTCTTTTTAATCCTATCACCGTTATTTTTTATCTTTAAAAGATCAAAATTATTGTTGGTCATTGGTTTTTACTCTTTTTTTGATAAACACAGCATTTCAGGGAAAAAATATTAACGTTATATTTCTACCATCGTCTTTAGACCCTGTACAACTGTAAGTTATAGGTAAATCTGTGAAGATTATGTGTTTCGGCATGCTACCAAAGTAATGCTAAGCAAACAATACTAAAAAACAACTCAATTGTTTGATTTAGCTGGTAATCCTGGTTTCATACAGGAAGACCTTTTCATGATTGAGCAAATTACATACATGTACAGTGTTTCATTCCTCAATCATGTCCATGGTATTACATATACAGCTCTGTGAAACTGGCCCCCGGGGTTATGTCATGTCTAGAAATGCTGGCAAGCTTTCCATAAAGTCTTCACAATTGAAAGGTCAGACGTCTTTTAAATCTAATTCATGTATGGTGCAGGCCTTCATTTTAATAAAAATGAGGAGAGCTGCAAATCGCTCTCCTTAAATCAACGTAGAGAATTTAGGAGAGTGATTTGCTCTCACTAACAAAAATCAAGTTTGAGCTGCAAATCCAACTCTGTTCCTACCTCTATGCTTTAATCAACATAGGGCCTACTCATACTAGTGAATAAAGAGAGCAGTTTGCTCTTGCTAAACCAAGTTTTGGCATGTGTCCGATGTCAGAAAAAGAGAACATGCAAAAATTTGCTTGTCCTGTTGAACAAGATTACAAAAAGATAACACTATTTTCGTAGTTTCCATAAAGGATGAATCTCAGCAGGAAAAATGTATGTGATGTTTTGAAAAAAGGCAGCTCTCCTTAAATTGTTAAGGAGCTCTCTTTTTCACTCTCCTTGGAAAACATTCAGGAGAGCGGAGGAGAGTTATCACTCTCACTCTCCTTAAAAATAAAGGCCTGATGGTGTCAGTTTGCCTGATATTTTCTGATCTGATCCTTGTGCAGTGATTCTGTAATAAATTATGTTGAAATGGTGGACCATAATTTACCATACATGTAGGAGGCCATAGCCCCAACCTTGTGGACAATGTTATGTAACCTATCATCTCTTCGTTGCGACGATCGCTAAAACTAAGAGAAGATCGATAGGCTACGTAACATTGTCATGGCGACCACATCTCGCCCTGGGTACAAAACCACACTATAGATCAGCGCGGACATCCGGGTACTTTCATTCTCATAACTTTGACAACTGATGAAAACTAACGTGTAGATGGCGCAAGCTACGGACAAATCACGCATAAACCATGCACAAACCGCCCGTCGTCGAGAATTGTTTAACGAATATTAATGTTTAACAGACAATATCCTTCTTTGAAGTACCCTGTAATAAGATTAAACAATTCTGGCAGCTTTTTGTCTTAAAACCTGTACAACTTAATGCATTGTTTTCATCGGCTCCAAGGTCGGCGAATTGGAATGACGTCACTCCGCGCTGATCTATTAAAGGTCCCTGACACCATGTCACAGTCAGACCAAAGGGTACGATAATTGAAACCACCATGTTCACAGGTTAGACCTTATACTATTGTGAACACAAACTAGTAAAATGTAGCAATGGGAGACTTTTGAGAACCGGTCTTCATGTCAACAGCGCACGCGCACGCAATTGTGAGCGTGTGTGCGTTGTTTTGCGCGTGCGATGTTGTGCGTGCGCATGCGCTATTGACTTGAACTTAAGACCGGTTCTCAAAAGTCTCCCATGATGAACACTGCTTTATTTCGAACATCCTTGACTCCCATTGAAAATTTAAAAATAAATAAAAGAAGTACTACATGTATGTACAAAAAATTGTACATGTACTCCTGTTTCAATCCTAAATTTATCCATTCATTATTAATTTACAGATCTGTTAATTTCTGATGAAAAAAATAAAATGGTAGCTTACATGAAGTCTTTGAGTCTTTCTCTGGTTTTATTTTGAATAGTTTTACCTGCCATGATCTGTACCAAATTATCATTTTGTTGAATCAACCATTTAAAATAATTTTATCATTCAAGATCTTGGAATCAAAAACGCTTCAGAACCTTTTATAAATAACTCCATCGACCCATTTCGATCAAATCGAGTCAGGACAATATTTCATAAATTTCTGAGTGACTTGGCGCGCCATAGCTACTCCAATGTCAACAAACTTTGCCGCACAACCAAGGTACCGAAAACTGGTGACGCTTTGTTAACATACAGACATAGCGGAATCGGTGTCACTGTAAATGACGCACAATATTTATTCCAAAGAAAAAAGGCCTACTTCAACTTTGAGGATTTTTACAGATTATAATCTGGAAGTGTCCAGTTCAAAGTTGAAGTGATTTTCTGAAATTTTAAATTTTGTTTCTGTTTTGTAGTGGTTTTTCCATTATTCTATCATAAACCGATAACTGCAGTGCAGGCTATTTCTAATTCTGGTCACCAAAGGCATTATTTTGTGTTTTGGCTGATGAGCAGTTTGCAGCTGTTCAGTTTAGTTGTAAGCATATCGTTAGTGTCTACTCTCACTTCATAGAGTTGTAAAATGATAGGCCTAATTGATATATTAATTTGTAGGCCTAACGTTAGGCCCTTCACGGATTCAAAGCCCCAATGGTTCTTGATTACACTATGCCTAGGCCTATCAGTATCACTATCAGTTAGTCATGCTAGTTCCGGTTGTAAAGTCAACATTTGCGGGTGTTCAGTTCACTTCTCATCCCAAATCGTGGCCAAAATCACTGAAATAATTTACCTGATAATCTTCAAGTTCTGCCTCGGTGAAAACACTGTGCGATGCCCCCATATTGGAGTCAGTTTCACGTAGGTTTCAGTAACTTTTCTCCCTCTTCTACACTTGAGTTCCTGCCGATTAATTAGTTCGCCATTACGATACGTAACGTTGTTGTCATGTGTCATGCAAAAATAACTTCAGAAACCAATCAATACGTACGCAGCACATAATATTGTATACGCACAATTGGATGCGTTCGTTTAGCTTCCAAGAGTCGAAACCATTCAACTTTGTCAAACCCTCTCGCTAGCTTTGTGCAGCATTATGCGACCATTCCCAGGTCAATCCTGCCCCGTAGAAGCTAAACGAACGCACCCACTTCAACGAAGTGGTTGTGTCAATAATGCGCATGCGTGATGTAATGTTAGACTCTGTACTGTGCAACCGTTAGATTTATTATGTGGCCACGGTTGATAGCTTATTATTCATAAAATATATTTACACAAAATTGCGTATGCAGGTGCAGTACGTACACATGCACATTGATATGTACATGTAGCAGTACATGTTTTATACGTGACGACTTGAGATACATTATTCATAACCATCATTCGTTTGGCCAATGGTATTATTCAAAAGTTTTCTCCCTGTCTGCGCACGCGAGGGCGCTGTTGAATATCGGACTGGTTCGTTTTTAAGGTTGCACCCAAGTAAAATTTAATAAACTCCCATAGACAACAGTGATAAATCATTATACTTCAACAATCATTTAAAATATACAGAACTCTCACAGCTGTTCAAGTTGCACAGACAAATTATGATGAACATGTCACCTTTCGTTTTCTTTTCATTTTATGGTGGGTTGACCATTGATTTTTTGAGATATACTCATCCTCAGCTGCAGCTGACCACCCCTAAAATTAAACAAGGTATGTATCACTCCAGTCAAAGAAGCCATTTAAAAAACACCCCTCTGCAAAACGGCTGAAATAGACCCACTTCCTCAACCAATTGCATCACAAATGGTCACAAATGGAAGCCCAGTCTCCAAGCAGGAGGTCCAGTGCCATATTTCCTCAATCTCTCAATTGCATCTTTCTCAGAACTCTATCATTAATGAGCTCGGCGGAAGGATTTTGGGACTATTTACTACGGTGCACCCTTAAGACACAGCTCGAATTTTCTATCGTCTTCCATTATTACAGCGTTTGGAAAAAGTTTTCATGTTTTTTTTATTTTTGCGACGATTTACGAGTCCAGACGTAATACGTATTATTCAAGGATGTGAGTGGCCACACATAAACTATGAAAACACCAAAGAAAAGATAAAATTTTTAAGTTCCTAAAAAAAGCTGACATTCTGAGTTAAAGGTAATAGGCCTATCACTGTCAAAGAAATACTGATTCATGGGCAAAAATATCAAGGAAGATACAATAACAGTCATCCGTGAAAATTTCAGCCCCATACGATGCCCACTATTTGAGAAAACGATGAAAAACGGCTACAGTATTTCTTATGTACAATGTATTTTTCTCTTTTATTTTTGATCTTTAAAAGATCAAAATTATTTTGGTCACTGGTTTTACTCTTCCCTTTTTTTTTTTTTTTTTTTATATATACAGCATTTCGGGCCGAAAGATTTTAGCGGTATATTTCTACCATCACCATATGTATACCATGTAAGCTATAGGTAAATCTGTGAAGATTAGTATGATACTACCTTTAAAATCTAAACCAAAAAAATTAAAAAGGAAACTTTTTTATCTCTGATAATTATCATCATTATGTATTATACTCCTTCAAACACCGCCCATAGAGTCCACCACAGGTGGTAAGATCTTCTTCTTATCGTGTCCACACACATCAGATGTTGTGTTTCTGCCAAAGTTGGACACAGCTCCTAGCAACATCATTGTACTCTGCAAGGTCCTCAGCTTTGCATTTGTGCTCCAATAGAGGACACTTCAAGAGGTGCTCCATAGTTTGTGGCTCAGTGCCACATATACAGCTCACATCATCAGTGTCTTGAAAGCCCCACTTCTTGAGAGACACCCTGCATCGTCCAGTTCCAGTTCTCAGTCTGTTGAGGCATTTCCACTCTGTCCAGGTAGAGTCAGCACCAGGGGGGAGCTCTTCGGAGCCACCAAGAGCCATACATGTTCTTGGTGGAAGGTTTGCTAGCTTATTTGCCCACAAGGTGGCTCTGGTACTCTCAGCATTCTCACTAGGGTTGACTTCGTTGAGAAAGCTTCTCCTGGACTTCAGACGGGGATTTGCAGGTGGTAAGATGCCATCCATTAGAAACAGGTTGAAGGGAGGCTATACAGTAACATCGCAAAAACTTTCGAAGCACTTGTGTATGTCCCTTTAAAGGTAGTATCATACTTTTGGTAAGAAACCAAAACAGAAATGTTCACAGATTTACCTATAACTTACAGGGTATGAAGATGGCGGTGGTAGAAACATACCGTTGAAATGTTTCCGCCTGAAATGGTGTATAACCACTGTATTTATCCAGAAATTAGTAAAACAACGACCGAAAATCTTTTTAATCTTTTAAAAGATCAAAAATAAAAGAGAAAAGATTTTAAAAATACTGTAGCTGTTTTTCACTGTTTTCTCAAAAAGTGGGCACCGTGTGGGACTGAAATTTTCACAGATGACTGTTACTGTATCTGTCTTTGCCAATGAATCTGTATTTCATTGACAAAAACCAAAGTATGATATTACCTTTAATACCACAGCTCGTAACAAGTCAAGCTCTCACCAAAGCGTACAAGGTTGTACATGTACATGAAATTATGCATCGTACGTTTTCATGCATAATGTGGTTCGGAGCATCAGGCATTTTATCACAGTCATGCGTAACATTCTAATAATATTATTTTGCAACAGGCTATAATCATCAAATAACCACAAGGGAAACTGACTGAAATTAAAGTAATTGAAAAGTGAACAAAGAAAAATTGTCTGGAGCAGGATTCGATGCGGCGACCTCCTGAATACCGTACAGGTGCTCTACCAAAATCAGCCATTCAGCCCCGTCCCAAATACATGTAGTCAATTATCTTTGTTCAAACAAAGATAATTAATTGAAAGTTTGGGACACAACCAACGTAGGGCTGGATGGCTCAGCTGGTACGGTATACGGTACGGTATTCAGGAGCTAGGTCGCCGGTTCGAATCCCGCTCCAGTCAAATTTTCATAGTTCGCTTTTCAATATTTTGCACTGTTTCAATATTCACTATCCTTTCAATTCCGACTCTTTAATTTCTGGGAAAAGTGAGTAATGTGGTCCATTTTGCTTATTATTGGAAGGTAACTAATTCTATAATGAGTCATTGATATTTTCATAAAAATTGAAGGGAAATATCTTTAATACCATTCATTTTTTTTTTGCCACAAGCTTATTGTATAATACGAACATGAATATGCTTCTTTCACTTGCATGTTCTTGTCGTTCGTCATGCATTTAGCCTTTGAGAAAGATCCTGCTAGGATCGAAACGCGTCAGGCCCCTCCTAACTCCCGCATTTGACATAATTTATTTCAGGTCATTTTGGCTGATGAGCAGTTTGCAGCAGTTTATTACTTGTAGTGTATTGACGAATATGAATAATATAATATCAAATAACATGATGGTGACTGACAAACGGCCATTATAATACGTACACGATCGGATTCAAAATAATTTTATTGCATCGGGCTATGTAGTGACGTCATACGGCAACAGTGAGTGATGCCATCCGAATCGATACGCACCAGTGCACGCATCCTCCTCACGCACCTGCTCCGCAGAGTGCTGATTGCTCCGTCGTCGTTGACAGCACATGAGCGACACACAGGCTGTTCCTTGCATGCTCTACCACTGTGGTTCGTTCACACACAAAGAATGCATCCGTAGCATTAGCATCATCATTATTCAGTATGTGTAGTCTCCGCTCGTTCGGGTTTAGGTTTGAGCGTGTTGCATGCTCAGTGTGTATACGTGCAGCTAGTGGTTGGTTTGACAGCGGGGGCAGCATCCAACACGAGACTTCATCACTCCCTGCGTATTTCCCGACTGGATGGGAAATGATAATTGCTATACGTCCTAGCTAATTACAGATCGCTGCACACCACACGGTATTATAATATCACGGCGTTGCTGTCGCCGTTGCCTATAGACTGTTTCCTCAACCCTCAATTTCTCGTGGAATTTTAATGATACGGAAGCTCTGAGTTGGATGAAGAGTCGCTTCTTTGTCGAGCATGATGTCACCCAGGCTGAGATGCACGGAGGCAGAATCTCCAAGACGGTGTCTGTCTTTGTAATACACCACAGATCGGATGTCGGCATAGACAAGACAAGGTATATACAATCATGTTCACTCTATATGCGTCTGTGTAGGCTGTGTATAGGGCTAGTGCCGTATCGCTAGAGCATTGTGTGCCAGCACAATACTAATTTTATGCCCAGGAAATTCTATCCGTGAAATTTCTGCTCTGTTTATAATACGAGCGAATGTAGGGCCTACGGCATGATTGAAGTCTTTCAAAAATTATCATAATTATAGCATTATGTATAGTGGGAGAAATCGGATCTTGCCGGCAACTTTCGATATTTTTTATTTAGATAATTTCTTATTAATTTTCGCTATTTTCACCGAGAACAAGTGTTTATTATGTGATGCCAAGTTCTTATCTGTGGAAATAATTTATATTCGGTTACGATTCGGCATTTTACAACAATAATTACTATAGCATGTATGCCGGGCTTTTGGATGTTCGGGGAAATAGTCATTTCATCTTTAATTTGTTTGTTGACAATCTGAATGTTCGTCCGGTCATTGTTCTTGAGATTGCTTTCTTGTAGACACCAAGACGCCTAGACAGCGTTTCGGTTCAAAATGTCAACCCCCTCCCCTCCACCTTCTCAAATAAGTGTGAACTTGTTGTGTCAATCATATTTCCAAGTAGCTATCTCAGTCTTGTAATGTTTGTGATATTCTGTGAAAGCCTATTGAATTTGACTGAGGTGAGAACAAAAGTATTTTATCTAGGTATAATGAAAGCACTTATGAGCCTTCACGAAATGAGGCTTGAGGCTATAGGCTTGGGATTTATTTTGTGTCCCAAATAAAATGAAGGGTTTGGGATACTTGACGAAGCTGGAACCGTTCTCCAGCTTCGCCATGTCGCCCAATGCCTTCGTTTCGTTTTGGGACTCAAATGACGGTAGCGAAATAATTCCCTCAAGCCTATTTTTCGTAAAGGCCATGGAGGAAAGACTTCTAACAGACTATTATAGACAGTTTGTGACGTACTTCTCATGATGGGCCATTGAAGAAAAGCAACATCAGAAAAGCAACAAGCAAAATTAAAAACAATTGTACAATCAAAACAAAACTAAACAAAATTTAACAAAATATTTACATTGAAAATGAACAAGATAGTGTCCCGTAGGGATGCTTTGGCAAAATAAGAGTACTTCGCGCGTTAGAATTATTCAAGGCTCGTAATTATAGCAAGAACAAACAAGTGATCGCGGGACAAGTCATTCGGTGCATAGCATGCACCTTGGCCTCCTGGGCCCTCGGTTGACTAGTCATTAGAGACTTGGATGACGTCATGAGTTCAATCTTGACCATGAGTGTGTTGGCACAATCAGAGCCGTAATGGAAAATATGCTGTTTGTTTCTCGTGGATTTCAGAACCTCTATTTTTGTTGCAAACAAATTGCCCTTTCTAAAGAGGAATTGCATATTCATTCACATTTCCTTCGCTGTACGGGGGCGTTTTCTCTCGCGATTTGCAAATGGTCAGTTGGTCAGTATTGCAATTTCTTCAAGACATTCTTCAAGGTAAAGGGCATGCAAGAAGGAAAGTACAAATAATCGCTCCTTGATGATGAGGTCACTTTTGATTGAAGTAAACAAGTTTGTCACACGTAGACTATGCATACATTTGACAAGCAATAATAATTATACCGAGCCATGAAACGCAAACGATATGTCCATTCAATAATAATTGTCATGTTTTCGACATTTCATTGCGGCTGTTCAAATTAACAGATTTCAGCAAAATTCGGTACAAAGTTTCTGACTTGAGTGTTGCTCTTGTTGCAATAACCAAAATGTGGTCACCTGTCACGAATGCTACTGCAGCACACCTTAGTATTGTATCTGAGATCCGGGTATTATTCTGTGTGAAGGTAATATATATATTTTTTTTCAAGCAAGTATAGTTCAGCTGCTGATAACGTCTAAGCAGCAACATCTGATTAATGCCAAACTGTTAATTGTCATGAGTACTTCGTGGGACTTTGTCGAAAGTTAAAAAGAAAAGAAAAGAATCGAACAAAGATAATTGACTATTGGGGTTACCACTAAAGTAGGGATGGATGGCGCAGTTGGTAGAGCGCCTGTACGGTGTGCAGAAGGTCGTCGGTTCGAATCCCACTCCAGCAACTTTTTCTTTGTCCACTTTTCAATGAAGAAAAGAAAAGGAAAGAAAAAAATGACAGGCACACTGAAACACGATTGTACTTCATCACCAGATCACAGAATAGAATGTTTCGCCACGCCCCGCCTGACTATTAAGTCAGACGAAGAGTAGTCTGCATGTAAATTGATAGATCCTGACCGAACAATGTATTTTGGAATGATTAAATAATTGAAAACAGGTGTAATTGATGCCTGCCTGCCCCTCATGAATGTTTTACTACGTTGTTTTATGCAAAGGCGCAAAAGGGAATACCTAATGGTTAGTATCAGGCTCGAAAACATGCATTTTAAAGTAGGCCCACACGCCTCAACTGGCGTTGGCTACTTGGTATAGATAACATGCTTGGACGCAGATGTGGTGTTCGTCGCGTGTCGCACGCGACGCACGTGGCTACCAGCTGGTCCCGTTTTCTACAAGTAATTTAATGGCGTCGCGATTTCCGCTTATAATGCGCGCAATACTGCTGTTTTCTAAACAGCCATTGGCAGATTAATGGAATAATACATGATTGGTAAAGGTAACAGAGTAGCACTCACGTTTTGTCTGATCCAGCATGTATATGAAATGATAATCCTGTGAAGATTTGAGCTCAATCGAACATCTGAGTCACGATAGCGAAAACCCGACTAAATTTTTCTTATATGAATGGTTTTGATCTTACCCGAGATCACAACTGTTTTCGGTCTTTGTTTCACTAATGTTTGGATAAATACACCATTTCAGGCGGAAATGTTTAAACAGTATAATGTTTCTACCAGCATCATCTTCAAACCCTAAAGTTATACGTAAATCTGTGAACATGTCTGTTTGGGTAGTTACCAATCCTGTACTGCACCTTTAAACTGAAGTCGCTTTGACGCTTCGTCCACCTTTTGCCTCTATATAAATTATTCAGAAAATTTGCCGCGAAAGATGGAATGCGTTCGCGATTAGCAACGCTAAATCTACACGATGTAATGGAAAAGAATGGTGAGTAGAATTCGGCTCGCGGTAACGATTAGAGTGCCGCTCCCATTTTGAGCTCATTTCATTACCATAGAAACGTCAATGTACTTCGTAGTGTTATTCTCAGTTCATTGGAACGGATGATCGGTCCTGAAAACATCTCAATTACTTAGGGAGAATCTAATCGAGCACAGTCCTGATATCTACCCTTATACTCATTTACCACTGGCTCGGTGGAGAGCACAGTACCAAATGCCTCTAGTTATAGAGAAGCGAGTTTCGTGATCACCACGGATGAGATTAAGACCACTATCTGAATAATCAATCATCCATCCAAAACATTGAATATTGACACACCTGTAGGCCACTCTTTATACCAAGGTTCTCCACACGCCATTGATTTTGACAATCTCTCAAATGAGCCCTTGGCTAGTGAGACCTTTTTGCGTCTGATGCAAAGATTATAATCTAAGGAATCTCGAATGTAAAACCAACATTTTGAATCATTCTAGACTAATGTGCTCTGTTTAAAGCATCTGGGCCCAATTTCATGGAATCCGTTACCGTTAGCAAAAATTCTTCGCTTACGGTAGCAGACTTTTTTTGGTTACGGTTAGGGTATTTCACGGAATAGTTTCCTTTTTGGTAACGGTAAGCAGGGAATTTATGCAGAAAGCATACGACAGCGCGTTAGCAGAAAATGATCACGGTTACCCTAGAAAATCTTCGCTAACCGAAAGGTCTTGCTTACGGATTCCATGAAATAGATTCCACGTGTAGCAGTGCCCGTTAGCACAAAAATAGGCCGTAACGGATTCCATGAAATTGGGCCCAGATGATGATGATAAATTGAGATAAGTTGGGGCAATGCGCGGCATATACCATTCAAATACATCATTGACAATGGGTAAGAAAAACATTATTTAAAATACATTTAATTCGGTGTAAAAGAACAGTACAGAATTGGTAACATACCCAAACAGAAATGTTCAACAGATATATGAAGATGCTGGTAGAAACATGCCATTAACATATTTCCGCCTGAAATGGTGTATTTATTTAGAAATTAGTAAAACAAAGATGATGTAAATACATTTTTATACCTAGCGATTATACTGGCTAAAATCTTGGTTCGAATCAAGTGACAAGACGGCAATTTTTTTGTAGTCGGTCAATTCAAATTTTATTAACATGCACGTGCTGTGAAATAACATGTTGTTATATGAGATATTAGTCAAATGAAGTCGTTCGGTGCTTAATGTTGAAGGAGTATTAATGTTATGGTCTTAAAAAGTAAGAATGTTTTCTAGAAGCAACGCACGCAACCAAAGTAATGATAAGCCGCGCGTTATAATGTGCTTAAAATAATCATGTAATTGATTGCTTAAGGATCAAAATCAATGCAATTTGCAAGTTGCGGCATATCTATCTCTAAAAAGCAACGAAGCACATAAACATATACTTTGGTTATAAAACCAAAGCAGAAATGTTCACAGATTTACCTATAACTTACAGGTTATGAAGATTGTGGTGGTAGAAACATACCGTGACGATTTTTCCAAATGAAATGCTGTATTTATCAAGAAATTAGTAAAAGTAACGACCGAAAATAGTTTCGATCTTTAAAAGATTAAAAAATAACGGTGAAAAGATTAAATAAATTCCGTGGCGTTTTTCGCTGTTTTCCCCAAAAGTCGGCACCGTATGGGACTGGGAATTTCACAGATGAATTTTACCGTATATCTTTATTGATATTTTTGTCCATGAATCTGCATTTCATTCACAAAAACCAAAGTATGATATTACCTTTAAGATTAGAAATGTACTTATCTTTTGTAACACGATGTGGTCAACAGCACCTTTAAAGGTTCACTGTAATAAAAACACATCTGAAGTTTAATACATCTGTACTGTTATAAAACTCAACCTGTCTATCTTTGTTTATGCTAAAAAATATTGTATATAGAAAAAGGAGGTATTTTATACCCATAATTGAGCACCCCACTTTTCGAGACGAAAAACCTTGCTTACGTCACATGCAGAACGCCACACAGTATACTGCGGTGCGAGCCTATACTAGTTCTGTAGGTGACGTCACAAGCTATTGTTGCGTGGGTCGGTTCCAAGAGGGACTTTTTTGAGGGGCGGGGCATACATATATCGATTTTGTAACTGTTTCGCCAAAAAGAAGCACGTACATACAAATATAAATTTATATTTTCATTAATTATGTATTAAGAAATAATTTTAAAGCACTTTCATCCCTTTCCCACATTTTATTACAGTGAACCTTTAAGATGATGGTAATATTTTTGGTCCAAGAAGTCGATACATGGGGTGCACTTTGTTTTTTGTTTGAGTTTCCTTTTTTTTTTCTTCCTGTTTTTATTCTCTTTTTATTTCTTGAAAAACTTGTCGTGAATAGGACAAATGACAACACTCATGAGAAATATCTCCTGCCCCGTAAAGTCAATGAATAATGTTCATTCTATAATCAGCATAAAATAACGTACGATATGTAGACCATTTCTCGCATTATAGACTGGCAGAAATCACGGATATAAATCCTTTGAATAATTTATTTACCTTTGGGGTAAAGGCAGGCGACGTTGTGAGGTAAGAATTGATTAAACGTGTCCCATGGTGAGAAAGCATATGCTTGCTTGAACGGACCGAGGAACTGAGGAAACAGTCCTGTAAGGCAGGATTGTAATTTCAGACGTGTATAATATAAACGCCAAAACGCAGCCTAGTAACTCAACGACGACTTGATGTATATCAGACATGTCGTTGTGTATTTATAGGGGATGAGCACGATTAATCTAGTAGCCCGTTTTGTCTGTTTTTGTTAGTCCAGACTTATTTATTTCCTATCCATTGGATGACCTCTGAATAATTGTACATTTACAGCAGCTAGTGATGCCTTAACCTTGACAGTATGTCATGCTAAATTCATGGATGTTTTATTTTTGACAGTACCAATACTAAATTCCTCTCGTCATTTTGTTTCCTTTAAGCTCGCTCTATAATGAATCATTTGAGTGAACAAAATAAAATTTTAAGGAAAAAAAGTAATGGGTCAAATTTGATGATATTTTCAATGTAGCTAGAGTCGTGATGCCCACGCAAATTTTCCCATTTTGTTTTTGATTTTGAGGAGAATAATCATCTCATTTGATAGAAAAAATGTCTCTATAGAGATAGACGACGCCGTGTTGGAACACAATATATAATAATATGCAAAATATAAAAAAAAATCATTTAATATTCATGGAACAAAATTTAATGAGGGTGTGACTCAGTTCCTTTATTCCTTGCATAGTTCCTATTCAGACAGCTAACGACTGTTTTCTAAGACCGATCAAATATTAAATTGTATGTATGTCAGACTAAAACGTAAAAACGTCACGAGCTTTCGTAGCAACAACAACCACGCACTTCACGTAAGACGAAATGTCAGAAAAACATCCATAATCTCGTTTCGTATCGCGCAGATGAAATCTGGTGTGAGTCAGGGCAAAATACGAGGAATGGTGAGTCATAGATGCGTTTTATGTCCAAGTGTGACGTGAGAACATGGCCCTTATAGTCCTCTTCAGACGGAGTGAGTGCATATGTTGAGCGCAATCTTTCAACCTGCGTAATATTTAAAGGTAGTTTCATAATTTGGTAGCATACCAAAACAGAAATGTTCACAGATTTACCTATAACAGGGTATAAAGATGGTGATCGGATGGTAGAAAGTCTCCCATTCCTCCCGTTTACGTATAAGATTATTTTTAAGTGGAGCGAAGACTTTCACATAAGATAACGATGTCAGTGGAGCATTGATCCATACGTAAAGAATCGAAATTGTGTTCCTGCATGTTGTTGTTATCAAGGCCACACAAGTCAATTCCCTTTATACTTCATCTTTAAAGGCACAGTACATGATTGGTAACATACCCTAACAGATAATGTTCACAGATTTACGTATAACTTTCAGGATATGAAGATGATGCTAGTAGAAATATACCATTACAATATTTCCGGTTGAAATGCTATATTTGTGCAGAAATGAGTAAAACAAAGTCCGAAAACAGTTTTGATCTCGGGGTAAGATCAAAACCATTCTTCATGTTTTATAAGAAAAATTGAGTCGGGTTTTCGCTATTTTCTCGTGACTCGGATGTCCGATTGAGCTCAAATTTTCACAGGTTCATTAGTTCAAGTACATGTTTAATCAGACAAAGTATGAGTGCTGTCATGTGACCTTTACCAATCGAGTATTGTACCTTTAAGCAACAAATTGAGGAGGAGGGGATGGTGCTTCTTTAGTAAGTATCTCGGCGGACAGAATCGATAAAGACAAACCGTTAATTATGCTAAGGCGGCCTTGCCGAACTAATGACATTATATTCACAGTTCTATTGAACCTTTAACGAGACTATAGTACCTCAGCATGATAATAATACGGACTATGCAGAAACGACAGTACGTGCCATTATCAAGGTAGGTTTGCGTGGTGCCGATGTGTGCAGAGCCGTCTATACATTAATGTTAGCGAATTTCTAATGTGATACACAGCATTTGTTATGTTCATCGCGGTTTGGGTAATATTTTAGTGTTTTAGAAACAGAGTCCGTGCATCAACATCCCATGTTGGTTTTTGAGTGTTAGACAAGATGGTGGCCAGTTTCCATAGCTTTGAGACAAAATATGCATAATATAACATGCAAAGTAATTACATGGCCCATATTCGTGACTGAGTACGGCGAGCCGGGAATGCGAACGACCACTTGCTCCTGCGTTTAATAATGTGCCGAGGGATAGCATGATTTCAGGGTGTACTGGGAGGAATCGCTGGCATGCTGTGCTTGTACGTTCATGAGATGTGAACACACCACATGTCATGGCATGGAAAAGCATCATGTGGTATGGTATGGGACGACAGGTCATTACATGACATGACATGACATGGCATGACATGACACGGCGCATGACACGAGTGCATGATAATAATGGCATTACGTGGCATGGTATGGGTGACAGGTCATGACATCATGACATGACATGACATGACATGACATGACATGACATGACATGACATGACACGACACGACAAATGGCGTCGCATGGCACTGGTGTGGAAGTGGCACGACATGGCATGAAATGGCATCACATGGCATGGCATAGTATGACATGGCGCGGTATGGTATGTGACAGCATGCAAGGCAGAGCATAATAATAATGTCGTGGTAGGGCGTGGCACGACAGTGGCACGACTATAGGATGGCATGACATAGGCGACATTTAGTGAGGGCGTTGCATGGCATGCCGGGTCGTGCCAAGGCGTAGCATAGCTTATTGGAATGCAAGATTGCATCACAAAATGACATCAGATCACGTGACAATACCACGTGATACTTTATATAATTGCGTCACATTTCATAACAATTATAATTATAAACTTAATCATAACAAACTCATTAACAACAAATTTATATTCAGCCAGCATCTTTAAACCGTCAAGACAATAAAGTACTAGTAATTATTAGATAGGAGAGCAATACTCGTCATTACAAGGTCGTGTTTAAAAGCTTGCTCTAATGCGTTGGGCATTCATTTCTACCTCTTGAAATTATTGATGTCCTCGTATAATCGGCATACGTTAATTAGCCATAGACTTCCAATGACAATTACTTATGGAGAATTACTTCACTTTGTCCATGAAAAAACCCACACAATCGGACGTTCTTGCTCAGAGAATGGATGGCATTGAAATGCACAATAAAATGCATAATGCGACGATGATTTTCAATTTTATATTTATACGAAGGCGGCCGACGTAAATATTAAATTTCCCCCAAACGGTCACGAAATTCGGACTTTTTTTCATCATGATGGAAAGGGGCGATGAATGCGCCTTCCAGGGCAATCGTTGTAAAATTCTTGTCGCAAATTGAAAATTCGCCCGTAAATTCCTTTCGGCGACCGTGCTGATGCGTTTCTTTATTATGTAGGACTATTATTGATCACGACAACACCCGGTTGGTGCCTGAATACATCAGAGTCGATACGGCACTTGTGCATGCCCTCATAATTTATCGCTACTTTATTGTCAATAACAGGGAGCGTGTACGACTGAGTCTCAGTTTGAATTTGAAGCTTACAGGCCTACTTTGCCTTGTAGCATCACTGGGATTATGTTGTCTCGTTCGGTGGGATTTTTATATCAAATTATACAGAGATAGTTTAGGTTCCATATTCGTGCATTTTGTTTAAGGGTGATCCTGCAGTATTATGAAAAACAGATTCCAGTATCAGTTTCATAAGGTTTGGAGCAAAACGTTTGACGCTTTTCTAAATAAATACAAACTCAGCATTAAAGGTATAATATCATACTAACAGAAATATTGACAGATTTACCTATAACTTAAAGGGTGTAAAGGTGACGATGGTAGCAACATACCGTTAAAATTGTTCTGCCTGAAATGCTATATTTATCAAGGAAACAAGTAAAACCAAAGACTAAAAGCAGTTCGACCTTAAGGAGATCAGAACTCTTGTGGTTAGATTTCAAAATACCGTTTTCACAGTTTTCTAAAAAAATAAAATAAAAATATAAATGGCCACCGCATGGGACTGGAAATTTCACAGATGGCTGTTGCTGCATCTTAATGTACATAATTTGCCCGTGAATCTGCATTTCTTTGACAAAAACAAAAGTACGAAGTAACCTTTAATTGCGGTGTGTCGGCAACGGCAAATTATGCACATTTACGTATAGTACCGATGGCATGAATTGGGGACGCTTTATAATTGTGTTCGTGTAGGCTGAAATTAATGCGTGTAGCCCAACGAACAAAATTTAACCTGATGTGAAGTAGGGGGATAAAAATGGCAACATTCTGCTGGTCTGAGGTGACCTTCTCGATAATTAATTGCTGTAGCCTTCATAGAAGACCCAGCATTATCATCAGAGGAACATCCACACATTAATTCCACTCGGTAGAACCACCACCAATCAATTATCTCTGGCATATACACGAACTTTATGAAAAGAAACCCAACACCGCACAATGACAATATGGATAGGCCTATTCTAATTATTTATTCATATTTCATAGCGTGTATACAAATGGGAATTTTTGTCTTTCGATTTTAGCATTCGTGCCTTGCATGGAAACAGGCTAATTTAAATGTTTCTTTATTAATTCATTCAACCCATGGAGCTCATTGTACTTTCATGGTGACAATTTGGACCCGGGCCGTAGTACAGTAATAAAGTCAACTCTCGAATGTGGCTAAATTAGACTTAAAAGCTGTATATACAGTTGGTAAATAGTTAAAGGTAATATCATACATTATACTTTGGTTCATTGTCAAAGAAATACAGATTCATGGGCAAAGATATCAAGGAAGATACAGTAACAGTCATCTGTGAAATTTTCAGTCCCATACGGTGCCCAATTTTTTAGAAAACAGTGAAAACGCCCAAGGAATTTCTTTTATCTTTTTACCGCTATTTTTTATCTTTTAAAGATGAAAAGATATTTCGTTGCCTTTACTAGTTTCTTGACAAATACAGCATTTCAGGCGGAAACATTTAAACGGTATGTTTCTACCAGCACCATCTTTAAAAGATAACAAATAACGGGGAAAACATTTTAAAATACCTTTGGCGTTTTTCACCGTTTTCTCAAAACGTGGGCACCGTTTGGGACTGGAAATTTCACAGAAGACTGTATCATTCTTGCTTAATATTTCGCCCACGAATCTACATTTCTTTGACAAAAACTAAAGTATGATAGGCCCTTTTACCTTTAAATAAACAAGCGCATGTATAACTTCCATCGGATAGGACCTTCAGCGTATATCCTAGCAAGTAAAATATGCACAACCCTGCTTTATTATAATAACTTGCGTGGAATGATTGAAATGACCAAGACTCAACTGCCGTTGTCATTGCATGTGTCTATTCTTGAAACAAATGTCCTTGTGGCGGTCCGTCGGTAATTGAACATCTTGGCCAAATTAAGCCACTGGTCAAGTCAAATGGACAAGGACTGACCAGTATAGTCGGGTCATTGTCAGGTCATAGACGATGCAAGACGGAGTGCTAGTTATATTTATATTATTATTATTTACACCTGGCGATGATTACACGGATTCACGTCCGACAATATTGCACAGAATGTATGACATTAAAGGTAATTTCATACCCTTTTTTTCAAAGAAATGCAGATTCATGGGCAAATAAATCAAGAAAGATAGAGTAACAGTCATCTGTGAAATTTCCAGTCCGATTATAAGGTTCCCACTTTGTGAGAAAACAGTGAAGAACACTCATTCTCAATGATCTATCACAGGAATGTTTATATCTCCCTAAGATCAAAAGTGTTTTTGGTAAATTGATTTTACTCTTTTTTGGATAAATACACCATTTCAGGCGGAAATGTTTTAACAGTCTACCATCACCATATTCATACCATGTAATATATACGCATTAAATCTTTGAAGGTTTTTGTTATGGCATGCTACCAAAGTATGATAGTATACCTTTACCTTTAAGCTGTAAACGAGGAAGTCGTGATGCATGATAAAACCGTTCCTCCAGTACTCAATCTGTCAATCAGGTTTTTCTGCATAATTATTTTAACAAATTATGATAATGTGAAAGCAAATGGCAGCTTATATTTTGGTTCAAACCTGAATCATATACACAGGGGCTGATTTCATTTACGCTTTGCGATCATCGCTGAAGCCCAAATCCATCGCTAAACGGAAAATCGATTGCTACTTTGCATAGCAAATTTTCCGTTTAGCAATGGATTTGGGCTTTATGATCGCAAAGCGTTAGTGATATCCCCATGTCTCCAAAAAAAGACAATCCTAGAAATACGTCACGCGAAATGTGAAAAATAAAAATTAACCGCAGATATGGTACAGTGCAACTCACTGATACGGAATTTGAAAATAAAAAGCTTTGAGATTGTTTTGCGTTAGGTGTAGGCCTTTTCTGTTCTGAAAACTGCGAACTTAAACTATAGCTATACGAGTCTGAATAATAAACATCAACAATATGTGAAAATAACGTGAAAGTGAATATATGTCTGTGAAATGGTGGAGATAAAAGAAAAAGAAAAAGTTCCTTTACGCCAAAAGGTCATTCGTTATTTTCAGATAAAATCAGAAGAATTTTCCGGCGATTGTTGCCAAAACAGCATCTAAGAATAAAGGGTTTTCTTTGTCCTGTGAAATCACTTGCACTGGAAACGGAAGGAAATTTGATGCATTGTATTTGTTTTCAAACGAAATGCACGTCATTATACATACATCTAGCAATCAAATCACGCAAGAGTTAAATCTTTCTTTGAAATATTTTTCCATCAGGTATTTTTAAATGGGCCTTTTAACTGAATTCGCCTTCTAAATATAGATATAATAGGCCGGTGCCTTTCTCTATAATGGTTGGCGGATATGTACGCTTAAAGAAGGGCATTGTACGAACTCACTGTTAAAGACATTGAGTAAACAGCGTGTATTTGAAGAGCCACAAGAAATACAAAGAATGCTTAGTTGAGAACTCTTCCATCCTCCATGTTGAGACATACGAAGGGTTAATTTGGTATTTGCACAACGGAAGTACGTTTCATTCACATGGTATGTTCAGCCGACAGGCATTTTTAAATCTGTGAAAAGAGTCGGTATAGGATTTCTCATGCACGTACATTGGGTTGCGTGTCTTTTTGAAGGGATATGGGAGTCACTGGTGTCGACTTGACGGTTGTGTGGCCATCAAAAAAGGTAACCAAATACCGATTGTATCAATGTAAGTACGAGCAATTTGACCTGATTTTGTCACCATGCAAATTATATTCAGTGTCCGAACTAAAATGTTCCCATTCGTGTAGGATGGCATACCTTTAGCCTGTGGGTTCTCAACGCATGCAGCCAATTTCTATAAAGCCAGACTCGTGTGCTAATCAACGGAGACAGGCATTGTAGATGGCCAATTAGCACCATTTCAGTACTATAAATTGGAAGTTTTTGAAACCCACAGATTCTATTTCAATGCTGGCAAACTTAGCATGCATCTTTAGATCATGTTTCTTCACCAAGACTAACAAGAAACAGAAGAACGGGTGAAGTCTTGACGGTATAATTATGTATTCCTTGATGAGACCAACGCACAGTCGAAAAAAAATGATAATTACCATTGGCCTATACGAGGGGAATGGTTTTGATTATGAATCTGCCATAGGGCCCGTAGGGTTTGATCATGAGTGCCAGGGATGCATCTCAGACATGGACGGGGCCGGGGAAAGGCTCGTTACGTCTTGATGACTTGTACGGCTGGCTGATTATAGTGATTGATTGACTGTCAACACCTTGAACTATTATACATAGGGCTGATAAGATCAAGCCAATGTTTGTTTTGATAATTTCATGTTTGTTTTTTTCGTCTACTTTCGGCGTGACAGCGTTTCTGTTCACATACATTAATTTGTTCTGCCATACGAATGTTTCATGTTTGTTCAACATTTGGTTTGTACATTTGTTTCATTTTTGATTTTATAGAATTGTTTTGCGGTTGATGATTAAGATATTATTTCTGTTATCTTATGCTTCATTTGTAATGCTTTTTACTGTGATGTTTTAATTTGTTGGGTTTTAATCTTGCTTGTTTTCTGACTCAATACACTCCTAAAACATAAAGAATGGTTATGATCTTACCCAAAGATCAAAACTGTTTTCGGTCTTTGTTTTACAAAATAACGTCTGGATAAATACATCATCTCAGGCGTAGATATTTTAACGGTATGTTTCTCCCAGCATCATCGTCATATCCTGAAAGTTATACGTAAATCTGTGAACATTTCTGTTCGCGGGGTGTGTTACCAATCCTGTACTGACCTTTAAGTCCCACTGCGAGTATTTTTTTTTTACCAAAGTCCAAGAAGTCAGCTCCGTTTAAAGGTGAACTCGCGGGGGAGTTAACCCAACGACCATAGGCATCACTATGCCTACAAAATGCGTCATGTATTAATTTAACTACCTGTGGTATACACCACAGGGAATGTCTAGCATCCGTTGCCAGGTTGCAGTCAATGAATGCCTCGTTTACATCTTGTATTAAAACCAATGCCACGGTCAGTGTATAAAGGACGCCATGTTGGACTTTGCTCGGTATGAAAATAAACGCGAATCCCTATAACAGTTGCAAATACATTATTTGTTTTTAAGCGTTGGCAGGAAGTCCCAAACCCTTCGGTGCTTCACACCTATGTTTTAATTTGTTTGCTGTTCAATTAAAAAACACTGTTTAGAGCTGATATCATAGCAGTGTGAGTGTGACACACGCCATTAGTAAGTATAATAACGTGCAATCGGTTTGATTGTTTCACGTGTGCGTCCGTACGTTCCTCCATGGTAATTAGGCCTACAGCGCACCAATCTTAGTGGTGTAGTAGAGAGTAGTCCGGGAGATTCTTGGTCTGGGTACCAGACTATCTCTAATAATTGCGATGCCTCGTGGTGGCCCTACTGAGTCTAAAGAATCTTCAAAGATGTTTGTGACTGGGAACGAGTTTGGCACGATAAAGGAAATGTTCAACGGAAATTTGTGATACAGTTTGAAGAAGTATCTGGATCAATGAGAGCCGTTTGGTACGTAATATACTGCGAAGACTGGAAGAATATGGGTACATGAACTTATTATGCATAACGCGCGCCATGGTCTACATCAACCACACAAAACGAAATCAACCTTCCATCATTCCCAAAGTTGTGGAATATTTACATGGAAAGATTTAAAAAGCACACTCATTTTGATCTTTTGACGGTACTCAAATATTCATGACAGCATTTTGACCCAACCATCAAAATGCCAGATTTAAACTGCTGCATATACACTTTGGCCTGGGTCCTGCAAATGATTTTTGTACGCCGACGAATGTCGAAAAGCAATATATCACGAATACTCTCGTGGCATTTCACGTGAAATGACAAACAGAAAAGTAATTCTGATCCCAAAATAGAAATGATATTAACTTCCTGTTCTGATTTTGCAGATGATAGATGAAGAGAACGTGCATCGTCGCATGCACAGCGTCTGCTCTGATGCTCAGTCCGCCCAAGGACCGACCAGCGGTGACGTGAGTTGAGGAGGACACTCTGAGGAGCCAAGGGTCTAAAGGGCAGAGCTTGTACGACGGCAATTCGTCAGCGATTTTTTCACTTCACCGGTGTCGTTTCAGTTGAACTCTGGGGATTTTACACTGATGAAACGGAGATAATGGTACAGCTTGCCGTTCAACAACGAGGTCACGACAACAACAACAACAACAACAACAACACTGACGGCCGACATCTTGGATTCTGGTTACAAATGGGAGGAGGTCTTTAATTGTTTCCTGGTAGTGTCAGGGAGGATCGGCTGTTAGCCTTGCTGTAGTGACCCTCACCATCTTTAGTTTTACCTGTCCCTGGCATTCCCATCTCATGATTGCTAGCTACCCTTGAGTAACAAAGAAGACATGAATGCGTTTCGTCTCTGTGCGTGTTGCTACCGGCTTCTACGCGATGAATACCATTTAATTCATTGTCAACTGCCGTGAAAGCAATCAACAGAAATCTTGGCTAAGTGTTTGGGATGATGAAACCCTCTCATCATTACGATCACTGCCGATGCCGCTCACTCGCCACGCAGTATACCAAAATTGGACTACAGAGACTGCAATTTTTTGAGAATTTCTGGAGCACGGATCTTTGACGCGAGTTAATAATCATGAAATCCACGACATATTCTTGTGAGTCATTTCAGTCAGTCGTTACTCTTCGAAGAGAATAAATAATGCTTACAAGTTGGTCCAATAAAAAAGGGTAACACACACCCAACCAGAACAGTTACCTGCAGAATCCTCCATTATCTCCCGGGATGTATCCTGATAGAAACTTTTGATCAGTCGGGCACCGGTCATCGCCATGTCTATCACGCGTGAAAGGTCGAGTTCCCGGACGTCTAGTCTACCGGATCCAATGATGATAATAAGTCAACGGGCCAAGTCGAAACGTGTGATCGTCAACGTGGGCGGAGTGAGACATGAGGTAGGAGTCAAGAACCTTTCGTTCGTGCTATGTTTGAGAGCTATTTGTACCCATTTATGAAGACCAACCTGAACACCAGCCAGGTAAAAACCAGGGGCCAATTTCACAATGCTGCTTAGCACAAACAAATTGCTAAGCATGACATTTCCGACTAAATAAAAACAGGCCACAACCGAATGTCCATGTGTTGTGTATCACTTGTGATTGTTCTTTGGCTGTTGTTCACTGACCATGAATATCAAATGAAAATGTTAACAACGGTTTGTTTTATTGGGCAAGACATTTTTGTGCTAAGCAAATTGTCGGCTTAGCAGCTCCATGAAATTGGCCCCAGGTACCAACCAGGCACCAAACGTGCACATACTACCAATGTGAAAGACCAACCATACAGAGGTTTCCTACGTTTTGAAGCACCAACCGGGCATGAACAAAAGTACACAACCATGTTGAGCTGTTACTAACCAACCACTAAGAAGCGACTGATTTCATGAAGCACTATAAAGCCAATGTCACACGGGGCAATGTATACGGGCAACCAGATTGCTAGCAACGTTTATTGCCCGAAAGTTGCTGGGAAATGAAATGAAATGGAATAAAATTGCCCCTATTATGACAAGGGGTTACGATTGATCTTGAGTGTGCATTTATCTTATTGATAAGCAACATGTGATGTCACAATACAAATCACTATGGTGATACTGAACAACTCGTCTTAAGATTAAACTTAGTGCTTTATAAAATCTAGCACAGGAACCGGAATTAGAAAAACAAGTGCCTGATTGGTGTTCTGGTTGATCTTCATAATTATGTTGGTATGGTTACATATCTCCTGTTTAACGAGGGGGACATGCATTTAATAAATCTTCCATATCTGCAGATGCTAATTTAGAAATAAATGTCGCCCAAATACGAAAAATCGGCAGGGAACCAGTCTCTAGCAATGACTTGGCATGATGAACTTGGTTGGTAACCTGATGTCCACCATCAGGTAGCAGCCATCTTTAATTTTCTGGCGAAATTTGTGTGCTTATAGAACTCTATGAAAATGATCCCATATGAGTCACCGGTTCATGGCTTTTCTTCCTTTAAGTATAATACGGTCGCTTTGGCAGTTCAAACAAGCCTGCTATTTTTGTGCTTGTTGGTATGGGAAAAACATTTGGCTAAATCCAAATTTTTTTTTCAATGCAATTCAATTCAATTCAAAAATGGTTTATTAAAACATGTCTAGCAGTTGAAAACTGAATTGCACACGTTTACATAAACATTTAATTTTGATTTTAAGATAAAACATTTATATAAAGAGTATTAAAATGTACTTCTTAGAACAGAACAATTTTAAAAGAAAATTTTAAACACATGCTAATGAATTATACATGTGAGGGAATATTATTGGGGAGACGGGAGGTGGGAATTAAAGAGCCCACGTAAAACCCAATACATGCTTGGCATAATCGCCAGATGTCCTCTGCTTGTACAAAAGTACAGATTGAAAAGTAATTGTCCTTAAACTTAAACCATTTAAAATTGCTATATTCCCTTCAGACGTATAGTGTCGGAATATAAATAGTTTTGCACGGCTCCTTTTTTCCACATCCCGACATGGCAATACCCATTGTCTTTGTCATGTACGCTTTCACATAATTTCTACTATGCCCTGCTGAAAATTGAAAATGCTTTTTTCATCGCTACTATCGACAATGCCCTCATAAACATGTGTGAAGTGTCAGACTTTCCTGCGAAGATGAATTAAGCTTCTTAATCTGGGGGAACAAATTATCCGACGAATGCCGAAAAATAAACCGACGTCTTCGCCAATGCAATAGTGGCAGCAATCAAAGTCATACCGCCTAAAAGCTTGAAGACAAAAGTAGAGAGCTGTTGTACGTAGCTCAAGAAACACACGCACGGTCATGACTTGAGAGGCCACCCTTTCATTTGGAGGGATCCACTCCTTTCGTCATCGGCTTGTTTTGCGGTGCATTAGAGAACGGAAGTACTCGGTCCTGCAACCCACTCGGAGTCAAATATTTATACGATGGGAGCTGTATTTAAATAGTCAATATGCATCAGGGATGCTCCGGGAGTTGTGCATTAACCACGGTCCCGGCGCCCCCTCTGTAAAATGCAAATTTACGAAAATGAAATTCAATACTGTAAACTGCAATGCTCCTTTGGGATTTTTCCATAAATTACTCCGAACCTCAAAATGTCAGTCCTTGCAAAAAAGAGGAGGAAGATGTGATGAGAAGTGCATGTGCTCTGCAAAGATGCAGGCACCTGCCTCGCCATCCAAAGAAGGATTGTAAACGATGAAAGCAAATCTGAACTTATACAGTTCATGTTGCAATTGCCTTTGTAATTTGTCACATACTGGCCGAGTGTGGACAATTTCAAATGCAGTGCAATAAGAACTCCAGGGGCCGTTTTTTTCTAACGCTTTGCGATCATCGCTAAAGCCCAAATCCATCGCTAAACGGAAAATTGCTTCGCAAATCGTAGCGATCGATTTTCCGTTTAGCGATGGATTTGGGCTTTAGCGATGATCGCAAAGCGTTAGTGAAATCGTCCCTCACTGTCTAAACCTTAACCCAATAAGCTGTGTAAGAAGTTGGTATACTGATTTGTAATGATTTATATAATGTCATTTTGGACCAAAATATTGTTTAAGTGTGCAGAACCTTCCCCTATCCTTTCCACTTGCATTGGGAGTAATCGGTTTCAGTTGAATTTTGTTTAAAGGTGCTCTGGCGGACTCTTAACCGCCTCCCTCGCTCCCGTCTGGGTCGGCTGCGGGACTGCACCACCCACGAGACCATCATGGCAATCTGCGACGACTACATCTTGCTGGACAACGAGTACTTCTTCGATCGGCACCCAGCTTCCTTCAACTCCATCCTGAACTTCTACCGCACCGGCAAGCTCCACCTGATCGAGGGCATGTGCCCCATATCCTTCGCCAACGACCTGCAGTACTGGGGCATCGACGAGCTGTACCTGGAGTCTTGCTGTCAGCACAAGTACCACCAGAAGAAGGAGCAACTCTTGGAGGAGGAGAAGAGGATGTCAGACAGTCTCAGGGAGAATTACCAGGAGTCTTTCGGGACGGGATGCTGGTCCATGAAGAGGAAGAAACTCTGGGATCTTATGGAGAAGCCAAACTCGTCCAAGGCTGCTCGGGTAAGATTTATGTCATCGAAGTCACCTGCATGTCCGTGCCATTATTATCTCGATGTTGGTAGACGAGAAGTAGTTTCTGACACACTGATAAAAGGCCTATCATTAAAATGACCAAAGAAGCATTCCAATGAGTACATTTCTTCCTGTGATACTTGCACGCCGGTGATTATTTTTTTCAAACGAACCGGCAGAAACTTAGTTGTTGCTTTTTTCGATTTATAAACTACCAAAAGATTTGCAAGGTGGGGATAGAACATAGCTGTGTAATTTGCGTGCGTGACGCCATTCGGTAGGGGTTCTCTTGTCCAAAAGTCCATAGGGATTCCACATTTGCCCATTCCGTGCGAACAAAACTCCCCGTTTGAAATTGTTTAATCATCGACTTGCTCGCAACATGGCGGCCTGATGACGTCAGCGCAAGCTGCACCGCTCCCCATGCACCGTGTTTAAAAGGCTTCTTCTTGATGAGAGTTCGAACAAAGTCTAGGACCACTAGCTGGATCTTTCCCATGAGACTGAAACCCCAGGTTCAATCAGAGCCTTCTCTCCTCCATCAGCGAAGGCACACAATGAAGTGACTCCCCATGGAACTGGCAGCGCTGCGTCCAGATAACGACATTCGCAAGCAAAAGCTAAAAAAAAAAAAGGAAGGGGAAGAAAATTTAATGAATACGCGTGTTCCTTGAAGAAGCAAGGGATATGACAAACGAAATGATAAATTAAAGAAGGCATCTGCCATCTTATTTCATGAAATAGGACCGAGATACATATTTTGAGCGCCCATGGTCTGAGACTTTTCAGAGAATTGACTGCTTAATCAGGTGGACACTTTTGATTAAATTGCTCACCTGGATTCGATCAATCGTCCCACGGTCCTTGTGGACCATCGCACGCGCTAAGCTCACAACGCCAGTGAGACGTAAACTCAGTCGTCATAATACCAGCCAAGACTGTTTTACAAACTTAAATCCGCATGTCGAATCCAATATTGTGATGTCATTACAGCCGATAGGAGAGTTGGAGAACAGCTTCTTGACGGATCATGGCACTTCGGGCGCCGTTATCCTCTTGTCAGTTTTGAAACCATGATGCAATTCTTTTAGAGATGTGCATGGCACGCTTCATTCCGTTTCAGCCTTTGCATGCAGGTACATTTGACACCTGTGTGGAAAAGACTTTCACCCCGAATGGTAGCCGCATTATCCGGTGGCATCAAATTGTTCAATAGTAAAGAAAAATTAATGTCAATTATGTTGAATGTTAAGCTCTTGTTGATAAGATCTTAACTCGCTTGGCTCCGGCTCCATTTCGTGAATCAGTTAAAAAAAATAACGTGTTTCAAAATAAAGGCTTTTGACTGCGATTCGGAAATAGATTCTCTGGTTTGAAAAGGAAAACAGAACTTCAGTTTCAATGAAAAACCACAACCTATATTTTCAGCATAATTATGGATGTCGGAGTTGGAGCCTGAGCCTGAGCCTGAGCCTGAGCCTGAGCCCGAGCCCGAGCCCGAGCCTCCGTTTCTTAAACACCCATAGACTCATACACATGCAGCCGTGTGCTATAATAAGTGAGCAGAAAGAATTAAGATGTTGCTTAGTTCATATAGTCCCTGGAAGTGTTTGATAAGACGTCCCTTGTAATGAGGTTGAGCAGCAAGAGATGAATCCCATGAAATATTCACGGTGCATCTTCTCCTCCCAGGTCGGTCCTTATAGACAAGGGGTGAGGGGCAAGGGTGGGAGGTTGTGCTGCAGCATCTCAGTGGGGAATGATAGGAACGTTACACGCGTCATATTCTTGGCGCCAAGTCATGAAGCAATTCTCACCCAGGCCATTTCCCCAGCGATCCCGTGTGCCACAGCTCGCCGAATATACCTGACAGAACTCATTCCAGGATTTTTGTTTTCCAAAAGGAATGTCGCACTTTCAATTATCATAACCACTCAACCTCACTGCAATGTTCGAAGGGATGAATCCCTGTGGAAAAATTATACGAAAAATAACAATAAATAACGGGTAATTCAATTAAAATGTTGTTGACAGTGCATTCAATCGACATAATAAGTTAAAAATGAGTCCTTTATACCTCTGAACCTATTGAGTTGTAACAAATTAAACGTTTTCTGGAATACGTGCATTTTGTTACGATGACACCTGTTTCTTTGGGGGAAAATAATTGATTGATTGAAAGATTCGATCTTTAAGTAGCGACTTGGTGTTTCATCTTTCAAACTGATTGGAATCGCTTCATCAATAATTATACAATTACCCCGGGACATGGATCAGTGTCATTATTATTTTATTCAAGAATCGTTTGGGTGTCCTCCTATATCATACAATGTTTTGTATCATCATTAACAGCCATAACTACTGCAGCTTTACGCAAGTATTATTTTTTTATTATAACCTTCAATTAATTATACCCATGTAATTCCGAAACAGGAAGTTAATCATTATTATTACATCGGTAATTGTTATGGGAAGGCCTGGTGCGTTGTACTATTCACCATAATTATTGAGCTTTATTGCCACAGGACCGAGTCGAGCTGGTCCAAAGAAATGAACATGTTTATGGTTTTCTTCCTCAAACCAATCTATACTGTTCACAAATCGTGACTGGTTCGATGGTCTAGAGAGAGTAGCAATCTATGGGTATAGCCTTCATTGACAAGCCAGCCCGTTGCTTTCAAAGGCTCATTATTCGGTTGACTCATATATACGTACCATTAGAAAATCCAGAATTGTCTCAGGTTTCGATTTACAGAAGAGGAAACAAGTTGAAAAAATCGGGTACTAATGAGAAATGTCTTTCCGTTAAATCCGGTTGCACATACGTCAGTTTTGGACTTCCAGTTATTTGACGTACTGTATATTTAGCTATGTCGAACATAATTAGCATTGTCGAACATAATGATCATGTTCGTTCCAAACAGGTTTAACGTTTATAAACATAGAAATCAATTAGAAACGTTTATGTTGGGCGGACCATTTTCTAGGGGTTGGGATAAAATCCTAAACCCAAAACGGAGTTTCATTGGTGCAAAAAAAAAAAACGAGATAAATTACAATACGGTAGGGGGAGGAAAACGAAGAACACCTAGGTGAAAGGACACGGAACGCAGAGAAATATCTTTAACGTAGTATTTTGTATCACTTTCCGAGCGTATACAAAAGCCTTTCTCTCTCTCTCTCTCTTGTAATAATAATAACTTTCGTTTGAAGAACTGGGAGTGATATTCCTCCCTTGAGTCAAATGTAGCAGACATTATTCGAACTAAATTTTACATAATTATGGTCATGAATGTATGCTAACATCGATCACCCCGGCCTAGTAACTCAGTCCCTCTGAAACCTCAGCCGCACACACCGTTTGGACAGCAGTCACGACGGTTGGTTACTCCTAGCTGTTTACCCTAAAGCAATATGCCACTGTCCTAATTTGTAATTCTAATTACAATTTCCCTATGCATCTATTCCTCTAGAAATGGATCACGACTATAATTCGATGTGAGCGACGTTGGGAAGCATTGTATATTGTCGCTCGCTCTGGGCCTGCTGCTCGAGATTCAGATATTATCGAGCTATTTTTAGTGAACCATCGCAAGATCTTAAACCGTCCGTAGGTGGTTTAGCAGCAAATTACCAAGGGTATAATTCCGTTTGAGGAAAGGAAAAAGAATTACAAGCTTTTATAATAACGGATTTGAATCTAGGTCAAGCTTGTGTGGAATTGTATTTGCGTGTTATTTGTTGTGATAAGGTGTAGCGCTGGCACTTAAATTGTATAACACCGTGTCAAATTCAAACCGACGTTCTGAATTTGATGTCTTTCCGATCGAGTGGATGAATGTATTGCAGCCGAACGATCGCAATATGCTGTCCCACTTTGTATTGGTTTAATACTGTAGTTTCGTTGCTGGTGCTGTGTTGTTGTTCTTCCTGCTGCTGCTTATACTGTTGTGCTGCAGATGTACTCCTATGTTGCTGCTGCTAGTGCTGCTCATTTCATGCTAGTGTTGATGGTGCTTGGGGATAAAAGGTTTTTTGGCGTTGTAACTTCAGCATAATCATTTTGAAAGTTTGCGACTATTGGTTGCAAATTTGCAATCCTTACGCAATCCGGTCGTAATTAAGGCTCCATGCCAATCATAACCGAGTGGATCTTATCATCTGTAGACACAAAAGCAACCCAACGCAGTCTTCCACAGTGGAAAATAATATGGCTTTCTAATCAATGTCATATTTAGCCTTGACGAATTGTTGAGATGTTGGCAGGTTTATCCATCACATCGGGCAGCCTTGCTATGACAAGAGCCAGTATACACATCATTGTTACGGGTATTTTCTCCTTCAAACTGGAAACTGCAGGATCTATGCTCATCCAAGGTTAAATATTTCTGGGCCGGTGGAAAATTCATCTGAGAATGATTAGGGAGCAGTTGTGAAGAATATGTCAATTATGTCCCGTGTTTACCACCAGTATTGATCTATTTCAAGTATTTTGTTATTGTTGGCATCATTTTTTGGTCTTTATTTTACCTCATCTTCGGTCGATCTCTCTGTATGTTCATTTTGGCAGCGGCTGGTTTTTATTATTCTGATGGCAATAACACATGATACCACATCGGCACATGTCATCAAAATTAAAGAGCTTGCATGGCACTGCACGGTTTCATGTTTAAGGATGGTGTGAAATCCCCCCCCCCAATTCTAGTCGGTCATACGATTTACAAATCCTACCTTTAACCATGGAGGAGGCTATTTCCTTCCTCCACGCTTTAACCAAAATCATAGGAAAGTAAGTCTAAAATGTCTAAAGGGGAATAAATTATCAATAAAGGATGTATGGATCCGCCGGCTTTGTAATGTAGCAGTTGAATCACGCGATATTTTTTCATCTGGTTTTTTCAGTGGCAATAATTACAAAAGGAAATTGAAAATGCATTTGATTTATATGCGCGCATCGGACCTTACTGGACACGTGTCGGACATAAGCGACAGCTTCGAATGGTCAGAAACAAACGGGGCGGCAAAAGACCTCGCCGATACAGTCTCTTTTACCGGTACCTCTAATGAAGACATGCGTGTTTCTGATGAGATAGGTCTTACAACATTCAAATATTGCATTTTGACACGGATAAAATGGAGCAACATTTCCTCTGCAGTACCAAAATATTCATTTTGTAGTGCATGGGGCCTTTACGAAATGGGGCTTGAGGCTAGGCTTGGCATTTGATTTTCTACTGCCATTTTGTGTCCTAAATGAATTGAAGGGCTTGAGATACATGGCGAAGCTGGAGCCTTTCCCCAGCTTCATCTTGTGGCCCAATCCCTCCTTTTCATGTTGTGGGCTTCACTGGCGGTTGTGAAATACCTCCCAAGCCTAGCCTCAAGCCTAGTTCCGTAAACGCCCATGGACTCAAGGTATATGCGTTGTGCACTTGAACTGATATAAGTCTTGTTTTCTTTTTATTCACAGGTAGTTGCAGTGTTATCTATACTCTTCATCATTCTTTCAACCATCGCTCTGTCACTGAACACCATGGACTCCTTCAAACCAAAGGATTTGGACCGCAAAACGAGAGATGCGGACAACGAATCCCTGGCAATGGTGGAGAGCATCTGCATAGCCTGGTTTACGCTGGAATACCTCATGCGTCTGATTTCCGCCCCCAACAAGTGGAAGTTCTTCAAGGGCGCCCTCAACATCATCGACCTGCTGGCCATCCTGCCCTATTTCATCACGCTGTTTCTCACGGAGTCTCGCGAGAGTGTGATGCAGTTCCAGAACGTTCGCCGAGTGGTCCAGATCTTTCGGATCATGCGCATCATGCGGATCCTGAAGCTGGCGAGGCATTCGACCGGTCTGCAGTCTCTGGGCTACACCCTTCGGAGGAGCTACAAGGAACTAGGCCTACTCATCCTCTTCCTCGTCATAGGCATCCTGCTCTTCTCCAGTCTAGCTTACTTTGCAGAGAAGGACGCTCAGAAGACTAAGTTCAAGAGCATACCGGAGTCCTTCTGGTGGGCTGCCATCACAATGACCACTGTGGGTTACGGAGACATTTACCCCACCACTCCGCTTGGCAAATTGGTCGGATCCGTCTGTTGCGTCTGTGGTGTCCTATTCATTGCCCTCCCTATTCCGATTATTGTCAATAACTTCTCGGAGTATTATCGCGAGCAGGAGCGTCAGGAGAAGACGCTAAAGCAGCGAGAGGCCTTGGACAAGGCCAAAATGGACGGCAGTCTCGTCAGTCTGAACATCAGGGAGGTGTGCCTGGACATGGTAGACGTGATGGATGACGCTGCACACGTGCTCAGAGGATCGTGTAAAGGGAGTGTGCACTCCCACACGAGTCCACACAGGAGCATCCTTCAGGATGAAACCTACAGCAATGCCTCGGTGGATCTAGGAATGGAGCATTATCCTCGATCCACGGGCGATTTCAAGGAAGGCTTGTCACTACCTTACAGGTGTGGTTTTGGAGATCGGCCGAACACTCCACGAGACAGGACCTGTAGCTCCACGACGTACACAGATCACGCCAACAGGCAGAGCTCCAGTAGTCTAGCTTCCGATGCCTTCCCGGAAACGGTTCCTCCCGAGAGACCCAAGGTGTACCGTGCAATAGGTCGAATGGGACTGATCGTAGGCCACTCAGGTGTCGGTATAAACCGACAGGGTGCAGAGGACCACCAGAATTCAGGAACACAATCGAAAGGTGACGTTGGTGGTGGGACATCTTCAGGGTTATCCGGAAAAGTGGCTGAAAAGGCCGGCAAAAGGGACAGGAAGTCCACACAGGGAAGAAGGAGTCTAACGGAATACTCCGATCAAGACGCCGGACCTAGTTCCCCAAATCAAACCGATAGAAACGGTCAGGGACTTGGGGACGACAACAAGTCGCCAGTGCAATATGAATTCGATCGGCTAGAGTCAGGAAATGGTAAGGGTGGCTCTAGAGGCGGAACCTCTCCAAATGACACTGAGGACGCCAACGAGACACAGCCACTGCTCGGATCGTATCACCCTACCACGGATGGCGACAGTGCCGTCGTGATGGGCGATGGCCTGGACGGGGATCCCCAGGCAAGAGCCTCTTCGGACGATCAGGTCATCGTACAAAAACTGGACGACGGTTTCACCACGACTTGGACGAAGGCAGGAGCTCAGAGTCCACAACGAGAGCAAATCGCGTCTCCAGGATCCGGTCCGAGATTGAAAGAGAAACCCATCAAGCCGGTCCTGAAACATTTCCCGGTGTCGAGCGACGAGAGGCAGTTGGAGCATGCATCCCTGAGCCGCAGATCAAGCTCTGGAGACAGCCAGACCTCGCAGGGAGCTGGAAACATCTGCAAGCGCGTGACGATCGAGGATGATAGACAAAGCGTGTCATCAACTGACTCAGAGACGCGTGCAAACGGCTCCCCACAACCCAGACTTTCAAAGAAGCCTGCCAGCAAGTGGAAGCCTAGGAAGTTCAAGCAGAAGCCCTCCGTGATCCTCTCAGGTATCGGCAACCTGACGAGTGGCCTACGGATTGGTCACGGCAAATCAGGACATAGGAAATCTGCATCCTCTGGTGACGCAGACAGACAGTATAATCGCACCAGTGATAGTGGTACTTCAGACAGCGCGAGCGGCACCACGCCTCCACCTAACTCGAAAAACTCAAAAGGAAAAGGTAGAAGCATGAAATTGCGCCCTCTGGGATTCATGTCTGGTAAACAACACACTGATACTCAGGTGACGAAGGATCCTGATCCTATAAAAGAAACTGAATGCGACAGTGACACGCCCCATCAGTATTCTCCCTCGGTCCAATTCAGTTTGCCAAGTAGTGGACAGTATGGCGACACGCCGTCGCAGAGCTCTGCCTCCAAACAAGACGGCGAGTCCGAACATTTCATATTCCCTCCTCTCAATCAGGACCCAAAAGGGTCCTCTTCTGTATCTGCCACGCCCCTCAGAACCGGCACGAGGCAGTCACCGCCTCACGTTCAGCAAGCGCGTGAGGGCACTACCGACCCATCATCACACACGGGGGACAAGCACGAGAACTCTTCCGACTCCAGCAGCTCACCCACGTCCCGTACGTCGCCGATCATCATCGGTAACGGTGTGGACCCGCCCCCCGTCCTACCGCGTGAAAACGACGAGGCCCTCAGGGAGATAACTCTCATAACAGGTGCTGGGTCTAAACCCACCACGCCTGGGTCCAGCCCTATATCCAGTAACCACTGTGTGTAGATGGTGCATCGCGTCGATAAGCCACCAATTCCATAATTAGACCGGATTCCAATTAACGGCTTATACCGCTACGGCTACGGCTAGTTACTTAAAGTGCGCTTCCACTAACTTGCGGCATAATAGTGTAGACCGACGCCCCTGTTGCTCCTAGTAACAGCCATAACCGTAGCATTAGCCGTCACTTCGGATCTGGGCTTCTGATCTATAGGTGCGTGATATTTTCTCTGTCGTGGATCTGTGATCTAAAAGCCGAGAAAAAAAACAGGGCTGAAGTTGAAGCTTTGTTTTTGTTTTGCTCGTTTTTGTTTATTTGTATGTTTTGTTCTGCCTTCCCTGCCAACACAATATTTTCTTGAAACACAGCCAAAAGCTTCCGGTTTTAAGATAGTGATTATTCTCAAAATTCAGGACCCAAAAATGGAGCCGAAGTCGGAGCCAGACCTCAGACCGAGGTTTGGTAAAGGGTCCAATGAGGCCCCGCTTCAGTGGTTTGCAACAGATTAAGTTTGATGCATTTTGCATATACTGCATTAGTGATTATGGGCATATGTGTTTAGTTCAGGCGTATTGTAATCGTAGTTTTCACCTATGGTTTAAAGACAAACGATCTGAAAATGCGCAATCTGTCAAAAATATGGAGGACAGTTCCCAATTTGTGTAAAGGTTATGTGCAATACACTTACGTTATATCACCAATATGCCATATTTTCATCTTTTCCATTGGGAAGTGCCACTCCCAAACATTTTGAGAAGTCGAAGTTCTATTAACCACGATAGTTATTTACGATGTATACAATGTAACCTATTAAAAAAATATACACTCCTTTTATCAGCATGTCTTTATCAGCACTTTTAATAATTCAAATTACACTTTTTACAACTTTGGTATGACACCAATAAGGCAAACAGTATTACGATATTGCACGCAGTCTACTGTATTCCTACCTATTAAACACAATATTTGTGAGTGTAATCTTACAGCATGACCCCAAGTCTGCGTATGTTAGTGGGCATCTTAATGTCATCCTCCTATCTTCACAGGTGTCATTGTTTGTTAAGATGTAAAACAGTTTCTGAAACAGGAATTGCGTCATAAATGATACGCCTCCTTTTCGTGTTGAATCTCCCAATTTCCAATTCTTCCTTCGTCGATTTTCATTGTTGAGAAAAATAACAAAATATTTCCAAGATTCTTGTAAATGAGCTGTCGAGTGGGCGGCAACACCAATTTGCAAAGCAAGGGAGTTATTGGGTCTTTGCAAAACAACCTGCAATAAACTAGCAGAATTGAGTTTAAAAACACACGTAATGAAATAAAAACCCAAAAGTGTAACCTTTTTGATTTGAAGCAATATTCATGGATCAGTGTGGGACCCATTCTTTAACAAACATTGGTAAACAAGGGAGAACATTTTCAACCAGAAACAATTCAATTTTAAAGTGTCCGTTTCACTTTAAAATCCATCAAAGACTCAATGTCCTGCCTCGTAAGCCAACTAACCAAATAAAAGCACAGGAACCAGACTCCTCCTACCTCTCCATATTTTAAGGCAACGGGTCGATTTCACCAAACCCATCGTAACTTACTCTCAATCGTAGGACTTATGATATATTGCAGCTCACGTATAGGATACGATTGGTTATCCTACGTATCTCGAGTTAAGATTGATCGTAGGGCTTCGTGAAATCGACCCAACGTCTGTAGAGAGAGTATGGCTGAAAATGTTAGTCACATCCGTATAATAATTGAGCAATTGACACACAAAAATTTTTCAAACAATGTCACACCCTTGGGGAAAGAAATTATGCTAACTAAACCAGTAACTTCATGTCATGTTCTTGTGATTAATACCACCAACATTTACCAATGTACTCTTCTGTGACTCCCTGTGGCCAATTCCATAGAGGTACTTAAGCAAAATAAAATTGCTTAAAGCATAAAAAGTCTACCTTGATCAAACAGGATTACCAACCAAATTTTCATGTGATGTTTACTGCTTTTGACTTGTATTCGGCCAATGTTTGCATGAATATAACATTCACAAGGAGTTTTAGCTGGCATACTGATTCTATTTACCAGGGTTTTGGGTGCTTAATCAAAATTTGGTGCTTAAGCAGCTCTATGAAATTGGCCCCTGGTGGTTGATTTCAATCCGTCAATTTTCACACGATTAATATTTAACTCTCAGGTCACAATTTGATTGTCATTCGTCAACATTTTTTTATCCTTGTACATTTATTACCTGTACACAAAAATTATAGTACTCAATCGAAACTTGTTTAAAAACCAGTATGTAATATCCTTGTTTACATGTAATATAAATGTATGTATTGTGTGAACTATATAACTAATGAAAGGAGTACTGATGATGTAATAAAAACAGAGGAGACGAAATGAAGGAAACATAACCCAAAACTAAATCGAAGTTTTGTAAAAAAAACAAAAAAAACAGTCTTGTGTTTGGTCAGGGATCAATCTTAGGTTATCAAATTGGCCTTTTCACACGATGCTAAAAGAAACCTCCCGATTTTTCTCATGTTTGAGAAATCTTATAAAAAATGTCATCATGTGAAAGGACACCAATGCCTCAGAGTGACCGACGCACATGGTGAATCCTTGATAAATTTATCAAGTATGAGAAAAACTCTCAAGACTTGCGAGTTTTGTTTAGCATCGTGTGAAAACGCCTTTAGATGTAGGATTTAAAATTGCAATTTTGCGTATTATATACAGCTTTTCTTTTTTAACAAAAATACCCGATATTGTGTAGCGTCTGAACCATTCTGCGGCGTCGTGTGTGTACGAGCATATGATATACTTTTCTCCATTGAAGACTACCAAACTTATTTGGGACGTGACAGCAATCGAAAATATCATACAGAAGGTGTATATAGTAATTTATCTGTTTTATAAGCTTTGGTCAGGAACTCAACTTATTTTGCGAATGTGCCACAACATGCAAAGAATTTCACAATATTAGCCTTTTCGGAGTATGGCGGACATAATAGGAGGGCGTTGTTTGAAGTGGGTATTTTGAGTCAAACACAAAGGATTTTACCCAAACCAAACTGCGCCCAACTATTGTGTCAACCATACCTCTAAAAGGATAATAACTTTCTGGCGATAATCAAAGAGGTAGGATATTCCACAAACACCCATAGAGCCCGTCAGGACTCGCTGGACCTTTGGGGTGAACCCCGTCCAGATAATTAGGTTACTTTACCTATGTTAAAGGTAGTATCATACTTTCGTAAGAAACCAAAACAGAAATGTTCACATATTTACGTATAACGTACAGGGTATGAAGATGGTGCTGGTAGAAACATACCGTTGTTCTACCTGAAATGGTGTATTTATCCAGAAATTTGTAAAACAGCGACCGAAAATCTTTTTGATCTTTTAAAAGATCAAAAAATAAAAGAGAAAAGACTTAAGAAATACTGTGGCTGTTTTCACTGTTTTCTCAAAAAGTGGGCACCGTATGGGACTGAAATTTTCACAGATGACTGTTACTGTATCTGCCTTGATATTTGTTGCCCATAAATCTGTATTTCTTTGATAAAAACCATATGATACTACCTTTAAGTCCAGTCCGAACGGCTAGCAAAACTTTCCTCTCAGCTACTTCAACCGAGTCCAGTGGCTATACTTTACCGGCCATCTTCTGTCGATTTTTAATGAAGAGCGAACGTAGGCTTGGGGAAAACGCCAGTTCGAATATGTCCACCGATATGTTAATGTACAGCGGATGGATTTCGATGCGAGGTGGATGGTACTTCAGGTTACTTAGTCCGTCACGTTTCATAAGATATCTGAAATTACTCAGCATTGTGAACCTGTACATGATTATAAAGATAAGACGAATCTTTGTTTCATGTCTGAGAATTATTATAGCGCATCAGATTGAGCTTAATAGCCATGTAGGCTGGTATGGGTCGTCCGCACGCACTATAAATTATGTCAGTAGATAGTAAATTTATTCGGATCTTGGATCTTGGATCAATTTCCTCCTGAATGTTCCACTAGGGAACTAACTGGAGGTGTGGTGTCGAGTGGCATTTTAGCAGTTCAGTTTGTTAGCTTAAGTGGGTTAATCAACTCATTAGACTTGAAGGCAGAGGTTCTCCTTTGGGTGAATATTGAAGGAGGTTAAAATCTTGGATCAATAGTGGACGGGTTGTGTTGCAAGCAAGAGGAGGTTTTTTTTCGGGTTTTACCAAATCCATCATGGTTTACATGCATGCACTTGGAGTTTTATAAAGCAGGTGCCCCAGCAAATGAAAGGTAACAAAGACGCCATGCCAATGTTTCGCCTTTTGCCTCCATTTGGCGGTCTTGTAAACGAAATTACACTTGATAAAATAATTATGTTCCTGCTTCCCTAACCATTCCCCAAATTCGCCTTTGCAAGATAAATCATGCCGCTATAACTATCATGGCATTTTAGGAGCTCCGTACAATTCGTCGTATTATCTTTTGATCTATTTTAAAATCTAACAAATTTAGCTTATAAAGGGACTATATAATTATTTAGGTCGCAAAGAAAACACGCCAAAATTACGCCACCATACTTGAAACAATCCTCATCTTCTCACCTCTTGGTGTTTTCTGGTGCGCTTTGATGATGGTGATCAATGGTTTTATAGAATCCAATATGGCGATCGGCTCCCGTTAGTCTGGGTGCCAATCTTAACCTGGACTTCTTCACTCGTTTGTAAATTTCATCGTCTTCGCCTCCCCAGCCCCAGTACCTGTTAGGAAAGCCGTTTATTGCCTGCATATCCCTACGATAGAAGCCTGCAACACCACCAAAGAATTCCTTGTATCCTGCCCTAAGTGGGGAAAATCAATGTAAATAATGTAAGTTATTCATCACTTTGTTGAATAGCAAACAACTACAGTCGGGTCATTCCGTGTCAATTCAACACGCTTTGGAACCCGACCGACACGGATTTCAATGAAATTTGGTATGCTTATTGGCCTCCATGAGAAACCCCCAGAACCGAAATTTTTATGTAATTTGGTCCATTACTTTTTGAGATATGGGTTAACGAACTTTTGACTAATTAGCACAATCTGTCGCATTCTAAAGCTCTTATAATGGCCTTCATTTTGTAAAATAAAACCAAATGTTTTTTCATGTACGACAAAAAAACTTACGTTAAAATTTGACATTTGACCTCAATTAGAAAAAATGCGTATTTTTCAAAATGCGTAATTTTTTTTTCAATTTTAGCTTGACATATAAGTAACATCTCCAGAAAAATTTGGAGTGGGCGCTCATATACTTTTGGAGTTATGATAATTTAAACATCGGATTTCGAGGAAACCTGTAAATATGCATTAACATGTGCACTTTACATTATACTTATGTGCATGTAATCCATGTATAGTAATGCATGTGCACAAATTTGAGGTATTTTGGCCTATCTAGCCCTTTTCAAGTAAGCATAACTACAAAACTGTACAAAAGCCCATCCTTAATCTTTTAGATGTTGCTCTGGGCCCTATATCTTCCGGGGGGGGGGGTACTGGAACTGTCAGCCAGGCATGTTAACTAACCTAGTCATCTCCATTCCATCAGAATTTTTGTTGTTGCAGATTTCATTTCTTTTGCAGACATCAAGTAAACATATCTGGTTTCTGTAACACTTTCCACAATTATTACTATATCCTGAGAGTGTCTGTGTAACCTGAAGGAATTCACAGCTTACGGTTTACCATTATGAGCTGGAAGGAACAATCGCTAGTTTGCTTAAATACACGATTACACATGACGTGATGCACTCTCAGAATAGTAACAATTGTGAACAATTGGGAAACTTTAGTATTACAGAGACTAGATACATAAAAGATGCCTGCAAAGGAAATGAAATTTGCAACAAAAACCGTGATGGAATGGAGATGACTAGGTTAGGCCCTGTTTGTTTAATGCACAATATCACGAATCCAGCAGATCCGGATCCCATTTTAGCGTACCCTGCATAGGATATTGATCCCCAAATCTGGGATCCTGTGCGTTAAACAAAATGGCCCTTAGTTAACATGCTTGGCTGACAGGTACACTATAGGTCTTCGCTCCATTGGAAATACGCAGAGACACCAAGATAATAGACCTAGCCGGAGCTCTGGAAGCCCGTTTGGGACACTGCCTAAGATTGTTTTTCGCACGTTCGCATATAAACCGCTTTTACGGTCTAAAACCTAATTGCTTTTCGAGATCATCGTACCTTAGGAGTTTACTCTTACACATTTTTGATAAAACGGCATAATACCTACGTGAAATTCCAATCTCCCCGGCCACTCACGAAGTGTCTTGGCATGTTGGTGCATCCGTAGTAATTACGGTCACTCATTGGCACGTGGTCCACATCGTGAAACACGAAGCAATCCCAAGAAGTAAAATTCAGGCTCTCGAGAAAGCCGATGTTCATCAGCATTGCCCTGTTGAACAGCTTGTCATTCTCCTGTAACAATTTCGAAATCCAAACAAAAGATCAATTTCATTTTGCACTGCATCGATGACGTCCAAATATTCCGAATGAAACGCTAATAAACAACATGTAACTAGTTCATGAGCTGGATTTCACCAAATAATAAGATTAATTTTAAGATGAGTTGTTAGTATCACCATGGTGATTTGTAATGTGACATCACACTTTGCTCAGCAACTAGAATTGATTCACACTTAAGATCAATCTTAGTGCTTTGTGAAATCGGCCCCTTGGAGATACTAAGGTAAGGCCGTATATCTGACGTTCAGAAGAAAGAAAGGACGATGGCGCTGTATGTCTCAGTCAGATCTCCACAATTGGTCTCCCGATTTCGAAGATTCCATGACATTACTGACTGCATACTTCGGACGATTCCAAATAGTGCGCCACCAAGATGAGTTTACAATGCGTTGGCCAATCACAGTGCGTGGAATCTGTCCAGCCTTTCCAGATGTGCATTCTAGCCACAAATTCCGGGCATTGTGATTGGCCAACGTGTTGCAAACTCTCAGTGGCGCACTATTATTTTCGGAATCGTCAGCATGGGAGCACCACACTAAATAGTGTCCCATTGGCTTTAGTGTAAAATACCTCAACTTCACAGTTCAAAATATCTCATCCAGAAGTCTCTCAGTGTTTGGTGCAATAATGCAAAACGTTGTTTGGACCCTCATTTACCTGATTCCTATTTCAATTTTTGGTATGTAAGCCGATCAGATTTTGTGCTATTAAATTGCCACAGAAAAATAAAACACCCCCAAAAATGTCAATTTTCCCAAACCAACTTGCAGCCGGTTTTCATGAAGCAAACCTCCACGTTCAAAACAATGCAGGGCCACATTTTAAGCCAAAAGTTCTCAAGAATCCTCAACAGTCTGAAGCACGTACTGAACCGCCAGGTTGTGATAACCCGTCATAATTACACAATTTTATTGCACGACCCGACAAATTGCATATTTAAAAAGAATTTGAGGGTATATACACGGAAAATGATCATCAGCTCGGCGCATTGATTTTTGAGGTATTTAGTGGGGTGCAGCCGTATTGTAGTCAAAGACGATGCATTAAACATCACCAAGTATGTCAGCGTCTACCTGATTTATCGTGAAGACACCAAACTCCAGCCGTTGCCTTTGAAGCATCGGAATAAGATGGCGCAGGAGAATAGGCAAGTGGTACGTACGATTACGAAACGGTATGATGATGGCAACCTAAAAAATAAAAGGAATAATTCGTCCATCTCTAGACTTCTAGTGTAGGTTCCCGTGAGGGTAATGTTTGAGCACTTTGTTGGATTTTCACAGTGCTGCCGAGATTTTCAAATAAAGCATCGCATGCACGGGGTACGAACTTGAAATAAAATCGTCAATTAAGATGGATAACAGGATAATAATTGAATTTCTGATCGACTTTATTCCCTGACAAATTCTTCTTTTTTGGTGAGATTATTAACCATTGAAAATAACATAAAATGCTTTCATTGTTTGGAAGAGAAATATTGATGTAATCTTTTGGTCTTTCTTTTTTCTTAAAATCGAAATGGTGAAAAGAATGAGCTTAGTTTATCAGAGGCTATTAGTAATATTAAACCTACGAACATATCCTTATACTGGAGACAATATTTTATGTTTTGAAATTGCCTGTCTTTACCTTCCATCTTGGCGAACAATTCTTCGGTTTCCAGTGTCCACCCGGCATGAATGTATAATTTCCTATATCTACCTTCAGTTGATAAAGATTGTCCTCTAGCGGTCCATGGCCTTCGGCTGTAAACCAATCAGATTTGCTGATGAGGTTTGGTATGACTGAGACTGCTTGGGCCGTGGCCTGCCTGGCTTTGCCCTGGGCTACCGGACCAAAGATGAGATCTTCGGCCTGATGCATAGTCAATTCAGCCAGATCCAGAGAGTTCGTCTCATCTGTATCAGGGAACAACACGGAAACTATTTAGCTCTCCATGTACCACTTTGTTCTTGGGAGTCCAGTTAAGGTAATAATAAAATCATCAAATAACCACAAGGTAAACTGACTTGATCCTTGGGATATGGTGATATGTGAGTGTTTTCATGGCATCTGACTGCCCAACGAACACATTCAAATTCATTGAAACGACTGGTTTTCGCCTTGCAGATGTCCGGCGAGGGTTATATCTTGACAATATCATCGATCTTTTGTGTTTGGCATGGGCGGCCAAAATGTTGCAAGAGATTTTCCTCTTTTTGGTAGACAATGTGACGATATTCAACATTCTCGCAAACTTTCTACAGCTATACGGGATAAATCCCATTATTTCTTTGTTTTCATATTATTCGCTCAATCTTTGAATGTTTATGTATGGAAGTGTACCCAAAAAAAACACTTACTGGGTTTGGGAAAGCCAAATTCTGGACACCAATTCAATAGCTGAAACTGTTGAAGATTTCGAGTCCGACTTCCATATCTGACTGAACGTGACAAAAAAATGCCAGTTCAAGCTACGAAATGATTATATTTGGATACAAGATAAAAATGGATATGAACATGGCTTTATAGGCGGACTTCAATGTTCTGGAATAGCTAGCGCTGAAGCAAAATCCCCATCAAAATTTAATGCTATATCTTCTTAAAAGGTTTAAAAATGAGAGTGTGATTGTCGTCTTCAGGGTGTGCTCGTATGCGTCTTTGTCAAGGAATCATTATTTTTGTTCGACATAACTATATGGTCGTTTTGTCCAATACAGGAGGCCTTTTCCAAACCTTGGCTCCGGCTCAGGCTCGGCTTCGTCTCTGTCATCAATGCTGAAAATATAGGTTGTGGTTTTTCATTTAAGGTGACGCTTTCTTTTTCAAACCAGAAACTACCTCCGAACCGCAGCCAAAAGTCTCTATTTTGATACCCGTTATTTTATAATATTCACGAAATGGAGCCGAAGACAGATCCGGAGCCAGAGCCTGAGCAGGAGCCGAGGTGTGGGAAAGGTCCCTGGTTTCTTGTTACGGTTCCCAAGGAATTAAACAAAAAACCATGGCAGGTGTCTCCTGCCACCAAGAGTTTACAAAGCACTCTGGCTGATTTCTGTATCGATCATTCCTTTTCAGGTTCACACGCAAACGTTACTTGATGACGTATACAACTGACGGCAAAGTTTACAATGCGTTTCGTTAGAATGATCAAAATAATAGTCACGACATTTTCGGCAAGTTACAAATAATGATAAGCCTGAATTAACTGCCATTATTGTCTATGTGATGTTCTCCAAAAGTCCAAGCTATCTTAAGCATTTATGGAATTCCAGTTTGTTTTGGGGCTTCATTCAAATTGTTTACGCTTTTTATCTTGGTTGGTAAAACCCAGTCTCTGGATTTACAGGGGAAAGGTCTACTTTGAACGAAACCTGAAATTCCTCTTGCACTTTAGAGATTCTTTTGACATTAATGTGAGAGGAGATGGACAAGTCCGCTCTGGTTTACGAACAAATTTGCCAGGGGCCAATTTCAGGGCTCTGCTAAGCACAAAAACTAGCTAACAATGACATTTCTGTCCTAATAAAGACACTTCCGAGGACTAACAACCATATGTCGATGTGTTGTGTAACACTTGTGCTTGTCCAATTGACAATTGTTCGGTGACCGTCATGAATATCAAATGGAATTTTAATTGAGCAAGACATTTTGTGCTAAGCAATTTGTTGTGTTTAACAGCTCCATGAAATTGGCCCCTGGTTGGTTCACCACGTCTTGTTTTTTTATCACAATTCCAGATAATACTTTCCTTGTTTGCCAGTTTCCAGGTTTTTTCTTTCAGATGAAAAAGGACGAGTAACCCGAAGGTAAAGATCACTGAATCTAACAGCTGTCGATAACAATGACCTCCAATGTATTGATTTGATTAAGGTAAATTAATTACACAAATGCTGGATCGAATTTGTGCTTTAGAGTACTATCTGTGGTGTTTGTACAATGAAGTTACAAACCAGAGTCACACGTATACTATCAACTTGACATCAAGAGGTCTTACCATTTGCAAGTTGTACTTATAAGCAGGCGCGGTTCTACGGGGGGAGGGGGGGGGGGCTAGGGGGGGGGGCTGTAGCCCCCCAACATTTTTGTCTAGCCCCCCAAAAAAATGCAAGTGAAAAAAAAAATCTTGAAAATACTGGATTTTTTCAGTTATTAAGCGCCAATTACATAAAAAACGCGTTGTGTGGCCTATAATGTGCATGTTTTTCGACCCCTAATATAGACATAGCAGAAGCGAGTGTTAGAAGAACCCAAAATATTGGGTCTTCTAGCCCCCCCCAAAAAAATAATGGCTCTTCTAGCCCCCCAAAAATTTTGGCTCTAGAACCGCGCCTGCTTATAAGTAACATTTTGATTTATCACAAGTGGAGAACACTTTGATCAGGGATGATCGTCATTGATAAAAAGAAACAAGTCCAAGTCGTTTGTAGCATTCTCAATACTTCGTTATATTATTAATCCCAAATGAACACTTTTCATAGTTTGTTTCATAAATATTACACAATATTGTGGGTTTTTCTATCAATTTCAGTTCGTTATTCAAGTAACTACAGGGTATACCATGAGATATTTTTGTTTACCTGTCATTACCTGTCATTTTATCATGTAGCACACTGGCACTACTGAGAATACTCTTTTTCAGAGGTTATATTTTTCGTTAGTTCTAATTGAAATCGGGATCGCTAATTTCTAATTTATTTTATTTTGTCAATTGATAAAACATACCTTCAACGTTGTCTAATGGCCTCAGTGCAAACTTGTAGAGTCCTTGAAAAAGCACGAGAATGTGAAGAACTATTCCGATCAACAGACACAAGACAAAGGTTCGCCAGATCGTACTCATGGTGACGTCACAGCAGGCACTAAAACGAGGAGTGATTTTTAGTCTTAATTATAAGAAAAACGTCTCGATACGTGTCTATAACTTGGGACTTTCTAATTAGCATTGATGTATCGTGGGTAGCCGTGCCAATCTATACAAAATAGTAAGGTAGCACTTAAATGTACGTAGTATCACACTTTGGTAGCATACCGAAACAGAAATTTTCACAGATTTACCTATAACTTACAGGGTACACAGATGGTGATGGTAGAAACCTACCGCTAAAATGTTTTTGCCTACAATGTTGTATTTATCAAGAAAAGAGTAAACCAATGACCATAAACAATTTGGATCTTTAAAAGATAGAAAAAACGATGAACATAATTAAGAAATGCAGTGACATTTTCTCAAGAAGTGGGCACCGCATGGGCCTGAAAAGTCACTGGTTTCACTCTTTTCTGGATAAATACAGCATTTCAGGCAGAAACATGTTAACGGTATGTTTCTACCATCATTATCTTTACACCCTGTAAGTTATAGGTAAATCTGTGAAAATGTATGTTTCGGTATGCTACCAAAGTATGATTGTACTATTAAGAACTAGCAAATGTATTAACTTTATACATACTAGTAACAACTGCTGCATGCATCTGATGTTTATAATTCGTTGTTCTTGATTTGGTTTTTTTTCCTCCTGATACAAACCGCCTAGCGCCTGTAGCCGTTGTTCAATGCTCATGAGCATGCACACAGGGCGTAACCGTAGCTTTGTTTAGAAAACTATATCGTTTACGAGCAGAAATTAAGTTGATGGTTGTAGCCATCACGACACTTAAAACAAACGCTTTGAAACAATTAAACGGAATGAAACAAACGCATCATACACGATGAATATAAAGGAACTTACCAATAGCGTGTTGAACGGTCTGATGACGCTATAATGCATAACGTTGACCAATATCAAACCCAATAAACGTATCAAAGCGTCTTGTTATGCACGGGCTCGACACAGAGACAAAATGCTGAAACGTTCTCTAAATCTACACAACAAATATGACGTCAGTTAATACGACGCACGGGCAGAAACTGGATCAATAATGTGTGAATACAATAATGGTTTTTATTCAACGAGTACAGTACGTGCACCTCAACTTCAAGTGAACTGCATTGATGTAATAAGCCTGCAATCACCGCCAGTCTCCAGATGACAACCATGTAATTAGCAATTATTGAACAAATTGTAAATGGTATAATTACCGTCATCAAACATGAATGGCCCCACGAATCAGCCTGAGGTAAGCTTTGTGCACAATAAAAGTCAATCATATAATATCATATAAGTTATAATCATGAATGGTTTTTAAATGTATATGTGCAGCATAATGTTGGTAAACATTTAGTTGCGAAATCATGTCATATCACAAAGTAAATCGAGATACGGCCATACATGTAATAACAAGCGTTCTGAATAAGCTGCCAACATGTCCGTGTTTCCCGTGAGCGGTGATAGAACAGTTTCTCAAAAGTTTTGAAAGTAAGATTCATATAAGAATACGGTACCCGCCGCGACATTGGATTCGATTCACCCTGCAGACCCCAGCTAGCTCGGTGGCCTAGCAGGTAAGGCATCTGCACTAGTAAGCAGGAGGTCGTGGGTTCGAATGCCACCTGAGCAAGCATGTGATTTTTTCTCACGTGCTCTCACAAGCAGTGGGTATACAGTGCTCATCCACGTCGGTGAAGGGCAAGCCTAATTTGCATATTATCTATTTTCCGACCAAAATCATCAATATTCATCATATAAGAAGGTAATTGACTTCATTTGCATGATAGGAATAGTAGCAAACCGAGGTATATTTAGGTGGGGTCATGTTGTGCAGACTGAAAACTACAATTGCCATTAATGTATTATGTGCACCTGCAGCGACATAATGTTTATTCATCAAGCACAACATGCAAACACGTAACGGATCCAAAATAGAAAACGGTTGATTTGAAAATCATTTTAAATTTTCGCCATTTCGTAATTGGCCATATAAATTAAGCAACTGTGTGAAATTACATCTGATGATCGCAGATTGTCCAATTGTCGAACTTGTTGCATGCAATTCATATAGGCGGTCTGTACGTAGCAAGAGGCTCTTCAGTATGAGGGAGAGTGACAAAGTAGCCTCACAATTTGGATCCTATTGAACATCAGAGTGAGTTGAACTCGATACATTATTATAATTACATTTTATATGACAAATCGTCTTCGTATAAAATAATCGTGTAACGCATAAGCAGACGTGAACATTTGCGGTACAAGTTGTAACAGATGGTACAGAAAGACATCTGTTGCATCACATTTGCCAGAATTTGCAATTCACCCAAACCAATTGAAGGTCAAAATATACTATAGCCAGCTGTTAAAACGATGGGATGGGATGGGTAAAAAAGGAGCAAAATGATGTGAAAGTTCCAGCCAGTAGAGTGAGGATCTGTTCCTTACTACATCGAGTCCACAACCTCCGAGGCCAAGGCCGAGCATCCCTGATGGGTTCCGAGGGGACGGGCCGGAAGGCAAAGGCCGAGTCGTGAGCATTCGAGGCCCGAAGGCCGAGCATCCCCGATGGGCTCCGAGGCGGAGGCAAAGGCCGAGTCGTGAGCATTCGAGGCCCGAAGGCCGAGCATTCCTGATGGGCTCCGAGGGGAAGGCAAAGGCCGAGTCGTGAGCATTCGACGTCAAGGCCAAAGCCACAGTGCCCAAGGCCAAGTTCGTATAATGCACATGCATTTTTATACATGCAACTTTATGCAACTTTACAAAAAACTTCTTAACAATTTTTTTTTCTCCCTTTCCTGTTTCCTCCTGGGAGATAATCCTAGTTCAAACTGGCGGTCTCGATTGAGTCGATTCGGCCTCTACTCATTCTTATAGAGGCCCGAACGGTGCCGAGGCCGAGGCCAAGACCAAGACCTAGTCATCATACAGTAAGGCCGAGGCTGAGGACCATGAACCCATCCTCCACACCTCCATCACGGTTTCTAATTGGATCCATGTTCCAGCAGCTAAGGATTGTTAAGGTTGCTCTGGGCCCAATCAGAGGCAGTCTGATCATGTAAGACCCTTAAAAGCTTAAAAGTTCTTAAAGCATTTGTAGACGGTGGTTCACTGACCCCATCCGACCCCCCACTCCGACCTCGACCTCCAGACTTTACATAGCCTATATACGAACAGTACACGATGACACAGATTGCATAAGTTTCCACTGCACCTTTAGGAGTTTTTTTTTAATCTTATTAGGCCTATGTAGTGTTGTATAGTTTCCAGCGAAGCATACAGCGACTGCGTGGCATGGGAAGCACAACAGCTCCGAAGTTTGAGACGAAAAAAATTAACTGTCTGGGCCGGCCGCTCCTTCGTGGACCGTGATGTTGTCGTAGCAGAAGAGTGAAATCACCTTGGGTTAAGTTGTACCGGCCGTGCATGCATCACCACCATGGCGAGAGTCTGCAGGACACTCAAGGTGTGCTTCATGTTCAGTATAGCCTTCCAGTTTGTCATTCTCTTTCTTGTCCATCTACAAATTGCTACCAGTACCAAGCCGATACCTCCGTGGCCCGTCAAGGATATTGAGGGTATGTGCAGCTGAACGTTCCTCCATGGTTTATCCCACCGTATACCTATCTCCATTTATTCTCGGAGTAATAAGGAGAGCCTGACGTTTCGATCCTAGCAGGATGTTTATCAATGGAGGTAGAAATTTAATAGAGTCCGTACGGGCGTTTACGAAACGGAGGATTAGGCTCAGGCTCCAGCTCTGCCATCCATACGCTGAGAATATAGGTTGTGGTTTTTCATTCAAGCTGAAACTCTGTTTTCATTTTCAAATCAGAAAATCTACGGCAGCCAAAAGCCTCTTTTTTGATACCCGTTATTTCAGAATGGATTCACAAAATGGAGCTGGAGCCTGAGCCTCCGTTTCGCAAACGCCCTATTTATATCTCAATTTATCGAAGGGTACCGATAAAGATCCTGCGATAGTGATGTAAGTATAGCGGTAGCGCTAGCCTTCGATAAAGATCCTGCTAGAATCGAAACATCAGGCCTTCTTACTAAACTCCAAGCATTAGTATAAATTTCAGGTACATGTAGTTATTTCGGCTGATGCAGTTTGCAGAACTGAGCTGGTTCTTTTAGAGTGGAGGTCACGGAAGCGTATACTAAAACCAGGATTGCATGTGGTGTAGCCCTGGCCAGGAGTCTTACGGTTCTCCGCTCGCATCGGCCCGATTCTTGTTTTCACATCACCTTGATCAAGCCGTAACACACATTCAAACCTAGTAGAGCCAATATTCTTACTGTCAGTTTTTATCTATTTGTTTTTAAGCTCTCAAGACCAAATTTAATTTCAGTATATGCTGCCTGAATACAAATGACAATAAAATCAAATTGATTGATTGATAGAGTTGCTTATAAGCACCAAAATTTGCTTAAGCATCAAAATTCTTGGTAAATGAAGTCAGTATGCCATCAGCCAAAACTCCTTGTGAATGTTATGCTCAGCAAACAATGGGGCCATGGTAGAAGCGTCCATGTCGCGGCCCCACAGCATCTGATGTGTGCGGACGCGATAAGAAGAAGAACAATGGCCGAATACAGTCAAAAGCAGTAAACGTCACATGAATAATTATGTGGTTGGTAATAGGTATTTGTTCTCAATATGACTTTTTATGCTTAAAAGCAGTTCTGCATGACTAGCGAATCTCGACTCCTAGTCCTATTATACTCTGTCGTGTTTGGACTGAACTGCGGGGTTTTCTTTTATCCTGTTATCAGCTAGGAGCGTTCACTTCTACACTCAGAAATGAATAGGCTTTGACTGACTCTTAAAGAAACTTTGTCTGGCCAAGTCATATTCACTCTCAGCTTGAATGGATTACGGGACTATAGTGGATCGACCTATGGCCTGTCCATACAGGGTGTCCCAGAAAAAAAACCCCGCAACACTGTGTCTGGACCCATTATGTTAAAATTAAACTGTTCATCATTCAAGATTCAGATATATGATACAGCCATGTCTTGGATATCACCATGTGGAATTGTTCTTTGGCTGAGTGTTGTTCGCTGATCATGCATATCAAATGAAATTTTGTACGGTGGTTTGTTTTATTGGGCAAGTCATTTTTGTGCTAAGCAAATTTTCGTGCTTAGCAGCTCCATGAAATTAGCCCCTGTTATGTACACAAGCTGGCATTACTTCATCCGATGAGTGGTTTGATGTGTAATCTTGGTAATCACGGGGGGAAACTTTCATGAGCCCGACTTCGAATTCGCAAACATAAGCCATTATTTTTACCATCAGACACACGCATGCGGCACCTATCGTGTAACAATAATACACACGGCATCCAACGAAATTAATCTTTGTTTCAGTTTCAGCCAGAAGTGAAAATCTCATTCGAACGGAGCGAATGTTTCATCAGCTGACGTGGTGTCCGAAACGCGGCTTTCCGAATCTCAGTAGGTCAATTCTTCAGTAAAACATTTTGTAAAGTTCTGCATGGAGTTATCTGCATACTATTGGGCCGCGCCGTGGTAAGGTCACTGAGGTAAGGTGACCTGAGTCCCGGAGCCCTATCGGTGTTGTGTAACTTGTTAATGCTAGACACATGTTGAACCATAGAGCTAGGAAGAGAAGGAGTGAGAACCAAGGCACTTCAAACGGCAATGATCGCCGCCGCATTCATGCAAGTTGCAACCGCAGGCTTTGTGTAAAATAGTAGTTATTTTGCAAATTTATCATTGCGGTAGTCTGGCTGTGAGCTGCCTTGAAAGGTCTAAACTTGAACTTACTATCAATCGTAGGACTTACGATGCATTGCACCCCAAAGTACGTAGGATACGAATGGGTTATTCCTCTATCGTTGCTCGACGGTTACGATCGATCATAGGGCTTCCTGAGATCTACCTTATTTATCTGTAATGAATATCGGAAGGTCCCTGATTATTAATACGCTAAATTCGGGCGCCAAAATGTAGGTTATACGTATTACCCTTAATTTGGTTTGGACGGTTTGGTTCGTTTTCCCACCATGAATAGATAAGACATTAGAAGTTGGACAATGGACTATGGATCAGGCCGAAGATCTCATCTTTGGTCCGGTAGACGAGGGCAAAGCCAGGCAGGCCACGGCCCAAGCTGACTCGATCATACCAAATCTCATCAGCAAATCTGATTGGTTTACAGCCGAAGGCCACGGCCTGCTAGAGGCCAATATGTACCAACTGAAGGTAGATATAGGAAATTATACATTCATACCGGGCGGACACTGGAAACCCCGTAACTGTGTACCACGATGGAAGGTGAGTGGACAAACCATTGCAAATAACATTAACGTTTCTTCAAATTAATATTATTGCACGAACCCATTCATCAACCAGTAAAGGAAATATACATCCCATAATCTTTTCATCAAGTAATACGATATCGAGGTTTGGTTCGGGCGAGATAGACTGCTCGGTTGAGCTTTGCACTTGACCTTTAAAGATAGTATCATACTTTGGTTTTTGTCAAAGAAATACAGATTCATGGGCAAAAATATCAAGTCAGATACAGTAAAAGTATGTCAGTCCCATACGGTGCCAAATGTTTGAGAAAACAGTGAAAAACGGCCACAGTATTTTTTAAGTCTTTTCACTTTTATTTTTGATCTTGTAAAAGATCAACAAGATTTTCGGTCGTTGTTTTATTAATGTCTGGATAAATACACCATTTCTGGCGGAAATTTTTTAACGGTAGGTTTCTACCAGCATCATCTTCATACCCTGAAAGTAAATCTGTGAACATTTCTGTTTTGGTCTCTTACCAAAGTATGATACAACCTTTAACTCCCATGAGTTGGTGATGGCACGGTGACAACTGGTTGCCTGTGAGCAACTGCATGGAAAATGCGTTGCATCGACGTGTCATGTTCACCTTTCAGTCCAGAAAAGCAGGTAACAGTGTCACTAACCAATGCATTTTCTTGTCTTCAGGTGGCGATCATCATACCATATCGTAATCGATCCTACCACTTACCTGTCTTACTGCGCCATCTTGTTCCGATGCTACAAAGACAACGGTTAGAGTTTGGCGTGTTTACAATCAACCAGGTACGGAAGCACAATGTTTCCCCTGTGCGGTTTGTGTAAAATGTGCATTTTCTTTCAACACTGTCATTTCTGGGGCCAATTTCATAAAACTGTTAAGCACAAAAAATGTCTTAGCACAAAAATGTCTCGCCCAAATAAATCAAACCACCATTGAAAATTCTATTTGATATTCACGGTCAGCGAACAACAGCCAAAGAACAATCACAAGCGATCAACAACATATGGATATTTGCACCGGCGCACCCAGGATTTTGTCTTGGGGGGGGGGGCTCAAAGAAAAAATTTTCCCAAAAAACATTTTGTGACTCCCCCCCCCCCCAATTCCTCCTCTCCCTTTCCCTCCCCCCCCCCCTTTTTTTCGTTTTTTTCTTCTTTTTTTCGTTTTTTTTTTCGTTTTTTTTTTTCAGGGACCCTCTTGGGGGGGGGCTCAAGCCCCCCGAGCCCCCCCCCTGGGTGCGCCACTGGATATTTGGTTGTTAACCCTGCTTTTATTAAGACAGAAATGTCATGCTTAGCAAATTCTTGTGCTTAACAGTTTTATGAAATTGGACCCTGCACACGATCGAGAGCTAGGCCTATCCGCTGAGCAAAAATCTCCCGAGGCCGTTTGCTTAGCACTTAACTCACGCGTGAGGCCTAGCTAGAGGAATTGGAAACCAACAATTAGGCTAAGGCAGGGGAGGATTTCATACAGTTATAAACTAGTTTTGATAAATAACGGCCAAGCAACAACAACCACCGACTCAAACGATAATTGCATCATCTTGTAGTGATAAACACAAGGAATCATCGAAGTGCCCTGATATTAAATTTATTATAACCCCAATGAGGCAAGACAATGAAGGCTTCTCCTTCTATGCCATAGAAATGAAAGCTACAACATTTCTTAAAATCTATAACAATACCTTGAATTAAAATCTAAATCCAAATTTGCACCAAATCGCACAAGGATAGTTAATAAAATAGTTCAAATGCACGTATTTTTGGAACAAGTTGGTCGCACGCATCAACATCAGTAAACAAGATATTAATGGGAGAATTTGGAGAACCGGTTTTGAAGTCAACAGCGCATGCGCACGCACGTGAGTACGCACGCGCAAAACAACGCGCGCATGCTCACAATGTGCGCGTGCGCTGTTGACAAGAAGACCGGTTCTCCAAAGTCTCCAATTCATGCTCACAATTGTGTGCGCGTGCGCTGTTGACTTGAAGACCGGTTGTCCAAAGTCTTCCATTGAATCATCATGTAATTTCATCTCATCAAAATGAAGACAATTCCTTTCTAAAAAACGGTGTAACGACACAATAAACAAAGTTCTTCATCAAAATAATGCAGTTGGCACGACCTCACTTCTATAGACTTAGTACCGATCACCATGTGTTATTTCTCGAGCAGGAAAATGACCTGATGTTCAACAGGGCGATGTTGATGAACATCGGCTTTCTGGAGAGTCTGAGGTTCGCCTCGTGGCACTGCTTCGTATTTCACGATGTCGACATTCTTCCAATGAGTGATCTTAATTACTACGGATGCAAAAATATGCCCAGGCATTTCATGACCGGAAGCAGCCAGTGGAACTACACGTAAGCAGCCTGTTGTCTTATAACCCATGTTTGTCATTCTCCTCTATTAGGCCAAAAAAATTGTTATGTTGCCCTCAAGTGGACAATTAAAATTTTGTGTCGGTCGGTCGGTCGATTTCTTTTTTTTTTCTTTTTTTTTGGCCGACTTTCAATCATTTAAGAATATATACAGGATGTATGGTCACAAGAGCTTATAAATCAACGGTCTTGGGTCGTTTTGAGAGACACGCTTTTTTACTGCTAAATCTTACATTTTCTGTCAAAAATGGTGAGTTTTTATACTTTAGGAGTCGGAGAAAAAAAAAAGAAATCCCGACCCAAAGTTTTGGCATTTTACGGTCGGTCGCTGAGGGCAACACAACAATTTTTTGAGAAAAAAAAAACAATCTGAGAAATATGACCATGCATGCTCCGCAAAATTATGTTGACAACACATGGTACAGTTTGGTCTTGATTTCAGAACCGTCCTTCAAAATCACTTTGAAACAAGTCCCGAGAAGGGGAGTATTTAAAATGTCAACTCAAACCCTTTTGATAGATTGCCGAAAACTACTGGAGCGGTAGTTTTCATTTTAATTTAAAGAAACAGCATATTCCTGACGTTGTTTGGATGATATTTAGTTTTATTTATAGTTATTCAGTTGATTTCATCTGATTTTGCGTAGTGGAAAATCACAGGTTTTGTGCATAGGGATTTGGTCGGTTCAGTTTACCATTATACAGCAAAACACTGTGGAACGGCCACCAGATAAGCATGCGTGAAAATCCATTTCCCAGATTATTCATCTGCCTTCTTTCCCGGTGTAAAGGTTAAATCTGTCCACCTCTAAATGTGTCCGGGCATAATTACCCAGGTGCAAGTGTCCCCCAACAACAGACTGTACATGGCCACAACTACTGTGCATGGAAATGCGTCCGGACACGTTTAGAGGAGGGACAGATTTAACTTTTACACCGGTCCTGCTTCACTCCACAGATTGTTATACAAGCAATTGTTTGGCGGTGTTACCGGCTTCCGTCGCCGCGACGTGCTTAAAATGAACGGCTTCCCTAACCGGTACTGGGGCTGGGGAGGCGAGGACGATGATATTTATAAACGAGCACTGGTGTCCAGGTTAAGCTTGGCACTGAGACCAACAGGAGCCGATCGCCATATTGGATTCTATAAAACCATCGATCACCATCATCAAAGCTCATCACAAAATTTAGAGAGGTGAGATATTTGTTGTGAACAATTGGAACATGATCATCACTCCAGTGTTGCTCCCCCTAAAAAAATAATGGATTAAAAAAGAAAGAAAAGGAAGGTTTGTTTACGAAAAGATTTGATGCACGCAAAAAAGTTAATTCAATATTTGGACACTGTATTTTGAAGGCAATAGCCAATGTAATTAATTTAAAATGGCATGGAACAATAGCGCTCCGCACTAACGACGTCACACGAGTGATTTGGCCAGGGCGCGCATGTACAAAATCCCCGGATGTCAGACAAACTTCTTGCATGCACGTACGGTATAACATGCATGCACACAAGCACACCCACACACGTTTGCAATGTTTGTCTGAGATCCAGTGTGCTATTTTTAGCACAAGTGCGGAGCGCTATTGATAAAGAAACAATAGCTGGAAAGGAAAATTCAACCATTTTGTCTGCTCCAACATTTTCAGAATTAAACCCTAGCTTTCGTGTATCTCTCCAATTCACAGGCGAAGTCTGCTAAATGACACTTTCAAGCTCTTGAAACATGATGGACTGAATAACCTGAAGTACCCGGCGCCTCGCATTGAAATCCATCCGTTATACATCAACATATCGGTGGAGATATTCAAACTGTGACAACTGCAGCAAGTCGAGAAACATTCAACGCGATCCTTTTAAAACGAAGAAGAATGAAACAGGTTGTCCGTCAACACCTTTTTAATTGGCTTCAACTTTCACGGCCTAATAATGACGCAAAGCGTCTGCGCATGACCACGTGATAACATTCATTGCTCTTATTGGTTCTCTCTGTTTTGACATCGACCCCACTTTCAAAATAATGAAGGGCTGTGTCTTTATTGCCAGCACCAATAATATCAGTCACTCTTTATTTTCGAAACTCAGATCAATTTGACTTGTTTCTCATAAAAGGCAATCGGCATAAGTTGATAAGATCAAACACTTTTACATGTCAGGCTGTGGTAAACCGTTATTTTTATGCGAGACTTGGTGAGAGAGTGCTCTTTTTACGCAGAAATAATGAGAATTCCCTCTCTATAATTTGAATTGCTATTAATTTGATTGATTATACAAAATTGAAGTTTTCATTATTAGAGTTCCTATACATACAGCTGTTTGCCATTCAGCCACTCTGATGTTGAAGTCATATACAGGTGTTCAAAGATCAATACCTTTTAATTGCAATGTCAAGGTTTCTTGCCTCGTCCAATCTCACTTGCTGATGGAAATCAGGAAACTTAATAGATTGAAGTTTGGGACCTGTTTGTTTCAGAAACACGATCAGTGATCCTGCTGATCCGGATCCCAGTTATAGGTACCCTGCGTGTGACGTGGATCAGCAAAACCACTTGCTCGCGTGCCTGAAAGGCTGAAACAAACAGGTCCATAGGTCACTCACCGGTTCATAATGATGCTGGGACAATTCTTCTGTTATTCCTGTGTTTTATAATTATCAGGAAACGAATTTTTAATTAGTGAATCTAATTATATAATCAATTAGGCCTATTATCATTTTCAATATCCCCTCCCGCACCAGGGACTAAAGAGTCGACAAGTTGCATTTTAGATCATTCAAAAACGATATTGCTATTTTTTCCCATTATTTTGTTTGTACTTCAGATATTTTGTCGGTATAATCAAATGACATTGAGTCAACCTCGAAATATTGGAGGGATGATAATACACGCCATCACCCCCACCTCAAATATTGGGTGGGGGATATACCCCCCCCCCCCTCCCCCGGGATCGACACCCATGGTTCTAACTTGTTCCAGTAGACTTTTACAATAATTTACACTAAAACATTGACATCAGAACTCTGGGTATAGTGATAGAATGGCCAGATCTGTGCACTATTCAACGACAATAGCAGCTGATCCGGATGTTAATTCGTAACCTTTTTATTTTGTACAGTAATTTTATAGTTATGTTTTTAAATGTGTTAATTTTAACGGTATCCTCTGTAAAATGTTCAGTTTGTTTCTAATTGTCTTTTCTTTTTAAAATTAATTCTGCGGCCTGCTTTGAACATCAAATAAAGTAAATCAAATATGTCGATATAAACCAGATAAAATATAAAAGTGAGTTATAATAATTACCCTGAATGGGTTTACCTAGGGAGACTCCCATAGGCTCGTGCAAAAAACCTTAATTACTTATTTATTAAAGGTAATATCATACTTTGGTTTTTATCAAAGAAATACAGATTCATGGGCAATGCATAAAAGACAGATACAGTAACAGTCATCTGTGAAAATGTCAGTCCCATACGGTGCCCACTTTTTGAGAAGATAGTGAAAACCGGTCAGAGTATTAATTCTTAAGTCTTTTCTCCTTTTTTATCTTTAAATTAAAAGATCAAAAATAATTTACATGGTTTTGCTCTTTTCTGGATAAATAATAATAATAAATACTTAAAAAACGCTTTCCATGTTGAAGACATCACAAAGCGCTGTACAGTTAAAAACATCTACAAATTATGAGCAATTATACAAAGGTATTAAAAAGTAGGTAAAATACTTAAACACACATAAAGTTTATAAAAAACAACAAATTAAGTTTTTAAAAAGTGATTCTTAAAAAGATGAGTTTTTAAGTTAGTTTTAAAAGAAACAAAAGTTTTAGCACATTTAATTGTAATTGGAAGCCTATTCCACAAACGAGGAGCATAAATTGAAAAAGAGCGGTCACCGTAGTACTTAGTTTTGGCCAGTGGCTGTTGCAAAAATACCACACCAGAGGTTGTGGATCGTAGAAACGATAAATACCGTATAAATACAGTATTTCAGGCAGAACAATACATCACCATCTTTATACCCTGTAAGTTACAGGTAAATCTGTGGAGATTTCTGTTTCGGTATGGTATCGAAGTATGATACTAAAATCCTCCAAACCAATGAACTCGAAAATGACATGTTCATGTAGACAGCAGCAGCCCTGCATTCCCCGTGTTTTCTATTCTTGAGACATATCAATGTTTCTATATAATAATAAGGTGGTTGATAGTGGGAATGTTTTCCTAATTCTTGATGTCTCCCAATGTTCGCTTTCAGCTCAGGCTCTCCCAAATACGTACCCTAGTAATGCTAATAATACAAAACCTAATACAGAAATTATAAATTTTAATTGGTATTAATCATTGTGGCGGATAATAAGAATGCAGTATTATTAAAAACGGCTATATTTTTTTTTTACAAAAACCTCACGAAGTTTCACGAGTGCCATTCATTCTCGCCAATAAAGACATCAGAATAACAAATTTTCTCACTTTTATCAAGTCGTCTAGTAAAGATAGCCGTGGCACAAGACTATTATTTCTTTTAACCACTGTCGTTATCTGGGTAAATGAAATGGCTTTCAAGAAGCTCCGTACCTTACTGACACTTGTGGAAACGATCCACCCAGGGTGGCTGATGACCTATTCAATTTGTGCGGGTGATTTACAATGATGGGGACGAGGTTGCAAGTAACTCGTGAACTCGAGTACGCATGCCCAAAATATTGACCTTTTGGTGACCCCGGAATTTTCAAAACATTGCCGGGAAAAAGAGAACATGGCGCCCGTCCTAGGCGAAAATGTGTCACAAGCGCCAAGGGAGAAGGGCAAAGGATCACCAGATCGCATCGAAAATAACGATCTTGATGAAACTATCCCACCATGCAGGGAATGTGAGAGACATTTCTTCGTCAGAAACAGCACTTTTAATGTCTTTGACGGCGTCATAGTGGTCATTTCGATGTTCACATTTGCCGCTGATATTGTAACTGGTAAGTTTTCATGAAAATAATTCCACTGACGGCCATCACTTGTGCACAAACAGTATATAGGCTAATGGGACCATCAGAGAGCGTTTTGATAAAAATGGCTACCGCTGCATTCGAAGTGTATAATTGTACTAGGTAAAAAAAAACCTGAAAATCTCACTTTTTAGATACGCTATGTACACCAGTTTTCACACCTGAGAAGTGAGATTGAAGTTCATCATGATGATGATCATGACTTGCATCAAATGAAATAGGCCCTAGGCCTAACGTTAGGCTAACATGCTATATAAAGCCTAAGGGCTAGCTAAGTCAACTTTTGGAGGAAATAGGTTAATAACCCTGTTTCCGTCGTGGCCGTCAGTGGAATTCTTTCCGTTTTGATCTTTCAAGTCCAACTAGGCCTAACACTAACAGTTACATGTAACAAAAGTTAGTTAGGCCTAGGACTAGTACTACTACTAGGCCTAGTAGTAGTAGTACAGTCTGACAGTAGTAGGAGTAAAGCGCGTCATTACTTTACTGAATATGTCATGTACACAGTACACTGTAACTGTACGGGTAATTGTTAATGACTATTGCACTGGACTGTCAATGTACATGACAATAATGGGGAAGAATTCGGGGTTCCTGAAGTTTAGTACACTCAAGCTAGGTTTAGTACACTCACTCAGGTTAGATGGTAGTGGTACCCAGCTTCTACTTACCTAGAATTTAGGTGAGTAGAAGTGTGGCCTCTTCTTTTTGAAACATAGACACTTCTTCTAGAGTTCACAAAGAAAAAAATTCAATGATCTTTTAAAAATTGGACCAGCAGGCTTATGCAAAGCAAAGGTCAAACATTTTGCTATGTCTACCACTGCCAAATGTTGAGACAAAAGAATGTTGTCAACCAAGTTCCCAAAAGACCAAAATTTACTATTTCTTTGTTTTTCTTTGTTTTCTTTGTTATACGGGTAATCGTAACCGTAACCGAAAAACAGACGGGTAACCGGTTATAAAATTAATCGTAAACTTACAGCCCTACTACCAGTTCAGTGAATCTTTGAAACCTGATGATGACAATTACTTCTCTTTCCTCTACAGATGGTCTGGCTGCAAGTCAGTACTTTGTCCACGGCGAGCCGGGCTGGGGATGTCTTACCCTCGGATTCACCCTGGTACCCTGCCTCATCATGCAGGTGTTCAGTGTTCGCTGGTACTTGGCAGATGAGGACATGACGGGTTGGAGGTGGCTCTTTCATTGCTGTCTGCTGGGACCTTTTGAAAGGTAACTCCTCATCATCATGCCCATCAACAATTTAGCATGTTCAAACTTCGATTTTATTCAGAATTTGCCATAGGACGGCCCAGATTCACTGCTACGCTCAGATCAAGGATATGAGCGTACTGGTGTATCTGGGACTAGTTGCGAGGATCCTAACCCTTCGTCTGACGTGGTCAGACCATGGGTTACGATCATCGCAACTTGTCTGGGACCTGTTTATTGTTTACCGGTCTAGGCGACATTCAGATGGCATAGGGATCTACTAGATGATATTCAACTCAAATTGGAGATTGAGGAAGGTTCTAGAAGAAAACACTCATTAGGGTTTAAAACTGCAATATAGGTTATCACATGCAGTAACCCTTGGGGACCTCCCTGTCCCCTTGTCAGACCAAGAGTTACGATCATCGCAAGTACTCTCTGATAAGAATTGAAGGACCTTTATGTCTCACACTTTTCTGAAGTTTTCTCCAATTATTCTCCCCCCATCACGATGTAATCCTCTTAGTTCTACTGTGATCACCCTCCAGGTACGTGACTGTCTTTGAGACGGGCCTGGAAGCTCGACGGAGCAATGATCCCTTTGACTTTGAGCGACTTCACCACCAGCAAAGTGACGTGTGCATGCTCCGTCTGTTTGAATCCTTCCTGGAGTCTGCTCCGCAAGTTGTACTTCAGCTCTACATCATGGTCGCTACCAATGATGAGAATCTCTTCACTGGTAAGAAATTGCTGCTGCTGCTGCTTCTTCTTATCGTGCTATCACCAATGAGATGTTTAGACAAGTACATACTGCCTTTGTCTAGTTTTGTCCCACAGGCGTCGAGGGGACCCCAACGTTAACAAAAGTTGTTAGTTCTATAAATAATTTGCTCAGGTCAAAGATTCGATGCACATTCTGAAAAGTAGATTACTGGAATGATCGCTCTCTTCAAAAATGAAAAAATCAACAGGACAAGTCATGTGTAAAGTACTTTGAAGTGATACTATTCTCATTACAAGTTTAAAACATACAAGTAATAAACTGCTGCAAACTCCTCATCGGCCAAAATGACCTAAAATATATCAAATGCTTGAAGTTAGGAGGGACTGACACGTTTCGATCCTAGCAAGATCTTTCTCAAAGGCTAAATGACAAGGGAACAAGAACATGCAAGTTTTAAAACATGTTCATTTTGCTTTGTAGGCATATCGGGCACAGTGTCATTATTCTCTCTGTGCTGGGCAGTGGCCGCGTACAGCCGTGCTCATCGCCGAGTAAGAGTGGACAAGGAGGGAGTTTCATGGCCTGGAGCCATCTTGCAGACCCTCTGGCGCATTGGAATGATCTCGTCACGAGTCGTTGCCTTGGTGCTGTTTGCCTCGGCATTCAAAGCATACACCTTCTTGGTAGTCGGTAGGTTGTCTTTCACTTTTCATCTACTTCAAAGATTGACCGGAGTGGGATTCAAACCTGTGACCCCCAAAATACAGTGCCAGTACTCTACTATGGAGCTACCCAGCCCTATGTTGGTGGTGTCTCAAGTTGTCAATTATCTTTGTTCATTTGCCAGTCAGAAGCCATGGAAGCACTCCTTTTATGTCACATACCGCTATATCCAAAGGATCATTTCAGATACACGCAACATTAGCAATGCTGCAAACCAGCAACCGATTTCACGAAATGTTGCACAACATACGCAACGTACACATTTTTGCGTAAGTTTCGTGAAACAGGCATAACTTGTGTAACCAAAGGTAGGAAAATAATACATAAGTTACGCAACAAATGTTGCATACTTTAAGTTTCGTGAAATCGGCTGCAGAGGTGGTTTTTTTTTCTAATTAAAATACAGGTAACTTGAAAGTATACTGAGAGCTGTTATGAATTTGTTTCTGCTGGGAACAGACAATGTTGTTAATAGGGTATCTACATGTATGTTGTTGCTTTACCTCAGGAATTCACTGGGTGGCTATGGTGCTGTGGGTGTACTTCCAACACACGGACTTCTGCGACACCTGGCTAGAGGAGCGCCTCTTCAATGCTGTCATCGGCACCATCTACGTCTTCTGCTTCTTCAACCTCAAGGAGGGCAGCACCAGATACCGCATCAGCATCTTCTACTTGGTCATCGCCGTGGAGAACGTGGTCCTTCTGTTGCTGTGGCATCGGTTCGGGAGGCTGGAGGAATGGTACACCTCGCTGGGATTCACCGTCGTATTTGGTGGCTTCATCATCGGTCAGTTTCTACTTTCTACTCTTTAGTGACCGCAAGTCACTTCATTATTCAGGGGTGGATTTCATGAAGCCCTAAGGTTGATCTTAAAATGTGAATCTAGATCCTAATTTCTATAAAGTAAAGCTTGTTGTCATGATATATCACTATTAATAATTATCTTTATTTCATACATTTGACAAGTCATCAAGCAGCATTCCAGCTGTATGGCTAGCTCTGTGCAGTTGGACCGTAGAGTCATTAGCACATTTTTATACCATGTGGTCTTTAACCTTGAGGTCATAGAATGGCCTCGAGATTATTGAACTGGGAAATTCATGGAAATTCATGTAAGCAATATGTTCATAAGTGCCTGTGGCTTATCAAGTAAGCCCCTTCTATGCTTTAGAGTGTAATCAGTGACTATGATGGATTTTTTTCTGACGTGTTTCATTTTTGCTCATTTAGGTGTTTCCACGATGATCTTATATTACCGCTTCTTCCATCCGAGGGGAGCTATATCATTCTGCGGCACTCTGCCAGAAGATAAAACCAAGATCTGTCTCCATGGCAAGCCAAACCCTCACCATGGCAACATCGATGCAGAGATCTTCCACCGATCCAGGTCACCTTCTCCGCAGAGCTCCCCCGCAGGCTCAGACTCCAGTCCCCTTGAGAGCCCTTGCTCAAGTCAAGCAGGTCTCCCTGGTGAGTATTCTCCTATAAAGACAGACCTGGTCACTGTTGAGCGGCAAACAGCGCCCTCTGTGAGAAGCAAGAGCTTAGGGTGTTTGTTCACGAGTGAGAAAGAATGGCCTGCCGGCTGTGCATCGCACGAGAATGGCCGGTCCCTGGACAACATCGCAGATCGTACTGGCCAATCACAGCCAGTGCCTTCCCAGAATTCTCAGTGCACCTGCAGTTTTCAATTGTACGAGCTGTCTGGGTTCGCAACAGATCTGGTCGATAGGTTTGACCGGCGTAAAGAAACAGCGCTTGCGCAGTCCCTCCTCGGGGACCCGTCAAGAATGAGCCTGTGCTCTGCTCGCTCGTCAACAGCCGCAAAATTCAGAACACCGTGTCGGACTTGTTTGAACTTTGACGGCAGCCGAACAGATCCAGGGAAATCCTTTCCAAACAGGCCGGGCCACTCTTACTCACAACCAAACACACCAATGACAACTAAGAGTCCTCGGAAAGCTCCAAATCATATCCGTGCTAATCCTGAAATATCTGCTAGCGTACCTAAACGTTCCAAAATCTTAGACCGGCCTGTCCATCATGATGCTCACAATGCCCGCATTCTCACTGCTCAAAACCAAAACCTGGAAATCATCCAAGTTCCGGTCGATCTCCAGCAAATGCCCGATTACATCGATTCTCCGCAGACAACCATGAGCGCATATGAAGTCCAAAAGATTTACGATCAGATACTCAAGAGAGATCCCTCACCCCGGATCTCTAAGAGGCAGCTGAAGTTTGACGAGGGGGGCGATGGCCGTGACAAGGATAGCATAAGCAGTGAGAAAACTGGTCCACCAATTATTAGGACCCCTCAAAGAATGGTAAACACAAGACATCAATCTCATGTGGATGAAGACCCCCAGATATCCAAAGCTGGACAGGTTAACCCTGTTTCCAAGTCTTCATCCAGAAGAATGAGTACAGAAAGCAAAGCGAAAGATAATCCAAATCACCAATTAACAATAACAACTGAATGTTACAATCAAGATCCCCATGCAGCTCCCAAAATACACCCTATTCACCTAACAACTGAAGTCGTGACAAATAAAGGTGACCCTAATTCCTTAGCATTTGTTAAAAGTCCATGCAGTAGACCTCAGTCGGCATTTGGAGTCAGACGCTCTGAAGTTAAAATAAACGATGGCACTGTGCATTCTCTAAATAAAACCTTAGAAACCCCTAAACATATCTCTCCCGCAAAAAATGAAAATCCTGATACCCTTAATCTAGACGTGCACCATGCTGGACCTGAAATGAAATCAAAAGAGGCATCAAATTGCCCCTCTGAATCAAAGCATATTACTACCAACAATACTCGCACATCTTTGCACCATCCACCAATGACAGGTTCTTCTGAGACTGACAAATTTCACGAAGCAGCTGACCCAGTTACTGCTGCACATTCTGTGTCATTCAAGACCAGTTCACTAACCGGAACTGTCACTAGAGATTCAGAAACACGGTCTAGCCAAACCTCTGTGAGTTCTCACATGGCATCAGGTGGCTTGGCCCTGGCTGAAGATCAAATTAAACGTTCTGAGAACATCTCAAAACCACGTGAGGTTTTCAAAGACAGAATCCAGTCCAGGGAAGTTGACACAAGAACGGACACAATGAAATACAGTGTTGGGAATGAGAGGAAGTACATAGCCCAAGCCACTCCCTCCCCTAATAAAGTCAGGCCTAAACGTAGTGAAAATAACCTGTTAAGTCCGATCATTATCCAAAAACCTAAGTCTGTCCGGGAGGCTATGAGTGAGAGACCTGACATTCAGTCACAGATAAGTGAGCATCCTGCTCAAAGTGATGCACCTGCGCATCTGAAGAGCAGGCATCAGCCAGGGTCTGACCCTATGAGCTTCGGCAAATTACCGCAAAGGGCAGCCACTACTAATTCCCAAACAAGGTACACCTCGAAAGAAGCTACTGCTCCCCATGATGCACTCCTCCCAATACCCTCTATGAACGGCGAGACCAACATACCTAGACCTCCTGGCAAGGAGAACACACCACTGACACCCTTGAGTGCCAGGCTGGCCTTGCTCAATCCCTCCCCGTCCCATAACAGCCCCTCTTCCCCCTCTCAGAAGAAGCCACCCAGGAAGTCCCTGGGTAAGATTCCCGCAAACCTGGTGGCAAACAAAGTGGCCCAGTTCAGTAACTGAACCTGGCAGCTACATGCAAACACATGTACCCTATGTAGCCAAAACAAACAGGTGCCCTGTCTATTTCCAATGAACTTCACCCCGCTACCTTAAAGCAATAACTGTCTGTCTGCTTCACTTCCAACCAACTGAAATGCTGTGCATTCAAAATGCCCAGGTTTAAAATTTAAAAAAGAATCAAAGGAAACCAATCCAAAGCCTCCAAGACATGTTTTACTTCATCTTTTCATGTAAGTACAGAGTTAAATAGCCCTACACCTTTAAAGGATTAAAGTCTTGAGGATGCAAGATGTTTGATGTGCACCATGGGGAAACCTTCTTAAGAGTAGAGAGTGGGTCTCAGCTCTCAGCCCGGCCCTTCGGTCAGTGTTCCCTGCTGTCATTTTGCAGTCATTCTCTAGTTCCTCCTGGTTCTTTCAGAAACAACCTCCGTGCACAGGGGAATATTTAATCACATATGCCTTCTCATTGCATCTTAAACATCCCATGTACTAGCATTGTATAATGTCTCAACCAGGTAAAACCTCAAATCATGCTTAAAAAGTATTTTACAGACTTAAAACATGCCTGGCGCTTCGATCATAGCAGGATCTTTCTTTTGATCCAAGTTAATAAATCATATTCAAATGTTATTTTATTTTTCTTTACTTGACTTCTAAAAACATGTATATACTGTTTTACAGTAATTCACAGGGTAGCCTGTTTCGGTTCTCTGTAGAGAAAAGGTAACTGGCTTTTATAATTAGAATAAAGCTTCAACTTGGTTTCAAATCGAAAGAAGGAAGGACGTTTATGGTTGCTGAAATCAAAACTTCCCCGCATTAGTATATATAGTCTCTTGTGTCAATATTTAAAATACAACTTATTTTTTAATAATAAAATGTTTTATTATACACTGTATATTATATTTTTAACCAGCTCGTTTGGTAGCACACATTATACAATTGTATACATGTGCGACTCATGAAATGCACTGTTAAATTTCAGCATTTGGATAACTTTTATTTTATTTATTTCTTGGTGTAGTATTACTAACTGCTATTTTTACATTTTGCAAGGTACATGTATTTATAAAATGCATTTAAACAGAGACATAGTTAAGCTTTTGTTTAATTTTTGCCAAATTAAATCCCTAGATTATATGATGTTTGGCAGTGTGATTGTAATTAGGAATAAGATTGAGAAAATACTTGAATTGTACATCAGCAAGTCTGACAGAGTACACCTTACTACATTATAAATCAATATAAGTAATAAACAGCTGCAGACTGCTCATCATCCAAAATAATTACCTGAAATTTATCAGATGCTTCGAGTTAGGAGGACCCGACGCGTTTCGATCCTAGCAGGACCTTTGTCGAAGGCTGAATTATAATTGTTTTATGATATGCTTTACAAACAAACTAAAGCACTGTAGTACAGTGGGACTGATCCTTTGAAAGCTTTGGGAAATTCCACAAATGAGAAATTTCGTGAAGTTTAAAGCAAACGTGTTTTATGTAGTTCACATTTCTCTTTCACTTTGCGTGTACTCTTTATATTTGAAACTACCTTTTTACCGATTCTTATTCATTTCAGTTTTTAATCATAATATACTTTCACTTGCTTCTTGCCTTATTTGGAATGCACCATAGCCTGTCATTATATTATATTTTAATTGTAACAAGCTTCCGTTTCTAACTTAAAGCACTCTGCGATGTTTGAATATACAGGGTTTTTCAAATGTATCAAAACTTTATTAATTAATCAAATTTATGGTTTATTGGTAAAAATGCGGCAATTGTGTCGACGCGATGGTTTAAAAGTAATATAATGTGGTATATAGGCAGGTTTATAAGCATTATTTACGCGCTTAGTATTAGTACCAACAATGCAATTTTGAGTTGTTTATGTCTAGTCCTTTAAATGTTTCGAGGTTAACTCCATGTCAGTGCCAACTTTGTTGGAGGAAACAAATTTAAATCATGCCTCGATAAACTGCAATGAAGGCCCCAAATACCTGTGAACTTTTTATATTTTCAACCTTAGCAAAATGAATTAAATAATCAGTAAAATGCGTCTACAAAAAGATTCATTTTATTTCTCACTGTAGGCCTACTTGTCCTCCGAATTATTATCACATCCTTCAAGAATATTCTAAGTGTGTTTGGATTTCTCCCTATGTCCCCGATCCTATGTTACATTCCCGCTGTATCTGATAACTTAGGCCTAATAAGTCTTTCAGTGTCAGGGATGTGAAACTTCACATTTTTTTCATTTTCTGTAAGATTTTAATTCAGAATTTCAGTTTTTTTTTGTATAACTGCTCTATACAAAGGTATATGAACTTTTATATTTCAGCTTTTTCCTTAGTATTTTCAGATTTGTTTTTGTGTGGCCACTCACATCCATGCAGTGTACTTTATAAGTATATTTTGAAAGGCAAGGTCACAGAAACTGCCTCATAGTTTTTACATATTTTGCTATTGCATACGAGTTATAGTATTTTTATAACTAACTTTCTATATTTTTTATAAATACAAATATTGTTATCAAGTTTGTCAGTATATTGAAAAACAAAATCAATGAAAGTGTATCCATTAGTGAAAACTATCCAGTTTGGTGAATAACGATATTTGATTTGATAAAAAGGCCTAAGCCATACAGTTATACACAGATTTTTTTGTAATTGCAGGTTTTTCACAAACGAGGAAAATAAATGAAATCAGCCCCTGCTTGTATATTCCACGTTACTGTCTCTCGCTCCGCGCAAGTCATTTCTGCCTATAAGGAAGATTTTGATAAAATGAAACGCCTTGCTCAGATCACAGGCCAATTTCGTAGAGCTGTTTAAGCAATACAAAAAATGCTTAAGCATGAAAAATCTTCCTTGATCAAACAGGATTGCCAACCAAATGTTCATGTGATGTTTACTGCTTTTGACTTGTATCCGGCCATTGTTTGCTGAGCATAACATTCACAAGGAGTTTTGGCTGGCATAGTCATTTTATTTACCAAGGTTTTTGGTGCTGAAGCAAATGTTGGTGCTTAAGCAGCTCTATGAAATTGGCCCCTGATATGAATCTGTAAGATGCTGATGGTGTCGTATCATGGCTACCGTAATATAGGTTTTCCCAGTCATTTTCTTCAAATGAACGGCCAAAAGCCGTTGCAAATTTGAATGCTGTTCGAATGAAATTTTAAATTGAAAGGCGATTCTATTTATTCGCCTGACGCTTGTGAACATATGCTTGCACATGAAGTGATATCGAATGACTATTTTGAGGTGCCGTGCAGTTTCACGCGAAATGGAATGACGCATCGTTTTAATTGTCCGCTCATTTGCCGAAAATGAAACCTCATAAGTTCATAAGACAAGGGCAATGCAATGCGTGCTTCATCCACAAAGAGAAACTGTTTCAATGTGAAACCGAGAATGTATTTGGACTCTGTCCAATTATTCATAATGGGAATTCCCAGTGTATACGTGAGATGCAACAAAACTACAAACGGACGCTCGGGCGGGGCCCAAAGGATCTTTACCCGCACCAAACCCTAATTTATGAGTTTTTTGGTATTACATGATGTATTGAAATGAGTTGGAGGTGGACTTTTTATACGTATGCGACCCTTTACGTATAGGACTGTTTTGAGTTAAACGAATCAGTTACTGCGTGAAATGTTCCATTTGAACAATTTGAATATTAAAACTCTTATTGATTTTCAGCCCCCAAAACAAATAAACAAGTAAACAAATAAGTAACTGAACAAGTGAACAAATAAATGTATATAACGAGATACATGTACATGAATACAAATGTATAATTGAAATGATAAAAGCCTTAAACATGTAGGAAACATACAGGGATGTGAGACCCGAATCGGATTTCAGATTTCTTTTTAGACTTTAATTCAGAATTTCAGCTTTGTATGTACACCTGCTCTGTACATAAGTATAGGAACTTTTAAATTTAAGTTTTTTGCGTTGTATTTGTAGATTATGTTTTTGTGTGTGGCCACTCACACATCCCTGAACATAATGTTGAACCCCTTATTTAGTATTTGAGTGCGAATTTTTTTTTCGAGATTTCTCTCTATCTTCGTTTCACAATTAGCTGAACTGTGGCCTTGCGTCCCATCAACAGACAAAGAAACATACAAAAAAACATGTTTTGCGTCACATTTACGTCAAATTTGGTGCATAGTCTTCTTGACTTGCGGTGAGGGTAATATTGTTAAATGAATAAGCCTTATTTGGCGTGAAAGGTGATTGGTGCTTGTATATCACACAGTAAAACACCATTAAAGATTTAGCATGCGCTGCTGTACAAGGAAATGAAACGAATGATCTAGCCTGACTAAAACAAAACCACGCATTAACGTCACGAAGGCAGGCGGCACTAGATGAGTGGCACAAGAACTTTCATGGAAATCAGAACGCCACAGCACATTGCAGTCACATGAAAGTCCCGCATGAGCCATATCGGACTAACTTCCGCGTGTTCCACCACACCCTAGGCCTAAGGAAAGGTCTACAGTCTACTCAACTGCTTTTTGGTTTGTGCGAACTTGGAGACGATTTTGTTTATGGATGCGGGAAAAATCACGGCGGCACGTTTTCCCAATGACGGCCCAAAGACCATCAACCCTGGTTTGGTCTTGAAAGAGCGCGCGCAGTAGGGCCTATACTCGGTCAGAACTTGAATGGACTCGACAAATTAATATCAGCAAAATTGTTCACATACATTTTCAGTGTCAGTGTAGAGTGCTTACATATTCTCTTTCCAGACTAATCCATGCTGGGACGATTGGCACTCTTTATTTCATTGGCTGGACCGTTGACACCACTCTGGATTGAGGGGATAATTTGCAAGGTCTTTCGCGTTTTGAGTTGCGTTTTAGACTCATTGCGTCTGTGTTTGTGTAAAGATTGTGCTCTACTGAACATTACATTGAACCTATAACAGGTTTCTTCACTCATCTTGGAATAAATTGTCCTCGAAGTCAACTCAAGTGAAGAGACGATAGCACACCACACCCAACCAACCCAAGCAGAATTGGTACTGATTGGCTGCAAAACCAAGACTTAAGAGACTATAGCTCAAACGAGCTCGTCTCGGTTGGTGTAAATCCACTTCAGGGAACTCCTTGCGTTTTGATGAGACGGACTAACGGGTCGTCCCGACGGAACTTCAGAAGACCATGTCTAATACTACTAGCCAGGGGTCCTAGTAGTCAGCACACATGAGGAGGAAACGCTAGCACACCACACCCACGGCTACAAGTCTGCAAATCCAAGAATTGAGAGACCTGTAATCTCAAACAAACTCCGTCTCGGTTGGCATAAATCCAGGACTGACGGGTCGATCGTCCCGACGCAACTCCAGAAGACCATGTCTACTAGCCAGGGATGTTATTCATCAGCTATGGGTAGTCTCGACTGGCTAGATACCTCCTATACCTTACAGCAGATTATTGAAAAGTAAGACCACGATTTTATTATTTTTGAAGTTCACTGATACAACTGTGGTTTATTCAGGCTTTCGAGCTACGTTGCCTTGGGCGATTTGGGGGAATCCTTGGATTCATAACATGAAATATATAATAATTTTGGTCAATTTTACTGAGGCATTCGTTTTAGTGGGCTGGTTGTCTATATACTTGATAAGATGTAATTATTTGATTGGTTAGGTCATGGGCTGGTTAGTTTAGTTGGTTCCATGATGCAAGTACATGTAATGGTTTGGTTGATTTGATAATGTGTGTAATTGTTCGATTGGTAAGATAATGGGTTGGATGGTTCAGTTTGGATGTGCTAATGGGTTAATTATGTTATTGGATAACAATTGGTTGTTTGTTTGGTAAGATTTAGCGCCATTTTTCTATCAATGGACTTGTTGCTACTGCTGCTGCAGGTGCTGTTGGTGCTGAAATTGTTATTGCTGATGCATGCAGCAACTTGCTGCTGCAGCTGCTTTCATCAAACCATATCTCGATCTTTAACTTCGTTGTCAAGGATCTCAATAAAAATGAATCATGAAAATAGACAGCCTCTCCGTTTTTACGTTTGAAGTAATTCGCCAAGAATTGGTAATTTAGTCTGATCTGACTTGCAGTGCGCTATTTGCTCCCATCACAACCTCCAGATACAAACTGCCCACATTGGTCCGCATCGGTGAGGGTTACTATGGCAACACCAATAACAAGTGTTTTTCTGCGATGGACGTGATCAAACTGCACGAGATTCAGCACGTTGTCATGGTAGTTGCCAAATTGGAGGTCAGTCAAATTTCATATATGGCCTGCCCTTTTACCTCGTTTTTTTATATACATGTATGAGCACCGGACTTTCCAAGCGGTCAGGCCCTCGCAGCAAACAGTCGTCTAAACATCAATTTATGTCAGGGAAAATTTAATGCCAGGTGTACCCACTACCTGCAAGCTAGATGCAAATGGTAAGACCATCACATGTCCTGCAGCCCTCCTAGGCTCTAGTTTGGAGATGAAACTTTAGCGGATTGAGATTTAGATTGTAAGTACAGGTGCATACGGTGATGTAGTGTACTTAATGTCGGCTTTATAATTGCCGATGTCATCTGGTCTGATCCTTGAGGATTTCAAATATTGTTTTCTCAAATGTGACCATACCCTATCTTTGGGGTGGAATTGGTTTGAAAGAGAAATATCGGTTGTAGTATCAAACTTTAATGATAAGCCTAAGCTTTCAGACCGAACGATGATGCATGGTTTTGATCCTTATCTATCCCTCATTATGCTACTGCTGAAGACGGCGTACGATGATGATGACGATGCCACCGATCCCACACGCGTCTGCTTCCCGAAGAGTTTCAACGGCCGATTCGACCTCGTCAACCAGGCAGCGGGGGACCGAAAGGCAACCGGCAAATGCGGGGCTGCAGCCAAGACGTTCAAGGGAGTATGCAAGCTGGCCGAGTTGGCACCCCACTACGTGCGAGTGGTCAAGCGGCCGTCCAAGAAGGGAACCTTCCCCGTAGAGAAGGGAGACGAGTTGGAGATCATGGGCCTGGCCATGTGCAACGGCTGGAAGGAGGATGCCGGGTTTCTGAGGTGGGTCGCATTGGCACATCGTTCTTCGATCATCCTAGGAAGATCAGGCTCCGGCGCGGGGCCAGACTCATTAGGCTCAAACTCAGGCTCAGACACAGGCTCAGACACAGGCTCAGACTCAGGCTCAGACTCAGACTCAGGCTCAGACTCAGGCTCAGACTCAGGCTCAGACTCAGGCTCAGACTCAGGCTCAGACTCAGGCTCAGGCTCAGACTCCATTTCGTGAATGCATTATAAAATAACGGGTATCAGAATAGAGGCTTTCGGCTGCGCGGGTTCCAAATTAGTACATTCTGTGGTTAGAAAACTGAAAACAGAGTCTCAGCTTCAATGAAAAACCTCAGCATATATTTTCTGCATATGGATGACAGAGCTGGAGCCTGAGCCTAAGCCTCCGTTTCGTAAACGCCCACAGACCAGGCGTGGCGCAAGGCATATACCATGTACCATGTATATATTTTTTGTATTGAGAACACTAGCTCCATTTTAATCGGTGAATGGTTTAAAGGTCACAGCATTCACATTTTGTCTGATCCAGTAGCCTATACGTACATGACATAACTTGACAAACCTGTAAAAAAATTGAGCTCACTTGGATATCTGAGTCACGAGAAAAATGGAGAAAACCCGACTCTTTTTTTCTATCTTGTAAAACACAAAGAATGGTTTTGCTGTTTAAAACCCCGAGATCAAAATTGTTTTTTCCCCTTGTTTGACTAATTTCTGGATAAATACACCATTTCGGGCGGAAATATTTTAACGGATGTTTCTACCAGTACCATCTTCACACCCTGAAAGGTATGCGTAAATCTGTGAACATTTTTCTGTTTGGGTATGTTACCAATCATGTACTGTACCTTTAAAGATTTCACTGCCTTGCAGAAAATGAAAGTTTACAGGCACGTGCATGAACGTTAGCAACGCTTCAGGCACTTTCTGACTTTCACATTTTGGAATAACAATATGTTGATTTCGGTTTTGATTCTACTGGCCGGTTATGGTTATATTTATTTCATTAACGTGTCACTTTAATAACATAAGATTTCCTGGAACGGAAATATTCAATACCTTCTGAGCTGCTAGCTGTAACCTGATGATAATTAACAAAATACTTTCAAGAATTATTGTCTAGTGGGGCGCTATTGTGGACGCCTTATTTGGGGCAAAAGTCAGAAGAAAATTCGACCCAATTGATATGTTTTGAATGCAGAAATGTTAAGTTCTTTTCGGTAAATCTAAATTGACAATCAGGCGAAATATATGTATCTTAGCATCCTTGAGATAACCAAAAATAAGTTACCGGTAACGTCCCACAGATATGAAGACAAAATAAGCCCTCAGTGGATTTCGTCAACATTTCAATGTGTATTTCCATTGTTTCCTGCCGATATTCAAGACGCAGGTTTGATCTTTTCCTCGATTGATCCAGGTGCCGTAAGAAAAATGGAAATGAGGTACTCCTGAGTCTGAAATGGGGAGGAGTCTTCGAGGCTATTCCCGATCCGGAGGGGTACACGCTACAGGATATTTTACTGCGATTCGTGCTCCCGTGCAAGGTGAGGAGGCTCCTATCCCGGGTCGACACTAGTCAACCTCGTCCCCATTCGTTCGCTTGTTTTGTGCAGTAAAACACGACCATCCCAGTAAGGACTGACCCGTGTTAGCTAAACGAATGCACATAGCATGATAAATATATAAAAAGACGTTTCCAGATGGGCGCCATAGGTAAGATGTTTGGGAAACAACATGGCCGAGTTCCTCCCCCCCCCCCCCTCCCTTCCACATGCTCAAAGAAGACACTGCCATCACTGCACCTTGAAACGAGCCGACATTTTGTATTTGAAAACGAGGCTCTTTTGGTAAAGTTCAATGTTACAACACTGCATGAATGTGGTGTATGATTTTTCTTTTCTGCGGCCTTTTACATCACATTATAATAGGGCTGATGTACAATTTGATTTTCTTATCTTCTCAACCTCTCATCACCAAAAACAAAATGGTGGCTTGATGACGTCACTGCATTGAACTTTAAACAACTGTCCTTGTCTTGAATGCAGGTGACGCTACGGAATTTCAACTCATGTCTACCGGAGGGATCTGAGCTGTTGCCTAAGCTGTTTCAGCTGGGAGGCACCCTGGTGCTGGAACGGGAGATCACCTACGAGTTCCTGGTCGGCACCACGGTCACACGAAGTTCCCTCCCTTCGGTCAACTCCGGTGAGTTCCGTCCTCATTCAGATCATCAAGATCTCATCATTCATTGATCAATGAATAAGAATAAGAGAATAAGTCAATAAGAATGTCCAAGAATGCACGAAGTGAGTCTTGAAAAGTTGAAGTCAACTTTGTTTTCTTGAGATTTTTTTCCCCCAACGATTCATCCGAAAGACCATATTTAGCTCCATTCCTCCTGCAGTTTCCTTTGTGGGGCGCTCTGGCCTAGTTGGTCTGGCGCAAATAATTTTTATAATCATTATTAAGGCATATCATTATTATGTATTCGTCCAGAATCACACACCAAATTAATGAAAACAGGAAATTTTGCTTACTAAAATGGCCGCATGTGCGTACCGTACTTCCTCTATATAGTATCACATGATTTTGAAAGAGTAGGCTTTCTTGCGCAGCTATAGGATCTTTGGTCTGGCGTGTCTTACTCAAGGTCTTATGGTCAATCTACAGACTGAAGGTTGTAGTCCAGCCATAGGTTGGTGGTGCTTGTGTCCTTGGGCAAGACGCTTTGTCACAGATTGCTTCTCTTCACCCATGTAGGAGTTGAATTGGATACCTGTGAAGCGTGAGGGTAGAGATGCCTTGTGTGCTTAATTGTGCGCTTATAGCAGCAGAGGCTGTATACTCAACAGGCCCTGGGAGCTTAGATGGTTTCAGGAATGTAAATGATGGCCCGATGACCAGAAAATGAAGATTCAGGAGCAATTGAGAGAGCGTGGCAGCCGGTTAATTAAGGGCACACAATTGTTCACGCATTGCATTTTTTCTACTTTATATCCATGGATTTCAGACAGTGAAATGGGACCGAACAGCGTGGCCGGTCAAGAGCAGCAGGCTGTCATGATCCTCAGCAAGAATGCCAACGTCCTCCTCCAGATCTGCCAAGACATGGTTCACAAGAGGGCGGCATACATGTCGCTCCTGGAACGATTCGGAGGATGTAACTTCAGTAGAATACCAGTGGTGAGCTCACGTCTCATTCTGGCTTTTAATAATGTCTGATCAAAATAAGAGTCGTGAATTTCATCAGAGATGAAATTAAATTTAAAGACCGGATCGGGTCGTAATAGCCCCCTCTCAGAAAGATCCAGGCTGTGCCTTTAACTTCTTGTCGCAAACTTAAATTCAGTTTTGTTCCCCTGTCTGATCAAAATAAGAGTCGTGAATTTCATCAGAGATGAAATTAAATTTAGATAAGGACTTGTCCTTCTTTTGACTTGCCACCTACTTTCCCACTATTTGGCATCCCAATCAACCGCGCGACACCCTGTCCCTCTCCGGGATTACAGCATGATGCATGTACCTCCTTTATTCCTCTTCAAGAACTTGTCTTTGATTTCAAGAACTTGTCTTTGATCTTTCTTATTAGGAGCATTTCATCTGCGAGTACGCGTCTGCCTTCGTCGCGTTCACACGCATAGACCAAGTATCGCCCTCAACGCCAAACGAAGCGGGAGACAGTTCTAAGACGATGTTGAGATCGAGAAGCCACAGCCGCAGCATGCCTGACCTGACCCTCGGTACAACAGGCCGGTGACGCCTTCGCCTCTAGAGACTGCTTTTGTGACCTAGGCTGGGCTAGCTAGACTGGGATGGGCTGGACTGGGCTGGACTGGACTGGACTGGACTGGACTGGACTGGACTGGACTGGACTGGACTGGACTGGACTGGACTGGGCTAGCTAGACTGGGATGGGCTGGACTGGACTGGACTGGACTGGACTGGACTGGACTGGACTGGGCTGGACTGGGCTAAGCTGAGCTAGGCTAGGCTAGGCTGGGCTGGGCTGGGCTGGGCTGTGCTGGGCTGGGCTGGGCTTGGCTGGGCTGGGCTTGGCTGGGCTGGGCTTGGCTGGGCTGGGCTGGGCTGAGCTGGGCTGAGCTTGGCTGGACTGGGCTGGGCTGGACTGGGCTGGACTGGACTGGACTGGACTGGACTGGACTGGACTGGACTGGACTGGACCGGACCGGACCGGACCGGACCTGGGATGGGATGGACTGGGATGGACTGGGCTGGGCTGGGCTGGGCTGGGCTGGGCTGGGCTGGGCTGGGCTGTGAGTGGGCTGGGATGGTCTGGGCTGGGCTCGGCCAGACCGGATCGGGTCGTAATAGCCCCCTCTCAGAAAGATCCAGGCTGTGCCTTTAACTTCTTGTCGCAAACTTAAATTCAGTTTTGTTCCCCTGTCCGTCTGTGTCGATGTTTCTGTGCAGATGATAAAATATCAGGACGTCAAGTGGACAAAATTGAGCACAATTATGCGGAACCACAGAAGGACCGAAAAATGCTGACCTCCCGTGCGCTCCCGCCATTGCCTAACGAAGGATCCGGGATGGCTAAGTGGCATACTCACAAACCAGTAAAAGGTTCATTGATATAACTGTATATTATCTTACTAAAAAAAAACAATTCATTATTTCGGAACGGAAATTGGCTGAAGTGAGAACAGAACCCATTATAAATGTGGAACGAGTTGTTTAAAAAAGGTACTTGCTGCGTCTTCCTGGAAAACTGTTAGCACCATCTTCATGGGATTTTCCATACAGGCTATAGGTTACTCATTTTTAAAGGTACAGTACAGGATTGGTAACATACCCAAACAGAAATGTTCACAGATTTACGTATAACTTTCAGGGTATGAAGATGGTGCTCGTTCTGTGGCCTTTATCAATCACGTATTAAACCTTTAAATCAAGATGATTAGAATGAATGCAGTGGGTGCATTCGTTTAGCTCCCCGGGTCAGCCCTTTCTGGGAATGGTCGTGTTTTACTGCACAAAACAAGCGAGAGAATGGAGACGAGGTTGACTGGTTTCGACCCGGGGGAGCTAAACGAATGCACCCAGTGTTGTTGTCCTTCAAAGATAATGCCTATTACTTAATTGCGAGAAATCCTCAGTACTGAACATTTGTTCAAACCTGTATTATTTTTGTTTTTGCGTTTTGTTTTGTTTTAGTTTGTCACGTACAAGCTCCGTCAATTCAAGCATTAAAAGACAACAGGAGAAATGAACAGGCAAACGTGACAGCTGTCCCCTCTTACGAAAAGGTACTAAGCTTAATTATTCCATTGTTTAATTAAAACAAATCTGTAGAAAGGAGTCGTGTAATCTTTCTGCTGGGATGATCCTGGACTGTCGAGAATGGGTTTTTTTTTCTGCATCAATTTTCAGAATACTGAAGAGGATGAGGACTTGGACATCAGCCCATACAAGTGTTACGTGGATCCTTCAGCACTCGGTGAAATCACACGGAGTACATCTTGTGCTGTTCCCAGTTCAAACCCGGACTGGCGGGGTCCTGGCTCGGCAACATGTCCTTCATTTATTGATTGGCGGTTCAAGGCACCGCCACCGCAGCTACCGCCTCTGCAACCACCTGGTGTCATACCACCGGCGTTGGACTGGGACGCGACCTCTACAAGAGTCGATGTCTCACACGCCGACGCGCCTCCGAATCGCAAACCTCCACCTCCACCTCCACCACCGCGCACGCCGCTCAGAGAAGCACTCGAGGAGCCGATGTACGGGAACACAGAACCGTCGACGACTACTACCGATAGTTCCGAGTTGACTCACAGAGAGAAGCCCTCCCCTAGCCCTCCGGACAACCCGGCCCTCACGCTGCCTCGGCCAAAACCTCGCAGGTACACGGAGCAATCGATGACCATCGCAAGGCGTAGCGAGAGTTTCAACGCCCTGCACGAACCGCCCTCGGAGACCCGGAACAGCAGTTGGTGCCCCTCTCCTGGCCGTCAAAGGAGGAGAGCTAAGACATCCATCGCCGAGCATCCGGATAGGGTTCATCATGTATCCCATTCTGTATCCGGAACCTACCTGCAACCTCGGCTCCCTGCCGTCGAACTCGAGGTGCCCACCATCACCATAAGCCCATTGACACCCAAAGCAGATTCACATGGCACTCTCCAGGAGGAGGTTGATTCGTCGGACTTGGATGCAAACGAGGCAAGGAATTTCGCCCTAAAATGGAAACACAACTAACATTATTGTACAGAGGTTTTGCCATGAGAACTAATATTCTTAAATCCATCCCAATGCCTTCATATTGAATATAATTCATTAAAGCATTATGTGTTTTGTCTTAAAATTTTCGGAAAACGGCAGTCTGCAAAAGGAAAAGACTGACCACATCTTCCAACAGAATATATAATGAAATTATTGTTTCGTTCTTCTTTTCGCTTTCAGGAGGGAGAAAGTGTCTCTGAACAGAACCGCCCAGTCACAAGCTGCAAGCCCACACGAAGGATCACCGCCGTCCGCTACATCCCGTCAGACATCACCAGCCTGACCACCTCGGAGCTTGGGCAGTGCCTCCGTCTTCTCAGGCTGAACGAGGAAGTCATCGGCCGCTTCCGTGACAAGCAGATCAACGGCGCCCTCTTGGCCCAGCTGACGAGCCAGACGGTGCGCAGCGAGCTGGCCCTGACCGACTTCGAGGCGGAGAAGGTGAATGCCTTCATGCGAGGCTGGAGACCAGACGATGAATCCTGTTGAAACAATAAGGGTTTTTTTCTAAACGGAGGCTCAGGCTCCGGCTCCATCATCCATATGCTGAAAATTATAGGCTGTGGTTTCCCATTGAAGCTGAAGCTCCTTCCGAATCGCAGCCAAAAGCCTAAATTTTGATGCCAGTTATCTTAGAATGGATTCACGAAATGGAGCCTGAGCCAGAGCCTGATCATGAGCCTCCGCAGGCTTCTAAAATCCCATCAGTGACACTACACCGGTGGTGCAGACTGTCTGTCAAGCCCATGTTCCAATTCGAAAATTGAGAATTACTATGTAGCATCTGAACGGGCTTTCGCATTTGGGAACTGACACGGCGGTTTGGGTCGTGTCGTCAGTACGTATACATTCCGTGCTGGGACCTAATTGGGACCTCATCCGAAGACGGGCTCCCAGCTCGAGCTTTGTTTCCGTCTTCCAAAAGTTCAAAACAAAATAAAGTTATCTGGTTAAAGTGTTTTCATGCTGTAAATGGAGCAGCTCTTCGCATGGGCGTAGATCACGGGAGGGGGGTAGGGGTTATGAGGGGGAACACCCAAGGTTTTCACTTTTTATATGCATGTATATAAAAAAAAAGATTTTGTGCACAAACGTATATGGAAGTAAGGTCCAGAGTATAGGAAAAGTTAGATCAAGTAGTACTCACTCACAGCGGATACTACATGTATTGTAATACTCAATAATATTATAATTATCTTCTACCTACTTAGCCAGGATTTTACAACTGGCCAGCTGTATGATTCGCTTCTTTGTGACTGGTATCACAGATTTTGGTGCGTGGCAAACCGATTGCCCTGTATGGATCCGACCAGGGGCCGATTTCACGAAGCACTAAGATTGATCTTAAGTGTGAACTCATCTTAATTGCTAAGCAACATGTGATGTCACAATACATATCACTATGGTGATACTGGACAACTCATCTTAAGATTAATCTTAGTGCTTTGTGAAATCGGCCACAGGACTTCATGGGCGCTGCCATAGGTGGGGGCCGTCGCGCAAGATACTAACCAATGGCTGTCTTCTACAGCCCTCGTCGGATTCATTTATAGCCAATCACCAAAGGCCTTTTTGTTTCACGCACAAGATCACGGATCCTGCTGATCCGGATCCCATTGATCCGGATCCCATTTTAGCATATCCTACATGGGACGTGGATCTGCAGATCACGGATTCCGTGCGCGAAACAAACAGGACCTAAGAGACAAATACCCTTGTAAAGTAATTTCTAAATTTCCAGTGATAACATTCTTAATTATGAACGGCATCCTTATATAGTTTTAGTGCCAGTTTATAATTGTTATTATGTAAGTTGTATAGCAGGTCTATACCAATAATAAAACATTTTAATTTCTCATCGAGACAGCGATGTCGGTACCATACTGCAATCATCTTGCGTTTTTTCATTGGTGTATTAAATAACAAGATACGCATCGAAGTGCATTAAATTTTATATGGAAGCGTGCAGACCGAGGGAGATCGACCAGGGGAACACCGAGTTTTAAGAAGACTACATCTCCAGTCTCCACCTTCCTCCCTCCTCCCCGGAGAAATCTTAGGCGAGACGACTTCTTCGAGTCTCAACCAACTTCCCCGTCCCACGGCAATCATCGACATTGCTCGTCACGCTTGGGCCGGGGCAGAGCTGCCTCACGCCCGCCAATCGTGGCTTTAATTTACGGTGCCATTTCACGGTCCGCGTTGCTGCCGCTATTTTTACTGCAGCGATGAATGAAGGCATTGCCATTTGTCATCGTTGAATCGTGGCCGATTTTTGCCATGCTTGGTCGTTTTGTCAAATACCTCGTTGATTAGACTCATGAAAAGAAAGCAATAGGCTCTACTCCATCGCAAAGAAACATAGGGTTGGCTGGATAGCTCAGTGGGTAGAGCCCCGGAACAGAATTCATGAGGTCTCTAGTTCGAATCCCGCTTCGGTTTAGTTTTCTAAATAAACTTAAATAATGACCAAACAGCGTTTAAAATGGCAATGCTGGTTCGCATAATTCCTCAGTTAAACTTCTGCTAATAGGTTTAATCTTCAATTAAGTTGAACACTGGTGTCGATTTCTTTTCATGATTGGGGGGGATGATTGGTGATTAGGTGTCCTGGAGAGGCTGTGGGAGGTGGAATACCCCCCTCCCAAATCAGGGACTTTTTGATAAAAACAGAGTCGAAAAGTCACCGTATTTTAGAGCATTTAAAACCACACACCTCCCCCAACCACGGGCGCTTCACGGCCTCACAGTGCCTGGCTACAAAACTTCACTCCGGGTAAACCCCCCCCCCCCCTTACCAAAAACCTAGATCCGCCACTGATAAAGAATGGTTTTGATCTCGCCGAGACGTAAATTATTTGTTTTACACTTTTCTAAACAAATACAAAACTTCAGGCAGAAATATTTAAGCAGGGGGTTTCTATCATGTCCATCTTTATACCGTGTAACGTACACGATAGGTAAATCTGTGAACATTTCTGTTTTGGTTTGTTACCAATCCTGTACTATACCTTTAAACAATCATTACACTGCGAATCCCAATTCATTATCGCTACTCGCAATGCCATTACGGACGTGTTATTGTCCATGTCACATAAATCAAAGATGCAATATTTCCCACCCAATATTAGAAGGCCCAATTAACTCCCAAGTAAAAGAAAATGTATTTGAGTCATGCTGTGCTGGGCGATAGTGCTGTGATCATACCACAATGAAATATCGATCAAATAAGACACATGTATTCGAAACAGAGGCCAATCATTATTCTGTATGTTCATTGTAGGTATTCCTGGGTCTTTTACGAAACCAGGCTAGTGAGGCTAGGCTTGGAACTTGTTTGGCTACCGCCATTTGAGACCCACTAAACGAAATGAAGGGATTGGACCACACTGTTGAAGCCGAAGAAAGGTTCCAGCTTCGTCATGTAACTCAAGTCCTTCATTTCATTTAGGACACAAAACGGCTGTATAGCAAAATAAGTAAGGTTTGAAGTTTTGCAAGTTGGAGAGACTAGAATGAGTAAGGCTTGTGGTGACACCACGTATATAGTACTCTTTTGGGAAGATGTGTGGTCCTTGAAAAGGACCGATGAGAGTAGCAAAATAATTGCCTCATCTGGCATGCGCTTACAGGGCTGGCTACACTTCTTAATCTTAACTTCAGCTTATAGCAATCAAGGCTTACCAATCAGGAGACCATACGATCATACAATCGAAAGACCGGTCCTTGCTCTTTGATATAAATGTGAACTTCTTGACGCTACTTCTCGGCTAGGTTTGTGTCTTTATTTCAGTTTCAAAACATGTCGTATACATGTATATAGCACCGGCAATGAATGGTTTGTAGTATTAACTCTAGGCCGATGACAATATCTACTTATCTTTGGTGGCTTTGCAAATTATGACTTTTTAATTAAAAGCTCCCCTAAAAAAGACGAAATATGGTGAGTTTGTTCCCCTTATCAACAGGGGCGGATCCAGGGGCACACCCCCCCTTTCTTCCAGCCGAAAAAAAAAACAGAAAAGAAAGAAAAAGTAAAGAAAAAAGAAAGAAAGAGGAAAAACAATATATAGGAGGGGGAAAGACTCCAAAAGTGACGAAAAGGGAGAGACAAAATTAGCTAGTTTTGATCGCCTCGAAATGCAACCGTCGCTATTGAATTGGTGCATTTTATTTCCATGCCCCCCCCCCCCCCCCCCCTTTGGAAAATCCTGGATCCGCCCCTGATCAATAGAAAAGAACCTCATCCAATTAAGGTATGATTTAACATTGACCGTGCACTTCAGTGACGCTGGGGGGGTGAGTGTTGCGTTGCCCTTCAAAGTATCAAATCACACGCTATGTGCAGCTGCACAAAATACACACCCTACGTTGCCAATACCAGCTAGGCACAACCTTGAACTCCCCCGCGTGAAAATGCAGTGACCTGGGTATTTTTTTCTACCAGCGCGGCATCCGATTGGTGGGTTGATTGCTGTGACGTATCCTCTGTGGAGTTAAAACAAGGCGAATGGCGACGTGAATCCAGAAAAATGAAGTTGCAGTAAATTTGTCTTAGTATCGGACAAAATATTGTTCGCTGTACCATTATAACACTTCTATAAGAGCTTTGGCGATCTGAGTATTCTTTGGTTGTCGCGTTGGCAATTCGAGCATTATGTGATGAACGACTTAATTTTTGCACGCAATTAAATGTCACCTTCTTAAAAAGCTATAGAACTTTCCGGCTAAGTTATAACGAAGCAAGAATTGAACATCATATACCGATTGCAGCTATAAGATAGTTTACTAGTAAAAAGGGGGATTTTCCTGCGAAAACAATAACCAAAAATGACGAAGCAGCCAGAGTTATCACTGGACACAGACCAAATCGATGCCACTGTCTTAACTTTACTGGGAGAACAGAACGGCAACAACCAAAACAGCACCGAGCAACCAAGGCCAAAGAAGCGGGGACGAAAACGCAAAGAGCCCGCGGACTCGACTGCGGCTGACACGGGCCCCAAGCCTGCCAAACGCGGACGGGGAAGACCGATAAACACCTCCAGCGCCTCGGCCGCGACCGCCGCAGCCGCCGCATCGGTCGCCCGTGAAGCATTGAATTCCTCCCCGTCCACAGTCGGCGAGAACGGCATCGTCTGCAACGCGGCTCGGGAGCGCTCACGGGTCAAGACGCTACGGGATGCTTTCTTGGACCTGCAGAAGTCTCTTCCCTCTGTGCCGCCAGACACCAAGCTCTCTAAGCTTGACGTCTTGGTGCTGGCCACGACTTACATCGCCCATCTTATGAAGACACTGGACGGGGACGCAGACGTGCCGGAGTTCGGAGCGCTGATGAGATCGGGGCGAGAAGGGAGAGTTAACGGGGCAACGGAAGGAGCAGACAAGCCTTCCAACCCGGACCACAAGCACAGACTGAAGGCCGATGGATACCTCCACCCTGTCAAGGTTAGGCTCATTTGGCTTTACTCTCATACAAATCTGTGACTTAAAACCGATTTCACGAAGCACTAAGATTGATCTTAAGTGTGAATTCATCTTAATTGCTAAGCAACATGTGATGTCACAATACAAATCACTATGCTGATACTGAACAACTCATCTTAAGATTAATCTTAGTGTTTGGTGAACTCCAGCCCAGGACAGATGTAGTATCACCACCAGAATGTAACACCATTATGCACTGATGTCGTCTGTTTGTGTGTCGTTTTTCGTCCGTATATGATCTATCTACTCTAACTCTTTTCTCTAACTCTCTAACTCCTTTTGCCTTCGATAAAGATCCTGCTAGGATCGAAACACGTCAGACCCTCCTAAATCAAAGAATCTTTTCTTAAATGTAATTTTCATGTTAAATTGTCACTGACACCTATTTTCCATATAACCAATCTTCTGGTCCTTTTTGGTCAATTGTTACCATCATTCGGGGTTCCAATCTACAAACTACAGCCACCCACCTAGTTTGTTTTCCCCGATTGTGTCCAGAAAAATTATTTTAAATGACAAATTGATTACTTGTATTTGATGGTTGCATTTTGTTTTATCTGTGGTAAATAATTTTGTGACTAAAAACAAAACACAATTAATATCACGGTATTTTAATGGAGGGCTTCATAAATGTCGATAGTGTTTGATAGCTGTGATATTGCATGAATTTTGTCATGAACTGAAATGAAATGGTAGTGCTATACCATGAGAAAAAAGCCGTGTCGAAATTACACCGTCGTACGACGGATGAAACCAATGGCAATAACATAAAGACAGTTTAAGAATACAATCCAGGCTCCAAATGTCTTTCAGCTGAGAAGCAGAATCGAAGTAAAAACCCGTCCATTATTGAAGGGGATGAAAAGAGATCTGGCAGCAGCGGGATTCGAACCTGGGACCAATGGAATACCGCATTGTCTTTCCAGGCAGTTTTCCTTGTTCCTCCTCAACTGACTAAAATTAATCATGGAACTAGGACTCGGTTTCCCTTCTGGTTTAATCGATAATTTCAGAGGAAACAGAAACAAATTGTTACTATAATTATTGAAAGTTGAAGCATTAGCCCATCCAGATCCGTTGATATTACACACAAATTATTCTGTAAATAATTATATAGATATTATTAAGAACTACCATAGAGCACGTTGCATACTATGTAAGAAATAAGAAATGACGTATTCTAAAGGTCAGGAGATAACAAAGCATCTAATACTTGGCTCAGGTCTTGTAAGGCAGGAATCAATGACATGCTTTGACTTCCTCGTGTTGTATTTTTTGTTCAAGCTCGGTCTATTTCGATCGGCTACAATTTACCAGAATCGTAACACTCTCCGACGATAAATATTATGACAAACGCATTCAAACTGAAGCTGCATGACTTTACGAGGGTTGTAGATGTATAAATCACATCGACTAGGTGTGAATGATGTCTTTATGTCCATCTGTTCTTGGTATTTTAGTCAACCCGACTTCATCAAGTAGTTTAAACAAACAAGAGTTGCCCCCTTTAGCAGACGAGATGCGTATATTCCGACCGCAAATTGGTCGACCTGGCCCGCGGGCTGTCAGCGTCTTTCACCGGGTTGTGACTGACGCGGACACGTTGCAATATCAGCCCCGTTTCAAACTTAGAAAAATGGAGTGAAAACTTGTTAAATGCTTGATTTAGGATACAAAGATGAGATAAAGACAATGATCCAAGAAGACATTGGTTATGTTGTTATATAAAGCTACCTGAGTTCCTCACCCGACGTACATGTATTTTAAACCACTCTGTAGCCTACTTAAATACCAAAATATCCAGTACATTGGAAAATGCGAAGATACAAAGTAGCAAAAAGAGAAACCAATGACAACCCAGACCCTTTGGAGTCGATAGACTTTCAGTATTTGAGTATATCATTATTCTCCTATTCTTAATTATCATTGTAGATACCAATTGTGTATCAGCAACGTGCTTGGTTTAGTACTTAACTTGCAAAATATTTCTATTCCAAAAGTTAAAACAAAAAAACAGCATTGAAGTCACCGAGTAAAATTTTTTAATTATTATATATATCATTCGTTAGTATCATAATTAGGATGAGGAATGACACTACATGTCTATACGGAACTGCTCACTAATTGAACTCACCGTAAATGTATAAATCCAATTGTATAGATTTGATATTTCCATCTTAAAAATGTTATGGTATTCCGCGATCCGGGCTCGCAGGTTCGAGTCCCGCTCCAGTCAATTCTTCTTTGTTCAATTTTCAATGATTCAAGATTAATCCAGTCTGTTTCCAGTAAGGTTATTTGATGATTACATCGTAAAATAAAACACTTCTCTCGAAGAAGAGGTCGAAAATTAATGTAAGCAGGGCGAGATTTGTCCATTGGTGGCAACTGGTTTAGCAAAGGGTGTGAACCGGCGCCACATTTCACGAACTTGATTTTCATTTACCACCTCATGCACCTTGTTTTAAGAACGATTATACATAAAGAAACCGTCAGATCTAAACCCACCAGGGTCTAGATATTCGCTGGACGCGAGTCTACAACTCGAAACCAGTTTACAGTTGTCATCGTTGTAACTTAGCGTCCAACACCGAGTAGCTCTGTCGGCGGCTTCTAACGTTTCGAATCCGGGAGCCCACTGATACCAACAGAGGTCATTCCACTCTCGGCCTTGGACTTTCCTTCAGACTTCTTTCCCAAGATGCATGAACGTGTTATAGGATTCCTCCAAATATCGTAAAGATATATGCCCGTAAATCAGATTTTGGTTGTACTTCAAGTTATACTAAAATTAAGCGCATTTTTAACACAATATTCACACGCAAAACCGAAATTATCCTGTAGTCCGCACAAGATGCGATGTGCAGACGTTAGGCTTTTCTTTCTCATCTTATCTTGTGTAAAGTAACAATTTAAGAAACTCAAGTCCAGATGAAGACAAGGAAAACAGATGGGAAATTTAAAATTGCATATAATGAAATTCCTTTCGTAATAAGGGGGCATTTTCCAGCGAATCTTGAGCTAAGACACAAAAGAGAAAATTTGTGTAACTGAGGAAATATTTAGGGGCTGGAAACCTAAGGAAACAGGTGTTAAATCATCCGATGTCAAGGTCATGTCGTCGTTGCCATTCTGTCGTGGTCATTCTGTCGTGACTATTGTGTCGTTGTCATTCTGTCGTGGTTATTCTGTTGTGACTATTGTGTCATTGTTATTCTGTCGTAGTCATTCTATCATGACCATTCTGTCGTGGTCATTCTGTCGTGGCCATTCTGTCGTAGCCATTCTGTCGTGGTTATTCAGGCTGCCTTAACCATCAGGATTATTCTTTCAAGATAACCTGTTGGGACTCATTCTATCAATACCATTCCGTCATGAACATCAATTTGTCATGGTCATTCTGTCCTTAATATGCTGCCACTGAAATTTTGTCGTGGTCATTTTGTCATGCCGGATCTTCTTTTGCCATTCTGGCATTCAATCTTTAAATTTTGTCGTTGCCATTCTGTCGTGGTCATTCAGTCATGCCATGACTATTCACGACTGATTCCACTCTGTATACTTATCTCAGAGAACAGTAATTGATAAACACTTCTTGAATAATGTCAATAATCTCATTGTCTAAAATGATTTAAAGATGAAACATTTGTAGGTTTTCTGATCGAAGTTTCCAGGGTTCCTCTATCGCAAAAAATGGATTCAAGATTCTTTGTTACGAATCGAACGAAGCCCAGGTGTCCATACAGCAAGCTTCACTGGCCCTTGTACCGTAAAATACTGCCAGGGGCCCGGGATAGTAGTAGCTCGTTACACGCCAACCAAAAACCAACCCTCCGGACTTCCACTTTTCACCCGCACGTGTGCCAAAAATAGACCCCTCTATTTTATTGCCTTTCAATATAACAAAACAAAACACCGAAAAGGGGGGTGCCAAAACAAAAGACCAGCGGCCCCTCCAGTTATGCCATCACATCACAGCACGCGACTTCCACGGCTGGCCGAAGGCCGCTTTTTAATTAGACCGGCCAATAATAGTTCCCAAACTTGAAAGTCCTTTAAAACAAATCACCGTTGCCGAGTGTTATTTACTCTTCAAACTTCTGAAGGGGTGATTTCTTTTCACCGATTGGTGAGCCCCGTTTGTCCACCGAGCTTGCCTCGCGCAGGTCAGTCGGGACACTCCTCCGGGTCGCATGGTCGCTAGTGACTGAGGCCTGCACGTGTATGGATAAGGACCCTTATCGAGGCCTCATTTGTACCCGACATCATTTGCTGTTGTTTTAAGGCGATTGTTTTGGGGGAGAGGTTAATGCAAGGGCAGGTTGCCCCGAGTGGAGCTTGATTAGTCAAGGATCAAGCGACACCGCGATATCAAACTTGGTGAACTTCAAATGAATTTAAGGTCTTTGCCCCTTCAATTTATCATCTGCTTGGAAAGTTTTACCAAAGGGTCCCTGGTTGTACGTTCCTGACAATGTTTCTTTGCGCTTTAAAGGTAGTATCATACTTTGGTTTTTATCAAAGAAATACAGATTCATGGGCAAAAATATCAAAACAGATAAAGTAGCAGTCATCTGTGAAAATTTCAGTCCCATACGGTGCGCACTTTTTGAGAAAACGGTGAAAAACAGCCACAGTATTTCTCAAGTCTTTTCTCTTTTATTTTTGATCTTTTAAAAGATCAAAAAGATTTTCGGTCATTGTTTTACTAATTTCTGGATAAATACACCATTTCGGGCGGAAACATTTTAACGGTATGTTTCTACCAGCACCATATCCATACCTTGTAAGTTATACGTAAATCTGTGAACATTTCTGTTTTGGTTTCTTACCAAAGTATGATACTACCTTTAAAGCAGTGTATACACTGTCAATGTTTTCGGTAACAATCTCGGTAACATGTTGCCCAGGTACGTTTTTGCTGAAAATGTTGTCGATGTACATACAGAGCAAAACGAGTTGGGTAACATGTCGCAGCAACATCTCGGTAACATGTTGACCAAATGTTGCTATAGTGTACACAGGTCCCAAATTCGTGTTGCCTAGGTGTGTTGCCTTAACTGGGCAACATGTTACCAAAAATGTTACCGAAATTGTTGACAGTGTACACTCTGCTTAAATTAAAGGTTGATATTTCGCTCTCTGATGATGTTTATGTGACGTGAGATTTAGTTAAGATGATGAAAATAATAAAAGTGTTCTGGTATGAAGTGGACTATCGGTCAATTGAACTTCAACTGACATCATTATTACTCTATAGGCCTTGCACATGCAGGTGCCCACGATAATTGTGTCTCAGCACAGCCAGTGCTGCTTGGGACTGTTTTCCCGTCCTTCCAGGAAAGCGAGAAGTGCTTCATTCCGTCCGGCCTTGGTTCAATTAGCACGGGGAGTCCGTCCGACATCGGGCGAGTTCAAGGCGAAACCTGCACCCGTGGTGAGTCTGGATTTCCCCGGCTGTCGTGTCTCGGTCGGCCGGGCCAAGTTGAGACTCGGTCGGTGTTTAGTGAAAGTATAATGGTCATCTTCATTGTCCCACAAATCAATTTTATAAGGCAACTACTTTTGAAATCAATGGGCTGAAATTTTTCATTTGTCTCAAGTCTTGGTGTAAAGGAAAATTAAGGGGGCAAGCCTATACAATAAGTACTCGGTACCAAAGAAAACCTTCAGAAACATTGCTCATTTTGTGTGGCGTTAACAATAAACTAAATAGGCCTATACGCTGAATATTGAATGTAGACAACCTTACATACATTTTCGGCCTGAAGACATTATCTTAACCCACAAAACCTCTGGCACACATTGTCAACAAACCCGGAAATTTTATATTATACAGCATGGAGAGTTAGGATAAATCTGCACCAGTTTGATTGCCTTGAAAACAAAATATTTATACGTACACGTGCGCTTAACAGGACACAGGGTGTCAGGGAACACAGCAGTATTGGCAGTTCCTGTCTCGATGAATTCTCTCAGTGATAGGCCTAGCTAGATTTCACCGTGTGCAATAGGGCTCATTCCCGTCGGCTATACCGGTGCGCGCGTGCACTTTCCCCCTGGTGCTGTAAACACAATTTCAGGAAGGCACTCATCCAGTATTCCTCTTCGCACGTCGATGTTTGTGTAAAAAAAAAATTCTGGCCACTTTAGCAATCCCGACGATGGTGACGGAGTATACAGAACTTATATCTCGGTTAATGGGGCAACATGGCGGCCAGAGCAGACCTAAACAATAATATGACAAATACAATGTGTATATTATGCATCAAAATAATGCGCCATATTTAAACAAACACGTGACAGCGTGTTCGTAATTAATGTGTCTTGCTCCAGGAATTTGCTCTACCATTTTTTTCTCTTCTCTCGGTTTTGGTGCTGGAGTGTTGAGGAAAGTGTTTAGACAAGAGCATCATTATTGCTCCACTTAGAGACAGTTATAAACATTAAACAACTCTTGCTTAGTAACTGGTGATTAATGGTCGAGATACGAACCAGACTCACATAGGTCAGAACACAAATCCCGGTAATTGCCCAAGATAGGAAAAAAAGATTTCTAAACATTTGACTGTATGTACACTAACATGATCGAAACGAAAAGAAAATGAAGGCAATTCCATTTTTTGTCCTCTCCTTTTTTTCTTCTGTTTTTTTCTTTGGATGAGTGCTACTATTGTGTGTTTTACAACCGGAAGAGATTCCAATATTCTTTCGATTTATTCCGATTAAAAACTGGCTTTATTTCATTGTTTTTATTTATTCATTCAAATGCATTTGCGTATTATTTTTTTAAATCTTATTTCATTCGGGTACGAGGTTTAATTGCCTTTCGTCACAATATCGCTGTTTGGCATTCTGCTTTAGTCTTATAGAGGTCTTAGTTCTAAAAGTGACGGTAGCCTAAATCGCATCATTTTAATTAAATCAAAACATTTTAATTTGGCTGTTAATGTGCGGCTTGAAACGCGTCTATCATGATAAATATCTTCGGATAGAGAAATTATTAGCATTGGATATTGTGAAAACATGACTTTTTACAAAGACTAGTCCGTTCATCTCGGTTCAGAATAATTATGCAGTGTGACAATAAAATACAACTGTGAAAAGTTGAAAAGTTGAAAAGTTAATAAGGAAAGGGAAAAAAAAACAATATAGGGCCTAATGACCTATTTGGTCAACGGGGTATACACGCAGGCAAGGACCCCCAATGCCCCCCTTGGACCACACAAGCAAACTATACGGGTCAAATTCGGTCCAAATTAGGGTCACATCACCAGTCAGCTGGTCAGTTTTTGCACCTGATGACCGGAGCGATTCCGGCCATCGACACCGGTCATTCGGCCGCCAACTATAACCCCTTATGTCGTCTGGCCGTATACGACGTGTTTCGGCTGGCATGCAGAGCGGTTATGCACCTGTGATGGGAATGGGACTTTTGTTTTATCTCAGACATAGGGCCTTTACGAAATGAGGCTTGAGGCTAGGCTTGGGATTTATTTTGCTACTGCCATTTTGTGTCCTAATTGAAATGAAGGGCTTGAGAAACATGGCGAAGCCGGAGTCTTTCTTCGGCTTCGTCATGTGGCCCAATCCTTTCATTTCGTTTTGTGGGCCTCAAATGGCGGTAGCGAAATAAGTATCAAGCCTATAGCCTCAAGCCAGGTTTCGTAAAGGCCCATAGTCTGTAAGTTGGGTGCGTGAGTACGGAAGTTTGGCAGTTTAATACATAATTTATACTTGGCTGTTATTTCGTCGTGGGATAAAGACAAACAAAGCTGATAAAAAGTGAAAAATTCTTGTATTGCGTTTGTTATAATGCGCAGAATCAATTCTAATTTTGAACTTTTTATGATCGAAGAATTATAACATTTAACCACCACTTCAGTACAATATCAACTAATATTACAACTTCAAAATAATCCTATATTGTGACTTTTCTGACCCAAATATTTCCAAGAAGCTTGTCGTGGGTCTTGGGTTATTGCAGGGAAGTGTTTCTGACGAGCCTTTGTCTTGTCCAAACAGATTATTCTATTATTTTTTCACACTTTCGATTCCATATATAGTTTTCTTTCGTTTTATCGTGATTTTTGTTTTTGAGGGGTGAAGGTAGCGGTAGAAGTTTATGAAAACTTAAGAGATGAAACAGGCATATTATGAACTCCTGTCAAAATACGAGTACCTAACACAAGGTGGACGTAACGGTCTTTGTGTTCTGGATACCGAGGCGGTTTGCGGTCGTCCACCGTCCCCTTGATATCAGCCGTTTCGCCCCGGGGATATACCGGGCTACACGCCGGTGCCCGGTGGGTCACGCCACTTGGTAGTACTCCTCGCAAATGATGGATTCCGTAAAACCTCCACACTTTTCACCTTTTATATCAAATACTAAGACTAATCTTAACTGCTTTCGATCCTAGCAGGATCTTTATCAAAGGCTTAATGACACACATAAGTCAAACATCAGAACATGTGTGAAAATATGAAAACAACTTACAAGGAGATAAGGAGGATCTCCACGAAGGGATGTAACAGCAGAAGGAATAGGGTCAATACAAGTAATAAACTGCTGCAAACTGCTCAATCTTAACTTTTAGTTGTCAGTATTACCTTTAGTGATTTGTATTGTGACATCACACATTCCTCAGCAGTTCAGATTGATTATTGGTGCTTCGTGAAATCGACTATTGGTTGATAAAATACATGTACAATTATCACAAGGATGGATAATACTTTGTTCTTTTCGTAAATGGGCAACAATGTCCACAATAGAAAAAAAATGAAGTTTAAATGATGAACTTTGTTGAGCAGTGAGCTTTGTGACAGAAAATTTAACTAACGCTGTTTCTACTCCTTACAAATCTTACTGCCTCTTAAAGGTAACATCATACTTTGGTTTTTATCAAAGAAATACAGATTCATGGGCAAAAATATCAAGGAAGATACAGTAACAGTCATCTGTGAAAATTTTAGTCCCATACGTTACTCACTTTTTGAGAAAAAAAAAGTGAAAAACAGCCACAGTATTTCTTAAGTCTTTTCTCTTTTATTTTTGATCTTTTAAAAGATCAAAAAGATTTTCGGTCGTTGTTTTACTAATTTCTGGATAAATACACCATTTCAGGCGGAAAAAATGTAACGGTATGTTTCTACCACCACCATCTTCATACCCTGTAAGTTATACGTAAACATGTGAACATTTCTGTTTTGGTTTCTTACCAAAGTACGATACTACCTTTAACTTACTTGGCATTTGAAGACAGCATGACCGGCTGTGGCTCCGGTCTTATATACATATACCTGATGATGAGTTTTTCTTATACCTGATAGGCAAGGTTATAATTTTTATATGATACGGTATTTCGATTTCACGAAGCCCTACGATCGATCGTAACTCGCGATACGAAGAGTAACCCATCGTATTCTACGTGGGGCTGCAATGCATCACAAGAGCTACGATTGATAGTAAGTTACGATGAGTTATGAAATCGACCCTAGACTGATATGATGATGTTACAGTTTCAAATAGAGTAGACAAAATGAACACAAAGCCTCTCTGTGGGATGGTAATTATACTTAATATATAAACTTGCTTTCGATATACTTCTATAAGACTATGAAATTGTCAATACTGATTAGATGTAATTGACAAAACCAAAACAGATTCAAGGTCGGGAGAAGGTTGGACTATTAGACCGTGTTGCAATGGCCTCAATTGGTCTACACACCGTGATTTGGCCTTCACCGTACCGTGCCCGAGCACTCTACATCATGGGTGCCTGCAGCGCTGCGTGCCCCATCACAGTATACGTGCCGTTATGCTGGTCCAGTTCATTAACCGCAATTTGATTGTAAACCGTAATATTTAGGCAATGGGGACGGGGGTTTTATTGGGCCAATAATCGTGGAGGCACGAACTACACCATGATTGATTCTCGACAAATTTGGATGTGAAATTATCAACAAGTTTGGCATGTAGGCCTATTGTATTTTTAAAAATTATTTTTTTAATGTTTATCATTTTGACATGAAACAATATCAAATGAACCACAAAGGAAACTGATTAATTTATGTCACTTAAAGAACAAAGACAAATTGAATGCAGCAGGATTCGAACCTGCGGCCACCGGAATACCGTACCAATGCTCAGACCACCAACTGAGCTATACCCAGGCATTATTTTGGTGGTGTCCCAAATAGTTGTTTACCTGTGTTTGTTTGGCAGTCAGAGGCCATGAAACCACTCACATACCGCTATATCCCAAGGATCATTTTGTGTATCGTTTTGTTAAGTTTTCTATATTAAAGTGTGGACCACTATAGCACTGTATTAAATAAAAGCAATGGATTGTGTGGAACAATAATACGGTGTATGTAGCTCCAATTTAGTAAAGGTTTGGGAATTGAATCGTGTTGTTTTGATTTTGGTCATCTTGAAATCAATATGCATTTCTTCATCGTTTTGTCATTGAGGGAAAGAACCAGTAGAGGGCGCTGTACCTCGTCTGATGTTTGTGTTTCCTATAATGGAAACGGAATTGTTTTACACGTAGGCGTCGGATGTCATATTTCACCAGTTTCTGATTTTTTTTCCTTCATCTGAGGTGAACTATTTATGGCATTTTCCCTCAACTCGTTGACGGTTTCATGTTCTTATATCACGGGATGTTGACAGAAATATAACAAGTCGCTACAGCATTCAGGACGCTGTTCCGATCTGCTCGACAAACATTTACCCATTTCCTTTAGATTCTCACTTGTGCCAGTATCACATACATCATTAACGCGTTGGATTGGTCGGTAACCTAATCTTCATCACGGTAAGAGTAATGTCCGCTCTTTGTTGATGTGGCACCTGTATATTGGAGATGAAATTTTTATCAAAGAAAGTATGGACCCGTGCTCGAGTGAAGTTTGAACCTGGGACCGCGGGAATAAAGCACGGGCTTGTGGTCATCAGGTCAGCATATGGGATCGATTTCACTAAACTCATCGTAACTTGCTATCAATATATCGTAGGACGTATGATCTATTGCAGTTACGCAGGATACGATGGGTTATCCTTCGTAAGTCGAGTTACGATCGATCGTAGTGCTTCGTGAAATTGACCCCAGGTTCTCTTAAAGGTGAATTAAGGACGTATCGTGCTGAAACGAGACTCGAACATGGTCTCTTATTCACCGGAAAGGAAAGAGACCTATTCCGGAATAAACGTCTTACACTTAAAGGTCTACTGTGGTTCGAAGACATTTAATGTCAAAGAAGATGTTCTTTTTCAGTCATTGGAAAGTGAACAAAGGAAAACTGAATGGAGCGGGATTCGACCCAGCGACCACAAAATAATACCGTACCAGTGCTATTACCAACTGAGCTATCCAGCCCTATATGTTGGTGATGTCAGTAACGTAACCATCACGACATCACAGGAGTTTCATAACTGCTCAAAATTGTCAGAATGTTATTGTTTGAAATGAAAAAGTCACAACATTGCTCTGTTCCTGCAACAAAAATGGTGACTTTTAATTTAAAATTCTCTTGGTGGACACGGCTTCATCACCTTACCGCTACCATCACATCACCTCACTGATTCTGAATCCCATCACGATGAGTGGTCTTCATTAAAACCCGTTGGCAAATGGCGAAGTGGCGACAACTGTCATACCTCTTTGAGAGCCGAAAGATTTCCCAAGCAGCGAAGACTCCCGGCTATATTAGAGGATTTCGAAATCAAAACGAGAGGAGAAATCCAAGAAGCTGTTGAAATCGGAGTCCGCGGACCGCGGCGGCGAGGCGACCGCGGACAGATCAAACACACGCCGGGACCAGGAGGCTCGGGTCCCCATGCCTTCGGGACTGTGTTCTGCTGGTACCTCTCGTTATGTTTTACACGCTGTATTTTACCTGTGAATCGCAAGGCAGTTTTATTCATAAAATGCTACAGTATTCCTTTGTTACATCTAAAGTACTTGATCCATTTGTTGATTTATTTATACTCAGGACCGTGCCTTGTTTAAACTGGATGGTGACAGATGATGAAAACATTAACTTAAACTATGAAGAAACTTCAGCATAAATACAAAATAAATGTACATTGAATAGGATCATTGGTAAAGCCAACAGAATACAACCAGAACACAAAGAAAAAGGACGTGTATTTGCCAACGTATTATTTCCAATCATATCTACTTGTAATATAAATGCACAATGCTACATTCCACATTAATGAATGTGTCAATATCTAATTCGTATGCTGAAAGTGTGATTTACGTCATTTAGTAGCTTGAACATCTACATTTTTCAACATTAGTTTCATGATATGCATCTTGGAATAAGACGATTATTGTGTGTCCTCTTTAAAACAAATAAACAAACAAACAAAATAAATGAGGTATTGTCACATTCAGTAATGAGTCGAGAAAGGAGATTTCCAACGGCATACCACTTGAGTGAGAAAAATCTTGAGTGAGTCGTCCACAAAATTAATGGCTTTAAAAGCTATCATAGGTATAAAATGAATCAAGCTTGAAGGCTTTTATTAACTACGTGGGTTTTGGAAAAACTTTTTTGCAACTGCTGCCATCACTTCTTAAATTCTCTCCAATAAGTTTCCCAGTTTATATCTGCTGATTTTCATATCTTTGTTTCATTTTTGGAGAGACCAAAAGCGGGACATCTAACTTCTCTCTATCAGTCCCTTGTCCCGAAGGGATTCCTCCCCAGTAACTACCGGGGGATGACACGGCATTGAGGCGGTGTTGGTGTCAAGTTTTACCGGGGGCCTTTAAGTATCTCCCCACGGTGCCCGTAGTGGCGTCGTCATGCATGCTTTCATATCTAGTTTAAAGACACTTTGGAAGCGACGAGTGATGGCTCAATTTCCAGCTACGTATGTGAACGTCTCCTCAGATATAATACGTGGTATCTTATACTAAATGTACGGCATTGTCCCGATACCAGCTTGTGTCCATCTTAGATTTAGATTTTGATCGCAACTTCAAAACGAGGCACTTCCACGCATGCGCACCTTTCGAAGTGTAAACCCGTGTATTGTGATTGGCCAACACTATTGTGAATTGCCCGTATTTACTTCAATAAAACGGATCGTTAGTCATCATTATTTTGTATCCTGAACAACAATCTCATTTAGTTTATCGATTCGTTTTTGCCTCTTCGTAATTATCTTCAGCTGGAAATCGGCTATAATTGCTCTGTTACTATTACTTTAAAGCCTATTTCGTATGAGCTTCGTCACTTTCACTTATTTGTAAGTATCTAGCAACGCCAATGATAGCAGTTTTAGATTAACAACCAAACTCCTTCTTTGCCGACATCGTTTCACCTGGAAGTGATTACTAACGTTTAAAAAAATCAAGACTTTGTGAACTTTGACCTCCACCGTGGAGGCAGAAATGTGCCTGGCAAGTCTCTCCTCGCTAGGAAACTACAAATCCGTCAGGTTGACAGGTTTACGGCCATCCATTTTGGTTATTAGACACGAGGAGGGAAACGACGATCGGCAAGCCGTGAATTTATTACCAGACTGAAGCTAGTCTGACAATAAAGGTTGTATATCATATATCAGGATGGTTGCCAAGGAAAGCAATTATTATTGTTGCCCTGGTGATGTGGATTTAAGTATCTCGAGGTTTGGTTTTTTTCTATCGTTCGCCATTTTGGAAGGAGTGAAGGCTCAGTGTGTAAGACATTGCGTGAATAAAATCAGTGAGCAATTATTCAGAATATTGAATGTTTATGAGTGGAATGATAAGAATAATTTAATGAGGTGACAGATGCAATATTCCATAATAGTACAATGGAGGTACTATTGAACGGTATTTGGTGACATGTGATCAATATCCACCAATCAGATGACGGGGATGTGGTATCCTAATCGAGCATCTCTTGTGCGTTTCTTTGTCTCATATGATTATGCATCTCAACATCAGAGCTTATTCCTCGACGGTTGCACATACAGAAAAAAAAACTTGTGAAAATGATATAATATACACTGCATGCCTTCACGATGGCTTACGCCTCTGGGGTCAATAAACCAGTTGCACAGTGTCACCCATGCAGTCCACATAGCAGACGGAAACATATGAGCTCCACAAACGTCAGCCGTGTGTCTCTCACCAAGAGAAGCGACCTAATTGCGGGGGACAGGCGAACATTAGGCCCGGCGCCCGGACTTGCGAAGACTAGGCGGATCTGGCCGGACGCCCCGCGGTCCTCGCCCCGTCAGGGGACCGGGGGCAACGGCGGTTCTTGACCCGCCGGCGGGGTAATGGGAACGGCCCTCCCGTCCCGATCTCTCGCTCGGCGACCGGGCTGCTTGGGGTAGTAATTTTTTTTTTTACTTTACCTGCAGTGTGATGTGGTATAAAAAGGTTTTCATCTTGAATTTCGGAGGTACATACATGGTGGGAAAAATTTTCTTTATGGACATACACACACAAGCATATGACGTTCGTATGTAGTGTCGAGAACTTGCAAGGGGAAAAGAGTGAAAATATCTCGTTAAGTTTCATCAAACTGCCTATAAAATGATAGATTTAATGCGATTCACAACGTCACACTTCGATAATTTCAACAATCCCAACAGTTCAAATTTCTGAAAATTCTGCATAGATATACCTTGTAATATGGTACAAAGTTGAGGGAGTATCCCTTTCCTTTCTATCAAAGTTGAGATTCACGAAGTATATAATTTTCAACCAAGATCATTTCCTACTTTGATTATAAAGATATGCATATGGCAAGCCCAATGACATTATAAGACCCTTCTTTGAGTTACAAAGAAAAAGCCCTGAATTACCAGACGATCGACTTATCGTCAAGAGTTCTTGATTCTTACTTTATGCAAACTTCATGTCGGGAAATTTCAATAGTAAACGCAAGTGGAATGACAAATGACACCACTTTAGAAAACCCGGACGCTTGAAATCTGGTTAATGTCCGATCGTCCGTCGACACGCAATCAAACGAAGATTAATGATCGACACTGGAACATTTTTATACGCATCATTTACAGTCTGGACACGATACTATATAACCGAAACCGGTCGAATCGATCAACGCTTGGTATTCGGTGATTAATTATCGATACTGTAGCGAGGTCATGACATATACTGTATATCATTAGCCTGCATGTCAATATACATTCTTCCACAACTCGAAACAAAAAATGTCTGACACCATGAATTATCCTGAAACAGATCAAAGCCTACCAGAATGGATGTCGAGTTAAAACCTCGGGCGCAGAACTTTTCTATTCCAATATGAAAATGGTTCATCATAAAACTTTCGGAGACATTTCTTCGGTCCACTTAAGAATGATCCGCTTGTTCTTTTGTCTTAATGATCATTACATGAATAGTGCAGCATAAACCATTTGACCAATACCTCTTTGTTATGACAAACGAGTTGCAACCAGGGGTCCAATTTCATTGAGCTGCTTCAGCACCAAAATTTGCTTAAGCACCAAAAACCTTGATAAATAAAATCAGTATGCAAGCCAAAACGCCTTATGAATGTTACGCTCAGCAAACAATGGCCGAATACAAGTCAAAAGCAGCAAACATCACATGAAAATTAATTGGTTGCGGTTATCCTGTTTGATCATTGAATACTTTTCATGCTTAAGCAAATTTTGTGCTTAAGCAGCTCTATAAAATTGGCCCCAGCTATTAAACTGAGCCGTGGCGAGCATGCGTAGAACGGTGATAATTATATACCAGGGGATTCATTGGTTATCCCATGCAGCACCAAACAGAAACAAAAAAACAAACAAACAAACACACAAAACAACAACAAACTAGTCTCATCCATGGCCCACACATACCCATAGATCTGGGGGTTGATAGGTGCCTTGTTCCCCGGGCATCGACCCCCATGTAGCCCCATCACCATCACCATCCACCACCAGCCGGCCAAGCCCTCCTCTATACTAAAAAATCTCGCTGAAATGCACTGAATCAAACTTGACGCCATGCCTCCAGTCATTGAACCTGCCAACCCTCATTGGGTCTGAGGGTCGGTCCCAGGATCCTAACGAGGCTCATCTAGTGAGTGATACCGGAGGCTTCAAATGATCTGGATGACACATGAGTTCGGGGAGAAGAAGGGATAAAAACCGAAAGTAACTGACAATTTATGCAAAATTAATGTATCTTGTTGAACTGCTGGTAAATGCTTGTAAGGGGATAGTGTGAGGTGAGTCGTGGCTCGGTTGATTGCAATATCTTCAGGATATAAGCATGTAAACTAGGCCCATGTCACACGAGACAATATTTATGGACAACCAGTTCCAGGCAATCTACAAGAAGAAATAACATTCATCTTCCAATTTTCGTATAAGTTTCTTGGGGATAGTGAGAAACTTCCAGAAAAAAGAGTTTTGCACCAGAAAGGTTTTCCTCTTGTATGTAGTGTAGTTGGTTGCCTCCAAGTTGCCTGTAAAAGTTGCCTCGTGTGACATGGGCCATAGAGGCAGTCGAATCCAATGAAGTGATGATTAGCCACAAAGGGAAATTTTTCTATACCTCGGCTGAGGCTCAGGCTTGGTCTCTGTTATTCAAAAAGCTGCACATAATGCCTAAAGGCTATGGCTTCCAGCTAAAATAAAATAATGCTAGAGTAATTCGGTTGCCTTGTTTAGAACAAAGTATCTACTTCAGAAACAATGGGGAAAACTTATCATCTTGATTGATTGAAACACGCTGCAATAAACTGAGAAGAAATCGGAGCTGGACCGCCGATTCCGAGATTTGGAAAAAAAGGACCATAACTTGGTTATCAGGAGACTGATGATGACTAGAGCAGGCTATAGTCGAGACCATATATGTTGAGACCATACATAGAAGTGCGAAAGTACGAACGATTCTTACATGGTGTTTCCACAAACCGATCCACATTATCTCATTAATTTGGCTTTAAATTAGACCGATGACAACTATCTTGAAGTACTAGTAGGCCTACACCTAACTCAATTCTCAGGGTGTGTTTTTCCTCATAGACTTTGCCGGCTCCATATTTCCATGTGCCGCACATTTACGGTAAAAATGTTAGAAAACAACTTTCGATTTCGTGAGTCCTCATTGGACGAAATTTATTCCGGCAAATAATTATTGTTATGGTGATCTTCGCACCTGTCCTGCAAGGGCCACCGTAGGAGCCATTATAACCGCCCCGACTCTATGGGGAGCATTTTGAGCAGCTGTTCAAAACCAAATATATCGCGCTTTCTGATTGGTCAGATTGATAATGTAATACTTTCTTCGGGTTATGTTGTTCATTGACCTTTGACCTTTCTGATCAGGTTGTGTACTCGGTCTAGCTTCTGTTATTATCTTGCTAGTATAATAGCAAGCCTATCTTTTGTTTTAAAGGCAGTATCATACTTTGGTAAGAGACCAAAACAGAAATGTTCACAGATTTACCTATAACTTACAGGGTATTAAGATGGTGGTGGTAAAAATCTACCTTTGAAGTTTTTCCGCCTGAAATGGTGTATTTATCCGGAAATTAGTAAAACAACGACCGAAAATGTTTTTGATCTTTTAAAAGATCAAAATGAAAGAGAAAAGACCTCAGAAATACAGTGGCCGTTTTTCATGATTTTCTCAAACAGTGGGCACCGTATTGGACTGAAATTCTGACAGATGACTGTTACTGTATCTTCCTTGATATTCTTGCCCATGAATCTGTATTTCGTTTACAAAAACCAAAGTATGATATGACCTTTAATGCAAGTACTGCTGCAAACTGATTATCAGCGAAATAATATGAAATGCATTTAGCCTTTGAGAAAGATCATGTTATTGGATCGAAACGCGTCAGACCCTCCTAACTCTAAGCAGTTGATATATTTCAGGTCATTTTGGCTGACGAGCAGTTTGCAGCAGTTTATTACTTGTAATGAAATGCGTAGAGTTAGGGGCCCTGGCGTTTGGATCCTGTAGCAGGGTTTTTCTTTAAAATGTGCAAGGTTCATGACGATGACTCATTATGATATCAAAATATGAAGAAACCGACATTAACCAATGGATTGGTACCTGTTGATATCTGTTGATGTTCTTTTGCTCATAATTATAGCTTGTTTCCCCCAACAATTCACTTTTTATTTCATGTTCTGTATATTATCCTGTTTGCATATTTACCCTTTTGTCATCTCTTACCTTATCTCCACCTGGTCCCAGAGAGAATTCATATTTTTTTTCTCCATTGACTAAGCTTTTCTTCTATTTCTTCTTTTCTCGTTATCTACAGAAATGGCCGATGCGATCGAGGCTCTACGCAGGCGCGTTGCTAGGCTGCGTTCCCAATGGATCGTGATCTGACGACGAGCGTTCTCATTGGACATGAACTCGAGAAGCTTCTTTCAGTGGGCGTGGCCAAGCCGAAGAAAAGTTTCTCATTGGTTGCCATTAGATGGCCGGCGGTGACGTCACGCCCACACCAACTTCAACGAGATTCGGATAATTGTTACCAGTGAAACTTGACTCAGCTTTACGGAAGGGGCAGGACCCCAGACTTGAATCCAGTGACGGATGAGCACATCGAGCTGCTTTAAGTTACCAGCCTGGAAATCCTTCAGTCCGTTTTTCCTCCTTTTGAATTTTCCAAACGACGTTTGATGAATTTCCAGACTTCAATGTACCTTCCAAATACAGGAAGGAATTTGAACTGTCACCAAGAACACGTTCTTTCCAAGATTGTCATTATCAGAAAAACCTGCATTCGATGACGAAATCTTATTCAAAAACACTTTCCTTGACTTTTCCCGTTCGGTGAAAAAATTGCATGTTCCGTGTGCAAAAAGGTAACTCGTTTGTGGCTACATTAGTAAATCATTCATTTTGAAACGTTAACAAATTCATGTTATATCTTCTGCCAAATATACAAGTAATAAACTGTTGCAAACTGCTCGTCAGCAAAAAAATGACCTGAAATATATAAAATGCTTGGAGTAAGGAGGCCCTCCTAACTCCAAGCAATTCTGCCAAATAATTATAGTAGGCTACATTATATAATATAATTCCAGTTTCTGTTCGGAACGACATCCAAAGTGAGCCGAAACGAACCCCCAAAGACACCCAAAATGTCCAAATCAATGGTCTCTGTTTCTCTCTCAACACAATGTCATCGAGTCGCATTTTTAGACTTGTCTTGGAAGAAAGTATAATTATAAAAAATGTAAGTAAACAATGTAAATAATACAAAATTGATGATGAAAATTGTGGTAAATGCGATTAAATGAAGACAGTAATCATTGTCTTAAATACCGATCTGTGTTTGTACTTTATGTTTGTTATAAACTCACAGAGCTTGTATAATACAGATGTAGAATTCGTGTTTTAATTTGTCATTAATCATAAATTAAGCATAATGCATGAATCAATCAAATTGGAATAATTTATTTCTTCGCAACTCATTGTTTTAGAATTGCATACGAAATTACGAACTATTGTACTAAATAGCATTTAACAACATGGAGAAATGGTAAAATGTTAATAGGTATAAACCACTGACTTAAAAAATATCGTTAAAAAAAGAGTATCGTAAAAGGCTCAGATGTTTCCAGCGTGATCTGACCACTAAATCAAATCTTCAAGTTTGAACATTGAAAAACATTCAAAGTTGTAAAGACTGACTATAAAAAAGTGAGTTATAGCGCAAAGAAAAGAGCTTATGGCGTCGTATCGGGCGCCATCTTTAAGTACAGGTCAGGCGCCATCTTTAAGTACAAGTCAGGCGAAAATCAAATGAATATTCGTGTGATGAAGTTTATTCAGAAATTTAAAGATTTAAATTCAATTTGAAATGATTATGATATTCGACTATATTGAATCATATTTTGTGTCCAACATTTCAAGTTGCATTGGTCAGAAAATTATGTGTCTTTGATATTTTGAAAATGTTCACATTGCGTATGTAATACATTAAAGCCTTATGATAAAATTGCAATACCTATACAATCATAAACATAATAAGCATTTCACGAACTCAAAGCGTATCATAGTTAAATATGCAACAGTAACCGATCATTGGTGGATGATCATGTTTAAAATGGATACAATGCTAATAATAATGATGATAAAGGGTACTTTAATTTAGCGCCTTTAACAGGGTTGAAGGGTTTTTCGAGGAAAGTAAACAAAGTAAAGGAACAGAAGAGAAAAAGAAAGACGGATAGTTTTGAGACGTTTCTTGAAAAACCAGTTGTTAGGCCCAAATTGTGTCCTCAGAATCAATAAAATTTGACTTTTCATTCACATGACGTACTTTGAATGAGACTCAAAATCTTGCATTATTATAAATGATTTAAATAAGGTTAAAAGAATAACTGCTTTTCAGTTCAATACTTTAATGAAATCGAACAACCATTTTGGGTTTTGTTTTGGGTGGAGTATTGCCATAATAGCTAAGCTGCATATCTGAAATTCGAAAAAGTTTAGAGATCAAAATAATGAAACCATGTTTTGTAAGATATATTCAACTATTTATATAAACCCTCTGATGTTATGTATGTAACCATAAGTGGATTTTTTGTATTAAAAATTATTTGAAAATGAAAAATGACTTCAAACGTTACTTTGTCTAAGTGTGTTGTTGTATTTTGTTGAATTCAGTAAAACATATGTATGAAGAATGTTTCTTGTGTTAAAGTGAGCATGCATACGTGTGGACAGGCTTAAATCCAGGTGACAACAATTGCAAGTTTCTCGTTGCCTGGCTTCCGGCGCTTAAAAAATGAATTTATTTTCTGCCCGGCGAATCTCCCTCTGGCAAAATGGCGGTAAAATTTACATCTGTTCGAAATGTGTAGGCGCTATTTCCCGCTGTGAGAAGCTCCGGACTGTTCATATTGACGAAAGCAGACGATATATAACACCTGATAATGGCAAGGCTTTAAAAGAATTTGGCGCCAAAAAAAAGAAAAATCGATGGCTTAAAAATGTCACCCATTATACAATGTCTTCTTTTTTTTTCCTTTTTTTTTTTGCTTAAGGGCTTAATCTTCGTCCATATAAGTCGTTTTAGAGTCTTACTTTCCTCAGGGATGAGACATGAACTTGAAGCCAATAGAGAAATGACCTTCATTACCGTACCACATAACCCAAATTCTTCGACAAATTTTAGAAGTTTCATCGGTTCTATAGTCCTCTGTGTCCTTTACAACTTTCCTCTTAAACCAGCCAGAATAACTTGGCCTAGCCTGCCCCAACCCTCCCAACCAGTGACAACCCGCTCCGATTCGATACGAAGGAGTAAAACTTTAAAAATGTCTTTCAATTTTTAATCCTCAAAAGTCAAAGTCAGTTTAAAGTGGGTAAGACGTGGTGGTGACAGCAGAGCGGGCACGGGAGGAAAGGGGTCAACGGTCCTTCGAGCATTTTCGCCCCGCGGTCTCTCTCTGCTTTGACGCGGTGACGCCTCCCGTGAACTGGGCATCATTCTGTGGTGTTATCTGCGGTATCTGGTTATGAAACGCTACATGTCGTGGTTTGTATGGTGGTCAGCTGAGATAGCATCGAGTGTGGCACTGTGTCATGGGTTGATGTTGTTAGGAAAGCTCGCTGTGGTTATACCATGGCAAACCCGAGGCGCTGATTGGAGGATCCAAATAGCAAACTATTATGTCGTATGTTTATTCAATATTGATCAATGAAGTAGTCGAATTTCCCATTCCTTTTATACCAATTATTTGCAGTTTGTTTTCAACAGCTGTCATCGATATTTCGCCTAAAGTTTTGAAGACTTAATGAATGTTAACTAGTTAGGGATAGGCATTCGGTATACTGACTAACTTTGCTAAAGAACTTGCAAACCTGTGCAGTTTTGCCCTAAAAGTTGAATCGCAATACTCAGTTTGATGGAGCCAGTCATATTACTCAAGTTTTAATTCATCATTATTTTGTGTACATTATTTACTGTAATTTGAAACCGAAAGTCCATCAAAAGAGTCATTATCATTGTGCAATGTAGCTCGAAACCTCCACAAAAATCCCAATTGATTAATATTATGAATAAAAACCTACGGAACCAGGTATATATGCAGAGCCTGAAAACCCACTCGACCGAGTGTTGAGTTGACCGAGCTGGACTCGAACCTGTGCCACCCGATGTGAAAGACGAGGAAAGAACCGCTACGTCAACCAATTGCTCTGCCTCTGTCTCCACAATTAATTGTCGCAAAGAGAGAAAAAAAGGTTTCGAATGATGAGCAAGACAACTATTTGGATGGTAACGCCCATATTTTGTAAGCAATGCGTCATCGTGATAATACTTGCGTGTACCCAGCAGGGTATCGGTTTCGAGTTTAGGCAGACGATCTTTATAGACTTGTGAGCCCGCCAAAAAAAGTACAACCGTCCCATTGGAGTCATTCCGTTGTTTGTACGCCGAACGACTGGTGTTTACGTTAGCGATATTATTTTCATATGGAAGGGGAATCCGGCAGACAGTTAGGAGACGTTCTGCACTAAAGGAAAAAATTATTCGCTTTTTGTTTGTGTAAGGTTCTGTAATACTTAGTGCATTTTTTGTCTCCTCTTCTTGCCGATGACGAAAATTAATAGGCGTGTGTCTGTAGACTATACTACAGGCAAATTTGTGGATTGGAAATGTGAGTTGGCTGCTTGATATTGGAGCGGGAGGCTGAAATCAGACACATAATTTATTTTTCATCGCTTTCGTCAATTTCTACAAGCCTGAAGCACTTCAAGTTGAGAACACCTACTTTGAAACTCCCATTTACCTTTTTGAACCAGGAATATTGATGAATGCTGGCAAACAATACCTTTTGCCTCCCTATACGTCTGCCCATGATATCCAACAGACATAATTTATAGAACATCTTTTTTCTCTAAAGTTCGTGATTTCTGCAGCTTGTAGGCAAATCCATTCCTAGTCCTCGTTTTATTAATTGAATACGAGTTCTTTATATCTGTCACAGTGTGCCCATGCCTACATTCTGCGCAAAATGGGGAATTGTTGATCTTATAGGGAGCTGGTTCCATTTGGTTTATAAACTGACTTTACAAGTATTGAAAGAAAGCTTTTAAGTTTTCAGCAAAGACCTCAGTAGAATCTTTGTCATTACCTATTAATCGTTCATATTTTTGATACCTAACGTTCGTTGATTACACAGACGGGATTTTCAGCCGTTTATTTTGTTTCCCCTTTACAACAAAATGACCTCGATCACCACCCTGAACTTGTACCTCACGAGTCATCACCACCACCCCCATCCACCCATGAGTGTCACTATCTTCCGCAGAATGAATAGAAAAGGTTATAAAATGTAACTTGAAATGGAAACTTGGAAACTGAAATGAGAACTTGTTTGTTATCAGAATTATAGGCCTACCCCAATCCCCCTCAGATCAGTTGACTCAAGTTTATTCCCTTTCATTCAAGAAATGCTTTCTTATTTTACGTGGACATAAAGAGTCTTATTCATCTCATCAGAGTCCACCAATTTGGCACCAAGTAGCATCTCAGAAAGAGAGAGGGGGAGGGGGGAGAGGGGGAGAGAAAAGGGCATCACATCACATCAGACAGCATGGATGCTGCAGCAGGTTGTGAAAGTACAACTCCTGCATTGTGTTTCTAACCTCGGGCCTTCAACGTCATTACCACAACAACACCGCCCGTAGCTGTTTGCTAACACTTCCAGTTCCAATGAAAACACTGCAGTTCGCTGACGGCCAAAAAAACTTGCCAGACTTCCCACCGAAGTGGACACATGTCTGGTGCCAAAAATATCAAGAGTCATGCGGTTGTTAAACGACTGTTATGTTTTTGGGATAGCTTACTGATTGTTCGTGACGCATACCTCGGGCGATATGAGGAAAGTCGGCCAGTTTGGCGTCGGTATGAGGGGGATGGGGATGTGGCATTTGGAATTCTCACCAGGCTGAATATTTTTTTGAAACTGGGGGCATCTTTGGGGTGGTTTTACCAAGAGGAGAATGTCTTATAATATTTGGTTATCTGAGCAATTTTTCTCCTACTCTCTAAAGCCAAAAGGGAATAGTTATGCTGATGTTGTGGCTTTTTTTTTCACCATAATGCAAAAGTTGTATAGCGCCCTCTTATGTTAAAGAAGATTGAGCGTCAACTTCGGTGGTCGTAAGAGGGCGTGTAACCATAATGGGATCAACCATTCCGAACTTTTGAAGGTGCGCTTTTTTGAAAAGGCATGTTTATATCTTAATTTTTGAAGAAATACCCTCGGAACAGCTACCAATGTTCTTGTTTAGGTGCAACAATGTATTGTATTCTTACAATCAAAATTCATTATTTTTATTTCACCATTCTCAATCAAATGATATAGCAAATTTGCAGAAGGCATATGAACACGGGCACCTTTTAAATAATGAATTCGTCCAAAACTTTTTGCGCAGACGATAAGTGAAAAGCTATAGAAAAAAAGAAAAGACAGAAAAATGGCCGAAAGTATGTGGAACAAATTGATAGAATTACAAGAGAATTTGCAGCTAGAAGAAAGGGTGAAACGGATTAAACGGCGGTGCTTTCCAGACAGTCATAAGGAGACTGATTTAAATTCATTAACACTGAGAACTGGGCACGTGCCAAGGTGAGGAAAATGCCGTAAATGTCGTCGTTATCATGTTTATAATCTGGAAGTGGTAGGCCTACATTACTGTACTGTGGGTAGGCCTAGGCCTAATGAGTAATGTTTTTATTGAAAGTAGGCCCAGGCCAGACCTACTACTAACGTTGTTAATCCGACTGTCAAATTGTTTTAAATGTATTAACTTCAGTGGTTTGGTATAAGATATCTGACTTTACTATCAACAATTAGGCTACTTTGTAATTCTCGTTGGACATAGTGCCTTAGTGGGTAAGCTTTCAAACATTTGAGGGTTATGTTTGAGAAATTGAGGCTAGGGGTAGGGATGTTACAAATTTTTTAGATATCATAGATATGCCCTGCAATGTATATCATCTGAAAGAGCATGAGAATACCTTTCATTTGATACCTCACTCACTTCCATACCATTAGTTTGAAGGAAGTTACATCCATTTTCATGATCCAAAATTTGCATATTTGGTCCCTATGGTTTTGCATTACATTGAAAAAAAAGTTGTGATCGAGGACTGGAGGAGGGCTAATTTTGCACAATTATGTCCATAAATATCTTTGGGATTAAAATAAATGCATGAAATCTTTTCCAACATTAGATTGAAGTATACTGCTTCAAATACATGATTTAAATTGATATTAATTATCCAAGATTAATCAGATAAATTATAATTCTAGTGGTTAATTACATAAATTCAATATGGGCAGGGGCACCAATATGCCACAACAACGCGCAGCATCATGACATTCCTGGTCAAAAAAGTCACATTTCTAATCGTCAGATTCCACCCAAATTTCACCACAAGGTAGTTGAAATGTCACTTTATCATACTGTATACCTTTCAAAATGGTAGGAACATTTTATCTAAGAGTAGGAGAGGGTTGAATGTGACCCAATAATTCAAGTTGATCGCACGATCGCAAGGAGCTACGGATCCCTTTTTTTTTTTCACAGGATTTAAGAATGAGTCTCCAACTACACGATATCGATGACGTAGGAAAAAATTCCCCCCCGGTAACCAATCAAAATGCCACATTTGTAGGGCAATCCCCCAGTAGGGCTACAAGCCCGCGCAAGCACAGTGGACATTTCTGGCCTACTCACAGTGTATGGATTGTAACGTACCTACTAGGGGGCCTAACAAAAGTTAGGTCTTGTTAAGTTATGGTCTCGATCAGACATTGCCGAAACAATACTTCAACACTAACGTAGTCTAATTCCAGGACTTCCTCAACTTTTCATTGTGGACAATTTCACAATAATATAATAACTAAGGAAGTGAAGAGGCAATAAAGTCATATAGAATTGAAATGTAAATCATTATTTATGGAAATGAGTGCGCCAGAATCTGCTTCTTGCTTTTAACAAACTTAAATTCTTAGTTTGTCATTCTTGAGTTCGGCAATGTTTTTATTTCTTTATTTCCAGAGAGGATGTTTTAAGACGATTGGAGAGAGTTATTGAGAGTGTTTTGACAAGCATTGCCAGTCAAGAGCCACCAGTGATCACTTACAACAGCAGAAGCAGATGGGATAATATTCTGTAAGTGCTAACACATTTTCATCCCAATAAAGCTGGATGCATCAAAGAGGCTTACATCAGCGATCCAGCTGATTAAAGGGCTAAATTATAGGGTTGGATTGATCAGTTGGTAGAGCAATGGTACTGTTTTCTAGAGGTTGCAGGTTCAAATCCTGCTCCTGTCAAATTTTGTTGCTTACCCAAGGCTCGAATTTTGTTTAAAAAAAGCACAGGACATCAGGTCTAGTAACTGAAGCATTTTACTAGACCTGAATTTTTTTCACTAGACCTGTGGCATTCAACATAGGAAAACTGTAATTGTCTGCAATATTGTGTCGAAAATCATCAATTTAGGCAACATGTTACATGTAATTGTGCAAGGAAAACAAAATCACTAGACAGCCGGACTAGTGCAGTGCACACTTTATTAGAGAGACAGTGAAATCACTAGACTCGGTCCCTGTCATATTTCGAGCCCCGTCACCTTGCAGTGAAATAACTTTTCAGATTGATAAGTTACAAGACAGCTTCAACTCTGCATGCGAACCATATTCACCAAACAAAGAAGACGGATCTTACAATTAAGAACTCTTTTCTTTGTTCTCCTCAGGTTTACTGCTGATGTAGGACTTGAGATGAAGCGCAAGTCAGCAGTTACTGAAGTCAGATTTGACGCAGTCAACTCCAGCAAGAAGTTTGGTCAGTTGGATCCACATAACATAAGGGTGAAATTGATATTGCAGGATATTACAGTTTGAAAGTTAATATAAGTAAAAAACTGCTGCAAACTGCTCATCAGCCAAAATAATGACCTGAAGTTTATAAAATGCTTGAAAAAAAGGCCTGGTGTGTTCTGATCCTAGCAGGATCAGTTTGAAATTTAAACACAATTTTGTTGTACAACAATTAGGCAAAATGTTTGTTTCTATAGTGCTAAGATTTTCTATCGGGGTGATAATAATAATATAACTGTTTGCCCTTTGTCAGTGTATAATTTATAATGGTGATTGCAGTAGAAGCTGATTATTGGAATGGAACCACCCCACAGACACCAGGTTGCATGGTGGTCCAAGGTACAGGTAGTAATTAAGAAGTCTGCACTAGTAAGTTTGGGGCATGGGTTTGAACTTTGAATCCCACCAAAGCCAGAACATTAATTTATCCTTAGTGTGTTGATTGATTGTGAAGATTGATTCAGTCTAGAATTACAATATGATTATTTTTCTTTGAAAAGTGAACAAATAAAAATTTACTGGAGTGGGATTCGAACCAGCAACCTCCGGAATACCGTACCGGCGCTCTCACCAACTGAGCAATCCAGCCCGATATGTCGATGGTGTCCATAATTGTCAATTACCTTTCTTTGCTTGATTCTTTTTTGTTATTTTGCCGATCACTCACAACAGGAGTCACATTGAGGGTTATGGCTATGTGTTATAAACTGGTACAGAGTGATACCTTCTCCACAAAAAGGTGAGTAAAACTCATGACAGGTTGTTTATTAATTAATTGTGGCTTGAGGAAGCTTCAGTCAAAACAAATTTAGTCTTGTTTTAATCAACGTCTGACGTTTTAATTAAAGTCTGACATTTTAAACAGTTTAGGGTGCACTTACTTTTAGACAAATTTAAATGAGGTTGAAATGAATGGACCTTTCCTGCCTGTCATTCAAACTATGCACATTGACCAATTGAAGGACGCTTCGTCCAATACCTCAGTGAAACTCAGTCATATGCGGTATGTAAAACACGTGGCATTTATAAGGTGGGCGGGGCTTAAGAGGAAAACCGGAACTGTTCAGTGTCCAGCAATTCAGGATGTTCAGATACTGGAAAAGAACCCATTTTCAAAACAGTGTATTTAGGTTTGAATCCCAGAGTTATATTCAATCTCAATTGTTGTTTGCTCACAGGGATCTGTACTACAATGACACCAAGTTGTTTGGTAGTCAGTCAATCCTTGATGATGCAGTGGAGAATATATGCTGTATGTTGGATGTACCCAGAAGAAGCCTGCATGTGGTATGTTCAATGGCTCGCATCAAATTCCATCTTCTGTAATGTGGTCATGCAACCTGGGTATTACTTGCCTCTAGGGTGTTCAAAACAACAATAGACCTGGGGTCAAAACTAGAGATGACTATTTGTAGGCCATCAACTAATTACAATCAGTAGTTATAAAGAGAGAATTAATGAAGAAAAACTTTGTGAAGAGGGATTCTCACCTGTATCCTCATAGAAACTAAGTATTAGGACTTTGTTCTCGTCAAGAAATTATATGATATGTTCAGCAACAGTTGCAATGCCTTGGCCATATTATTAGCCATGCCAAAAATCATCTCCATAGCTATGGACAAACTTCACAAGAGTTTTTGCGATACATTTAATGACAGGTTTCATTTAATTGAAGAGCTTTTATTTCTTTTGTTTCATCAGCTGGCCACATCGAAGGGCTTCATAGCCGGGGATCTGAAATTCACTGAAACGGATGGTAGACATGTAGATTGTACTTCATCTAAAAATGTAAGTAAATCTTTATGAGGATTCCTTTCCCAGATGGCAAACTAGGTCATTCATTCACCACGGACCCTCTTGCGATGAGGCCAAATGTGTCGGCTATCTGGTCTAAGAGGGTCTGTATGTGATTGACCAATCATTGATTAAGATCTTTTTCATCTTCAGAGTCATGGGGGTTAAAAACAATTTGGACAAGTGGAAGTATGTGAATTCATAATTTCTATAAATAGTTGCTATAAATGTCGATGATATGACATCTTATTTTACTGCCAATTGCTATTCCCATTTAGTGGCAAATGAACTGCATGGCATTTTACCCAGTCAGTTTTTTGTTTCTTTTCTTTCCCCAAATCAGTTCTCTTTTTATCCTCAAAATTAATGTTTTTATGTCGGCAGGGTATCCTCATTCCAGCTCATGTTGATGGCATCGACAGTATCCTTGAAAAATTCAACCACAGTTATAATTATAACTATTGAAAAGTGAACAAAGAAAAATTTACTGGAGCACTATTCGAACCGGCGACCTCCTGAATACCGTACAGGCGCTTTACCAACTGAGCCATCCAGCCCTACGTTTGTGGTGACCCAAATAGTCAATTATCTTTGTTCGTTTGGCAGTCAGAAGCCATGAAACCACGCACACACAGTTATAACTAGTTATGAATAGTTATAGTTCAAGTTATAGTTATAGTTACCTAATCTGTTTGATGCAGATACAACTGTTTAAGGTGGAATAGAAATGCAAATTGTGAGCAAAATATTAGAGAGTTTTCTAAATTTAACCCGACGTCACAAAACAACTTTTTCAAGGGAAAGAGATTGTCAAGCCAGCTGGCAAATGTGGAGATAAACACTAATGCTATACATCATGTTTTTTCCTTGGCAAACAGTGTAAACCTGTTTTATTTAAGATGTGCAATCTGCAGCTAGGTTTATTCTGGTTGTTGAGAAGGATGCCACCTTCCAGAAACTCCTCGATGATGGTTTACTCCAAAACATGTCACCTTGTATTATCATCACAGTGAGTACCCAGCCCAAGCCCTGGGCCCGATTTTAAGGCTCTTTACCACTTAATTTAGTGCTTATTATCCTCATTCGACGTTTACTGGGTTAGCCTCAAATTTCTATGCCAGCCGAGTAAGCAAGAAATACTTAGTTACCCAAACTACACACACACACAACACAACTGAAACTTCCTTGCTATTTGCATGAAATAGAATCTTGTAAAATTTCTTCTATTCTTTTTCTTCTTCTTCTGTTCACTTTGTCTTATTTTATACGATGTGTATTATTGTATTTGTGTAATTTTGTAAGGTCAATAACAGTATATTTTCCTATTTTCCTACTTGATTTTGTTTTGGTTAATAGTGTTCTTTTTGTGATCTGTTTTGGAAATAAAGTTTTCATTTAAAAAATCAAAAAGTCTTCTTCTGCTTGTGCTAATTCTTCTGTTGTTATTTTAGGGAAAGGGGTTCCCTGATGTCAACACCCGTCTGATGTTAAAGCTGCTATGGGAGACATTACAGATACCCATCCTAGGACTGGTGGATGCAGACCCACACGGTGAGTTTTCACCTCATTAAGGTTGAGAATCCAGGTGATAAAAGAAGGTAGGTTTGCAGCAACACCATGTAATCTCTTCTGTGAGAGTGTTTGGTTCAGAGAAGAACCGGTGGTATTATCTCAACGTTCCGAACAGTGTGCTCTGTTCGTCCTCAGGAGAGTGACTGGTAGTTTAGTACTTCTACCAATCCACCATGCATGGTTTCATCAAGTCTTATTTAGCCAGGGGAAGATTTCACAAAACACTGGTATTGATCTGAACTAAATTAATGTCAAATGTCCTGAGATTATATGCATGTAGCAGCAGTCTCTGTAGAAAGTGGAATTATTTTAGAGAGATTATATTCTTCTTTTTTTATTTTTCAGGCCTGGAGATATTGTGTGTTTACAAGTTTGGTTCAAAGGTGAGCGATTTCCCTTGGTTAACAAAATATTTTGTCATTTTTAAAATTTCTTTCTTGTTCTTGTAATTACAAAAAAATGTGACAGAAATTGGAATAATTTTTTTTTTGTCATCGTATCTTGAGTCCCTGTCTTATGAGTCTCATAGCTTGACTGTGCCTTGCATCCGATGGCTGGGCGTTCTCCCATCGGATATCGATCGTCTTCAAGTACCAAGAGATGCCCTCATCCCTCTTAGCAAAGCAGACCTCAAGAAAGCCAAAGAATTGATGAGACGACCTTATTATCAACATCTCCCAGTATGGATGACAGAGGTATGAGCCTTGTCCTTAATATCAGGGTTGTCTTGTGATGACTTTCAATTCAGTCTTTAGCCACTGTTTGCAGTTCATAAACCGAAAAATTGAATATATTTTCTTTGAGAATTATTTGTTGGCATATCATCTCCATCTTTAATGTCGAACATTTTGCTGGAGAAAGCCAGAGCATACTGGCCGTAAGTTTGAGATTAGCAGCTCTTTTTAGAGCCACACAACTAAGAAAAAAAGTATGTTTTATAGTTCATGTTGTTACCACAAATCAGTTTTCCTAATGTCAACCAGTCATTTACTTTTCCCAGCTACTTTGCCCCACACAATCCTAAGATTGGCAAGTGAAACGATGCATGTCTTTTGGATTTCTGTCTTGTTTTCATTGATAAGCGTCAATTTTTCCAGCTTGTGGTTTTTTTGTCTTCTCTTATAGATGCAGATTCTACTGGACATGGGTATGAAGGCTGAGATACAATGTCTGACGGCAATATCTATGGACTACCTGACCAAAGTCTACATTCCCAATAAGATAAGATTCGGAGGATGGATCTAGGAGTGACCATCGCCGCCTCAACAGCGAAATACTCGGCCAAGAGCGGCAGGGAAACTAATAAGAATTAAATTCCGAATGTTTTCTTTTTATTTTCCTGAACTGATATCACTCCAAATGCATGCTTAGTTTATCATTTCATTCAGATTCAATTTGAAAAATATTTATCGATAGTAATAGATATTTTGTATTATTTATTAATATTAGAAAGTATAAACTGATATCAAATATTTTATTGAGATATTTAATTCTGTATGAATGTTTATTATTTATGAGGTGCACAAAATATAGACAAGCTAATATAATATGAAAAGTTTAATTGTAAATTTGCAATTGTAATTAAATTTATAATTTGCAATTGTAATTAAATATATAATTTGCAATTGTAATTAAATTTATAATTTGCAATTGTAATTAAATGTATAGTTTGCAATTGTATATTAAATGTATAATCTGCAATTGTATATTAAATGTATAATTTGCAATTGTATATTAAATGTATAATTTGCAATTGTATATTAAATGTATAATTTGAAATTGTATATTAAATGTATAATTTGCAATTCTATAATAACATGTATAATCTTTATAACTGTTACTGGTTGTAGTGTCCTTGTAATTATACCCACCCAATGGACCCTTCGGGCCTGTCATTCAAACTGTGTGCATTGTCCAATTTGAGGACGCATAGGATGCTAACAGTCCTTGTCGTCCATTACCTCAGTCAAACTCGGTCACATGCTGTATGTAAAACACGTGGCATTGCTAAGATGGGCGGGGCTTAAGAGAGAAAGGTCCATTACTTCACAGCCACAGAAGTGAAGGGAGTTTTGAAAGTCTACGCATTTTCTACATATTCCATCATCTTCTTTGTACACAGGATGAGAGGGTTTAACAGAAAGTTAACAAGCTTCAAATATCACAGGGATGTGATTTTTCAGGAAAAATCCTGACTAAATTTCAGGTTTTTTTGCCTCACTTTGCCTGTACAAAAGTATAGGAAACGTATAATTTTCAGTTTTTTGGCTATGTTTTCAGGTTTTTTCATGCAAGTTCAATCACAGCCCTGCAGTTACAGTAAGGGACTCGTACAAAAGACTGAGCACATTGTGGTTCCTCGTCATATATTTTATTTCAAGTTTCAAACACAGTTACACACTGTATATAGATTGACCATAGAAGGAAAAACAGGTGAAATACAGGTGGTATTCCAAGCATCAATAATGCAGCTATAACATAATTTGTTTTTACAATGTACACCATTCAGAGTTCAAACACAAATTCTATTTTTGTTTTCAAACCTGCTGTAAAGATATTGAAAAGAGAACAAAGAAAAATTGACTGGAGCGGGATTCGAACTGGCGACCTCCTGAATACCGTGTTATTATATTCAAGTCGCAACACATAAAGGTTAATACATCAAAGTCTTTGCGCCCCAAAAAGAAACAGGAAAACTTTGTGGTAACACCGTGGCAGAATTTCTGAGGAGTTTATAAGAATAGACTGACCATTTAAAAGAGAACAAAGAAAACATTACTAGAGCGGGATTCGAACCGGCGACCTCCTGACGTGCTGGGGGCAATCTTAAACAACACCGAGTGCAAAGCATCTTGTTCTCAATATATTGTTTCATCACCGTTTTGTCAAGATGGCGGCCTGATGACATCATTTCATGGGGTCTACACCCATTCAGTAAATATAAAAAACCAGCCAATTTCATTATCAAACTATTCAAATACTAAATCCTACACAGTAGACTATGTGTACTAACATATACCCTAGAAACTAGAGGTTGCTATGGACTAGGTTACTATTAACTGGCTACATTCATCAGGTCAGTTGGGCCACAGAGAATTGAGTCATGTCACATGCAGAGTTTGCAATTAATAATGCTGTCATGTGACATGCTCTTGTCCAATCAGGAGACGGAATAAACGGAAAGATAACCATGGGAGCAAAATGAAAGGCAGAGACGTCATATTCTACCAAACGGCTACAACTGAAATATCTTGCTCTCAATAAAAGTATAGACAAAAAAGGTGATGGTCGTTGCACTTTACGTTTCACACACTGGGCTATGTTCATCTCTGACATTTTAACACTGAGTTAAATTGTATATGCAATATAGGTCCCAGTTAGTTAACTGACATTAAATACAACTAAAATTTGATGTGCTAATAAAATTCTCATGCAGTGTCATTGACAAATGAAAGACCATCGATATGTGATCATCAACACAATCTTTCATACAATCAAGTGATTCAGGGATTAAGTACAGTTTCAATATGCATTTTATTTCCAAACAAGAAATTCCTACTGGTTACCAGTATTTCACGGAACATACTGGCAGGATGTACTTATCTGCACATTTTCATACTGAGCAAAATTCAGCGGCGAGTCGGCCAAAGTCTGCATGCAATACATAGAATTTGTGAGAGAAATAAAACAAACTGAAAATAAGAAAAATTCAGTCCGACTTGTCCAGACTTCCATAAAAGTTGACAGATTTACTTTGGACTTCCTGTGAACAAAAATTACAACAAATCCCACTTCTAAGCAAAGCAACTATAGCTTGTATATCAGAAAGCATTGCATGAACTAAAAGCACTTCCTGTGTACGATTCCTGGGCCCATCTCGTCATACTCCTGCTTGCTGATCCACATCTGCTGGAAAGTAGACAGCGAGGAGAGAATGGAACCACCGATCCACACCGAGTACTTGCGTTCAGGGGGAGCCACTACCTTCACCTTCATTGTGTTTGGTGCCAGGGTGGTCAGCTCGCGCTGCATGCGATCACCGATGCCAGCAAACATGGTGGAGCCACCAGACAGCACGGTGTTGCCATACAGGTCCCTACGTATGTCCACGTCACACTTCATGATGCTCTGATAGGTAGTCTCCTGGATGCCACTGCTCTCTATCCCGATGAAGGCTGGTTGAAACATCAGCTCGGGGCAACGGAAGCGCTCATTTCCTATTCAACCAACATGAGGCACAGTACTTAGGGTTATTGACTTTGCTGTAACAACAGGGGCCCGATTTCATCAAACTTATGAGGCGTCGCAGAGTTAAGACGCATCCATACTCTATGGATGCTTCGAATCTATGCGATGCGTCGCAGCTACAATGCGTCGCAGAGCTTTATAAAATTGACCCCACAAGATGTAAATTATACTCTTTTATGAGATGTGTGGCTCTATGAATAGAGCCGGTTAACTAAACTTTCCGACCAGTATTATATTCTGGCCGATCTTCAGGATGAAGCACAGTAAACAAAAGAATTTTACTGCTAATACATCAAGGCATTATGTTGTGGCCACAGGAATTGTCATTGCTTTTGCTTGATATTGCATTAAATGAGTGCATCCCTATCACTGAAGAGTCTCTTCCTAGCTCCATGAGCAGCCCAAGTATGCCTAGAGGAACTGCCCCTCACCACAACCTATCCCCATCCCCCGCCCACCCCTCCAACTTGCCAAAACCATATCTTCCTGATATTCTCTGTTGTGATGTGCCCCACTGGAAAGTACTGTAGCCCCCCTCACCTTCCCCGAATGCTTGAAGCAGCAGACAGAGCTAACTACAAGTGACCTAGTAGCGGATCCACGTCCTATGCAGGGTACGCTAAAAGGGGATCTGGATACGCTAGATTCGTGATCTTCTGCGCTTAATAACACGTTTGGCCTGAAAGTTTCTATACATACCTATTGTGATAACTTGGCCATCGGGTAGCTCATAACTCTTCTCTAAAGTTGAACTGCCATCGCTTAGTTTCAGTTCCTGTTCAAAGTCCAGTGCCACATAACATAGTTTCTCCTTGATGTCACGGACAATCTCACGCTCAGCTACAAAAACAATCAGAAACGGACAGTAAGAACCTTCTTTTTTTTAACAATTAGTTTTTGCTTGGAGTTAGGAGGGCCTGATGTTTTAATCCTAGCTGGATGTTTATTAAATTCTAGGGCCTGACATTTCGATCCTAGCAAGATCTAAGCCTTTGATAAAGATCCTTCTACTGAGTATCGAAACATGCCCTCCCTATCAAAGGCTTAGTCTTTGACAAAGATCTTTTTAATGTTCGAAGTGTCAGGCCCTCCAAACTCCAAGCATTCTATATATTTCAGGTCATTATTTTGGCTGATGAGAAGTTTTATTACTCATATCAACTATATTTTTGGGTTCGGTTTGGTTTTGCTTTGGGTTTGTTTGTTTTTGCCATCACCCAGCCATGGCAAAACCATTGAAAAAATTAATATTAATTGAATAAACCACAGTGGGAAATGACTGGATTAATTTAAGTGACTGAAAGGTGAACAACATGTTCTAGAGGTTGCAGGTTCAAATCCCTCTCCAGTCAGTTTTCTTAGAAAAACAAAGAGCACAGAAATATTCTTGACACTATAAATAGGTTGCGCCCCATAACCTAAATTGAATCCTAACCTTACCAGTTGTGGTGAAGGAGTAACCCCTCTCAGTAAGAATCTTCATCAGGTAGTCGGTCATATCACGACCGGCCAGGTCCAGCCTACAGATAGCATGGGGCAATGCATAGCCCTCATAGATGGGTACGGTATGGGACACGCCGTCCCCAGAATCCAGAACGATTCCGGTGGTTCGACCAGATGCATAGAGGGACAAGACTGCCTGAATGGCGACGTAGGACGCTGGAGAATTGAAGGTCTCAAACATGATCTGCATCAAGAATAAAATCAAAGAAATGCTTTAGAAAATAACATCACATTGGTATTCAGACCACCTTTTTGCTCATTCGTAAATTAATCCAAAAAGGAACAAAGACAATTTACTGGAGCGTGATTCGAACCAACATTCTCCGGAATACTGTACAGGCGCTCTTTCCAACTATGATGCCCATTCCAGCCCTACACATGTATGTTGGTGGTGTGTGGTGTACACAACCAACATAGGGATGGATAGCTCAGTTTGTAAGAGCGTCGGTACGGAAGTTACTGGTTCGAATCCTGCTCCAGTCAATTTTCTTTCACTGTAGTAAATTTGCTTTAAAAAAACTCCCCCCGAATACAGCATTTTAGTAAGAAATATTCATTTTACCTGAACCATCTTCTCTCTATTGCCCTTGGGATTCAACGGAGCCTCCGTCAGTAGTATGGGGTGCTCCTCTGGGGCCACACGTATCTCATTGTAGAAGGTGTGGTGCCAGATCCGTTCCATATCATCCCAGTTGGTGACCACGCCATGCTCGATGGGGTATTTTAGGGTCAGGATACCTCTCTTGTTCTGGGCTTCTTCTCCTACGTAGGTGTCCTTCTGTCCCATGCCTACCATCACTCCCTGTTTGTTTGTTGGTTGGGGTGTTTGTTTGTTTTTTGGTTTGGGGTGAAAGATGACAAATAACATTTCCGTTTAGAGGCACGGTTCAAAATTGTGACCCAAGGGTTACAAAATGAGTGGAAAGTCAACTTCAAATTCAAGATCTGGGCACCAAAGCAATGACCAGGGACTTAAAGGCAGTAACAAGGGCACAAGTGACCAGGTCATCAGCACAATGACCAGGGGCATCAAAGCAATGACCAGGGGCACCAAAGGAGTGACCAGGGGCAACAAGGCAATGTCCAGGGGCACCAAGGCAATCATGACCAGGGGCACCAAGGTAATGACCAGGGGCACCGAGGCACCATATGGCAGTGACCAGGGCCCCATGTCAAATCAAATAACAGCTGGGAACCATTCACAAGTGATGCATGCAAATGTCATCATTTGCATAGGTTTATCTCAGTGTGTTGGCTAATGACTTGGTTTTCGTCCGGAGATAAGAGGTATTCTTGGTTTTCCCACCCACCTGATGCCTTGGTCGGCCTACGATTGACGGGAAGACGGCACGCGGAGCATCATCCCCAGCAAAGCCGGCCTTACACATCCCGGATCCGTTGTCCACAACCACTGCAGCAGTTTCTTCATCAGACATGCTGGATTATGACTGCAGATGCACAAGATTACAAAAGACAAATTCCATCATTCATTTTCCTGTTATTAACCCCAACCTCCAACCTTCGTCCCGCTGTCAACTATTAAGCTATCTGATAAAATGTCCAACACTACTGCAGTTTTCCTATGGCACATTCTTTGGCCTTGGACCAAGTTGGGCCATCAAGTTTAACACCATGTGGGATCACACTGCCTGGCTCTATGGTACCCTGTCCCTCAAAAAGTATGGCTCTTTCCCAAACTTCTAGGTCATCTTCTTTTCCGATATCTAAAAGCTCAAAATACAGATTGTAGTTTGTTTTTGTTTCGTGGTTTTTTTGCTGAAATGAAGGCTTCATTGTCTTGTTCAAGGCAGAGTGTCACTTCACAATCATGGGCAAAAGCATCCGAATCTTTAAACTACATCATAATATGGAGCTGAAAGCAGTTAACTGAGGGCCAATTTGAGGTTGAATTTGAAAAGCCTCACCATATCATTGGGTAATATCCCTATGGACAATGGACATTTCTGTTTCAAGCCACATTCCTTAAGCTTGGACCAATGTGGGCAATCAAGCCCCCTATGAACTTACAGTTCCTGAGCTCTGCAGTTTTGTGCACTTTATCTACCCTTCAGAAGTCATGGTAGAAAGGAATAGATTTTCTAGGCTTGTAAAGGGTTACAAATTAATCAATTTAACTCTTTCCTGCAAGTTTCCAGCAAAAGACCAATTTCCCAACCCCATTAAACTATTAAAGGACAACGCCAAATACAGAGAAAAAGTTGAACATGACAGCGCTTGAAACCAAATGTACCGGGTAATTAAAAATTACAATACAAAAAAGAGGTAGCTAAACATAGTTTACAACAGCAGGGCAATCAATGCCTACATCCTTACTTTTCAGTTGAGTAGAGTTATCACTTGAGTTTACATTTTTCTTACTAAGCAATTAGTGCCCATTATTTCAAAATGACTTACTGCCAAAGAATCTGATTACCAGTGGTGAGTAGTATGGAGTGAATGAGCCTTTTGGGAGGTGATATTGATATTGATCAAAGTCTGAATATACTCAGAACATATCTTAGGCCAATGTCACACTAGGCAATTACAGGTTATCTGTTCCAGGCAATCTCCTAGTCGAAATAGGCATAAGATTCAGGTTAAATTTTTGCAAGCAAAAACAAACTGCTCATCAGCCAAAATAATGACCTTACATATGTACATACATGTATGTATAAAATACTTGGGAGTTGGGAGGGCTTGACATTTTGATCCTAGCAAGATCTTTCTCAAAAGGCTAAAGGACAAAGAGGACAAGAACATAATGCAAATACACATGAATGGCTTTTGAGAAAGATTCTGCTAGGATTGAAATGTCAGGCCCTCCTACATTTGTAACTCCAAGCATTTTTAATTTGTATTATTTTATAGTGAGAAGTAGTGAGTATAGTGAGAAACTACATGTACCAGGAACAGTGGCGTCGCCAAGGGGGGGCCAGGGGGGGCACGTGCCCCCCTGGAAAACCCCGTGCCCCCCCTCGTGCCCCCCCATTTGAGATTTGGGTTGGTGAAAAAAAAATATAATATATATTGTAGTGCCCCCCCAACAATTGCTAGTGCCCCCCTTGTGCCCCCCCAGACTCAAAAGTCTGGTGACGCCACTGACCAGGAAAAGGACTTTTTGTGCTACTGAAATTTTCTTCTTGCGGTTTTTGAGTTGGTTGCCTCCAAGTGTAGAACAAAAAAGCTACGAGATAAAACAATTATTTTCTCTTTGAAGCTTTTTGTTCTGGTGAATGTTTTTCCTCAATCCCGTGGCCCATTTTCCTTCAAGAGGACGTCAATTTTCAATTTTCAGCTTCACTGAGCATCTCTTATTTTTAGGCCTTACCTTGAGTGGCTTCCGGCCCGGTTAATGGCAAATTTCCATTAACAAATTCAACTGACATGGAAAAAGAACTCTCCACTGAAAATATGGCTTACCATCTATGACCTTGGGCCTTATTTACAGAGCTACTTCATAAAGGGCATGATTTTATGAAGCGAAAAATTTGATATTTAAAGATTGATCCTTATTTCACTTAACAGCAACGTTATAATAGCTTAAGATCTTAAAATCATGCAAAAAAAACATATACTGTATATATGCAGACTGGGTAATGATTTTTCCACATATATGCTTGCCAAAAACCCAACCTGCAAAAATAAACTGCTGAGTTATCAATTTGAAAAAAGAACACCTTTCAATAATTTTAGCTCAATATGGTCTCACACGCCAAATTAATTTTTGACAGATACTAAAAAGATTTTTCCTCTGGCTTCTCAGTGACTAGTCACTAATAATGACTATTTCACAGGGAAAAATGGCAATTAAGAAATCAGGATTTAAGAGACAAATTATACAAATGAAAATTTAGTAGAAAGATTAATAGTAACTTACGTTTTGCTGTTCTTGTTTGAATGAGAGGGAAGACCCAACGTTGCCTGAAAGTTTTCTGTTTTACGGGCTACACAGATGCTAAGCAATCCCAGAAGTTGTCACTACCATCCAAGCATCACTGACTGAATGACACGCCAGCGTCAACTCCTTGCGTCTTTTAATAGCGCTCGTTTAATAACTTGGCACGTCTGGCAAAGCACGGTCCACCCTTCCCGTGCAATTCATGGTAGCGGTACCTGCCAATTGGTCTGTTGGCCGGCCGAAGGTGTCGTGAATCATGAGAGCTCAGCGACGCGTTGAAACCAGGTGGACAAGGAACGGCAGCGTAATTACTTCGGGCAAATTCTGTTACATTTCAGATTTTCATTCATTATCCCCCCTGTTAAAATAATACTGTTTATCTGAACATGTGAATATTAAACAGATTCTTCAAAGCATAGTACAGCGTAATTACGCCATTACGGTTTCCTTATTACTGGATATCTTCACTCTGCCTTATCCTAAATCTGTAAAAATGACTCCTTTTGATTTCAATCTCACAAATGTGGATTCATATCGGATCAAAATGAGATTTGAAAGTTTGCATGATGGGTTCAATATGTAGGATGTTTGCGGTGACACCATATATAAGAAACGTTTGAGTTATCGGTTTTTTAAGAGCCACACTCATTCTCAAAAGTGGAAGCTGTCTGCAGTTAATTCTTCAACACTTCAACACCATGAATCTCATTACTGGCACAAGTAAAATATATTTACAGTATTGATACATGATTTTATTTACAGCCATGATGCTTCATCACAGCATCATATTCAGAGTTGACATAAAAAAAACCTTTGAAGCATCAACAAGATTTCCAACAAGACGTCACAAGGGTAAAACAGGGATGAGATTGACCAATGATAAAAATGTCTGAAAACAGCTGACAGGGAGCATAAAAAGTCTGAAATCTCCTATACTTTTGTACACAGCCTGTGAGGAAAAAAGTCTGAAATCCAAAACAAAAAAGTCTGAAATCAGATTTTAATCTGAGAAATCTCACCCCTGGTAAAAGCGAGTTTGGCTTTCTATGGGTTACACATTAATCTGCACATTTAAACAGTAATGTAAGACAATAAAATGTGTCTCCACATCTGGAGTGTTTAGGGCCTTTTTCATACAACAAATTTCTGCCATGTCAAGTTTAATCAATTTGATATCAACTGAAGGGCAGGAGACATCATTATGGTACATCAGATGTCAAATTTGCATATAAACGGAGGCCACGGAGGCCATGGCCTTCGTTGCCCTGGTTCTTGGCCTTGGTGCCCCTTCAAATGTTTCCATAGACATTATTATTTTCCAATGGATGTGCCCCTTGCAATAGAAAATTGGCCTTGCCCTCACAAAACCTTATTTCCAGCTCTGATATTTCATGTATTGAACCGTACAATAATGTCTTTGTACAAGTCTACATAATAAATAGGCCCAATACAAGTAATAGGCCTAAAAAGCTGCAAACTGCTCATCAGCCAAAATAATGACCTGGAATATAATGCTAGGAGTTAATATCGGAGGGCCTGCCATACAGTTTAAATACTCAGGTTCCTATATTCACTTCTCAAAAGTAATAAAATTCAGGGTTTTACGCTTATGAAATTTCAGGTACTGTAATTTGTTTCAGGCATTGAAATACATCTTACATCATTGAAATATATCCCTTTGCATATCAGGCCGCAGAAAAGTGGTAACATTACACAATATTATATAGGAGCCAGATGTACATAAATAGTATTTTGTGGTTTATAATGGCAGGAAATTGCTAAGTAATTGGCAACTTCTATAGACCTTTCTTTTGTTTACAAACATTACAATGCAACATGCTGGTTGGCATTACTTATGGGAGGCCAAATGTGGCAAATCATTTCGTCTTCTTGACAGACCAAATTCAACATAATTTGCAAACTTTCCATAGCTGTACAAATACATGCCATATCTTTCAACATTTATGAAATGAGTTGTTCATTTTAAATTGTGGTTATTTTGTATGCCCGGCTTTGATAGTTTCTGCCATGTTGGTTGGCAAAATCTGGGGCTGTGACATGACATTGCAAAAGAAAGGTCTATTAGAATCATTCTGATATGATCCACATGGAAAAGTCTACACGAATGTTACTTGCTACCAAGGTTCTGGAGCATGTAAACAAGCATTCCCACCCAGTTTCACATCTAGCTATTCTGAGATTGATGTCAAAGAAAAAGGTCTTTCAACCTGACAGCTTTCCATTTCTTTCTCCCTCATTCAGTATCTTTTTGGAATTCTTTCCCTGGTGAATACTTGCCTGAAACTGTCAGCCATTTCTTACTTTTAAGAGGAATGTCAAATTATACTTTCAGCTCCAATCATGAGCATCAATATCCTTCTTTACCAAAAGGCATTTGGCCTCGTTATTAGGCAAATTTTTAGATGTATAAAGTATAGAGTGCACATACAAAGATGAGGTGTAAGTGTCACACTCAAAATCAACAGACCATTGGTTTTTTGGCTGGGCGAGAGCCAAATGGTGCTTGCATCTTTGGGCACGACACTACATGTACGCCACCCATTGCTTCTCAGGGTTTCAGCGAAGAGTAAACAGGTACCTCTAGGGGTTTTGAGATCCCTATTGGATGAATTAGTAGTTTTATCCAATTGCAATCTGTGAAAAATTGTCTTATGGTGAGGGTTGCAAACACGACTGAGCCAAACAAACAAACTGTACCATTAGGTACAAGATCTCAGGTTTGACCGATAAGAATGCTCGACATGGCACAGTACACACTCTAGACCAGGGTGTCCTTTCAGGACACTGTTGCCATAGTAACAGAGAACAACAATTTTCACTAGAAAGTCAAATATAAACTGACCCCCTGGCTGTTTCTCAAGATGGATATTAAGCCTCACAAAACATTAATACTTTCAAATGATTCAATAATATATTTTCATTGAAAAGTGAACAAAGACAAATTTACTGGAGTGGGATTCAAACCGGCGACCTCCTGAATACCGTACAGGCGCTCTACCAATAATATATTTTGAGAAAAAACCTCCCCTTCCAAATACATCTAGATGTGTAAATAAGGCTAGATCTGTAGTAATAGCTATGGCTATGGCTGATGCTAGTAGCATTTTTATGTCCAGCCGCTTAATTGGGGACAGACGCAAAAACCAAACGGTAGCCAAAGCCGCAGCTGTTATTTGAGTTGCAGCTTAATTGTCCTCTGAACAAGTCCCAACAAAGTTCCAAGAAGGGGGTATTGCACTCACGATCCGGTTCCTAGCAGACGTATGAAGCTCTGATAGGCCGAATCCAGATCATGAAGAAGCTGTCGGATCTGTTCTTCGTCTAGTTCATCGGAGGCACGCATGGACGACATGGTCTTGAGCCTGTTATTCAAATGCAAACATGAACTTGCATCAAGAAGGCGATGCAGAAGCTATCATAATCAGACATGCAAGTTGGACGAAACAAAAAACGAGGAAATTCCAATTTTTACCATACTCTGTACAGTTTTTCACTTTTCAATGGCATAAGAATGAAGTGAAAAAGGAAAGGAGAGAAATCAGCTGATTAGTCTTCAAGTTTTAGAGATCATTTACCAAGATCCACGGGTTATTGCACAATTGACAAACTGAGTTTAAACAACCAACAAACAACCAGTCAAAATTCTATAAAAATATAAGGCTTCCTATTAAAGGTAGTATCATACTTTGGTAAGAGAAAACAGAATGTTCACAGATTTACGTATAACTTACAGGGTATGAAGATGGTGATGGTAGAAACATACCGTTAAAAGTTTTCCACCTGAAATGGTGTATTTATCCAGAAATTAGTAAAACAACGACGGAAAATCTTTTTGATCTTTTAAAAGATCAAAAATAAAAGAGAAAAGACTTAAGAAATATTGTGGCTGTTTTTCACTGTTTTCTCAAAAAGTGGGCACCGTATGGGACTGCAATTTTCAAAGATGACTGTTACTGTATCTTCCTAGATATTTTTGCTCATGAATCTGTACTTCTTTGATAAAAGCCAAAGTATGATACTACCTTTAAATGTCAAGGCTGCCCTCTTGAGTCACACATTATTGTAGTAAATACTTTCAGATTGTAAAATTGCAAGCCTTGTAACAAGTAAACGTACAATGTAATAACAGAGAATGTTAAATTTCAAGGTTTTTTTTCACTTCTGTCTGTGCAAACAAATTTTTTTAGAAAATTTACCTTCTGGGCAAATTTTAACATTGGAAACACACAAAGCACCTTTAAAATAAATATTCTGCATCAATTGTGATAAAATGTACAGGTAGTCATTTGTGAACCAAATTCTGACATAACATGTATGATCGGTCAGTCAATTCGTGATTATTATTTTTTGTCAGATTTGTTAAAACACATGCTTCCAGTGGCGCACCGAAGGGGGGGGGGGGGGGGGGGGAGGGGGGAGGGGGTGATTGGGGGGGGGGGGGGGGTCTGGTGTCACAAAATGTTTGTTAGGCATTTTTTTTTCTTTGAGCCCCCCCCCCCCCCCTAACACATAATCCTAGGTGCGCCGGTGCAGGCTTCATGTATGTGTAGGCCTACGGGTGAAATTTCAGACAGTTTGTATGTTCATGTGCTTATAGTACATAATTTTATATTTTTATTGCAATGAAGTGTAAATGCAAGCCTTTGTCACTGTTACTGTTAGTGTACCAGCAGGATGCAAGATCAAGATCGACTGACATCTATTGTTAGTATTGTTGACAGTTTACTTAATACATCAATGAATACTTTGTGTACCGGTATTGATCTTGCCATACCAGTATTTGTAAACCAACCAAACAAAACTTTCCCATAAAAGAACAATATTATGAGAAAGCTTCAAAAGTAACGGAACAAGCGGGTATGATAATACTTCTGAGTGCGCTGCTCCTAAACTTTGGAATTCTCTACCACATGTAGGACCGCCAATAATATAAATTCAAAACCTGGTTCAAGACTTACATGTACATGTACATGTATCTATTTCGACAGGGTTTTTATTAGTGTTTTAATGTAGTTTTTAGATGGCTGACACTACTTAAATACTATTTTATATATTCTATATTCTATTTCTTTTTAAATACAATTTATCTGCATTTTAAAATAACTGTTCATACATGTATTTTTACTATAAATGTGCATCCCCTCTGATTATACAGGCAAACAAATTTGAAAGGTCTCCCTGATCATTTATTTTATTATCATTTCTGTATTTAAGAAACTTGCGCATAATTAATGAATGAAATATTATTATTACGCACTCAGTAGGACTAACCATGCAGCTAGCATTTAGAAGCTCTTGCAGCGCGTGTGCGATTATATAGTTACATGTATTGTGCTTTATAAATTTCTATTAAATTATTATACCTTTATGTACATGTATTATACTGTACATAGTAAATAGTGTACCAAATCCTGCAAGAAAGGTCTATTGTGCAAATACCGTGTGTGATACATGGGTATTATATTTTCAATAGGCCTATCTAGCGAACTGTCAAACCATAGGCTAATGAAAGAAAACAACTAATGTATGAGTCATCTTCCAGCTACTGTAGTAGATAAAGGGTTGGGTCGGGATTTGTTGTAACCCAAATTACTGTCACCTTTGAGGCCACGTACAGTAAGTACTGTCGTGTATTACATGTACCAAGGAATTGTAAGAACAAATTCAATTTTGTAGGCCTATTCATTATCATCAATTAAACCATAATGAAATCATCACTGCTTCATATTAGGTAATTAGTTCCAACAATGGTTAATTTAAGATCATACATAGTACTTTACAGCACATGTAATTCCTGTACATGAACACATACATGTATAGTACAGGTATACAGATGGTACAATAACACATTTTAACCAATATTCACAGGGAATTGGGTAAACATCTGGATGAAATTGATTCAATTCATTGAACGTTTCTCCCAAACCCTCTAATAAAGTTTCTACATTGAGCACAAACTGTCCGGGATCCTTGTCAGTGGCATATGAATGCCAGCAAGTTTCTGGCAGAGTTACAAAAATGCCCGGAGCCTGCAAATCTTAGTTTTTCTCAAATTTGACGAAAGACTAGAAATGAAATGTCAATGAATTTGGGATGTTTTCTTAGTCGATAAAATGCACAGTATGATGAGCGTACACAGTTGCAAACTGTAAAATTCCAATAATCAGAAGTAAACCTGGAACTATAATGACATAATAGTATACAGTAAGCAGCACACCACTGTGTAAATGAAGACCGACTCTTCACACCATTGCGTAATGGACTGGATCCGAAGGGCACGGGGAGCTGAGGAATATAACATGTCTTCTAATGAGGGCCAGCTGGGGTCCAAAGAAGTGGGAGTGGCTTGGATAGGGGGGGGCTAGAAGGAAGGACAGAGGGAGGTCAAAGATGACACTGTAGTGGACAGAAGTGCCATGGTGTTTGACAGGACTTTGCTGTGGGGGGTCAGTAAGGTCATTATCAGGGTTCCTACAAAATATAAGATTTTGGCCGACACACCCTGTCATCATGCCTGTGTTCAGATAATGTCCCGATAATTTACAGGGACATTCTATTCTATTCTAAGTCCAAAAAACTTGCCACATCGGAAGGAATGGATACATAATGTGATCACTGCTAAGTAGTAAATGTTCTCAATGTCCTTTAAAAACATTTCAACATGAAACCAGAAAATCAGGTCAAAAATATACATCTACATACACAGGCTGCTGATATATATATTGTAATAAGTAGGACCTACTGTTCATGTACATGTACATATGTAAATCGACCGCCAAAAAAATGATTGTGTGTGATTACGCAAGATTCACCACTGTATCAATAAGCCATTTGCGCGATAAATCTGAATAGTAACTGGTACACAGGCTTCTTTCATTGCACATAAACACTCCAGTTTGAATTTCCCAGACTAAAGACGCTGTTGCTATATATCACATGATTCGGGGCAAGCTTTTGCTTAGTTACATAACAGACGTCTTGCACCAATGCACTGTTCATAATGGATAAGAATGGCACAAAGGAACCAGTCCACTCCAGAGATGGATATCGCTATGCAAAAGCTTGCCCCGAATCATCTGATATAGCAACAATCTTTAGTCTGGGAAATTCAAATTGGGGTGTTTATATGCAATGAAAGAAGTCTGCGTACCAAATACTATTCAGATTTAACTCGCAAATGGCTTATTGGTGATCGGTATTATAGATGCTTTCATTGTGAGGGACAATGAGTAGATGTGGGAGACATGCCGTCAGACAAAACCGACCGAGGTAACAAACAAAATCAGATGAATGCCTTTCAGTCACTCAGCCAAAAACCTTTTTTCAAGTTCCTTCGTAAACCTTTTCATGAAAAAGTTTCTCAAAAATAAAAAAAAAAAAACACAAAAAATGATTTTAAAAGCCTTATAAGCCGGGACTATTTATTATACATAAATCCCCATGGACATTTGAATGAGACTTTGGGCCTGTTTGATTAATGCACAGGTTCGCAGATTCTACTGATCCGGATCCCAATTTAGCGTATGCTGCATAGGACGTGGATCCATAAATTTCAAATCCTTTGCTTTAAACAAACAGGCCCTTTATCTACTGTAGACACGTGACCTTTTGCCTTGAACAGCAGAATGAATTGAAGCAAACAAGCAGGTATAAACATTCAACCAACTAGACAAATTTCATTTGACAACAGACCAATCTTGGAAACGAATGAGCAATTTCTTGGAAACAAATTAGCAATTCTTGAGAACTAATTAGCAATTCTTGGGAACTAATTAGCAATTCTTGGGAACTAATTAGCAATTCTTGGGAAGGAATTAGCAATTCTTGGGAATGAATTAGCAATTCTTGGGAACAAATTAGCAATTCTTGGGAATGAATTAGCAATTCTTGGGAACGAATTACCAATTATTTGGAACGAATTAGCAATTCTTGGGAACTAATTAGCAATTCTTGGGAACGAATTAGCAATTCTTGGGAACAAATTAGCAATTCTGGGGAACAAATAAGCAATTCTTGGGAACAAATTAGCAATTCTTGGGAACGAATTAGCAATTATTTGGAACAAATTAGCAAATCTTGGGAAGGAATTAGCAATTCTTGGGAACGAATTAGCAATTCTTGGGAACTAATTAGCAATTCTTGGGACAATTTTGAAATTCTTGGAAACTAATTAGCAATTCTTGGGAACGAATTAGCAATTATTTGGAACAAATTAGCAATTCTTGGGAACGAATTAGCAATTCTTGGGAACGAATTAGCAATTCTTGGGAACGAATTAGCAATTCTTGGGAACGAATTAGCAATTCTTGGGAACGAATTAGCAATTCTTGGGAATGAATTAGCAATTCTTGGGAAGAAATTAGCAATTCTGTGGAAACAAATGAAGAATTTGTGGGAACGAATAAGCAATTCATGTGGACAAAATAGTAATTTGTGGAAACGAATTAATATTAGCAATTCTTGGGAACAAATTAGTAATTCGTGGGAAAGAATTAGCAATTCTTGGGAAGAAATTAGCAATTCTTTGGAATGAATTTTCGGCTTGAGCCCGAACACCTAATAATTTGTCGAAACGAAAAAAAAATATTTGTAGAGACAAATTAGCAATTCGTGCTTGGAAAACAGTCCACGATTGCAAAGTATGTACAAAACAAAAGACTGCTTCTTTCACCAGCTTCATAAACAAGTCTACAAGAATGTGCATGGAATAAACTTGTCAAGATATTGACTTCATTGGAGAGAGTGGAACAAACAGTAGAGGCACTCACCATTCGTTGATTTTCTCTCTGCCATGGTAGTCCTCCGTGAGCAAGGTCATCTTGTTCATGGTCTCGCCCAGCTCTCTCAACTCCGGTTCTATCTCGTCTATGGCCTTCATGTCTAGTCGCAACTTGTCCATAACGGTGATGAAAAGCTGTCAGAAAAGAAGGCAATCAAAGGGTCTTGAATATGTGTACATAAAGCAAAAAAAAGAGCCTTATTTTATGGAAATCCACAACAGTGAGGGAGCACTAAGCAGTTTAGCCTACGAGGTGAAACTTACCGATACTATTTGAGCGATGCATTCACTCGTATTGCCGTCATCATTCTTGATTGTGATTGGTCTGTCTTCTTTTATCCTTTCCATGGCTGCCGGACAGTCCATCTAAAACAAATTTAAAAGGGAAAAAAACAAACATTTTAATCTACAAAAAAAGAAAACAAAAACTGGTCCCACTATTTCAAAGCAAATTAGCAAGCATCCATTTTGCTTTCTGCGACGCGTATTTCAAGCTTTTCTGAGATAAGGTGCATAAATTAAACTACCCAGATGAATAGAAGCACAAGACTCAATATTCACAAGACATATCAAACAAAGACCAGAGCATTCAACAAATCTTGATACAGATTCATGCATTTTACAACCAAATGAAATCTTAGTCGTAATACTACATGAAGTACACTTCACAATGTCATATACCAGATCGTTGTACAAAACAAATTTCAATGTTTGCCCCACCTGAACTTTGTGGTGCATGTATAGGGGTCGATTTCACGAAGCCCTGTGACTGATCGTAACTCGAGTTACGAAGGATAACCCATCATATCCTACATAGGGCTGCAATGCCTCATAAGTCCTATGATTGATAGTACATGTAAGTTACTATGAGTTTGGTGAAATTCACCCCTGGTGCAGCTTCTGTGACTTGGCTAATGAAACGCACCTGTAACCATCTCTAGCCCCAAGGGTACTCAATGTTCACAACCCTCCCCCTTCCCCGCCACACCTCCAACAGGTGAAAGTGTCTGAAGTTCAGGATTTAAAAGGCCTGGTGATGTTTCAATCCAGACACTCAGGATCGTTATCTGGGAATGATCCATCTGGGAATGAGACGTCAATCAATCGATCAGTGGGAGTATGCACCACGGCGGCACGTTGCCGCATCTACCTTCGAGCGGTACTCCTTCAGTCTTCTGATATCCATCCCCCACGCAGCCACGCGACCCATCCCCATCTCAGCAAAATAACAATCCATCTGACGCAACCACGTGTCATGTGGACGCCCTACCAAGTGAGTCATACCAGTAGCTTATCTAAGAGAATTCGCCTGGCAGGATCACTCGCAGGGAATCTAGCCACCTGACTGTATACAGTCACATCATGCATGCTTATCATGCAGGTAATAGGTCTCATCTGACTCTCGAGACCTGGGTAACCTCTCATTAGACACACGGTCCGACCAGCAGTACCCAAGGATCCTCCTCAAAGATGTTTCCTGAGAGACGTCATGCCCTCTAGGCTCTTATCAAGTCTAATCATGAAGTGAAGCAAGCCCTGATAGAATTCTCACCCTGTATTTCTTCATGAACTCCTCCACGGTAGGAATCTGGTCACTCCGCACTAGCTTGAAGGCTGCTTTGTACTGAACCAGCAGTTTGGAACAGGCGGCCGTATACCTGATAAAAGCAAAGAAATACAAGAACCGGTAATAAACTGCTGCAAACTTGGAGTTATGAGGGCCTGATCGCGTTTCGGTCCTAACAGGATCTTTCTCAAAGGCTAAAAGCAAAGACAGGTAATTCATTGTGAATGTGAGTGTCACCAGCAGTACATGTATAGCTACGGAAGATCAAAAGAATTTGCATATTCAAAAATAAAAAATATACAAGTTTCAATATTTCTATGCAATAATTCTGCATAATTTTACCAATGTAATATTTTTTTCTAACACCCAGACAATATCTCACTTTGGTCTTCATGGATCTCTATTGTCAAAAGGCAGAGGCTTTCAGCTCTGCTGGGCCCTACAAATACACCATGCTTTTAAAAATGAGAAGACGTGAGAAGGAGATATTAAAGAGAATTCTTACTGTTTAGGGGTGATAGCGTCCCTGATGTATGCCTTCTCAAGCCACTGCAGCGTATTAATGACGGCAAACAGCTCCGCCATGTTGTCATATTTCTCCCTTTCCCGGAAATTCCGAAAAAGTTTGACCTCCTGAAAAACAAAACATGCAGATTGAGACAAAAAATAAGACATGTGATGAGAAATCTGACACTCAGATTGGATTTCAGTAAGGCACAGGTGGATCTTGTTTACTGATGAATTCACGAATAAATTGACACACCTGTACCTCATCCTAATCCCAATAATCCCTTAGAAGGGAAGAAGTCCCACATCTATCAAAAGCTGCCAGGGAAGTGTTGGATGTTGGGGATTTTTATAGACTAAGGAAGCAGTGGAAGCACTGAGGTCTCTGTGGGAATTACCACGCACTTGTAAGCATAGTTGCGATAATCGTAATCCTTAATCTGACATAAGGGCTTAGACCAAGGGTTACGATCCATTAAGATTCCCATACGGTACATATCGTCAAATGTTCCTACATGTACGTCAGAGCAAGTTATAATTATGGCAACTATTGTAAGCACTGAGCTGTAGAATTGCTCCACAAGTGGGTGAAATTGCGACTTATTGTCTCAAATTCAGGACACTGTATTTAAAAATCCCTAGTTATTCTAACACTATAGAAGGTGCTACTGAGTTCCGAGTTGAAAAATGAATTTTAGAATGATAACTTCTTCTTTTCCTTCTTTTTGTTTATTATGAGAATACAGTGTATTTGTGAACCATCACCCGACAACAAAAATAAGCATCAAATTCCGAGCTATTCCCGTGGTGCTATCACACGGCATGGAGGTAAAAACTTCCATGGCCACCCCACAGACAGCCACGATATTGACATAATATTTTAATGAGCAAGAGACAGCAAATTACCTCGTACAGCTCAGGCCTGTTGCTGGCTGGATCTATAAAGGAAGAGAAAGTAATACATGTCATTTTAATCAGTAGGCCACAATCATCACAAAGTCACCAAGGCTGGAGTTTGGGGGATTGTGATAAGACGGGTCCTACAAAACTATAAAGAAAAGGAAAACTTCTTTTTGGAAAGTTATATGTTCGTTGTGTCCTCTTCTACATTATTCACAAGGTTGATTTTGTGGAAAGAGGGCAGGGCTTTGATTTTTGGGGGAAATTGTGAGGTGAGATGTAACATTTCACAGCCGCACAGACAGCCACAGACGAGAATAGTCTGGTTTCTACTCTGACTTTTTAACACACCTTACACTCTTGATCTGTTGGGTCTGGGAACTAGACTAACCGGACCAGACAAAATAGCCTCACGTGATCAGACGGGCTATTTTCAAATTCAAGTTTGCAAGAAGCGCTTAAGAAAATTGCATTTTAACACTGAAAAAGTGAAATATAATGTTGCACAAATTTCTTCAATCTCACTTTTTAGATAAGCTACCCCAGTTTACACACCTGAGATTTAAGTTCATTATGACTTGCATCAAATAAGTTAACTCTTGGAGGAAATAATCCTGTTTCCGTCATGGCCGTCAGTGGAATTCTTTCCATGACTTGCATCTGAAATAACCCTACTTCCGTAATGGCCGACGGTGGAATTCTTTCCTATCACACTACAATCCCCCATTTCTTTACTGGTACGGGGTGCTAGTACTAGTAGTATTTGCCTCCATTTCCCTCCAACTCTTACAAGTCTTATCCCCAAAAACGTTCATAACTTCATACCTCTTGTCTAAGGCAAGAATACTGGTGACACCCCCAACCCTTCTACTTCTAGAAACGGAGTAGGCCCCCTAACCGTCTAATGAGTTATATTTAGAAGTAGCCTAGGCCTACACTCCTTCGTGGAAACCCCGTGACAATAAATCACAATACGCATGATGAGCCATGTAAATTGTAAACACATTTCATTGGGCTGAGCAAGTCGTTCCATTTTTATTTACAAATCCTATTTTCATTTATTTATTTAAGACTTACTTTGACTTTGGGAAGTTTGTGTTGTCGGAACTGTAGAAAACATGATCGGTTTTCAAGTCAATCACTGATGATTCTGCAAGAAATCTAGAACTTAGAAGTAAAACTAACGTTAGAACCGTACATAACATAGGCAGTCACGAAATACGGATGCAAGTATTAAGTGTCATTTCTATTTTTGCACATACACGCCTATGGCTAGGTCTGTGTTCCGTGGCTCACTAATGGGGGAAACAAAGCCGTAGCACAATAAAGACTCTTACAGTTACAGTTTTGGCTACGGTTGGTCTCAACCTCGGTTCCAATTCGCATAAAATGACGGCGATGTATTTTCATGTACTCTGGGAATGATCTTGATTTGTCGCCCCATAGACTGGTTTCTGTGAGTTTGTGTGTATTGAAACCGTGCATAGAGTTTGGGTATATTACCATAGACTTGTCTCATGCATGCGGTTAAAGTAAAATAATAAAACTGTACAGAAATAAAAATTTCAACCAAGTGAAACTCGACTCAATCATTTTTTGTACATGTATAATATATTGTATTGTATTAAAATGCGCCACAAACACATAACCTCAGCACATCAGTTAGCAACATCAAATAAGATATAAAAAGATCAAACTAATCATGTCCCAATTGTTTTTGCAAAAGTGAGTTAGGATGAAAGCCGCAAAATAGAATAATGAGGCAGGGGTATAGGCCTAAATGTATTATAGGGCGCCACCTTTCCGAAAACCAAATGAATTGTAGGCAAAGGCTACAAGCCTTGCCCCCACCCCTCCTATTCATCCCCTAAAAAGGGCGGACCGGGGGGGGGGGGAGGAGAGGAAAAAAGGTCTGATGAGCTGGATTTCACCAAACAAATAAGATTAATCTTAAGATGAGTTGTCAGTATCACCATAGTGATTTGTATTGTGACATCACACATTGCTTAGCAGTTAGGATCAATTTACACTCAAGACCAATCTTAGTGCTTCGTGAAATCGGCCCCTGGCCCCTCTTACCCCCTATCCCCAAGACAACACCACAAATTCTGCGCAAGGACTTCACACTCATGTCCCATTTTTTGCAAATCATCAGTTTAAAAAAAAAACTCCCGGTGCCCCCTCACAAAATTCCAAGGCTCTCCCAGTGTCCCCTTACTGAAAAAATCCTAGCTACGCCGCTGGTAATAATGTCCGGAGGTATAGCTCCACCAAGAAACAAAATAATGGATAATGAGTCGATCCCCCCACACACCTGTTGGAAAATCCTGGGACCAATTTCATAAAACTGTTATAGTAAGCACAAGAATTTGCTTACCACAAAAATGTCTCGCCCAATAAAACAAACCACCATTGAAAATTCCAGTTCATATTCATGGTCAGCGAACAAAAGCCAAGGAACAATCACAAGTGATAGCCTACACAAAACGTGGATATTTGGTTGTTAACCCTGTTTTTATTTAGACAGAAATGTCATGGTTAGCAAATTTTTGTGCTTAACAGTTTTATGAAATTTGCCCCTGGCTACGCCAGTGAGTAACTTTATAGTTAAGCGGCCACTAACAAGTTAGTATATACGCCTGCTACTATATACAGCGGGGAGAGACTCCAAACCCCTCCCCCGATGATGTGCACGGAGAAGCAAAACATGGGAACGGGGAGGGAAAAGGGGGGAGGGGAGGGGAAACTATTGGGGACGATAATATAATTATACTGCCCCCCGGACTGCGCCTGCACCAAGTACGGTGTATACTCCCTGCCAGCCTATAGGCATTAATTATGCAAACTAATGAATATTTATCGGAGTGGAATGGTATGAATATTATTATCATGAGCTGACAGATGGAATGTTCCAAGGGATTTATGCGGGTATTGTTAAAAAAAAAACCATAAACATACGTCTCATCCCGTTCAATACCTGTAGTATAGTATCCCGTTAAATGCAGTTCGTACAATTTTGTACTTACTCGCTCACGACGATCGATGGCCTCAAAGAAGTCGATCAAGCTCGGCGTCTTTGGATGCTATAACGGACGTCTTCAGGCCGTCTACAGAACGTCTCCGGATGCAGTCCTGTTTGGGGGAACTTGACTGCCGGCCATACTGGAAGTTTTGCCGGTGAACTGCTCTCACGTTAATAAGTGGACAGTGGTCAGAGCCCCAGTCCGGTAAAGCTAATATGGAAACAGCTCTCACGCAATTTTGAGGGTGATGAGGACACCACAATATACTGCATTGCCATAGTTACCTAGCCACATGGCAACATATAATAGTGGGGAAACATCGGGCATTCATTTCACCAGGAGTCCAAACTCTGGGGATATTATACGTCAAACATGGGTCGCAGGTTCGAGTCCCACTCAGGCCAAGTTCATTTGCTCACATTTCAATGGCCTATACTAGCAGCTTCACACTGCTCACCAAGGCTGCATGGAGTGGTCTATAATGAGGATAATACATTGAAAAGCCAGGTCCAAGTTGGTCTCAATACTGTCCGAACTTAGGCAAGCTGGGGTCGATTTCACGAAGCCCTGTGATCGATCGTAACTCGAGTTACGAAGGATAACCCATCGTGTGTTACGTAGGGCTGCAATGCATCACAACGGTCCTGCGATTGATAGTAAGTTACGATGAGTTTGGTGAAATCGGCCCCTGGTTCCTAGCCAATGGTGCGTGCTGGGGGCAAGGAGGGGGGCTCGGTCAGATGGTGGGTGGTAGTTAGTCGGTTGGTTATAGTAGGTTTAACAATAAGATATTGGATATTGGGGTTGGACCGTGGGCAAGTTTCTCATCTGTTTATAAGTTGTGTCCAACAGTGTGCTTGGAAAACACTGACGAGTTCAACTCGAGAGTTTTGAATCGTCATCTTGTGTCTGAAACATTTTATTTCGATAACTGAGCCTTGTGGGGAATAGGCTTAATACTAAACACTACAAGCGTACATACAATGGTATTTGCTTAAGTGCCATATTAACATTTCAAAAATGTATGATCAAGTAATATTCTTCGTGAGATTTTGACAGTTGAATTTATTTTTTTCTTCAAGTTGAACCTAATAATCAACAATTGCGTGATTGTTTCCGAAATAAATGGAGGCTCAAATTGCATAAAACAAAGAACCCATTGCTAGTGCGATAGTGTAATTTAATTAACTTTTCCATTGTGCATTTTCTTCGTTAATTGTAAACAAAACATCATACTACAGTCATGTAGTTCCTCATATACACACACATGCAGGCCAGTAACACCACACTGTAATAATACAGTATACATTGTATAGTTCATTTCAGTTGAATTTCAACATTCGCAGGAAGTTTGCAGGAAGAAATGTTGCCATGGAACTCCAACCTATATCTTCCATGATCTGACCTTTGACGTCCGTCTGCGCGTTTATTGGTTGGCGCATGCATGACGTCATTGTAAGGCATCCGTCACGGCATTTTACGTATCGCGTATACGAAAACCTTTCAATAACACTATCGAGAACACCACAAAATAACAGTGCATAAAAACTTTAACACATAGTTACGGCACAGCTAGTAACGAATATTATCATATAAATTATGTTACACCTTTCTGCCCCATACCAAAAAATAGCCTGATACAGTATTATTTTTTGTATTTAATATCAAAGCCTTGGAATATTTTACTCGGCATCAAATTTTACAAAATATATAGCCCTAAACACACACTTCTTATTATGGTATCAACCATTAACATTCATTTTCTAGTTACATACATTTCATACATTATCTTTTTCATCAAAAGCTGTTGTTGACGACTTTGATGACGGTTTTGGGCGTGGTGGCTTTGGGCGTGGCGGCATTCCTTGCGCGATTAACCTCCTCCTCCGCCATGAAGGGAACGACTTTCAGCAGCTCTACGATTCCCTCCCTGACCGAGATCGTTGGAAGAAATCCCAGCTGGCGCAACTTGAGGTACGAGACCTCATAGTTACGTTTATCCAGGTCTTTACCTTGGTCGGATGTGGTTACCACACAGTCAGGAACTAGCGACTGAATGAGCGAGGCCAACTGCGACTTGGTCATGTTCATTGATTCGTGGCCCACGTTGAACGCCCGTCCGCTCATCTTGTCGTAGTGCCGCAGTGCCAGGACGAACGCTCTGGCCGCGTCATGCACGTGGATGAAGGTGCGCCGGAAGCTTCCTTCGTACAGACGGATGAGTTTCTTTGTGGACGCACGATGGGTTAGATCGTTGACGAGAAGATCCATTCGCATCCGCGGCGCCGTGCCGAAGACGGTGGCAAGGCGCAGGCCGACCCCACCGACGTCAAGTACGGATTTCTCCCCGTTGGCTTTCGTGCTGCCGTACAGCGTCAGCGGGCTGATGGGGGTTTCCTCCGTGCACACCCCGTCCACTGCTCCGTAGCAAGACCCCGTGGATGCGTAGATGAGCTTCTGATTTCGCCGTAGAAGTCGTGCCACAAGCGCCGTCCCGTCCTCGTTAACTTGGCGGGCAAGTTTCGGCTCTCTCTCGCAGGCTGGGTAGCCAACGATAGCTGCAAGGTGGATGACAGCATCGCAGTCTTCCATTACCACGGACAGCTGCTCGGTATCGCAGACATCTCCCCGGACAACCTTCAAGTTTGGGTTAGCTGCAATGGACCCACAAAGCGACTGAATTCCCCATCTGAAATTGTCAAAGACTGTGACGACGTAACCCTCGTCCAGTAGTAAAGGTATGAGAGTTGATCCGATGTAGCCTGCGCCACCAGTCACTACAATATGCCTGGACACGGATGTAGAACACGCCACTCCATTGTGTTGACCATTCACAGCCATCTTGTGTTAGATTGTGGTTGAAATGGTAATCTGTATATAGGAGGGAAGCATCAGAGATATATCGATAAAAACTGAGGCAATTTATAGAAATTCTCCACATTTTTATACCCTGTTCAAATGACGTCACGTAACACGTGACGGTCTTGTCACCGTTGTCCGACGTGAACCGCCGCCATAGCCTACAGCTGGCCAACTGTACCGATTGCCAATTTAGTTCTCAAGATTGCATGCATATTTCATGCACTGGTTCGGAGTGAGAGCTGGATGAACCATCAAATTTTCTCTCACTATTTAGGCCTAATGGCTCTCAGCACTGAATGAAGCCTGAGGATTCTCAGCCAGATTTCCTATACACGAAAATGGCTCTAAATCTAGTTCACCTTTTCACTGACATCCAGAACGGAACGCCAACGAACACATGCACAACACACGATCAAAACAGAATGGAGACGATCAGCACGCTTGCGCACTTATTTTCAGCAACCACACAGCGAATAATCCAATGTATAGCAACTAATATCTACGCCCGAGATGATGTATTATAATATCATTTTTACAGTATGCACCTTTTCGGATGTTTCATAACTTTAAAGAAATGACATGAGCCGATGTCTAGCCACAACTGAACCCTGACAATAACACTATGCTACAGTAGTTAATTTTGGACGTTTCATAACTGAGATCCCTTGAGCAGATGTCTATACATGTAGTTACTGCTGTGCTATATACAGTAGCTAATTTTTGGACGTTTCATAACTTTAAAGGTAATATCATAATTATACTTTGGTTTTTATCAATGAAATACTGCAGATTCATGGGCAAAAATATGAAGACAGATACAGTAACAGTCATCTGTGACAGTTTCAGTCGCACTGACGGTGACCATTTCTTTTTGAGAAAACAGTGAAAAACAGCCACAGCATTTCTTAAGTCTTTTATTATTTATTTTTTATCTTTTAAAAGATCATAAAGATTTTCGGTCGTTGTTTTACTAATTTCTGGATCACCATTTCAGGAGGAAAAATTTTAACAGTATGTTTCTACCACCACCATCTTCATATACCATATAAGGTTAATCTGTCAACATTTCTGTTTTGGTTTCTTACCAAAGTATGATATTACCTTTAAGAGATCACGTGCGCCGATCGATGTCTATAAGATCATAGCCATGTCAGGAAAAAAAAATGTTAACTGCTTGTGCAGAGCTCGGTGAAATCAATATGTATTATGCATGTACTTGGCCCTTGCATAATGCTTATGGGGCCTATATGTTATAATAGCTATTTTGGCTGTTTCATAATTTGGAAAAGATCACGTGTATCCATTTGTCGCCACGCCAGAAGGAAGGAACATTAATGTTAACTGCTTTCGCAGAGCTCGATGGAACTTAACAATCTCACATCCCGTGCGCATGCGTGGTGGTTCTAATATTATACTTATTTTTGGACGTTTCATAACTTGGCAGATATCACGTGATCCGATACCAGTAAGTTTGGATGCCTGCCGTATACATACATGTATGTCTGCAAGATATACCCAAGTTACATCAAGTGAGCTTTTGAAACTTCCAGTTTTTAAATAATTTCTTTAGCCTTCTGTACTGAGTTCCTTAAACCTCGTCTGGGGAGTGCACAAAACGGAAGAGGCTCTCAGAACTTTAACACTCGCCGTTACATTCTTTCAAAAATGATAAGTAAAAAACAATACCGTTTTGCATCGTCCATCATATTATTTTGCCCTTTTTATGATATACATCATAAAACTCGATTTAGAATTACATGTATAGTCCCGCTTCAGATGTGAAATTTCAGCCCCTGGCTCAAGGACTAGTATTGTCATTCATCCTACGACGAATGATAAATTATTCAAAACGATCTGGGCGATTTATTTCAGTTATTCATTTTCGGAAATTCTTAAATTTTATTCTATAAATTTAACAGTAGGCCATTTATATTCATGCATAACCGTTTCTAACGTAAAACGACAAGTACCAATTAATAATTCAGCACGCTATATACCCGAGATCGGAAGGGCCTACTTAGGGAAACAAGTTCCCATAAACATCTATAATCATTAATTATAATGAAAATGTGCTGCCGTGTAAATTCTGCGCAGTTGCTATCGTGACATCTGTTAATAAGCCGGCTGATCTGATTGTACAACCCGTACGTTACTTTTTTTTAACAGAAGTGTTTGAGTTTCATAATGATCAACGACATCGCATTACTTTATTATTATTATTTTTTTTGCGAATTTCATTTTGCACATTTAAATCACAAACGGTTCAGACTGCAGACAAAATCTACATGTATTATTATTTGTTAGGTTTACATCTTTTTAAAACACATTGCAATACCGTACCGCCAGACAATTGATTACATAAGATGTGAGACGTTTGGGCACCAGACCAACGTCGCTCATTTAAAACAACGCAAATAACCACATGGTAGGCCTTCAGCGATTAAGCCCACGTGCTGCACAAAATCCATCCCGCAAGAAGAATAAATAGATAATAAATTTGGCGGAAAATAATTCAGATTTAAATTGATTAAGACTAGCTACATGCGTTAATGACTGTGTGATGTTTTTCACAAACTACAATTTTATTTACATTTTACAAACGTCAAACGCGAATGTCACATCGTGCCATTCGCAAGCGTGTACGTAGATTTTTGGCCGCGGGTACAATACATGTACTCAATATCTGCCATGCGTAAAAAAAGCGGAGAGATTTCTCTATCATAATCATGGCGGCAAGATGACGTCACTGTGTCTAATAATGATATGCACTGCAGTATCCACGTGTATACTGTACTGTAGGCTTAATGCTTTACGACGTGTTTTATTTTTGATCACACACGTGCCATGTATTTACAATATTTTAGGCATAAAATATCTCCCCGTCAAGCTTCGACTATTCCTAGTCCTAGGCCTACTTCTAGGCTATAAAAATTTACTTCACCGTTTATAACAACACTCACCGTGTACTGAGCACTGAGTTCCGCCGGGATCGGCCTCCAAGTACAAGACTTAGACAAGACGGGGAGATTGTATGTACGACGAGCCAGCGCCACGCCGGTAGTTCACAGTCACTACTAGCGCAGCCGAGCTAGCTATGCATGCATGAATAGACACTTTCCTTCGTCGTTTTGTAATGTTGATCCTTATAAGGTCATGACCTACGCTTCCATGCACATTATAATAATAACTATTACGAGACTCTGGCGATGATGTACATGTTAAGATAATAAAATGAACCACAGAGCTGCTGGGTGAAAGCGTGCATGTTTTTATTATAATCAGCCAGTTCCGCGTGTGGACTGAGCTAGCTCAGTGTGATGGTTGGTTCAATTGCATCGCTGACATAGTACAATCAGGCGCGGTTCTACGGGGGGTGGGGGGGGGGGTGCTAGAGGGGGCTGTAGCTCCCCCCCCCCCCCCCCCCTCCAAAAAAAAAATGCAATTGAAAAAAAAAATTATTAAAAATACTGGATTTGTTCAGCCAATTACATAAAAACGCGTTGTGTAGGCTATTTGTGCATGTTTTCGACCCCCTAATAAGACATAGCAAAAGCGAGTGTTAATTAAATTAATTAAATTAAATTATTTCCAACATTTTTTTCCCGGCGAGATTTTTTTTTGGTCTCAAAAAAATTGCAATCATTGTTTTCCATCTTGCAATCGAACAAAATTCATTTATTTAAAGGTAGTATCATACTTTGGTAAGAGTCCAAAACAGAAATGTTCACAGATTTACGTTTATAACTTACAGCCTGGTATAAAGATGGTGGTGGTAGAAACATACCATTAAAAATTTTCCGCATGAAATAGTGTATTTATCCAGAAATGTTTAAAACAACGACCGAAAATCTTTTTGATCTTTTAAAAGATCAAAAATAAAAGAGAAAAGACTTAAGAAATACTGTGTCCGTTTTCACTGTTTTCTCAAAAAGTGGGCACCGTATGGGACTGAAATTTTCACAGATGACTATCACTGTATCTTCCTTCATATTTTTGTCCATGAATCTGTATTGCTTTGACAAAAACCAAAGTATGATACTACCTTTAATCTGCAATTAGAGGGCCAATATCATTCTGATAACTCCGTCTGGGCTGCGGTTTAGTTTAGTTTTAGTTTTGCGTCCAGTGGACGCAGAGAACAGCTGCGCTGGCGGCCGATCCGACCACGGTCGACGCGGTCATCATGATCGAGCCGTTGAATTGTATTCATGATTTTCATAATAATATTAATTGTGATTTTTATGTTGATTACATAATGATATAAATATATAATGTTGTGTAAGTCATCAGCCCAGTAATTCCAATGTATTACAACGGCCCTGGCACTTCTTTTGGAGCTGTCGAAAAACTTAAAGGTAAAAATTATCATACTTTGGTTTATATCAAAGAAATACAGATTCATGGGCAAAATATCAAGACAGATACAGTAACTTATCTGTGAAAATTTCAGTCCCATACGATGCCCACTTTTTGAGAAAACAGTGAAAAACTGCCACAGTATTTCTAAAGTCTTTTCTCTTTTATTTTTGATCTTTTAAAAGATCAAAACAGATTTTCGGTCGTTGTTTTACTAATTTCTGGATAAATACACCATTTCAGGCAGAAACATTTGGACGGTATGTTTCTACCACCATCATCTTCATACCCTGTAAGTTATAGGTAAATCTGTGAACATTTCTGTTTTGGTGTCTATTACCAAAGTATGATACTACCTTTAAAATATTTTTTCTGGGGTTACAAATTAATTGGCAAAATGTCTCATATCGCCAGGGGCAACCCACAAAATTTATGGATTGATCACCTTTTTTCTGCACTACAAAATAATACCGTGCGATCAAACTTCAAGTTCATTACATTTTGTATAATACACCGTACATTAATAATACACAATTTAATAGCAAGGTCAATGATTGGCGCCCTCTGTAGTCAACAAGCAAGCACACCGGTAGTACTCGAGCCAGATCCGAAATCCCAACGGCTACATAATCGTGATAATTATCTGTGAGGATGTGGCTGTTGCTAAGGATGGTGCACGGGCTGCGCTGGCCTTCTCACGGGATGGGAACGCTCTTAGCAACTACAACAGCCGTAGTCGTATTATAATAATTTCGGATCTGCTGCGGTTCTCCGACCAAGGACATGAAGGAATGGTCCGGCTAAGAATGACGATTACACTTGAACTTTGAAGAAAGGACTTTTTATTAAAATAAGTCATCTGCTTTACATTTTGTCGATTCCCATTGGCATTACGTGTCTGCAGGTTTTGAGGTTCTAATCTTACTTGTAAAGCTAGGTTTCCGCGCCTCCATGGAAAACTAAACAGTAAAAAACAGGAATGCCTGGCCTGGAAATCCATGAAATCATGCAGTTTCAGTCTATCGATTCGATCTCGACCATGTGACATTAACAATTATCACTCAGACTGTCAGATTCAGCCTTTCAGGTACGTAAGTCGTAAACCTGTCAACCTGACAACGGCATTAGTGTCTTTTACGCCACCCATATTATTTTCAGTATTTATTTGCTGAAGAAACTGGGTTTACCCACAACTCTACCATGATCAGCTTTCTCTCTGTGCCCAAATGACAGCTCCCATTTTAACCACAACTGGTTTGCCTCTTCACCCCTTTGTTATCTTCCACCTTTGATCTTGCCTACCCTCTCCACATCCCTTTGTCCCCTTCCCCCCTCTTTGTGGTGTCTTAGCCCCCTTGCCCTTAGAAATTCTCTATTTCCAATTCCTCAGACAGGCTGTCCCCCTTTGTTCTGCTCCTCTCATCCATGTATCTTTACTTGCCATTTAGCCTTTCAGTTCAGAGAGATCCTGCTGGGATTGAAACATCAGGCCTGCAGACCTACACTGTAGGATTACAACCATATTAATGATTTGAAATTTATAAAATGCTTGGAGTTAGGAGGCCATAACAGGTTTCAATCCTAGCAGGATCTTTATCAAAGTGCATTTTACTTTTAACCTTTGATAAAAGACGTACCTGTAAGCCTTTGATAAAAGTCCTGCTAGGATCCAAACTCCAAATATTCATATTTATTATTGTTTTATTTGTATTTTACAGAGATCAGATGACCAACCAGTTTCTATGCAAAGCAGCTGTAGTCCCTATATACCATGCCTACATTATTGAACAAATATTCGCTGCCATTCATTGATGTCACTACAACCATGACAGAAGATTGTGAGATCTGACAGATTGTATGATCGTGATGACAGGAACAGGATTGAAGTCGAGGACGCTCTTATTTGAGCATGTGTGGTTTGAACAAAGAATCAAAGGGCTGGACATTTCAAACTGATGCTTCGAAGAGTTTCCTCTGGTCTTCACAAGGAGAAAGGTTGTGACATGTGCGCGTCCTCAACCCTCTTAGTTCTGGTCATGTACGATAACTTGGACAGTGGAAACCCTCTTTGCTGGTATTTCACCTGCTAGGGCATGCAATTAATGTGCAAGGCTAAAATCTGGGCATCGTTACCTGTGCCCTAAACGTGAATTTTCATTTGGACCAAAAAAAAAGAAAGAAATTGTTGAATACCGGATACTGCAAAAACAGACGATGACCTGTGAGCTGTCAACACACTTAATTTGTGACCATGCACATTGCACAACCCTGGGAAAACAATCCTAAAGACCACTCATAGACAGTGATAAGTGACTCAGATATGACAACCACCATGAATTAAGTACACTCTGTAAATATTTGACAAAGTGTCCATTGTGTACTTATTCCATTATCAGATGTTCATAATGGTCTGCGGTTTGTGAAATATTTTAAGTGCGGGTGGCACAGCATAAATGTTACTTTATCTGAGATCATTATCAAGGCTTGAATTACATTGTACCAATGTGCGCAGCTTGCAGTCTTTGCATTGACCAAGGACAGACATCTAAATCCAACCCCCAAACAAGAGGATGACTGGTGAAGTTTGGTGAATTTTTGAAATATTACATATGCAGTTTTGGCACAAGTCCACAGGAGGTGCTTTTACCATTATGTTCATTCATATGTTGTCCAGTGAACATTCTGATGTTTAACGACAGTCACGTACATGCAATCTGACAGGTTTAGATTTTTATCATCATTCCCGACGTTCATAGCGTGCCCTTGCAGGCTGTTACACAAACGGGCTTAGAAAACCACTGATCAAAATCTGAAGTTGAAATGGCAAAGTTGGATTGCTTCAACCGAGTGATCAGCCAGTTATTCTACCGCTATGGCCGACTTATTGGTCGTAATCCCTTGCTGTTCCTTGTCATTCCCCTCATCATCGCGGGATGCCTTGGTTCGGGAATGCTCTTTCTGACCATTGAAACTGATGCTGCGTACCTCTTCACACCAGATGATAGCCGGGCCAAGGAAGAATTTGAGCAGATCCACACCCTGTTTCCTGTCGACCACAAGAGATTCCTGCCTAATCGAGTCCTGACGACACAAGAACTCGGAGGCAGCGTTGTGATCACTAGGAGAGATAAGGGCAATATACTACGACAAGAAGTCATGGAAGAAATTATCCACTTAGACCGTGTGATCAAAGCTATTGAAATAAGATCAAAAGGCTCAAACACCAGCGTGACGTACTCGGACATCTGCTGTCATTTCACCCATGACGAATGTCTAGATGATCCAGTCTTGAAATTTTTCAACTACACTGCCGAAAATGTTAATACCGTCAATCTGACTTACCCGTTCTCCTACATAAAGCTGTTTGATTCGCTGTCATTGTCCTCGGAAATTCCACGTGATTTGCTCCCCGATCTGTTCCCCGAAATTCCACAGTTGGGTCAAGACTTCCTTGAGTCTGCCATCCCAGATTTAAGTTTCCTTATACCAGATGGACCAAACAACATCAGTATTAACATCGGTGCTTCTTTGGGCGATGTAACCTTTTATGACAACACAGATATTGTTAAGTCAGCTAGGGCAATGACTTTCATGTACTTTCTTCGTGGCGGAAGCGAAGAGGAGATCGTCTTAGCACAGCAGTGGGAGAAGCAATTCTTGAACACCCTGCTGGAATTGCAACCGCACTTTGCATACATTGAGGTGGCCATGTTTGCATCCAGCACCTTGTCTGATGAACTGATTGCTATGGCAACCCGTATCCTGCCACGATTCTGCATCACCTTCACCCTCTTGATCATGTTTGCTATTGGGACGTGTATGATGGCTGATTGGGTATTGAGCAAGCCCTGGTTGGGTCAATGTGGGGTCATATCCGCCATGTTGGCCATTGCATCCTCCATGGGTCTCCTATCCTACATCGGTCTACCGTTCAACGAAGTCTCTGCCTCCATGCCATTCCTTGCTATAGGTCAGTAGTATTTTACATTATACCAGTAAGATTTGTAATATGTTTAGCAGTCTTGTTAAACCAATTGTTTTGATGTTGTATAAAAATTACCAAGAAACGCTCAATGTTGCCGTGTTACACATATTTTACAGGCCTGGAATTTGGTTCTGAAGGCCACATTTTCATTGCAAGGGGCACTTCCATTGGAAAATCATAATGTCTATGGAAATATTTGAAGGGGCACTAAGGCCAAGAAGGGCAACGAAGGCCGTGGCCTTTGTTAAATTCCAGGCTTGATTTTATTTTTCAGTGGTACATACAGTGTATGTTATGCACTAGCCACAGGGGTGTGATTTGGCACGAAAAAAATCCTAAATTTATTATTGTTTTCCTTACATTCCTAGCATATAGGAGATTTGGTTTTCAGGATTTGTCATGAAGTTTTCATTACAATCAGAAAGTGTTCTGCAGTCAGAACATTCCTGATCGTATGGGTTCAAAACCAAGACAAAGACCAAAGATGACGTCAAAATTACTTTTGATTATGTCCCCCATTCCATGTCAAACCTCTGAACTTCTGTATGCTTTGCTTTGACGAGATTCTCATGGTTGTCATTTCCCTACTGATATTGATGTCCAGGTATCGGTATTGACGACATGTTTATAATGCTCGCTGCTTGGCGTAAGACCTCCGTCAAGTTACCAGTCGAGGAACGAATGGGCCAAACGTATGCAGAGGCAGCTGTCTCCATCACCATCACCAGCATCACGGACGCGCTGGCCTTCGGCATCGGTTCCATCACCAAACTACCTGCCATCAGAGTCTTCTGTCTGTACAGCGGTGTGGCCATCCTATTTGATTTCCTATATCAGGTGAGAGACTTAGAGCCGTGTTGAAAATGTCCTCAACTGGGGTTTCTACAACAAGTGGCTATGATGTGCCAACCGTAGCCGTGTGTGTGTAATTGAAAGACATAGCCACAGCTTCAAAAGTGTGATCCAAACTAAAACCAATGACGTTGAGCTGTCAGGAAAACGATAATTTACTACTTAGGCAGTCGATGTTCAATATGTGGGGTTGTGACTTACTAGATGCTGTTTTCATTCTCATGAGCAACCTGACTGATGTGAGATTGAAGCTTTTCTTTGAGAGCGGTCATTTTTGTCTCTTTGCTTTTAATATCCAAAATCACATTCTGACGATGAAAAATCTGGGCTCTCCAACTGAGCTATCCAGCCTTATGTTGGTCGTGTCCCTAAATAGTTTGACTTTTAGGGACACCACCAACATAGGGCTGGATAGGACTTTCAATGTTTTAATTTTTATTAGAATTGAAACATCAAGCATTACTACTTTCACTGGTAATTGATACCCTATAAACAGTGGCTTTTCACATTTAATGATCTTGATTGGTTTTTCTGCACAGATATCTTTCTTCGGAGCTTGTATGGTGTTTACTGGTCGCAGAGAAGCAAACAATAAACACTGCACTACGCTGAAACATGTCGTACCAAAAGACGAAGCTCGCTCCAAGATATACCGACTCTTCTGCGCGGGAGGCGTGTCTAAGGAGTCACCCACGGGGGAGCCAGATGATCACGCTCTTATGGGCTTTTTCAAGAACCACTATGGCCCTCTGATCACCACACCGGTGGCCAAGGTCCTGACGGTCATCTTGTACGCCACTTACATTGGCGTCTCTGTTTACGGGTGTTTTTCTCTCACAGAAGGTATGCAGTACAAGGATATTTTTTCGGACGATTCGTATGCACATCATTACATGATTCAGCGAGCTGACTATTTTACGGCATTTTCACCGCCGGTTGCTGTCGTCGTGACAGAGCCAGTGGCGTACTGGGAGAAGGATGTTCAAGATCAGGTTGAAAAGTTGACGCGGGAAGTAGAGGATCTCAGTAACATCTATGGGGAGCGATTCACCACATCTTGGCTGAGAGAATACACAAAATACCTCAAAGAGCAAGGACTTAATGCCGAGACGAGTAACGACACTGAGCTAGATAAACATCGGTTTCTAAGCGTTCTTCAAGAAGATTTTTTGACTAATCCCTTGAATGAACAGTACCTGCTGGATTTAAAATTTGAAAACGTCTCCGGTGCGACTACGATTGCCGCATCGCGGCTGATCTTACTTCCGGGGAACATCACCACAACAGTGGAGGAGGCAAATTTGATGGTTAACATGAGGGAGGTTATCGACGGCAGTCCCCTGCCTGTCATGGTCTCTTCACCACCTTTTGAGTTCTTCGAGCAGTACCTCGTCGTCCTTCCAAACACCATCCAGAATTTGATTATTGCCACGGTGTGCATGTGTTTGATTTCTGTGGTCTTCATTCCTCATCCGGTGACGGCAGTTATGATCACCTTGTGCGTCATCTCTATCGAGGTGGGCGTGATCGGTTTCATGTCTCTGTGGGACGTCAGTATGGACGGTGTCTCTATGATCAACATCATTCTATGCATTGGCTTCAGCGTGGACTTCTCTGCCCACATGGCCTACTCGTTTGTAACAGCGCCGTGCGACACGGGCAACGAGGCTGCAATCTTCGCACTGCACAGCGTGGGAATGCCGATTTTCCAAGGGGCCGCCTCCACGATCCTGGGCATCACAGCTATAGCAACCTCCCCAGCTTACATCTTCCGCAGCTTCTTCAAGACCATGTTTCTTGTCATGGTGTTTGGTTTCCTACATGGTATACTCTTCCTGCCCATACTGCTCACTATCCTCAGGCCGTGCATGCGGCAGAAACGGACCGTACCGGTGTATGACTGCAAAGAGCCCCCTGGGGACATTCAGAAGACGGACCATGACGGTTTATCTGATGAGGATAACGTGCCAGTCTCAGCACAGCAGGGACAGGAAATGCAGACTTTCCAGAGTGATGAGAAGCAAACAGAGTCAAATGATGCGGTTGCCAAGGAAACTCCACAGATGGAAGGTATGACAAAGACTGTTTTTGCCCAGATTCATTCGGACTGTGACATAGTTCTGGAATGTAATGGACACACAGTTAAAAAACCGGTGAAATTAGAAATGGTCACTGTATTTTAAAAAATTGTGTATGATGTTCTTCGTTCTCTTTTCTTTTCTTTTATTTTTTACTGAGCAAAGCCAGTAAACATAACCTAATCATCAAATAACCACAAGGGAAACTGACTGAATTTTAAGTTTGTAAATTGAAAAGTGAACACAAAAAAATTTACTGGATGGAGTGGGATTTGAACCAGCGACCTCCTGATGCCTGAATATTACCATACATGCCATATAGGCACTCAGTTGGTAGTTATTCAGGAGGTCACTAGTTCGAATCCCACTCTAGTCAATTTTTCTTTGTTCACCTTTCAATAAAATCAACCTTCTGTTTGTGATTGTCACATGCCCTTTAAAAGGTCATTGTGAAACAGGTTATTTGACAAACATTTCACAGCGCGTGTCCAACCCTGAATTTCACACACGTGTCTGATTGGCCTTTTCGTGCATTTTATTTTGGTGCATTTTGTTTGTGCAAGCCAGTCTGTGATGTGTTAGTTGTAAAAACCCAGGTTCATATTTTTTTTACCAATAACAAAAGGGGAAACGAAACATTTAGAAATTGGCAACAATCAATTCTTTGGATACAATAAGCCTGCACAAAAATCGTTGAAGTTTCAAAATTTAAGCACAAATCAAAGGTTGAAATTATGTGTACATACTGTATAGACCTTTTGCGGATAGATTTTTTTCATTACTTGCAGTGACTGTAGTCTCAGGCTGGCTGGATCTGACTTTGGCTACGGCTGTGGCAACCCATGCTACAGTGCAGAGGCCTGCTGTTGCCCTTAGCAACAGCCATAGCCATTGATTCAGATCCAGCCTAATGTAGTGGTAATTTCTCCAGTAACCTTTAACTTTTCTTGCCCTGATGTTTTTTTCTTCTTTGAATAGAGGTTGTGTAGCATTTGGGTCATTAGAAAAAACAAGATCATGAGGTATGTACCATTTAATTTCTTGATTTATTTTGCAGGTTATTCCCAGAAATTTTTTTTCTTCTTGTGAACATTAACTCACTTTGGCACATCCAGGGGCGGATTTCACTAACGCTTTGCGGTCATTGCTAAAGCCCAAATCCATCGCTAAACGGAAGGTAGCGATTAATTTTCTGTTTAGCGGTGCATTTGGGCTTGAGTGGTTTCAGTTTGGCAACTGCTGCGGAGCCAAACAGTTTAAAGGTAGTATCATACTTTGGTAAGAAACCAAAACAGAAATGTTCACAGATTTACATATAACTTTCAGGGTACGAAGATGGTACTGGTAGAAACCTACCGTTGAAATTTGTCCGCCTGAAATGGTGTATTTATCCAGAAATTAGTAAAACAATGACCGAATATCTTTTTGATCTTTTAAAAGATCAAAAATAAAAGAGAAAAGACTTAAGAAATACTGTGGCCGTTTTTCACGATTTTCTAAAAAAGTGGGCACCGTAAGGGACTGAAATTTTCAAAGATGACTGTGACTGTATCTTCCTTGAAATTTGTGCCCATGAATCTGTACTTCTTTGACAAAAACCAAAGTATGATACTACCTTTCATTTTGCATATCAATCAAAAACACATGCCTAATAATTCACTGATCAAAATTATGTTTACTTGTATGTGCACCTGATTGTGTTTCCTGTTTGATTGGTATGTTATAATCATTGAAACAGAAAGTGGGATTTTGAAAACTTAGTCCTTTTATTTGGCTCTAAGATTATAATTCATGTATCGGTACATATTTTGAAAAAAAGTTGTCTGGGAATACTTGTGCTTCGTTGTTGTTTTTGTTGTTTTTGGTTTTTCTAATTTGAAATAGTGTTAAACCGTATCTAAATGTATTAAGTACCACTAGCCTGCTGTGGCTGTGGATGTTGCTAAGCGCATTGCTAAGTGCGTTGCTATGCATGGCTTGTGCTTAGTGCGGATATGCCAAAATGGTGCAGACAAATATGGTATCTTGCCCTTAAAGCTATTACTTTGGATCAGGGCCCAATTTTATAGAGCTGCTTAAGCAAAAAAAAATCCTTAAGCATGAATAATCTTCCTTGATTAAACAGGATTACCAACCAAATTTTCAAGCGATTTACTGCTTTTGACTTGTATTCAGCCATTGTTTGCTGAGCATAACATTCACAAGGAGTTTCGGCTGCCATACTGATGATATTTTTACCAAGGCTTTTGGTGCTTGCAGCTCTATGAAATTGGCTCCTCCTGGTTACTAACAATTTGTTGCATGTTTTTCTGCTGAAAATTGATGTGGTGAATGATTTGTATTGTATGGTCAGCTCAGTATTGTAAGTTTGCCATTTTGTGTATGTATGCAGAATATGGGCAATTCCAAACAGTGCGCCACTAAGAGTTTGCAACGCGTTGGCCAATCACAATGCGCGGAATCTGTCGACATTTTCCAAATGCACATTTGGTTGACATTCCATGAATTGTGATTGGCCAATTGCGTTGCAAACTCTTGGTGGCACACTATTTGGAATCGTCCGTATTAATTGCAGGGGTGGTGGTGAATGTGAGCAATGCATTCTGGGATAGTGTAACTAGATCAGTAGATGAATGACCGAAATTTCGCTGTCCAGCTAAACTGGGGGCTTGACACAATTTGCGTTGGGGGTCTAATAATAAAGTGAAGGGTACCTTCTCTTGGAAGTTAGCTAACTATCAATTCACTGCACCATAGATCATTGATATATTTGCCACTTACTGTATTGACATTAAAACAGTATTAAAACACCATACACAAATATGTAGTAACTATGTTTACAATTAACAAATGAACGAGCACAGTTTATTATCGCCAATACATTTTGCTGATAAGAAATTAAGGAAATGAGGAAAAAAGGTTTATGTTCGAAAGGTGAAGTGCGCAGCTAGAAGAATGGATTGTGCTTAGTTTACAGAACAACAAATGTAATCAATGTCATTATAAGTTGATTGACGATAAGCATACTTTAAAAATGACTTTATTCATGACCTTTGAAATTTGTCTCCCCAGAGGAAAAAAGATGTCCAAAGTGTACTTGCTCATATAAGATAACCCCCTTCCTAAGTCAAGAGTTGATGAGGAAATGTTTTCTGGAACTTGTTGCTAGTTTCATCCAGTGCATCTTGCTATCTGTCTACTTGTACAAGTCTGCCCATAATGAGCTGCCAAAAAATCTAAACCTAAAATGAACATTTCTTGTTTGAGTAAGTTACTAATCATGTGCTGTACCTTTAACTTACAGGTTATAAAGATAGTGATGGTAGAAACATACTGTTAAATTGTTCCGTCTGAAATGGTGTATTTATCCAGAAATTAGTAAAACAACGATTGCAAATCTGTTTGATCTTTAAAAGATTGAAAATAACGGTGAAAAGATTTTTGAAATACCGTACATGCGCTTTTCACGGTTTTCTCAAAAGTGGGCACTGTGTAGGATCTTCCTACACAGGAAGATCATGCATCTGCATTTCTTTGACAAAAACCAAAGTATGACTATGATATTGCCTTTAAGTAATTTGGCAAGTTAAAAGAATACCGTAATTGCTCTTCTTCTGATAGGAGAGCAGGTGGTTTATTGAGCACTCGATCAGAAAGAAAAGGCCGGGCAAATTTCAGTTCTTTCCATAGGACAAAATGTATGCAAAGTTTGTTGCACTTAATTTAACCTCCTACAGGAAACCTATACCATTGGACTGTCACGTGCATGCAGTAATTGTTGATTGTTATCTGGGAAATGTTGCAACATTTAAGAGCCATATCATGTGATGGTAATTCTTTTGTCATTGTATTTGCCAATGTTCAACACTAATCTATACAAATAGTTCTTAAAGGTAATATCTTGTCATACTTTGGTGTTTGTCACAGAAATACAGATTCATGGGAAAAAATAACAAGGAAGATACAGTAACTGTCATCCGTGAAAATGTCAGTCCCATACGGTGCCCACTTTTTGAGAAAACAGTGAAAAACGGCCACAGTATTTCTTGAGTCTTTTCTCTTTTATTTTTGATCTTTAAAAGATAAAAAATAATTGTGGTAATTGGTTTACTCTTCTCTGGATAAATACAGCATTTCAGGCAGAAACATTTTAAAGGTATGTTTGTACCATCACCATCTTTATACCAAGTAAGTTATAGGTAAATCTGTGAAGATGTCAGTTTCGGTATGCTACCAAAGTAAAATACTACCTTTAAGACAAAATCTATTAATACGGTTTTACTTATCTATACTGTTTATGCAATAACCCATTTTGTGACAGTTAGTTTTAAAGGGCCTGGTTACATCATCATCCTGATAAAATGTTTGTTACATTATTATATCAACAGGCCATAAAGATAAAATATTGAAAATAAATCGTAGAAACAGATTTTATATCAGCTAATTAGGTTTAAAGGCGCCACAGACATGGTAGTGAAAAAAAGTGGAAAACCAAAGAAATTTAATTGTCAAACAAGAGGATTAAAGGGAGCATATAGGATTTGCAAAGATGTGTGTTTTGGCTGAATTTGGTACTTTAACAGAAGTGAGAAGTCGTAAACTTCCTTCCAGAAGTTGTTTCATGTACATGTCTCCTCAAGTCGCTAGGGTTCTGGTTCCGAGGAATCCCTCTAGGGCAAATCAGTGAAGAGGTTTTCTTGATAATCCAAAGGTTTGGAACAGGAAGGTTAACAACCGATTGTAAGACATTGATAAGTTTCTCGCTAGCAGGGGTTCATTCCTCCAAATAAAGCAAGTTTCTCTGATCAGGCCTGGAGAATCAAAAGATTCATTTTGTCTTCATTGTAGACAAGGGGCCACTTTCATGGCACTGCTAAGCATAAAAATTTGCTAAGCATGACATTTCTGTCTTAATAAAAACAGGGATAACAACCAAATGTCCATGTGTTGTGTATCGCTTGTCATTGTTCTTTGGCTGTTTCAAATTTCAAACTTAAAACTATTTTAATGACCTTCGAACAGCCAAACCTTCAAACCAGAGATTATCGATACCAGGATAAGACTATTTGAAGAGTGTGTCCTTCATGTGTCAAATTATCATGTCATTATTGTTATCATTAATGGCCGTAGTTGTTATGTCATTCACTACATCCCTTGTCCACAAAGTTCGGTCAAAGAGAATTTCCCTATAAGCAAAACAAGGGAAAAGTTTTATTTAATTTGCATAAAATCTTCAATTTCTTTGGGGCGACACACAACTTAATGCTAAAAAAAGGTATCAAAACTAATTTAGTGACAGGTTGTGTACTTGACTAGTGCATGTACCTCTGTAATTATTCAGGTTTGGGTTATTACTGCATGAGACACTTTAGGAGTGCTAAGTAGAAATGCCGAAAAAGGGGGAAAATTGTTTAAAATCTAGACCTCCAAAGCTGTACCTTCAAGCGCCCCACCCCTTTTAACCTCATGTAAGACGAGATACATGTACAGGGCTCGAAATAGTACTAGCCCGTCGTACAATGTCTAGCAAAAACTGCTTTGGGCTAACTAGACTCACTTTCTTGGTTGTCTGTTGGGCTAGTAAAAAATTATTGGAGCCTAAATGTTAAGGTATGGATCAACATGTGTTCGGGCTAGTAAAAATCTAAACGGGATTATAAAATCTAAAGTAAGCTGACTCGATGAGCTAGCCAGGAAAAAAAAGTTAGCGCAAGGCCTGATGTACTTTGTTACTTATTACTGTACTTTTTATTATCTTGCCAATATTGTGATTTTAATCTCTGGGAAAAAATTGTACTTTTCACTTACAGATACAGGACTTTGAAGCTGGGAGCAGTGGGAGCCTTACCAGCATGGCAGCTTATAGCAGTCAACCATCCTGGTTCAATGTCTTGAAGTATCAGCAGAAGAACGGCCACAGATGACTGTATTCAGTTTCATTGGTCTGTTGGTCTGTCTGAAAAAAACAAACCTGGGGCCAATTTCACGGGGCTGCTTAGCACAAATATTTGCTAAGCATGACATTTCTGTCTTAACAAAAACAGGGTTATTAACCAAATTTCCATGTGTTGTGTTTCGCATGTGATTGTTCATTGGCTGTTGTTTGCTGACCATGAATATCAAATGAAATTTTTAACGGTGGTTTGTTTTATTGGGCAAGACATTTTTGTGCTAAGCAGATTTTTGTGCTTAGCAGCTATATGAAATTGGCCCCTGCTCTGTCTGAACTCATAATAGATGTTACTATCGTCTTTCATTCTGGGCGTTTTCGAAACTCAGGCTCCGGCTCAGGCAGTTTCTGGCTCCAGTTCCGTCATCCATGCTGAAAATATAGGTTGTGGTTTTTCATTGAAGCTGACGCTCTGTTTTCCTTTTCAAACCAGAGAATCTACTTCCAAAAGCCTCTATTTTGATACCCGTTATTTTAGAATTGATTCACGAAATGGTACCGGAGCCTGAGCCTGAACCTTAGTCTCCGTTTCGGAAAGGCCCTCTCTGAATCCTCTGACAAGTGTTCTCTTGTGGGATTTGAGGCTATGCATAGTGGTAGTACTAGATAGGATGAAGTTTTTGGTAACACCATCTACTCTTGTGGGTGTGTGTGTGTGTGTGTTTGTGGTTCTGACAAGAACCGGTGGTTTCACCCAACGTTTCGAACAGTGTGCTGTGTTTGTCTTTAGGAGAATGCTAGTCTTGTGGGAATGCAGTGCTTAAGTACTGCATTAATTATGTATGTATCATATCATGTACCTCTATTATTGCCCAGGCTCTTGTAAATGACAGGGCTTGATCATCTCATTCTGAGCCTCATGTACATGAACCTGTACAAATCGTTCAGCGTGTTGCAGAATTTTGAACAATTTTGGAGGCCAGGTGACTGCATCTTTCATAATCATGTGGTACTTAAAGGCCCAACGTGGCCCAATTTCAAAGAATGCACCTGGCACTTGTATCAGCAGTGTTACAATTACTGCATATGGGATTCTTAATTGAATTCAGGTGTTAAAGGGAGCATATGGGATTTGCAAAGATGTGCGTTTTGGTACTTGAAGGTCTTAAACTTCCTTACAGACGTTGTTTCATGTACCTTTTTACCATTTGTTCATCTGGATAGCAGAAATTCGGCCGAAATAATCTTGCCACCCCCCCCCCCCCTCCCCCCTCCGAATCCTTCACGGTTACACCACGCTTTCGAAATGCTAAAAAGATCGTCCGCACAAACGATCTTTTTAAAAGACACTATAAATCTTGATTTCCTTGAAAAACCCAGCATCTGATGAACCAAGCTTTCCCATGGTGACTGTTTGCACTGTTTACAAACTGTTGAGTACATTTTCTGTCTGAAACTCAATCATTTTATAATAAATAAAATAAATAAAATGCGTGCAAAAGGAAGGATGACACCTTAAGAGATAGTGATGGATTTGGGTGATTATTGTACGATTTTCAAAGACAATCATGATACAATAGCTGGAGCAAAGTTAGGCTTATTATTCCTTGTTGAGTGGATAAATGTAGCGATATTATATGTACCAAATGTTATAACATGTTGGTGATTTTAATTGACAAAAATGTTAATTTATTTTACACGTATTGGATAATCTTAATCGATCTTTTAAAAAGAAAAGAAAATGTATTCTCATCATGAAACAATAGATAATAATGTGTCTTATTAATATTACAAGATGGCAAATTTAAATAAATTTTACTTGTCTTAGCACTGTGGAAAGATCCATTGTATACAGTATATGTATTAAATAATGTCTAGCAATGACCTTCCTCAGGGAAAAAAACACAAAATGTTATTATTTTTAAAATTAAGACCATTTTAGTATTATATATTAGTGACAAGTTTTTACTAGTGATGGTGACCAGTATTTTATGTATTGATGTCAGTGAGATGATAGAATTTGAACTAACAGAAAGTCTGTTTCGGAAGTGCATGCCTAAAATAAAAGGAAGCGATCGATTTGCAAGTTATGTGGAGTTTTCTCAAATGCTCATACCTCCATTTTTCTTTTTCTTTATGGGGCTTGATCTTCACATTACCATTTATTTATCAAGGCATGCATTATTGGTAAAACTGACTCAGTTATTTTAGAATGTGTGAGCTGTTTTGTTTATTGTAGAGTTGCGTTCAATAAACACAATGACCATGTACAGCTGTATTTGCTGGGAAAATGCCATTATTTTTTATTGTGGGACTGACTGTCATAGGCCTTACTCACGGCGCATCCATTTTGTCACCTTCCTTGTATACCTTTCGGAAAAGATTTATAACACCAATTCTAAAAAGAAAACGGGTGTCACTGAATCCAAGCCTCGGTTTGATTGCATTGTTTCAAATGCAGGATGGATGCACCGTGAATATAAAGGTAATATCATACCTTTAAAGGTAGTATCATACTTTGGTAAGAAACCAAAACAAATGTTCACAGATTTACGTATAACTCAGAGTATGAAGATGGTGCTGATAGAAACATGCCTTTAAAATTTTTCCGCCTAAGATGGTGTAATTATCCAGAAATGAGTAAAACAACGACCAAAAATCTTTTTGATCTTTAAAAGATCAAAAATAAAAGAGAAAAGACTTAAGAAATACTGTGGCTGTTTTTCACTGTTTTCTCAAAAAGTGGACAACGTATGGGACTGCAATTTTCACAGATGACTGTTACTGTATCTGTCTTGGTATTTTTGCCCATGAATCTGTATGTCTTTGATAAGAACCAAAGTATGATACTACCTTTAAGAAACCATTCCAGGGACAGTAAAACAATATCACAAGAACGAGCATTATAGTACCGCGTTATATAATAATTATAATCCCAAGGACCTTTCATCAAGGTTAGATAACCGTGGTTTCGTAAGCCCCATGATACGATAACGTCATAATGATTGTCAACACAGTTGTGTAAACAAGTCGACACTGAATGAACTCATGATGACCTTAGCATGATTACAGAGGAATGATGTTCAGATTAAAGCCTTTTCACACGACGCCAAAAAAAACCCTCTCAACCATTGAGAAATTCTCTCTTGATTGCGTTGTTTCGAATACAGGATGGATCAGGGGCGTAGATAGCGGGGGGGTTGCATCCCCCCCAGAATTTTAGGTGGGGGGTTGGTGTGTACAAACAACCCCCCAGGTTTCTGTCGTGGGAAAATTAAAACTTAAGTATAATCATGCAATGTATGGCAGTTAAAAAGTATTTAATTATTGTTAAAAGCATACAACATGCGTTTGAGAGATGAAACGCAAGGATAAACTGCCAGGAACGCTGCTGGTCTTTGGTGTGTGTGCGTATGTGCACGACTCTTGATCCGTTCAACAAGGCCTTGCATTATTTCAAAGCGTGCCGCTGGAGGATATAAAGGGAAACGGGTTGGCTTTGCGTATGCGACTCCTGCGGAAGCGCGGAACCGCGTTACAAAGGGTTGTGTTCCTGTTGAGAGCATTCTCTCAACTGTCCAAAATTTTGGATGGTACAAACGTGTCTATGAAAGATACCTAAGACATTAGGGAGACACCAAAAAGTCTCCCTTATGTTCGGTGTCTTCCTAAGGTCGAATTTATAGCAAACTCTGTCTCCTTAACGTCCATGATCCAAGTTATGTGTACAATGTATACATATTGTACATGGTCCAAAACATGAACATGTATCCTACACAACACGTTTTTATGTTATTGGCCCTTAATAACAGGAAAGAAATTGCATTTCAATGCATTTCTTGCGGGGGGGCTTAACAACATTTTTATTTATTTATTTATTTATTTTTTTTTTTTTTTGGAACTGCCACTGACATTGTTCACATAATAGTACGACCCAGCTAGAGGATCAACCCCCCAGGTCTGAGAGCCTGTCTACGCCACTGGGATGGATGCACAATATCGTACTTTGGTTTTTGTCAAAGAAAATGCAGATTCATGGGCAAAAATATAAAGAAAGATACAGTAAAAGTCATCTAGAAAAATTATTTGTATTGGTAGCAAAATGGACTGTTCAAGATGACGGCTTGGATCGGCGGTATGACTAGAGACAAATTTCCGAGGGAGTGTAAAACCGTATAGTTACTGCAAGGGGGACACCAAGCTTTTCACGTTTGGACACTTGAGACAACAATCTGAACACCAACTGGTATGAAAGCACGTCTTACAATTCAAAAGGAAAAGGTGGCACGTGGTGGGGTGGGGGGGGGGGGTGACTTGGCTCTGTTTCGGAAATCAGAATCTTGCGATGGTTGTGATCAGAATTATTAACAGTGACGAAGTTTGGCTCAGGAACGTATTATTGACCAAGATGCGGTCCGTTTGGTTACCGTGGTTACTCCCGCCAACGGTCATTCGCTTAAAATTGCGCTAATATTATAATCAGGTCGTACACCACAAATTCTGGTAAAAAATAAAGAAAAGGCATTCGTTTTAAGGTTTAGCTGACTTGGTTACCAAATGTAGTCCGTCGCATAGCAACTGTATCTTGTGACCACAAGAGGTCGCTGTTCCCCACTTCAGTGGTTAATATTAATCCCAATTATTATTGAAGTTAGTAATTGAAGTTGTGGAGCGACTCCTATATAGCTATACATGTCCAACATGGATGCCGCTGATGAAGGAATTATTGGAGTGACTGTTGCCATGCAAAGCGATCAGCTGACGCAATACCGCTACCCCTTCCAGTTGGAATCATGCAGGCTCCTCATAAAGACGAACAGATCACGATATCAGAAACGTCGATCGTACCAGAGGCACCGGCGGGGTTCTTCTCAGATTCGCATAGGCCTAATAACACAAAATAGTTAAAGATAATTATACATGTAGGCTTACGTGACTGTATCCACGTAAAATAAACCCCCATTGCAGACGCTATTCTAGAGCCAATAATTGGGGGGGGGGGGGGGGGGGGGGGCGCCTGGGATGGGGGAGGGGGAGTTAGAAGAGCTATTTTTTTTTTGGAGGGGGGGGGGGGTCCAGAAGAGGCAATTATGTGACCTGCTCTGCTTAAATGAGTCTGATGATGTCGCTTCCTTAATATTTTCTGTCCGAAATGCTGTATTTATCCAGAAAAGAGTAAATTATTTTTGATCTTTTAAAGATAAAAAAATATAAGAGAAAAGACTTAAGAAATACTTTTGCCGTTTTTGACTTTTTCCTCAAAAAGCAACAACATCGTATGGGACTGAAATTTTCACAGATGACTGTTACTGTATCTTCCTTGATATTTTTGCCCATGAATCTGTATTTCTTATGACAAAAACCAAAGTATATGATATTAGCTTTAATGTGAAGCAGGTGTTTTTGTAAAATTGAAATGGCGCTTCGATTTTTAGTAATGTTTACTTATCATTACTTTCAAGCGAGACTGCAGGAAAGTTGAAACATGTCCACAATTATTCCCCCTTCTCTTTCCTTTTGACACTAAAAATAACCGACGTCGCCAATCATATCCGTGCACTCAAGGCAAACAAGGTGTCAGTGTACGAATTATTTTGTATTCTACTTTATTTCAATAATATTCATATAGCGCCACCTAGTGGCGTAAAATGTACAGGTGTGTTCAAGTCGGCTTATTATTTTTTATATGCTATATTTAAGTAGCTTACATTTCAATTAGGGGGTGGTCAATTTCATAATTAAAGCACATGGATATTTATCTTGGTCTGTTTGTACCTTTCTGTGGAAATAAATCTATCTATCTTAATATTCACACGTTCATCATCATAAATATTATATTTTATTTTCAAAATAGGGAAAGAAATGTAAATAACATTTGTTTATCAACTTTCTTTTACCCCTATATTTCCATTGGTAAAACCCATAGAAACCGGAAATTGTGTACCGCACGGTGTATACACATACACTGTGCATTATGTACATTGTGCATGTAGGTTTTTTAATGCGTAGTGCACACTTTGATAAATGGTGCAATTATTTTATGAGATCTTCGGCTCTGAATTATAGGTTTTGTTCAGTTTGAGCAACATTTACATATTCGTCATAATTCGAGATGGTCTAAAGGCTTTTTACGCGATTGGTAAGTAACCTACGGTAAATATCGTTTTCTTGTTGGAACTTGAAATAATCTTTGACTTTGCGGTTTATTTTGCCGGTCTGTGTTTGTTGTCCTACCTCCATGACTGGAGTAAATAATAATATTTAGGCCAGTATTGTTAGGCCCTAGTCTAGTTATTAATTATGAAAATTGTTGAATGTTTTGTAATTTGTTACAAATACACTTTAGTATCCTCCAATGGTATTGTCATGCTGTACCAGTGTAATTGCAGAATTAGAGAATACCCCGCCATACAAAAATAGGCCTAGGCCTACCCCCTAAAAAAATGGCTATGTTGAGCGCAATTTTGATGCCTGCGCAGGTTTTAAACTGTGCCGGATGGATAATGTGCGATTTTGAATTTAATAATTAATAATATTAATTTAGGATTAGTTTTAACCGCGGCACGTAGCTACCTTCACTTCATTTATCAGTCAGACCTAGGTTAAAAATGTTGGACACAAATCCAAAGTGGGTCTGGGGAAGTGGCTACGTCAGTACGTGGCTATGAAGTACGAGGCTACGAAGTGAAGCTTGAAGCTGTTCTTTAGTATGCAATAAATAATACATGATGATGATGTGAGTCAGTGCAGCGTGTCTGCTAGTGCTGTGCCTTAAAAACGGATTTCCCGGGCTCCCGCTTTGGATTTAGCCATCCGGTTTCAAAATTTCAAAAACGGTATAACGAAACCAACATTTTAAAAAGTAGACTGACGTTTGCCAAATGTTCAACAATCCCAAAAAGTGTATACTGTACAATACATACTTGAATTTCAGTTATTTTGGGGTCCATTTTGTCAAGTAGAAACAAACTTTTCGTATACTTGAAAAATATTGTGAAAAGCCTTCCGAAAGCGACGATCGCACGAAAGAAGACGTAAACATATCGCGTATGATGCATAATGCATACCACATGCACACCACATGGCCGCATGGCCCGGCCCATGCAGCAGCATTGCATCCACGATTGGTAAATGCGCCGCACCGTTCAAAGCATACAAAGTGCACCAGTGAAGTCCATAGTCACGAATTCGAAATCCGGCAGGAAGTGCAAGCTAGTGCATGGTACGTACAGCGTGTGTATTTGGTGCAGTCAAGTCGCGCTCGGTACTGTGGGTTTCGACTGGCTTCAATGCAGATTTTGCAGTAAGAAATGTAGCAGTAAGAAATGTGACATGTCACGCTGAGCAAGTTATATACGATTCTGACTGAATATCAAATCATTGCAAGATTCCTAAATACGCCCGTAGATCGAGACCAGAAACTCATGTATACGACGTCGCCGCAATGATCATTGTAACTTGTAGCATGTTTTACACACTATCCTACATACAGCGCTATGCATCCAATGTGTGCACATTATCAACACGTGCGCAATATATTGCTGTCATTCATTATTATAAATCAGAGTTCGGGTACATGTATTTTTTCAAAGCGTTTTACGGTTTTCAAAAGCTCCGAAAATGCACAGCACTGTCTGCGTAGCCAGCCAAGAGTGGCACGGGGTATTCTGCAAAATTTGTGCCTTATCCTCGAATGGTATGGTATTGTCATGTTCATTACTGTACCTTAGTGTTACTGAATAGTGACTGTTAGTGTTAGACCATGGAGGCTACCTCCATGGTTGAACATTGTTGGTGTTGAGTGTAGTAATTTACAGCACTGTCATTGACACTGGCAGTGTAGTGACGGACAATACTCACTGACACACCTCCCTATCCGTGCTTTTTCGTGACCCGAGCCTCCTGAGGTCACTGCAACCCTTGACAATGTGGCTGGAGTGAAAACAATCACGCATAGCACAATGTGCTTACATTTGTATAGTACGTGTATTATACCTCTTTACCGGAAGTGACGAATTGCTGACCATGAGAATACAGAGAAAACGTTTGTCATAAAGAGGATGTTCAACACTCAACAAACCTCGCTTTATTTGTAAGAACTATAATCCTTGAATTACTTGACATGAGAAAAAAAAATTTATCTCACACTGAACACAGAAACATCCTTTATGGATGATTTTTCTCTCGACATGCTCAACCCGCAAGCTCCTCAAAATTCAGATTCTCTGATTTTTGTCAATGGGGGCAGCAGACAAATCTGTGTCATTTTGAGATGTCAGATATGGGAGCCTTTTCTTTTGAACAAAAGGCTCCCATATCTGATGTGTGGTAATGTGTGGTAAGCAGCTCTTGTGTTGTGTGTGACGAGCAGAGGGTTAGGGTTAGGGTTATTGAAAACTCATGGGTCAGATAATGCTTAAATTAAATTTTACACTCTGAAGTCTAAGCATGGTAAAGCGCACTGCTGTACGATGTCATCACATACATGTAGTCAGCATGCCCCAAAATGAAATCCCCCAACCTGCCCAACTGATTAACAGGAATAAGACTATTACCAGTACAGTACTTTCGTAGCCCGATGTAAAAAAAAAAAAACCTATCAACCAACCAACAAAATATTGGAAAACCAAATTTAATTTTAAATTTAATAAATCAATCAGCCAGTATTAAAAGAGCTTTTTCTGTTGGGACTTCATATCCAACAAGGCTAACGTGAACATTTCAAAGAATACTGTGGAGTAAAAAGCATAACAAATTTATTATTTCTGTCGCATTTTCATAAGATGATTAAAAGTGAAAGACTGCATATCCTCGTTATTCTTATGATGATATCATCATTATTGCGCAGATGTTTTCCAATTTTCTTTGCAATGTATTTTTCAACCTATATAGATCAAAAATGAAAAATTACTAACAAGCGACAGATTACAAAAATTGTTAATGTGAATTATTGTCATAATTGCAGATTGTTGCTAGGCTTTTTGGCATTGTAGATGTCCATCTCCATCCAGCCGTCACCTTCCTAGCAACAGTCGCCATGGCGATTAGTTCGGTGAGCGGTGATCTGGCTCTGGACCCACTCATCACGTGTAGACTGTGCCTATGTGAATATGCCATGAAGGACATGCACAAGATGCATGGCTGCAGCTGCGTGTATTGTCTCTCTGTAAGTAGTAATCACTGCTTTGATTAGCGTCAGATTTTTCACATGACCTAGCATATGTACTTAATTACTGTACACCCCCCCCCCCCCCCCCCCCAATTATTATGGTAGACAAGCATGCAACTTTTCCTTGGATTATCTGATTTCCTCTTTTTTCACTTCACTCTTATGCCATTGAAAAGTGAAAAACCCTGTACAATGTATGGTAAAAATCGGAATTTTCTCGTTTTTTGTTAAATCCAAGTTGCATGCCATGCCTGAGTAGAATATTTTAGAGTAAATTAAGAGGAAATCCCTGGGCTTAGTTGTATTGCGGGATTAAAACTTCTGTTGAACAATTTTTGGGTTAAGACGCACATTGAAACTTCTGTTAAAAAAATTTTGGGTTAAAGGGATGGTACAGAATTGGTAAGACAAAATACACTTCAAGATCACAGATTCACATAAAACTTACCCGGTATAATGGTGATGATAGGAGAAAACATCCCATGAAATGTTTTTGTCTTAAATGCCATTCATTGAGAAATAAATGAAACTATTTTCCGATTGGAATAAATTGCTTTGAAGCGTTTTATTATGAACGCATAATATCGTTGAAATATCGTTGAAACGGGTTTTCACTATTTTCTCCTGACCCAGATGGCTGATTGACCTCAAACTTCTACAGGTTTGTCAGTTAAGGTATATGATGGATTACATATGTGCTTTCACTGTCAGCAACGGTTTTGTCGCAAAAACCAGTTCTGTACCATCCCTTTAAGACACACAACATGCACAATAAAACTTGTGTGTGGGGTGCTGTGGCCTAGTGGTCTGGTGTGTTGAACTCAAAGTACTTGTGGTAAATTTACAGATTGTGGGTTCGAATCCAGCCATGGGCTAGTGGTGCTTGCGTCCTTGGGCAAGATGCTTTGCATATGTATTGCTCCTCTTCACCCAGGCGTAAAATCATGAAAATGGGTACCTATGAAATCGGCCAAGGTCATTGTCTCAAAGACCAGCATATTTGACATGCGGCTTCATCTTATCAATTTGCTTCAAACTTGCCCCCTTTTTCACACTGTATTTTTTGTCCGGATAAATTGTTTTTTGTTTGTTTTTGTTTTTGTTTGCAGTGTCTACGTCAGTACTTGTCCATCCTTATCCAAGAGGGCGCTGTTAGCAGTATAACCTGTCCTGACGCTGCGTGTAGAGAAAAGGGCAAAATCCATGGAAACGAGGTAAGAAGTTTTGTTTCAAAATTTTAACAAACAAAAGCTTTCACAAATAACTCTGCCTTTCTGATTACAGTATCTGATTCGTAACTAACAGTCTGATTTAAAATCAGTACCGGTTCCAACAGTTTACAAGCCTAATTTGCACAATTGTATTGTACAGTGGAAAGCCACTATAGTGAATATGTCGGGATGCACAGACATTTTTTTTTATAGTGGTCTGTACCGGCACTCTAACCAACTGAGCTACATGTACCTAGCCCTATGTTTGTGGTGTTTCTTATAGTCAATTATCTTTGTTCGATACATAAGTAAGATTTTTTTAATATTTTATATGAAATCTGAAAATATTGTCAACAAGGTGAAGAATATCAAAACAGATATATCTCAACTATGAAAAGAAGAAAATTATCCACTTTCCAATTGTAAAAATTAGATAAACAAATTATAATTTATTGCTGTTTGACAAGCAATTCATAAGTGGTTTATTTAATCTGCAGTCACAGTACTTGTAGTTTTCAATTATGATTAGGAGTCTATTATGATGAGTAGTTTCATAGATATTATAATTGCATTTTGTTGTATCGTAACAAACAAAATGGCATAAATGGTAGATGAATCGGTAATTTAATTGATTTAGGGCTTTTCAGGCCTCTACGAGGTACTTATAATACTCTGTGAAATTGCCTGTTAGATTGAATCCTCAATGTAAGTCTCCTCTGCACCGATGGCAATAATGATGAAATGATAATGAAACTGAAGATAGGGTTTCAGGGAGACTTTTTCATAGACTCAAAATGTTTCCAAAATTAACCTCCCCCTTCTGTCCTCAAACCCTCAAACCTTTGTCCATGAACCATCTTCTGGAGAGAGATGATTTTGTATACTAAAGAACCAAATTGTCTGATTTGCGAGCATAAATTCATTCCTGAAACATGTGAAATAGTCAAAAAAAATTTGGTTTGAAGTTGTAGATACTTGCTTGTTTCTGTAAATATCTCCCTCATCTTCCATGTTCCCAACGGGTTCAATATTATTATCCTTTTTAGTCTTCCTAAGCATCAATTTGTGGTTGTAATGCCACAAACCAAAGCTTTATCATGTTTTTTTTAAATACACGGCTTTAGTTTACACTGTACATATATATGCAGCTGGTCGTTGTGCCATCTATTTGTAAATAAGATGAATTCGACGGCCGGGCCATCTTTTTTTGCAGCGTAAATAATCTAGAAACCCACTTTGATCATTTGATGTAAATAATGAAATATTTCCTTCAGTAAAAAAGAGTGATCTGAATGTTTCATTGAAAAGTACAGCAGATTTAATTTTTAGTCGACAGAAATTAGAACCAGATGACAATACTAGTTCATACAGACATCTCAAAATCCACCAAAATTCAACCAAGGCATTGATAAGAATTAATAGAACCTTCTCAGCCTTAAATTAGAGGATTAATGAAATAAATGTTATTCAAAACGATTTATCAGTATTTTGACTCTTAAAGGTAATATCATACTTTGGTTTTTATCAAAGAAATACAGATTCATGGGCAAAAATACAGATACAGTAAAATTTCAGTCCCATACGGTGCCCACTTTTGGGGAAAACAGTGAAAAACAGCCACAGTATTTCTTAAGTCTTTTCTATTTTATTTTTGATCTTTTAAAAGATCAAAAAGAAAAGATTTTTGGTCGTTGTTTCACTCATTTCTGGATAAATACACCATTTCAGGTGCAAACATGTTAACGGTATGTTTCTACCACCACCATCTTCATACCTTGAAAGTTATACGTAAATCTGTGAACATTTCTGTCTGTCTCTTACAAAAGTATGATACTACCTTTAAAGCATTCACGTTATTGCAGCATGTTCATTCATGGAGGTAGAAATAGATTTCTACCTCCTTGGTTCATTGTAAACACTTAACAGCCAAAATTACATTAAATTATTGTTAACATGTGCTGCATGTTAATTCCACCAAGTTATGTTTATGAATATACATCAATACACAATTGTACATTATATCTATTATGAATCCTGCAACAAGTGCACAAATACACCTGCTCCTAATCAATCTTTGGCACTATACCCCGGTATATACTGTGTGTTTTAATATCTGGAAAATAACATGATTAATGGAAAGTCACATACATAAGGTGCCTGATTGATTCAGGAACGTGATCAGTGATCCTGTGCGCAAAAGCTGCTGTGGATCGCATTTTAGCGTATCGTGCATGGGACATGGATTTGTACATGGATCAAATATGGCGACCAAGATCTGAGGCGGAACAAACACGCCCAAGGATATAATAATCCTTTGAACAAGCTCACATTCCCACCTGTCCATCAAATTAAAATGACATGGGGGTTGAAAACAAAAAAATAAAGAACACAGGGAAATTGTTAATTTCCTGTCATAGTAACTGGTAAATTGTATAATATTAAGGCTGATCGAACGGGATCGTAAGGGAAACTACGGTAACATTTTAAGGTGGATTCACTCTTGATGGCCATTTGATGAAGAATTGAGAAAAACTGACCAACGAGGCCCGATTCAAATTTGCAACATTTCTTATACCGTACCGATGCTGTACTATACGGCTGAGCTTTGCAACTCTGTGTGTGCATGGTGGGTGGGTGGGTGACATCCCAAAGTGTCAAGTATCTTTGTTCGTTTGCTGGTCAGACAACTTGCGTCTGCACCGCATGTGAGATTATCACTTCAGAAAAGCAAAAGACATTTTCTTTTTGACAGCATCTATGAGCCTCGTCACATAAAGCAATTTACTCATCTTCAATGGAACGACCCTCACTGCATAATGCATATTAAATGAACACATGGCAGCACAGGACACATTTTTGTTCTGACAACCCCAAGGCGGACATTTTATGTGAACATCGATCGGTGAATGTTTGCCTTCATGAAGATAGCGTGTAATTGATTGCCTGCTACTTGCCTCATTCAACATGTTCATTTACATACGGTATTCATTGTATGTACATGTACTATGCAACATACAATGTACACATAAATGTGTACGTACATGTACAGTAAGTACAGTGTATTTTATTTATTTATTTCTTGTTTACACTGGGTTTACCTGCTCAGTGAAACACACACTGTTTTCCAGAGGTTCCCAGCAATTACAATAAATTATGAAGGATGGTGAACAGAGAAAATGTAATTCCAGAAATATGATATCAGTTGCTTTGCTGTGGACTACATCAAAGTTGCCCATTGGGCCCCATTCCAGCCCTAAGCTGTACTGCCTGTAATTTAAAGGTAACATCATACATGTACTTTGGTTTTTGTCAAAGAAGTACAGATTCATGGGCAAAAATATCAAGGAAGGTACAGCAACAGTCATCTGTGAAAATTTCAGTCCCATACGTTGCTCACTTATTGAGAAAACAGTGAAAAACGGCCACAGTATTTGTTAAGTCTTTTCTTTAAAAGATCAAAAATAATTGTGGTCACTGGGTTTACTCTTTTCTGGATAAATACAGCATTTCAGGCAGAACAATTTTAATGGTATGTACTATGTTTCTACCATCACCATCTTTATACCCTGTAATTTATAGGTAAATCTGTGAAGATTTCTGTTTCGGTATGCTACCAAAGAATGATACTACCAATAAGAGACCATTGGCCAGTGTTGTTAAAGTAAGGTCAAGGAGCTGATATGTCAACCTGAACCACATAATACACAATTATACATAATGTACATGTACATTTGTGTGCATAAGTTAAGACAATTATACATGTAGACCTGTACATTGATTTGTGTACATAGCCCTCACCTTTGAGAAACCATCATGGCCTTGTACTGTACCAGACTATGCATAAAAAAGGAATAAATTGACGCTACATTTTGCAAGTGTGCTTCACTCACAAGGAAACTATCATCATCAAGCCTGTCTCAATAACCTTGCACTGTAGGATGACCTACATCGTTTAATAACGGATCAGACCTACATATCGTGTACAAGCGATGTGTGACTGTAGACCTTACAGACAATTTAGTTCGCATCCGAAGAGGTGAAACGGAAAATGGTTTTGACATGTGGGATGTTTAATGACAGCTATAGCTAGACATGAATATAAAGTATACTGTGCACACTGTTATAATTTAAGTGTGTTAGGAAAGGGTCGTGCAGATTTTACTTAGATCTCAATACTCTACAAGATCATCAGGTTTCAGTATAATTAGTATTTGTATTGATTCATTACTTAAATGCTTAATGGTAATGGATGAATTAATGTATTTTTCTCTTCCTTGATCACTCAATATTTTTCACCTGATAACCGTTTTTCCTGGTTTTTGCAGTGCTCATTGTTATTGCTGCGTATGCATTTTTAATGATCCATGGGATATACATAGGCCTACTTACTGACTTATGTACGCGTAGTGCATGGTTTCATGGCTTCTGACTGCCAATCCCACAAAGATAATTGACCATTGGGAACACTGCCAACATAAGGCTGGATATAGCTCAGTTGGTATATGAGCACTAACTGGTAATTCCAGAGGTCACCGGTTTGAATCCCACTTCAGTCAATTTTCATTACTTGATTGGAGTATTGTTTGACTGATGTTGCAATCCGAGCAGGATCTTTTTGAAAGATAATAAAATTATGGCTTATAGTAAAATGACCAAATGTTGTCATGGCAACAAGAGAAGCTGGGCTGGAAAACAGAAGCTCGGTCACCATGGTGATTAAGCACCTGACAAATAAAAAAAAGGGGTGATAAAGTCAGTGTGGACAAGGTATACTGTATAACAAACAATTACCGTATTGTTGAGAACAAAATCAGACATTGTAGAATTTTTTTTTGAGCATCTTGCATAATATTTTTTGGTTGCTTTGAAACAAAATCAGAAATCTCTTAAATAATCAATTTTGTTTTGTTTAATCATCATTTTTTCCATGATTAAATCACACATGTGGGGAAAAAATTTCAAGCAAACAAAAATGTACTTGTACTTGTTGCTACTCTGCGAGAATGACATTTAGCATAAATTTCATTCATTCCGTTGTCTGTTTTCCCCGGTTTCCGGCTACAAACCACCAGCTGCTCTTTTTCTCAAAAAGGAGAATGTACCGTATACATTGTATATATCTAATAAGTACATTATGCACATATGTTTGTGATCACTATTACTATGTAATGTGTACATGTATAACATGTATGCACACATTTAAGTACATACCGTAATGCATTCTGTTACATTCAATACTGAATGTACAGTACAAGGATACAAAGAATGGCCATGTGCATTACACGTGTACTATGTATTTTTTTCACAACCCATGTAATTTCTGTTGATAATACAGTGCGTACATAAGACATTATTTTGATAAACTCCTGAGTAAATCAATAGACATGATAGATGTCTGGCAGGTACAGTGTACGTACATGATTGGGGCAATTTTCAGGACAAGATCATACAGGATGGGTACGAGTCATCAGGGTTGTTGGAAGGCATTTTGGGCAGGTTAACTGTAAATCCACCTCCAGACCATACATGTATTTAATTACAATGTAGTTTACCATTCATGTTTTTTTCAGGTGACCAAGTGTGGTTATCCTGAATACCACAATACAGTACATGTACATGTACACCACAGTTTGGTTGTCATTGTTGTCGTTGTTGTCATTGTTGTCATTGTCAGAATGGTTGTCATGGTGGTCATGGTTGTCATGGTTATCATTGTTGTCATTGTCAGAATGGTTGTCATTGTTGTCATGGTTGTCATCAGGGCGTTTCTCAGGCTCCGTCTCAGGCTACATCCGAGGCTCCGGCTCTGGCTCCGGCTCCATTAAATAACGAATATCAAAATAGATGCTTTTGGCTGTGCCGGGTTCAGATGTACATATGTACATGTAGTAGATTCTCTGGTTTGAATGGGGAAACAGAGCTTCAGCTTCAATGAAAAACAGCAACCATTGTATATTTTCAGCACATGGATGTCAGAGCTGGAGCCTGGGCCTCCGTTTCGTAAACACCCATAGTTGTCATGGTTGCTATGGTTGTCATGGTTGTCATGATTGTCATGCGTGGTAATAACCCCCCTGTGGAGATTGTGGTTAATATTTGTTCTGGTCTTGTGTGGTAGTTGCAGTGCAGAAGGTTGTAGCCAGGGTTAATGGTCAACAAAAGTGCTCATTAGTGTTCATGGTGTTTTGTGCTTCGTGTATTGAGGAGTCAGTACGTGTACATCTCATGCACGGTTTCTTCCATATGCACACAACTACAACTGGATCATTAAAACCAATTAGTCACGTACATGTACACGTGTGTACCGTGCAATTATAAAATGCATCAAATCTGGCATTTTCGCTCAGTGTGCAACTGTGCATCGGGCCAGCCATTAATTAATCAAGTACACACGTGTAGGAAATGTCAGGCTAAATGTCACTAGATGATGAACAATGGCCTTTCCGCTGTCAGCCTTGTGACCTACATTGTACGTTGATACCGACCTTCGTCTGCCTGGCTCAGCCCCGCTACACGTACATGTATGTAGGGGTTTATGAAACAGGCTCAGGCTCTGTCTTCGGCTCCGGCTCTGCCATCCATGTACATTGTACATGTATACATGTATATATGCTGAAAATACCATACAGGGAAAATTGGATTTTCATTGAAAATCTACCCCTGAACCACAGCCAAAAGCCTCGATTTTGATACCTGTTATTTTAGAATGGTGTAAATATAAGAACATATTTGATGCCACTGGCCGGGATACATAGAAATTATACAGTCTACACCTTGTATTACACATACATGAATGAGGACAGGAATTGAAGATAAAGGAACAACGATGAAACCATTTTTATCCCCGTGTCAGAAGTTTTTTGTTCAAAGTTGTCCTCAAATGTGTACAAATGTGTGCTCAGATGGGAGTGTATTTAAGGTATATAGGCCGGAACATATTCGAAAATTGCGGTCATCAGACAGCATGTTAGACGCAATGAGCATTTTCAAGATTTTCAGCATTTGGAAAACTGCACATCTGATGGGTATCATATAACATAACATGTATAATGGACATTTGTTACCCACTGTGCCATTACGTGCCAATGCACGTGGGAAATGATGTTATGCGAGAGCTGATCGAGAGAGAAACCTGTTCATGGACATTAAAAGCGTGAGATTGTTTTCCTACTTTGCAAATTTAATTTGTTACCTTCTATTTTTGTTTTTGTTTTTTTCTTCAGGTGAAGCTTCTGGTAGGAAGTGACATATTTGAAAGATATAAACATGTCAAGTTTGAGTTGGGTAAGGAGAATCTTGTTTTTGACCAGATTTTAGGTTCGTAAACGGCTTTGAGTGACCTGAGGCAGTGACCTGAACACTAGTCTTGACTCAAGTCACATTGGGGGCATATCTGGTGTCTTGTGGAGACCGAGCACAATAGGTTGAATACATGTACATGTATGTCTCCACAGGGACATTCTAAAGGTGTATAGGTCTCCAGAATGTTTTCACAAAACTGATATTTGGAATTCACTCAATAAGGAGGAATTTCCAAGGTATCAGTTGCAATGAGAAGTATTTTCTAGAAGGGATATCCGCTAGAAATTTCAGGATTTCAACCCAAGAAAGTGATTCTGGTTCAAATGGAGCAATTTCAATTAAGAGAGTGTTCATTCAGTCCACAAGAACAAAGCCATGTCTCCACATGGATACAAATTTTGGGATATCTGTTTTGGAAGGTATGTGAATTGACTTTGAGAAAAATGACTTGTGAATCAAAACCAAATTTTACTTTTTCAATAAAACGTGCATGAACTGGAAGCCAGTTTAGAGCTGGGCTTATTTCCATGAACTCAAAATTGCCGCTTACATAAGCAGAAATTTCCTTGCTTATGAGATCCTATTTAATGGATAAAGGAGGAATTTTCCGTTGTGTGTGTGCTTATTTTGCGTAACTTTCATTTGTAAGGTTTTCTCGCTTACTTTGTTGGTTCAGAAATTGGGCATTAACCCTGTAATCAAAGAATGAGGATAATTGTTGGGGTGGGGGGAGGGCGATGTTTGTTGCTTTTTCTTCTAAGTGAATTTACCTTCATAAAAATCCTAAGATGCACTTGTTTACCTGATGTGATCGGATTGTCATGGTAACATAGCTTTTGTCTTCCAATCCTTAGAGGTGGACCTTGATCCCAGCAGGACCTGGTGCCCTGAAGTCGGCTGTGAGACTATCTGCCACGTCTGCACAGGGGACCCGTCTAAAGCAAAACCAGTACACTGCCCCACGGTGAGTTCAGCAAAAGTGATAACTACTGATGAGACATAGTTAAACAATACTAGTAATAAACTGCTGCAAACTGCTCATCGGCCAAAATAATGACCTGAAATTTAAAAAATGCTTGGATTTGGGAGGGCCTGAAGCGTTTCAATCCTTGCAGGATCCTTATTGAAGACCTTCTTTATTTTAGCCTTCAATTAAGATCCTACTTGGATTGACACACGTCAGACCCTCCTATTAAACTCTAGGAGCTATGGAATAGCCTTTGGAAAGATCCTGCTAGGATCGAAATGCGTCAGGCACTCCTAACTCCAAGCATTTGATATATTTTGGCCGATGAGCAGATTGCAGCAGTTTTTTACTTGCATTTGAGAAATAGTTAAAGATTGGAACTTTCTCAAAGCCCAAATAATCACCCATCTTCCTTAATTTGTTCTTGCATCCCTTCCAGTGCGGCACCAATTTCTGCTCAATCTGCAAGTCTCACTGGCATGGCAATCTGTCATGTGGAGAATACATGGGAACTCTTACACACAAGGCTGGCTCCAGCTCATCACAAGTCTTGGAAGCATTAGGGTAAGGAAGAAGCAAGACTAGACTGAAAAAACAAAACAAGGAGGCTTGTTGGATGTTGGATTGTTACTCGGTGTACTGGTCTATTGCTAAACTAATTGGTATAGTTCTGCTTGATGTCCAGGTCTTAGTGTAAGCTTTGACAGAGGACAGTAGGGAAATATAGACAACTAGGAACTGATCAAATCATCTACAGTTTGTTATTAGGAGTTTATTCTCATGTTGCAATGCACAACAATCAGAAAAATGTTTCCCCAAATTGTTCTTGCCGAGTTACTTTCCTTCTGGCAAAGAACCAGTGAATCAAGAAAAGTTGTACCACATAAATCTATGATCTAGGATGGTATTAAACTTCTTTGTGCTCAGGAGATTGTAAAGAAAAAGATTAAAAGTCAATAATTGGCATGATTGGAAACAAGTCGTTATAGACTCATAGAAGTCTGGTTCCCTGTCTTCTCTTGCAGCATACCGTTGGACAATGAGGAAGTCGCCAAGATCAAGAGATGTCCCATGTGTCATATACCTATAGAGAGGGACGAGGGATGTGCACAGATGATGTGCAAACGATGCAAGCATGTCTTCTGCTGGTACTGCCTTGCCAACCTAGATGTGAGTACAAACCAAATGCTTGATTCATTCAACCTGCCTTGACATTTATATACGGTATCCTCCATGCTTGACGAATTCTTCAAATGAGAATGAAGTCAATCTGCTCTTTGAACAGGGAGATACACACTGTCCTGATTTAGACGTCCAGTATTAAAGGATGGTGCGAGCTAGTTCACTGATGTACTGTAGTGTAATAGGGACATAAATTGTCAAAAACCGTGGCCAAACTTAAAATAAGTATTAGTCTTCCCTTCCTCAGTTGAAGTTGCAGAGCCCCTCTGTTCTGCATCCTTCAAGACATTAACTGGAACGGGATTCAAACCTGAGACCTCTGGAATACTGTACCAGCTCTATGTTCACCTTTCAATGACTTAAATTAGTCCATTCAGTTTCTCTCATGGTTTATTTCATGAATAGATTTGGGTGGACTCAGGTTGGTCAAGAACAAAGTCTGCCTGAGATTTCAATCCTAATGAGTCTCTCTATGTTCTTCTCGTCAAAATTTTTTAACGGCTTCTGACTGCCAAATGAACAAAGATAATGGACCATTTGGGACATCACCAACGTATGGCTGGATGTTTCAGTTGGTAGAGTGCCTATACAGTATCCGGCTCCAGTCAATTTTTCTTTGTTCACTTTTTAATTACTTTAATTTCAGTCAGTTTCCCTTGTGGTTATTTGATGATCATTTTTTAACGTTATCATTTGATTCCTTTGTCTTCTCTTTGACAGGATGACTTTTTGCTGAGGCATTACGATAAAGGGCCCTGCAAAAACAAGCTTGGTCACTCCCGGGCGTCGGTTATATGGCACAGGACACAGGTAGGGAAAGCTGTATGAATATTCAGTTCAAATTGAGTGATGTCACCCCGTCATATCCTTGTTTCCAGCAACCTCTCATCCTGATGACAGATACAGTATATACCCAGCAAGCCTTGAATTTAAGGGAGGCCACGGAGGCCATGGCCTTCGTTGCCCTGGTTCTTGGCCTTGGTGCCCCTTCAAATGTTTCCATAGACATTATGATTATCCGGTGGAAGTGCCCCTTGCAATGGAAAAGTGGCCTTGCCCCTTTCAGAACCAAATTCAAAGCCTGATTCACACAACAAGACTAGTGCTCTATATTTGTGATCGATATACTGTATATCGGTATGTCAGTGTTGTACGTAGTCTAGTACTTTTTCCTGAGTACCACTATGCCGAGTACTTTGACTGCCGAGTACAAAGACAGGTCAAGAGCTTTGCCAGCCGAGTACAAGAACTGGTTTCCGAGTACAAGTACTTTGTACGTACTAGTACAAGTACTTATCTTCCAAGTACGAGTACAAATGCTTCCAATTCTGAGTACAAATCTGAGTACTTGCAATTCCTAGCACTTGTACATACAGTATATGTACTTGAACTCAATAAGTTGGTGGAAATTGTGCGTTAAAATGCATTAAGATTATAAGCAAATGGTCTATGAGTATTAGAGTGCAACTGGCTAGCAAAAAACTATGGTGATTGAACAATGAGGAAAAAGTGATGTCGGATGTTTCTAAAACAGGAGGGAAACCTACCAAGTCACATGTATCAACAGGATCAAGCTAAAAGGATTTGTTTTATCGAGTACTGTTAATCGAGTACTAGTACTTAGAAACTCAAATGTAATGTTCGAATGTTGAGTTCAAGTATTTTGTAGCCATAGTATAAGAACTGAAGATTGACCACAAGACCTTGAGTTTGACACGCCAGACCACTAGGCCACATGCACGTCACACCTAGCCGCCGCATCTAGACTCTGTATAGGAGTACAGAGTCATCTGATTGATAGAGAGTACTGCAGCCAAACGTTGCGTTCCTCCGGTTCTTTTCAGAACCAACACAAACAAACTCACAAAAGAAAGAATTATTGTTACATAGTACTGCTGCAAATCCACACAGCCTAACGTGCTGCTTCCACTGTGAATAGCCTTAAATCTCAGACAAATCGTTCTTCCTAATTCTTGTTTGTTCCTCCTGGATTAAGGAATTGAACCAGGTTCAGCTTCTATGTCAAGGATTCTTAGTCGTAAGGAACTAGATTCGCAAACATATCCTTATAAATTCTGCATCATCGTCTTCAGTATTGACTCAATTTCTCTCTCTTCTCAGGTGGTTTGCGTTTTTGCTTGAAAAGCCTTCTCTAACCTGCATCAATGTTTTTCTCCTGATAGCTCCTTCATCCTCAATAGTTACAATCAGTATTGATTCCATCTCTCTCTCTCTCCAGGGATGTGAGACTTCAGAATTTACAAAAGTATAGGAACTTTACAATTTCAGCTTTTTCCTTGGTCTTTTCAGATTTGTGTAGCCATTCACATCCCTGTTTCTCGTTTATCATGTGGTCTGCATTTTTGCTTGAAAGGCCTTCTCTAACTTTTATCAACATTTTTCTCCTTATAGCTCCAAGGTTGCATCCTCATTAGTTATGATCAGTATCGATTCTTTCTCTCTCTCTTTCTCTTATCATGTGGTCTTCATCTTTGCTTGAAAAGTTTGTTTCTTTCCTTGCTTCAATGCCATTCTTCTTGTAGCTTCTTGCATCACTGGCTGTCATTACCTGTCTCGATTTCCATCTCCTTCTTCCTTCCTCCTGGTATCTGGTTATCTGCATCTTTACATGGAATGCCTCCTCTTTCTTGCTTCATTGTTATTTTCATTGTATCTCCCCCCCCCCCCTTGCAGTCATAACCTGTATTGAATATAATGGTGGGTAGTCGTGTCAGTCAGATAACATATAAAATACTAAAATACAAGTAGCACTATATTGACTAACTAGAGTTTAAAAAGAGCATGAGCTTTCGAGTCCTGTATTGAGTCCATCTCCCTCTTTGACTTTCCAGGTTATCTAGTGCATCTTTACTTGAAAGGCCTCATCTCACTTCCTTCACTGTTTTTATCCTTGTAGCTCCTTCGTCTTCATCAGTGATCAGTATTGATTCCATCTCCCTCTTTCTTACGTATCATGTGGTCCACATCTTTGCTTGAAAAGCTTTCCTCTCACTTCCTTCACTGTTCCTGTCCTTGAAGCTCCTTGCATCCTCACAAGTTATAATCATCATTGATTCCATCTCTCTCCATCTTTCTCAAATCAAGTGGTCCACATCTTTGGTAGGTACACCTCCTCCTGTTGATACTTGTCTCAGCATTTCTTGTCGTCATTGCTGCTCCCTGCCTCCTCAGCAGTCGTAACCAATACTGACTCCATCATCACCGTCTTTCCCTCATCAGGTGGTCGGCATTTTTGCAGGGTTTGGTCTCCTCCTCCTACTAGCCTCACCGTTCCTCCTCCTCGTTGCTCCCTGCATCTTGTGCTGTAAGTGCAAATGGTGCCGATGCTGTGACGAAGAGGACGACTTACCGCCAGCGTAGCAGGATCCTCCATCCATGAACCGTCTCTCTGTAAATATACCTCGTTGATGCCCTCCTCATCAGTCAAGACTCTGTATATATTTTGAAGTGCAACTTTGGAGGCAGTTGTAGACAGAATCTTCGTCTTGCGTTCGTGGAAGATCGGGCCAAGAGATCAGATTGCTATTTGGCCACATGCTGGGTAAGTCAGGATGGGTACCCTGACTTACCTGATGGCAAATGCACATCCAACATTTGAATTCCCCTGACTATTAACTGATTCAGGACGCTGCTGTGAAACATGATGGAGATCAAGTCACAGGATGGTTACATAAGGGATGACCGGGGCCAGATTTTATTGCTCTGCGAACTACAGAATTCTGCGCTTATGATCGTCAGTCTCCGCTTACGGGGTTAGCATCAATTTTCTAAGCTAACTGAGTATTAAGCAAGAAATCTTAAATTAGGCAAAATACCCATGGGAGCAATAGAAAATTCCTTGCTAATCCATGAAGTAGGATCCTGTTGTAAGCGCAGATCTCTTGGATTCCATAAGCGCTGATTCTACACTTACGCTAAGCAGAGCCAATTTTCTGCTTCCATAAGCGAAAATTCTACACTTATGCTAAGTAGAGCCATGAAATAAAACCAGCACTACATGTATAATGTTCACCATGGGTGAGACTGGCATATTTGACTGGCAATTAAAAACATTTCATCAGGTGGAAAACTCATAAACTGGGTTTGAATTGTGTAGGGCTCTGACATTATTTTTAAGCCTTTGAAGTATCATAGTGTACAAAGCACCAATACTACGCAAAATTGGATAGAGAAAAGAACTTGTGATAATTAAAAAAAAGACAATTGGTAGACTTTAATAGGTTGCTATGGATTTTAAAACTATAATAATCTACATTGAAGTCATTGATCAATTGGGCTGCGTTCGAGCGGTTACTCCCGGTAAAACGAGTATGATGCGCGCGCATTACTCTCCGGTGCAGGAGTATACTCCCCAACGCTGGAGAGTATACTCCTGCACCGGAGAGTATACTCCTGCACCGGAGAGTATTGCGCGTGCACGCGTTGTATGCGCGCGCATCATACTCGTGTTACCGGGAGTAACCGCTCGAAAGCAGCCTATACGTAAGAGCTACATGTATCATGATTTTCGTGATACACATCACAGACTTTAACTTGAGAAAGCGTCATAGAGTGACAAGCTGAAGAAAAACGGGAAAAATGGATGGGAAGGGGGAATCAAAACTGATTATATTATCGATTTCTGTGCCGCTTGTGTTCTTTTTGTTTAAACAAAAATGTTGTTGCTTGTATTTATTTGCATAATTCTCTTGTGATGTAATCACCATGGAGACTGAATGTTTGTTGTCGTTAGTGAATTAGACCGTTGTAAATGTAACGTAAGTGTGACTTACAGCACGTGTGACGTCGTGTACCTGATAAAATTACTGGTAGTCATTGGGCCAAATCAATACTTGAGGAACATTCTCAACTGAATTATTTATGACATATGGAAACAGGTTGTCAGTTTGTCAGTTGCAGCGCGTGCAGAATAGTTTTATATCGATGCATTGTGGAGTAAGGAACCTGCCAGTGGTCTTTGTACACATGGTCACTTCGTGGTCTGTCAAACTATCCAAGATATGTAGGGTCGTAATATCTTTTCATGGCGGGACAGCTCCCAGCAATGTTGTGGTACAACTGACAATATCTGCCGGCGAAACTTTCATTAAAGTTTGGTATTACGGCAAACTTATAGGCAACCATTTACAACAAACAATTTACTGTTACGCCTTGAGTTCTTTGGCACCTTTTGTTTTATACACTTAGCAATGTGTTTTCTTTCACTGTCGTGGAGAATTTTATGTTTATACATCATGTTTAGCTTAAAATACAACAGATATGTTACAGCTGAATGCATTGGTAGTATTTAACATCAGCTTAGTGCCAGAAGTTCCTTTTGAGAAAATGTCCCTTTTTCTGGGCTTCTGGGAAACCTTGGCTCCAGCTCCGGCTCCATTTTGTGAATTGTGAATCCATTTTAAAACAACAGGTATCAAAATAAAGACTTTTGGCTACAGTTCAGAGGCAGGTTCTCTAGTTTGAAAAGGAAAACAGAGCTTCAGCTTCAATGAAAAACCACAACCTATATTTTCAGCATATGGATGACAGAGCTGGAGCCTGAGCCTGATCCAGAGGCGGGTTTGTGGAAAAGGTCCTTAGTTTAATGATTCATTAGCTTCTCTATATGAGTTGCCAACTCGTTGGGGCTTATTTTATAGGAGATGAGATTGACGACCGTTCTGCAGAGAATGGTTTGAAGGAGATTGACTTGGACCCAAAGCGAGGGATATCCGACAATGTGGATGCTGTCGGTTTTTACAAGGCTGGCTAGCTCATGAGATTGGTGGCAATGTCGAGTACAAAACTCTGGATTGAGCAGATCTTCTCTGAAAGAGATAATGTACAATTGTACATTGTGCACTTTGATCTATACTAATACTGCAAACTAATCAGTGCTAACCAATTAAAGTGTTGGCCAAATTTTCGACACAACTATATCTTCTTCAGGGCTTGGTATGGTGTTCTGAATGCAGGGAATTCTACATTCAGGTCACCCAGTGCGAGCACTGATTTCTTATATTTTCTTAACCATCTGAGGTCTGTTTTAAAGAAAGCCGGACTTTGGAGCACTCAGCTGATGATCAAGCAATTAACATTACCATCGAGGCTCGTAATAATTCACTGTCCTTAATTGTCTCTGTAACACACATCCCTTCGTTGGGGTCTTGGTAGTGGTCTATGGTGTTATTACCTGTGGCACTTTTGGAGTCTGTAAGGCAACTGCTATGCATTTTTAGTGTTGTATTATTTGATTGTGGAGTTACATACAACATTCTCGCCGTTTTTCCTCGCTTCTTGTTCTGGAGCAACTGGCGTTTGCTGGTGATATTAAGTATACTGTACTTTTTTCTTTTTCTTTTAAAGTCAATGAGCTGACGTGTGTTTTGATGTTATGTTATACGCATTTTCAACTGTATATTGTAAGCAAATGGATGAAGTCTTGGTTTCAGACCATTGGTCAAGGTCTCAGTCTAATTGGTTCTTAGTTCATGCACTGTTTATGTACTTGTACGTGATACTCACACTTATGTTCTTTCTTTAAGCAGTCAAACTCGTACTTTTTCTTTGACCTTTAGGACTTTCTTTCTTGGAGCAGAGGTCTTTTTCATGCACATCGAAGCCTTGATTTCATAGTCACAGAGAAAATAATATTCCACTTGGTTCAGTTTCATCTATTGCCATGGTAACCAGCGATATGTGAGAAAAGACACTATGTGGAATCTTCATTGTTTTCTTGAATTTTATTATTTTCAAAACCGACAGACAAAAAGTAAAACTTTTAAAAAAAGTTTTACTTTTTGTCTGTCAGGGACTTTGTGTTTCAGTTTATAAGCTTGTCTTTCCTGATTTATCTGAAAGGGTAACTATTATCAGTTATTGCCTGGTGATTCATCCTTCGGACGTTTCAATGCTTTCGCCTCGTCACAATGATTTGACATTGTGGAAAATATAATAGGTTCGGTACCAAATGTTAGAGATTTGACTTTATAGGTCATGCTCACACGAGTCAGTAACACATTATTCAATATGTTTCATGGCTTGGCTTAATTGGGCTTTGGGTCTGTTTTCACTTATTTTTAAAGTAGAAACAGGTATCGGATCTAGAGGGTAGGGGTAAGGTTTGAAGTAGATGCTATGCTTTGAACAAGAGAGCAGTGTTTGGACCTCAAAAAACAAATCATGGTATTTTCAGTTTTTTTGATGATGCAAGCGAAGTGTGAGCTGGAGTCTATAAGCCAAGATTTGGGTAAAAAGGCTGCCCTATGTCTGGGTGAGGTATCCTCAGAGACCCTCACAAGTCTTGAATTGTATTGAACTCTTATTTCCCAGTTGGTCAATTCTTAGACTAAATGCTCACTTGGGCCTAGTCCTGATGGGAGGAAGTAACTTGGACTCCGTCAGGGAAAGATGTTAGGAATAGGAAGCTTTTCCAAAAATGACATGCATTTGATTGGCAGAATTAGGACTATTTAAAAAAAACAGGACCTCTTTGTGACCCAGCTGTGTGTCAGATGACATGGGGCTTTGAATCTTTACGAAACCTGGCTTGAGGCTAGGCTTGGTACTTCTTTCGCTACCCCCATTTGAGGCCCACAAAACGAAATGAAGGGATTGGGCCACATGATGAAGCAGAAGAAAGGCTCCAGCTTCGCCATGTATCTCAATTCTCAAGCCCTTCATTTCATTTAGGACACAAAATGGCAGTAGCAAAATTGAAAATTAATCCCAAGCCTAGCCCTCAAGCATCATTTCGTAAAGGCCCTATGTTTCCCTCCCAATCTTCACGACACAAAGCATTTAGACCCCATCCGTACTACTCAGTCTCACGGACGAAGCAAGCTTTTTTAGGCCTATCAAGTAGCATCACGGGAAAGACTTTATACTAATCTACATTTCATGTAGAAACAAAAATACAGCTTATGAAAACCGGGAAATTAGTGTATATTTAATTATTTTTGTAAAAAAAAAAAAGAAGAAAAAGAAAAAAAAACTAGAAAAAAAACGTACCACTCTCCACAAACATAAAATAGAAACACAAATAAAAAAACTGAAAGGGACCAGATGGTGATCCACTGATAATATTCAGATAACTCAGATAAATATTATACATACTCCAAAAAAAGACTAAGGGAAGCCTTTTTGAGTTTGTATAATATTGAGTTTAAAGGGACCAATTGTAATTTTCAATGTAGATTACATTTGTCATTAATAGAATTTACTGAAATAGGCAATGGTTAGGGGGAACATAATCCGTATTTGTTGGCATTTTGTGCAGTCATTGCTGAATAAATCAAACAAAATGGGAAGATTGGAAGAGATTTGTCTACACGTTGACTTATTGTGTCTTATCCAAATGATCTTCAGGAATAAAGTGTGTGTGGTGTTAAAGGTAGTATCATACATTGATAAGAAACCAAAACAGAAATGTTCACAGATTTACGTATAACTTACAGGGTATGAAGATGGTGCTGGTAGAAACATGCTGTTAAAATTTTTCCGCCTGGAATGGAGAATTTATCCAGAAATTAGTTAAAACAAGGACCGAAAATCTTTTTGATCTTTTAGAAGATCAAACATAAAAGAGAAAAGACTAAAGAAATACTGTGGCTGATTTTCACTGTTTTCTCAAAAAGTGAGCACAGTATGGGACTGAAATTTTCACAGATGACTGTATCTTCCTTGATATTTTTGCCGATGAATCTGCATTTCTTTGACAAAAACTAAAGTCTACCTTTAGAAGAGGCAACAATATGCTTCAGAAATATTTGTATCTATGTAAAATACTGTTGGTGTAGAGCACAGCTCTTTGTATGTATTTTATTGAATGAGACAAAACACACATCCGCGACCTCTGTACATCAAGACCTACGAATATGCATCGGCAATCAAACCAAAATAATGGAAGTCATCAGGAAGTTACAGGAACGTTGATGATCGGAATTAATTGCTCGGTCTTCCAATGATGCATCGTACTTTTACCCCAGCAAATTTCTTGACCTCTAAAAGGGCGCCTTACTTAAATAAAATAAACAACCACAGGGGAAACTGACTGGATTTTAATTGAAAAGTGAACTAAGACAAATTTACTGGAGCGGGATTCAAACCAGCGATCTCCGGAATACCATACTGTTACAAGTATTCTGCAGATTCGGCAAACCGATCCAGCGGATCCACATATGTACATGTATACTGGAGATCGTTGGTTCAAATCCCAATCGAGTAAATTTCATTAGTTCACTTTTCTATTACTTAAATTATGTTCACAAGTTGAATACTCAGAGACCACTCGGTAACATTCAATTTGTTTTCTCCTTTATCTATTTATTTATGTAATAACAAGAAACTACAAATAAAAATCCTATTTACACAGCCCCATATAAAACCACAAACAATGAAAGATGAAGCACTTTGGGGAAATATATAAAAGTAATAAAACCCCGATACATTCACACTACAGTGTTATTATATTGATAGTTTGGAAGCTTAACTTTTTGCAGGTATGGTAGATATAATAAATATTGTTTAAACGCTTCATAGTTACACGCAGTAAAACCAGTCAGGCACTAGTCTCATTTTCAATATAATACAGTCAGTACTTTGTATTTATAGGAATAGACAACCAAGTTTGATCATGGCTATGGTATGTCACAGGCTCACATTATATGCACTTCTTTCTTTAAAGCTGCTGGTGTTTTAATAAAATACTATTACACGACTGCTCCATTGTTTTGTTAACGGCAGGTCATGAAAATGCTGAAAAACTATTATTGTGCCCTTTTTCTGTTTTATAGCAACTTTCATCAATTTAAGACTGAAGTCAACTATCAAAGAAATGTCCATTCAACAATTTTTCACAAATCACAATTTACATACTGAAAATAGATACCCATTCAAAATTACATACATTTCAATAGGTGAAACATGTTTTGTAGACAAATGTTGAATTGAAGTTTCTCAGGGTTGAATACAAATTTCAGCTCACCACCAAAAAAGGTTTTGCTGTGGCCCCTTTAAATACAATTTCTAGTTTTTTCCTGAAACTTTCCCGGCTTGTTTATCATGGCGATACTTTCACTAAGCTGAAGAATTACTGGCTTTTTATAAGTTTTTTTGCTAATATTACACTGATTCTGATTAGTATATCTTTCACTTGATACAATTACATGTACGACTGTACGTGTACAACTGTGCTATTGATGTAAGACAGCCCACGTAACCAGTCGTTCACCAATAGCAACAGTCCCATTAACATAATTTCAGACATGTATAAATATTTAAGCACTGCATTATTAATTTCTAAATATTTCTCACAAAATTTCTAAAATTCACGTTTAAGGCACGTAACGGCATTACCATTAAAAAAAAGGAAAGAATGTACACAAATTAAAAGCTTGAAAGAATAATTTGCTAAATTACAATTTACACATACAGCAGCCGAAGCCAACAAACAGAAAAGAATTTTTAATTTTGATAAAGTTTATCAGCCTCACGGCCTGAGGTGACAGGAATGTTGTTTTTCCTAAAAAAATCTGGCAGTGAATGGCTGGTAATGTCACGTCATCATATTGCAAATGATCAACAATGTATTACATATAAAAAGAAAACAAAGCAGCGACGCGAAAAGTTGTAAAAAGTTTACAAAGACTGGACTGAACAATGAAATCTTTTTGTCATACTAGACTAATCTAAAACCACAAATGACTCTTCACATATACATATATATATAAATGTTCTCGTGTTACTCTCCCCAGCTCAAAAACGGAATAAAAACTAATTGGTCACAGCCAATAACAAGACAGCTGCCCTGCGTACTTTATCCCAGCATGCATTGGCCCATGTCTAATTATATACAGCTAACCGCTAAAATCACCAGTTTACGGTAATCATTTTCAAAACCGAATTCCCTCAAATAAAAATTTTAAAAACAAATGCATGATCATCATCAGTCACATAGAACACAGAATTGCATGGAATGGATAAAAAGTAATCGACTGGAAATTATGTAAAATTCCTGAGATAAAAATTGTAAATTTTTGCTCCCACAGGAAATAGAATTAAAACATTTAGCACCTTTTGCGAGATGGATATTCTTAGAAACAAACTCCTACTCGGGATATTTTTTGGAATTTTTGGATCATTTTTTACCCTAAATGTTGTGCTTTTATGTTCAATTTAAAACTCTGCATCCAAAGTGAATACCTGTTCCTCCTTGGTTGCCATGACACCAGATTTCTGGTACTCACCAACCCTCTTCTCAAAGAAGTTGGTCTTTCCCTCAAGCGAGATGTTCTCCATGAAATCAAACGGGTTCTCCTTCTTCCAGATCTGATCAGAGGAAATACAAGAAAATAATAATTGAGGATAAGTTTCTTGGGTTCGGAATGATTACAGGTTAAAAACAAACAAAGAAACGACTGCTAAGTCCACTATCCTTTTAGGATTTCAAAATCAAACATTTAAGAACAGATGTTTTAAAACTATAACATTGGACTTTTAGCGCGGCCAATGTTAACCTGCCATCACGTGACTTGTGGAAATGTTTCCATCGCATTTGCTGCAAATGAGCAATGGAAACAAGTAAAGAAGACTATTATATCGACTGCATTCTTCTCTGCGTGTTTCCACGTGTGTTCCATGTGTGCCAAATTGGATGAAAGAATACCAACTATAAGTCGTGTGATCAATGTATTAGTTGTGCAGTCTGTCTATTAGTTGTGAATTTGTTTCATGGCCATGATTGATTTTTTTAACACCATGGTAAATTTTGAAGAAGCATTTTTAAAAACAACAAATATAATAGATGTAGAACTTCAATGTGCAATTAAGCTGTAATGTGATCTACGCTGCGCTGATGTAGTGGAAAATTTAAGCCTGAAAAACCATTGAATTATATTGATAAACCTGAAATAATGTTTTACTGTAAACGGAATGGTTTAGAAACGTAGCAGAAACACTTGGTAATTTCACTTCTAGCCCTTGAAACCCTTCACAGACAATAACAATCACATATACACACCTTGCTGCATTTCAGCTCTACAAGCAACCTGTCGGCTACAAACTCAATGTACTGTTTCATGAGCGTAGCATTCATGCCAATGAGAGAACAGGGCAGGGCGTCCGTCAGGAACTCTTTCTCGATCTTGACGGCTTCCATGATGATCTCCTTGATGCGTTCCTCTGATGGCTTGTGGACGAGATGCTTGAACATGAGGCATGCGAAATCGCAGTGGAGACCCTGATAACACAAATACATGAAATATCATTCATTAATGCACGTTCTCGCTTGAGCAGTGTATCCTTTGGCTCTACAACAAGCCTGGAATTTAACGGGGACCACGGCTTTCGTTGCCCTTGTTCTTAACTTGGCCTTGGTGCTCCTTCAAATGTTTCCATAGACATTATGATTTTCCAATGGAAGTGCCCCTTGCAATGGAACAGTGGTCTTGCCCCTTTCAGAACCAAATTCCGGGCCTGCTACAAGAACAAAATATACATTCATCATTCTTATAAGCCCAGGGGTCAATTTCATGAAGCCCTGCGATCGATCGCATCTCCAGTTACGAAGGGTAACCCATCGTAGGGCACCTTTCCTACGTAGGGATGCTGTGCATTAATAAGTCCTACGACTGATAGTAAGTTACAATGAGTTTGATGAAATTGACCCATGGAGACGCAATAACTTAAGTTTTCAACCTACCTCATCTCGGCTGATAAGCTCGTTAGAGAAGGTCAGTCCGGGCATGAGACTTCGCTTCTTCAGCCAGAAGATGGAGGCAAACGAGCCAGAGAAGAAGATGCCTTCCACGGCCGCAAAGGCCACGACTCTCTCTCCGTACGTTGTGGTGTCCGAGCCGATCCAGTTCAGGGCCCAATCGGCCTTCTGCTTGACGCAAGGTAGAGTCTCAATTGCGTTGAAGAGGAAGTCCCTGGCAGGTGAAAAGATATAGGGGTAAGGCACATTTACTGAGAGAGAACTAGTTCAGTTAAGACGACAAAACTTTCCAGGAGACATTTTAGCTTCTCTCCTTAAACTAAAAAAAGGAACCATCAAGCACAAAGTTCCTGCATGTCTTCAAATGGTAACAAATGACAACTGGTTACTGGAATTGTATGCAAGTGACTGCAGAGTTGTTGTTATGATCATTAGAGAAGCAACTTACCTGTCATTAGGGTCTTCGATGTAGGTCTCAATAAGAGAGCTGTACATCTCTGAGTGGATGTTCTCGATGGCTATCTGGAAGCCATAGAAGCACCTTGCTTCCGGGACCTGGACTTCCTGGCTGAATCTCTCCACCAGGTTCTCGTTGACGATGCCGTCGCTGGCTGCAAAGAAGGCTAGGACGTGAGAGATGAAGTGCTTCTCTTCTTTCTTGAGGGATTTCCAGTGGCCGAGGTCGCGGGATAGATCCACTTCCTCCACTGTCCAGAAGGAAGCTTCAGCCTTCTTGTACATGTCCCAAATGTCCTACATTAAGAAAACAAAAATTAGAAAACAATTCAAATCAATAAAATTCTTATAGATGAAGTGGAAATGCATACACAAGTCAACATGATCGGCTAGCTGTTCAGTTGAGGATATCACTTGGATCAGTATGTCTTGACAAAAACAAAGTACAGCATCGTAGGAAAAACAACATGTCAGAAATTCTTTTTACCCTATGTAACTTTGCAGAGTGAAATAATGGCTTGTAACAACTCAAAATAATAGTGACCAATGACCAGAGGCTCGTTTCTGCTCTTGAATGAATTAAAATCCCAACTGAAAATCGAATGTTAATATTATCAAAGGGCCGGTTTTCTTTTTTTTTGGAGGGGGGGGGGGGCGGATCCGACTAATGAGTATACATGAGAAAACCCCATGACTTTTACCTTGTACTGAATTGGGAAGACGACAAATCGCCGAGGGTTTTCACGGAGTAGAGGTTCATCTTGCAGAAGTTCTTGCTGTTGTTTCTTGAATTCCTGCAAAAATATTTCAATGCAAATCCAACCATCGTTTAAAAATGATACAACATTCATTTGGATATTAAACATGTCAACAAAATTATAAAGAATTGCTAAGATACAAAAACATTGATGGTACTTGGTAGCCCCACATATCAAGACAAACTTTTTAATGTAGAATTTCACTGCTACTACTGTACTAGTGCGTTTTCACCTTTTTAAATTAAGGATAGATCAAGCGTCTAGACTCGGTCAAATTTGTAACATTCCTTTTGATTAGTTTCAGCATGGAAGAAAGAACACATTCTTTCCTCCATGGTTTCAGATATGCTGGTTTAATTGAAAAACAAAAGTTCCATTGTGGTAGGGGCCTACTTTATCAAACTCCAGGAAACAAATTTGCAAATTATGAAATACCAGTATCCGATTGTTTACTCACCTTCAGTTCTTTCCTCTTTGTTTCTTTTGGTGAACTTGTTTGAATTACGTTCTAGAAAAAGGAGGAGCACGAGAAGAATTAAATATATTCTTTCCCATTAAAACAATTGTACAAATGTAACATTGCCGGCCCTAGGATAGGCACAGTTGGCCTATTTTAATTTTTTAGAGACAAACATTTTAAAGAATGGTACAATATTCTGGAGGTCGCTGGTTCCATTCCATTCCTTCTCTCAGAGTCAGACTCCAATTGTTCTTTGTTCACTTTTCAATGACTTAAAATTAAACAATTTGATGATTAAATTTAAAAGAAGTTAAGTGTAGAAATGTGTCACCCTATCTCAGTAACGTTAGGCCCTTTCTGGTCTGCTTTCAATTAACAATAGTCAAGAACTAACGTTAAGAAGGCAAGCTGGATGGGAGTGGATCATGTTGAAAGAATTATTTTGAAGCCAAAAAAGTTTAATTCAAAAACATGGTCATGGATGGATCAAGGAAAAAGAAAACAGCTTAAATTACGAATAAGGAACTTCTTAAGAAACTGGCCAGGCGTAGACCTACTGAATAAATAAACATCATTTATGAATATTCAATGAGAGTCCTCGCCTTTGAAACCGCATTGATTTCCCGCGGTAAACAAAGACACTCCAGCGCGCCAACAGCCAACGACTAAGTTGCGTAACCACACATCAGCTGGTTACACAATGAACAAAAAAACACAGGGCCGGTTTTTAACGGCAAAGTTATCTAAGGTTACAAAACAAAGGATTCTGGATTCTCACCTGTTTATTGCTATCGCCGAGAACTTTAACTGATCTCGGTTTCAGGGCATTTGGGTGCTGTGGAATAAAATAAGAAAAAAGATTGCAAGAATTTACAAATGTGCGAGAAAGAAAGTGGCGGGCTAAATACAATGCCACGTAGCCTACGTAGGCCTGGATAGGCGGGGTTCCAGTCGTAGTGGCTTTGTCAACAACCGATTCACTTCAAATCATTCACATTTAAGCCTAATGGAAACATGTATGAGTGAAGAGAATAACTTTCAAAAAGCAAACATTATCGCAACAAACCGATTCTATCATGACAAAAAATAAACCACACATGCCAAAAGAATTTTTCCTCGGCATGCTCGGGAACAAATTCTTACCTGATTTTCCTGGTCGTTGATTCTCGTATTTTGCAGATTTTTCGTCAGGGCGTTCATTTTAGTAGATTCTGGTGAGTGCATCGACAGCATTTTGGATGATTTGTTTGCAGAGATTTCTGGAAATGAAAATTTGAAGACTTGTTGTGAGTTTGAGCGGGGCAAAGATTGCACTAGGAGTAGGACGTCTGAACCGGGGGAGAACAACAACGAGAATGAGAGTTGGTGGGAAATCGAAATATTTCGGTTTTGGCGCGACTCGAACGACTAAACCCGGAAGATCACCTCCCCAAAAAATGCTATACGATGATTGGTCCCTACATGCGACCCACTAAAGAACGGCATGCGATTGGTCAAATTGTGAGCCCCATTCACAAATGTGTTTGTGTAAAGTATGCAGGGCGGACCCATGTTTACAAAATAGGGTACAATATATTCTTTTTGTAACATTGCCAAGTCAAATTAATATTGGAGTAACCAATTTTGATATTATTACATATTTAATAAATTACACTTGTGAATAAAAAGTCATCTCATTTCCAAAAGAAACTTCAAATCGAAAATATTAGGTCGTCTCAAAGTCATTCCACCCCTTAAAGAGTTTGGAAAAGTCCAATTGACTACAAGCCCCATAAAAAAAGCACACACACGTACACATTGTCCATTATTGACGGTGTAGTCTCAAATTCCAGATACAGTTATAATGGATTTAGCTCTAGCTTGAGATCGAGACTACCCACTTTAACCAACTACAGTAGTCATAGCAACAATATCCATCCGCACATAATAGACTTTTCTTAGTTAAAGTATTATAATAGGTGTTTTATATTAAATTAAATACAATATATCATAGATTGTGATAATAAAATCAAACTATCAAATGTAATGATTGCATTTCATCGATGAATTGTAATTAATCTACTCGGCTCTTTTGGTAACGTAGTTCGCGGGCGTAGTAACACTTGTAAACGTGAGGGGTACGCGAGCCCGTTGTACGCGGTATGCTGTGCGGTACACACAGTTTTTAGTAAACTTTCTTGATGTTATTTATTTGTGTATGAATGGATACTGCCGTAGATGTACCGAGTATGACAACAAGAAAACTTATTTCCATCGTCTGAGAATTTATGTGTGATTGATAGATAATGACGGATAGTGTGCAGACTTTAGAACCTGGCTACAGGAGGTCAGTTGGTGGGGGGAAATCTGGTAGAATTCACAAAGGTAAGTCTGCAATTCATTCTCTTGACCGTCTCGGGCGTTTGTCCGTGGTTGATTTCCACGTTGCATCAATTTAGTGATAAACTAGCACGGCACTAAATCACTCGATCAGCTCAGTGACACTGACAGTGTCGGGTCAAATCGACGCCTAGCCGACTCGCCCCTTACCAACTCGCTCCCTCGCCATCTCACCTCCTCCCCGACTCGCCCCTAACCCCCTGACTCCCCCCTGCCCCTCCCCTAGCTGCCAGACCGACTTGCCGTGCCCCCTACCCAACTCGCCCCGGTGACCGAGTTTAAAAAAAAGTTTTATGAATAAGATGTAACGTTAGGGACCTTGGGAAAAAAAATAATAAATGTTGTTGGCCTAACTGCCTAATCTGCATGTTAAATATAATCTGATTAGGATAACTGTTATTGTATGTTTAAAAAACCAACATTATTTTGGTTAGAGATTATCAAAATGAAAGGGTCTGGACTCTAGGCCTAAATCAAGACTTTCAAATGTGTGTAATGACCAGCAAGTATGGCCTAATTCATTCTGAAATATCCTAGACTAGGGACAAATTTGATATAGGCCTATTCATATTTGATAAATAATAAATGTTATAAATTGAAATTGAATTGATATTGATCATATTTAAATTCTAATTAAAAAATAATTCATTCATTAAAGTATTGACAACATCACTTACTGAGCACTGTAACTCACTGGAGAAGAGTTATGATCATTTGAAGGATTAAGAAATAACGACCACTCAATAAATAACTCATTTGTTTGTGTTGTTCCTTTCATTGTATTTTAGGACCTGGAGTAGTAGCAGCAACTTCATCCATACCAACCAAATATCAGACGATTGTCACGCCCAACACTGACAAGAAAGGTTTTGGAGGAACAACAAAGAGATTCAATTATGATTTAGACATTGTAAGTTTCTGGTGTGAGTGATAACTTCAGGGATAGATTATAGAAACATCGAAGGCAACATGCCTTCCTTAAGCCTAACATAATTAATGCATTGGTCATGAACAATGTATGAAAACGTGCCTGTTTCTCTAAAGGAGTGTGATATATTGATGTCCAAATCTTTGGACCGATTCCTGCAGTGCAGTGAATGCTATACTCAAGAAAATACATACATGTGGAGATAAGCTTTTGTCTAAATCAGCTGACAGAAGGTTCCAACGACACGTTGATGTCTTCCTGAAACACATCAGGGAAGGGAATACTGATTTTTATGAGATAACCCTAACCCTCCTGCATACCACAGTTTACCACATGCTTTTTCCTGTGGTGAGCGTGGTATCTCGAATACCCCAAGCCCCCAATACACCACAGTTTGGTCTGTGTGGTAATGCGTGGTTTATGATCCAGTTCCCCCTGCACAGCGAAAAATCCCTTACACGAATTGGCACGAAACGGTCGCAAGAGGGCGTCACGATCATCTCATTATGTGACGTCATCGCACTGACCAAAAATGGAAGTTTTCATGAATGAAATTGACGCGCATGGGCACATACTCAGCGATGCCCACTCTAACCATAGTTACTTCGACAGACCTCGCCACGATCTTTCGAATGGTACCAAAAACATACAAATTTGTACATTTCTTCGACCTTTTGACCATTTTTGGTGGTGTCACCCGACGTTCGAGAACTCACGGACACCGCGATCGTTTTTGAACTTTGGTGAGCTGTATTTTTGTTGTCATTTTGCCGCGAAACCGCGCCACCGTCTGAGTGTGATTGTTGGGTCGTTGAATATTCATATAACGTGTGTTGAGTCTATTGGTTGTGTATGCTGAGAGCGCCACATGAATATGCATAGAATTGCATGGTCATCCGGAGATGTCGTACGGCCGACTGTTGATCGTTGTGTAGTCGTACACCGCGTGTGTTTGAATAGGCACATCGCGTAATGCGTGCCCCGTACGTGTCTGCAACAGCCCTGCGTGTGTGCGTAACGAGTTGGGCCAGCACATGGTTTCCGTGACGTCACGAGCACGGCCTCGCGCGTTGACCAATCAGCGCGGCGCTTTTTACACACGGCACTGTTTCCATCCGTGTTACAGTGCATATGGGGAATTTTTCGCTGTGCCCTGTGGAGGCTGTGATATGTGTGGTCAGCAACACTTATTGTGTGATAGGTGAGGAGGGTTAGGGCTAACCATTCCCAAACCACGTACAGGGCTTGAGTTTTGAGCCTTGGCCAAGCTTTGTGGTGTGAGAGCAACAACTGTTGTATTGTGGATCAAAGCCTTTTGCTCCAGTTCTATAACAATCAATTTTATTTGTGATTTTTATTCTAGGGTGAGAATCCGGGGCCAGGCACGTATGGCAATCTCAGAGTAGCGGCCGTCAAGGACAGTGAATCTTTCTCCAAGAAAGGAATCGGAATTGGATTCGTTTCCAAGGTACGTGATTATATCCTTAAGCCGAGTAGCCCAATCAATGAAGCCCTGTATGTCCACATTTTGGTTCTAACCTATTGCACTTGTGATTAATGCTTGGAATGTGTATACTGAAATGTGACATAGGTTGTGTACTTGTGCATGTCTCACACTAGTAGATTGGAACATGCAGTGTGGCATTGGAGAGAAATATGGTAATGGTTGCGCCAAGATTTTTATCCTGGGGTCAATTTCCATCACATAATTCATAAGTCCTAAGGCTGCATCCGAATCTGTTGTCTAGAGCTAGGTCTAGGTCTTCGCTCCATTGGAAATACGCGGAGACATCAAGACAATAGACCTAGCCGTAGCTCTGGAAGCCCGTTTCGGACACGGCCTAAGATTGATAGTATAAAGATACAATGAGTTTGGTAAAATCAACCCCAGTATAGTTGCCACAAAATGTGCATTTAAGCTTTCACATGGACGTTATGGTTTGCTATATTTATTTTCTTTGTTCTGATTTGATTTGGCACAGACGAGGAGAATGCCCAGACAGAAAGGAACACCAGGCCCTGGCTCAGCCGCCTACCATCTTCCAAGCATGCTCAGGACACAGTCCGACTACAACCAAGCACCGGTGTCCAGCTCATTCCACAAGCCCATTGCGGTTGCACAGGACAAGCGTGGGAACCAGCCAGCCCCTAACCAATACAATGTGAGAATTTAAGACAAAGGAACCGTAACACTGCCAGGCTTGTGTTTCATTGCTATTTCAAAATTGGACATTGTTTTGGGGCACCTTTGGCTAGAGATCAAAAGCAGATAGCTCATTGGCTCATTGGCTCATCTTGTGCACCATGCAAGCTTACGTAGCAGTTTTCATTATTTTGCTCATAGTCACTGAGAAAGCTGTGTAAGGACATCATTGCACAAGTCTATGAAAAGACTTGAGCTTCTTTCATCTTACATTGTTCGACTACTTTGAACTGGACGCTGTATGTAAGTCAGTGGCTCAGAATCCAGCCTGATAGACAACTTTACACAAGCATGAGCTTTGAGGTTGTAGAAAGTGTAACGTTGCATGCTAATGGTATATGGAGAAACATTGGCAACTGGGGGATTTAACTAGCTTCAAACCTTCAAATCTGGGGCCAATTTCATAAAACTGTTAAGCACAAAAATGTCTCGCCCAATAAAACAAACCACAATAGAAAATTCCAATTGATATTCATGGTCAGCGAACAACAGCCAAAAAACAATCACAAGTAATACACAAAACATGGAAATTTGGTTGTTAACCCTGTTTTTATTAAGACAGAAATGTCATGCTTAGCACATTTTTTTGCTTAACAGTTTTATGAAATTGGCCCCAGGCCTCAAAACATATTTTTTTCAGCAATTATTAGTGATTATAACTGTTGGTGGAGCCGGCTCCTTTGAATGTGTTATAATGGTGCTATATAAATGCTGTGCATCATCATCATCAACTAGATGCTTTCTTAGTTCAACATTCAAGATGTCATGGCTAGAGGGAATAGCCAACCCTTAATAGTGGTCGCACAACCAGTAATTTTGTGTTCTTTTGCGTTTCTGATAACTGATTGTATGTCCCTGTTCCCTATACAGGTCTCAGATAATGTTTTACACAAGCACCATGGCAGCCAGTTCCAAGCGTCATTCAAGTCCACCTCAAAGAGAGTCGACTTCCAAGGTCCCAAGACATTAGCGCCCGCCCCTTGTAAGTATCTGAGGAGTTTGACATTTAATAACCACACCTTAATAACACAATAGTGATGATTGTATTATACAATGCTGTAGTTGATTCCTGTCATTTAGTGCATCGTTTCAAGTAGGGCCGGGTTGGAATGAATGGAATACTGGATTCCGTCCGATGCAATTGGATTCCGTTTACGTTTTTCTGGTATTCCAATGAAACAGTATAATACATACCGTAACACAAGTCTCGGCACTATCTTCAGATACCTAGAATGGAACTCTAACCCCTTCATTACAATTTCTGTAGCGTGGGTTTAATTTTCTTCATGCAAAATGCTAATATTCCTAGAGATGAATGAGTGTACAAAATGAAAGAGCTCTTTGGGGCAATCGGAAAACCCCCAAATGGTATTCTTTTCATTAATTTAAAGTGGAATGTGGTATCAAGTTGTTAATGAAATTACTAGGTTGCTGTGGGCAACAGATGCAGCCTTAGGCGAATCTGTTGTCTAGAGCTAGGTCTAGGTCTTCACTCCATTGGAAATATGCGCAGACACCAAGACAATAGACCTAGCCGTAGCTCTGGAAGCCCGTTTATGACACGGCCTTAGCTTCAATCCCAGCAGCTAATCATGTCAATGTGTCCTTGTATTGTACAGGCCAGTATACAGTTAACGACAGACTCACCAAAGCCTCACCCAAGATACCAACCAGCAGTTTCAAATCCACTACCAAGCGACAAATGGCCAACTCGCCCATCAACGTAAGTCAGAAATTATTACCATTTGATTAAATTCCTGACTTCTGGTGGAATTTCTGCACAGTTCTTTGTTTTTTCCTTTTAATGTAATGTGTTCTCTTGACGTTGTCAATTTGCATGAATTAAACTTTATCCTTGTTGTTTGTTGCTTTTTAGAATCCCGGTCCAGGCCAGTATAGACCCCATGAACCTGTTGAAGATCCCGCAAACAAGTTACTCATGCCGTAAGTTCTCAATCCTGAACGATTTATTGTGACATATTTGCCTCTTGGTTTAGGAATTCATGTATTGAACGTTTTTTAACAGTAACAGGAAGATTCTTTGGGCTTTGTGTTTTGGTTGAATCCATCGCTCCTGTTTTCAGATTCATTGTTCTACATTGCCTTGCCCTATTGTTAATCTGAATCTTTTGTTTGTTCATTCCACAGGAGGAAACATTACCTGTGCATATCCGCCCCTGCTATGCCCCTCCCACCTCCCCTTCCGGAACCTGGTCCCGGTAGCTATGAGCTGGTCAATTACAAGGGTCCTGCTAAGCATTACATGTCCGGAGCAGCATTTGTGTCAACGACGAGCAGATGGACGGGGAATACTCAGAGGATTTTGGACAATCCAGGACCTGGTGAGTTTAGAGTGGTCTCTTGGTTCATTAGTTTGCTGGGTCGGTCTTTCGTTCGGATATAATGGACCCTTCCGGCCTGTCAATCAAACTGTGACCATTTGGAGTTGTTGTCGTCCATAACCTTGGTCAAACTCGGTCACATGCTGTATGTAGAACACTAATTGTGAAGATGGACAGGGCTTAAGAGCAAAGCCGGAACGATCCATTGTTGTCTAGTTAGTTTGATCGTTCTGTTGTTCATTCTTTTGTTTCTTCGTGCCTTTGTTCCTTCCTTTTTTATTGTTCCATATTTCTTTGGTTTGTTAAACTGTCCATTCCCAAATCTCAAACTTTCACCCAAAACACCCCCATTCCCAAAATTGAAGGTAATCGTTTCATTCTTTTTTCTCTGCAGCTACGTACCGTCCAGAGACCATCAATAAAGGACAATCTTTCCTCTACAATGCACAGAAGAAGTGGATCTGCCCCTGATCTTAAGGAATTAATTCTTTTAACCTCGTGTTTGAATAAGACAAAGAAATCTTTAATTTCATTCATTTCATTTCTTATTCTGGTAAGCAGCCCAGAATTATTAGACAAGCAAATTCAACTGCTGTATGAGCCATTCAGGAAACTAAATGCCATCAGATTGTTGGGTGGTAAATTCTGAAAATTTCAAAGCAATTTATCTGAAGGAAATTCAAGCATTCAATTTGGATTGAATGCTTGTAGCTTCGGAATTGCTAGTTACTAATCAGTTGGCCAATTCCATAGTATTACCGGAATTTTCATTCTCACTGTTGATGGATTTGATCAGCTGTTAACAGGGGGGGGGGTATGCTGCCATGGCTGGGTTCGTACCAATTTTGGTGGTTTTCAGGCAAAAGAATTTCCGTCCAGTGTAAAAAGATTGCAAAGCATGTTGTTAATGTTACGTAACCCCCTTGACAGAGTATACAAGTACAAAACCCTGCCTTTTATGTCCACTTATGTTGCTTGAACATTTCACAAAATTGCAAGAAATTTAGGATATGGGTTTTTTCACATCTGAACATGAATTTGTATTGTTTAGCACTTGTTTTCTATTGAAATCAATCATCTGAAAGTTGTTCCTTGCTTATACAGTATACTGAGGCGCATTAAGATGGCACATGGCACATATCATTTGCCATTAAGTAGCACGTTTGAATTGGCCTGAAGGGTAGTTATAATTATACCTCTATTGGCCTCAATATTAAGCAAAAGCATGAAACTGTTTTAACATGTTACTTTTTATTTCTAATTCTGTACATATGTAAATATTATAACTTTTATTGTATGTATACTGTATACATGTACAATTTTTGTCAAAATTATATATTTTGCAGAATAAAATGAATAAAACCAATTAAAATGTGACCTTTAAATGCACATCTGTTCTTTAATTGTTAATTGATGTTAGAATTTGTCTTTTAAACTTGACTGTTAGAATCATAATCATTTAATGGGATCATAATTTTCTTACGAATAATAATTATAATCAACTACTGTCATTTCGGGGGGGGATATTATTATTTATTTATTTATACCTCGTATACATGTACATGTATCAAGAATTTGAATGACTTGGAGTTTGTGAATTGGAAGCAGCTGTTACAGGTCATTTGTTGCAATGAATTTTATTTTTACAATTTTATTTTTTGGCAAATACTGAACGATTTCAACTAATTGATCGCATTCTTGACCAAGTGAGCTGGACAAAGGAATTCCTTTCGCACTTCTAGTCTTATTTAATTCTCAATCATTTCTGTTTGTTAAAATTGTAATTTGCCAGGAGTGGATCCAGGATTTTCCGGGGTGGGGGGGGGGGGGGGGGGGGGGGGATGGCGTGGAAATAAAATATTCGCCAATTCAATAGCAACGGATGCATTTTTTTTTCAAAACTAGCTAATTTTGTCTCACCCCTCTTTTTTTCTTCTTTTTTGAGTCTTTCTCCTCCCTAAATATTGTCTTTTTCTCTTTCTTTCTTTGTTCTTTTCCGTTTCTTTCCTTTTTTTTTTTTGCTGGAAGAAAAGGGGGCGTGCACCCCCACTCCCCCTGGATCCGCCCCTGTTTCTGCTTTGATGTTTATTCTTGCTAACATTCCTTGGTTCTGCCCCTAATTTGTTTGGGAATGAACTTGTTTCCTTTCGTTCCCTATTTATGCATGTAAATCATTACAAGTACATGTACTGTACATCATTGGCATAAACCGCTGACGGCAGCTAACCATAGCAGACGACATTGACTTTTGTCCGAACGCCCCCAACGTCCCAAACAAGCCAGTCGGCAAAACATCCACGGTTTCTATGGCGCTAACAGAACGCCTTCCAACAGACCACCGTGAGGTCTGTAAACAATCACATGATTGGCTTAGGCGTGCTGAACGGCATTGTACTGACTAATCAAAGGTGCTTTTGTATTGAGACTAGGTAGATGTTGTGTTGCTTGGTGACCAACATATGGGGAGTGTGTTTTGGAAGCGAACTGCATGCAGCATACACGTTAGTTGATTCGTTGCGTGTAACAAGTGCACATCTTAAGTACCCGGTTAAGACGGAAATCTGACTTTTCTGAGTGTCTTCTTCATTTTCAGTATTATTGGTAAGTTGTTGTCGCCTTTTGGGATATATAATGTGAAATATATCAATGATTAATGTTGGTTGTTGTAATCTTTTTTAGAGATGGTTTTGTCATGCGTCTTGTAAACTAAATTCGACTGAAACTCGTACATTTGATTCAGCATGCAAAATCGTTTTACTTTTTAGCAACATGTAGGCCCTATTTCATGAAATTTAGTCCTGTCAAACAATTAAGTGTATATGGCCTGTTTGATTAACGCACAGGATCGCGGATTCTACTGATCCGGATCCCAATTTATCGTACCCTGCATAATACTTAATTAGGCTCGTGGATCCGTAAATTTCGGATCCTTTGGCTTTGGCTTTGCGTTTTTAAAACAAATCGGCCCTAACTGTTAGGTGTATGTCATGTGAAGTGTACTGTAGTCTGTAGGCCCTATCTGTAATGTTGAAAAATATGAACCTATTTTGGTATTTTGAATGAGGCAAAGCCTTTTTGTTTTAGTCGCAATTGAATTAATTAGGCTAAGTAATGACATCAATTATAGTTAGGCTTAAAACTAAAGTGAACGAAGTAGGCCCTAAAATTTTTTTTTTTTTGAAATAAACTAGTTTTTATGCCTCTAGTCTTACTCTTTCAATTGAAATGAACATTTGTAACATTTTTGTAAGTTTCCAATTTTTTTATATTTTTTTTAATAGAAAATCTAATGATTGTTTTATTTGTTTGAACAGCAGTGCAGTAAGAATCCTTCAGCAATTATGTCGATCCGAGCAGACATTGCCAGCAAGCCGGCCACCCACTTTGCCCCCTCTGACTGGCACACCAACAACCACCTCTTGGCGACCAATGCTGAGAAACTCCGTGCCGGCTCGCACAACACCCGCCAGACCTCTCATCAGCTCCGTAACGAGACCTACAACCGTACAGCCTGGGGCATCCATGATAGCACCACCAGACTCTCCAACAGAATCGATGACATTGAGAAGTGGCGGGAGACATTGGAGAAGACCCTCGCTGATACGGATGAGGAGATCGCCAGGCTGTCCCGGGACAAAGACGAGGCTGAGAGGGCGCTAGAAGCCAAAGCCCTTCCCCTTGATGTTGCCACAGAGTGTTTGACACTCCGTGATGGCCGTAGGAAAATAGACATTGTTGATGATGAGGCCCATGCACAGTTGAATAAGGTGATTATGACGTACTGACCCTAAAAACTCAATAATTAGACGTATTTAGTTTGTAAAGTCGCAAAGTTGAAAGAATAACATTTTCAGGTAAAACACAAAATGCTATTAAGCGAGTGAATTAATATCCTGGAAACCACAAATCTACTTTAAGCATCCAAGTACAGTCTTACAAGACTTTTTTATTGACCCTCTAAGAAACTTTGACAAATTTGAGTACAGAAGAGCCTAGTTAGCAAAAACAGGCTCACACCACTAGAGAACAAATTCCATGGAACAAGTGTTCCCCAGCATAGCAGAAAATATGCCATAATAACTTTCATGCCAAACAGAAATTTACAGGGGACCACTCCAGTCATACAGTATATTATTGCATGAGCATTTTGGCTGGCGACCTGAAAGCTGAAACATTCTGTGCTTAGTTATCTCATACAGGATCTGCACATATGAATTTAAATGCTGATTTAGTGAAAGAAGAAGCACAATACTAATTGATTGATTCATGCTTTTGTTCTCGTAGGAAGTTGATGTTATCGAAGGTATCAAGGAAGCCCTACAAGCCAAAGTAGCCTCCGCATTTGAGCAGCTCTGTCTACTCCAAGAAGCCCGCCAGCAACTGGCCGCTGACCTGCGAGACAAGACCGAGGCTAAGCAGATTGACACCTACTGCAAGGATCTTAGCATCGACTCTCCGGATATCTGCTTACAGCCAAATTCAACACGCACACCTAAAGGGTGAGAGATCTTATCATTTCTGCATTGCTCTAGACCATGCTTTCATTTTTTGATCTAAACAAGTGCTGCAAATAGCTCAGGATCTTTCTCCTTTAGCATCTGAGAAGGATTCTGCCAGGATCGAAACACATCAGACCTTTCTAACTTTTTAAGCATTTTATAAACTACAAGTCATTATTTTGGCTGATGAGCAGTTTGCAGCAGTTAATTATAAAACATGTCTTGAGTAATTGACACTGATTTCTGCAAAACATAGGTCTGGATGCATCAATTGTTACCTTTTTGTGGATTGTGTATCTTTTCCGGTCTCTTTTGAAGTTACAAAGAGAACATCAATCTTTCAATGCAAATGATTTTTTTCACAGAATATGTAGTTTTTGTGGCTAAATATCCTTGTATGAGGCAAAGGAAGCATTTTGTTAATCATTTTTAATCTTATTTTTCATAGGAGTGTGACGCCCCAGACATGGCAAGACTTCAGCCAGTACAACACCGACAGAGCAAATGCCGAGATCCGCTCGTCCACGCACCTGCGCGAAGCCATCAACAGCACCATCAGACAGACAAACAATGACCTAGACTTCCAGCGACAGGCTACGGAGTTTGCGCTACGGAACCGCATCCATGACATGGAGCAGGCTAAAGACGAGGACGAATGGCAGAAGAAGAACGTGAGTTGAGAGAGATGAACGTCCTGATATGTTCCCTGGTCAACAGTAATTTTCCCTCTGAATAATGACCTGAAAGGCTTATGACACCTGCCTACTGTCAGGGCTCCTGTTTTGCAAAACCAGGGGTGGATTTCACCAAACTCTTTGTAACTTACTATCAATCGTAGAACTTTTGATGCATTGCTGCCCTACTTGAGCTGGGTTAATCATTCTTTGTAACTTGAGTTACCCCAGAATATATTGCTTGTCTTGAAGGATCAATTATTTATTTTTAACCCAAAGGGAAAACAATGACAATGTCCAGTCTTTGAACATTCTGGTGTCGGTGTTAGTTTCCAACAAGTTTCATTTCATGCAATTCACCAAATGAATCAAAACAGGCCCTGACTGAATCTAGATACTGATACTTTGTCATATTACCTTCCGAAAAGGAAATAAGTGGCCTATGTGCATCATCTATTAATTTGTTTTTGTTTTCTATGGAAACAGACCGAAGAAGAGAATGCCAAGCAGGAGAAGAACATCCGTGACCTGGAGCGGGCAATCCAGGACAAGCAGAACCCTCTGATGCTGGCCATGACCCGGCTGGAGAACCGTACCTACCGGCCCAGTGTGGAGCTTTGCAGGGACAATGCCCAGTACGGTCTGGTCGGGGAGGTGCATGAGGTCCAGGACTCTATCAAAGCCCTGCAGAACAGACTGCAAGATGCACAGTAAGTTCAGTCTGTCATCCATATGCTGAAAATACAGGTTGTGGCTTTTCATTGAAGCTGAAGCTCAGTTTTCTTGTTCAAAACAGAGTATCTACTTGGTACTTCCAAGCCATAGCCAAAAGCTTCTAGTTTGATATCAATTACTTTAAAACGGATGCACAAAATGGAAACCAGAGCCGAGGTTTGGAAAAGACCCCTGGATTGCTGTAACATATCCATTTATCAGTACTCTGAAAAATGACAATACAAATCAAATATTTTTATCTGAGTAAGGTTTGCGGAGACACCATGTACAATTTACTCATTTTGGAAGACATTACTCGCCTCCACCTTGCAAATCTTCAAGTCTCATTTGTATTCTCTCTCTTTTTTTCTCCCCCAGCAATATCCGTGATGCTAATGAGAAACAGCTGCACCGTCTCAACCAAGACCTGGTCCTCAAGAACAACTCCCTGGATCTGGACAACAAGTGCAAGTCGGTCAGACAGAAACTGACCGCTGGCCCCGTCACACAGACGCAAAAGAACTTGGGCACATTCCGTACTGATCGGGAGCTGTACACGGCCCAGAACGCCATCCAGTACTGAAGTTAAATTGACAAAATAGTGATAATACTACTAAAAATAGGGGTTTTTTTATTCGGTGTGAGATAACAAGACTATTACAAGGGATCTTTCCAGCTGTATGTACATCAGTTTCAACACGACACCTCACACACAGATTCTGTTTTGCATTGGGTTAAGAGTGGGTGATAACACAACCAATACTTATTACATGTACAGTGTACTTATTGCAATCTGATACTTGCACTGTAACTCTAGCAACAAAATGGCTTTGCTTTGAATTTGCCCGAAAATAACTATGAGATATACATGTAGTAGAACTGTGTCGGAATCTATGTGTGTGTTGCTATGGGAACACATTTTGGAGGCGTGAACTCTTGTTTGGCATGTTTGGGAAAGAGGAAAATGCATAGCACATTCCTAACTATTCATTGTCTGTTTCCTGCCAACGTGCTTCAATATTTGGTCTCGGCTCTCGGTAGCTTAAACACTGCAGCATTATTGACATTTTTGAAATGTCCTTCTCGTCAAAAGAAGAAAAATGTAGAATATGTGCATTCATCACAAAAATTTCATTAAAAATTAACTATCCTGCAATTCTACATTTTCTCAGCTTTTGCCAAATTTGCGTACAATTGTGTTCAGAACTCTGGGCATGAGAAAAAACCAACTACAATATCCAAGTGAGTAGATTTTTTTTAAGGCACATCAAATTCATAGAAGTTGAACATGTACATAATTATATTGAATTTACGAGCAAGCTAGTACTCCACATATACTGGATACTTGCTAAATGCTGCTATCATGAAAAGTGCTAATTTTTCATTCTGATTTTGTATGTATTTTTCCCACCGTCAATTCCGTCCAAGTGAAAATGAATGATATAACGCACAGCATAATATGGGCAAATGATCATGTAGAGAGCGTATTGCATATGAATATAATACTATTTTTATTAACTGATCTCACTAAGATATTTTCTGATACCAGCCTCCAATACGTAGAATTTACAAGCTGATGCTATACTTTTTCTGGTCATTATAGATACCGGTTGCTCAACTTTGTCAAATTTACGACATGTTGCTCATTTGCACAGATATTTAACCACAGGCCACTGCAGTTCCGTCCATTATAAGCTTTGCAGCAAAAACAAGATTTCACTTTGTACATTTATTTTTCTTTGTTGATTTTAAAATTATTGTATTTATGAATATAAATGACGTTAACAGAGTGCTCCTTGCTCAAAAGGTGAATAACTTAGACCATCCAAGCAAAGAAATTGGGTAGAATTCATGCAAAAATGCACCAATTCCTTTTTAATTCATTTTCTTTTTGATTTGTTTTTTAATTGAAAATTTTGAAAAATTAGATTTGTTTCCCCACCCCCCCCCCCCCCTATTACATTTGAATAGCATCAACATACGGTGAAATGTGATGAAAATGAAAACGGATTCCGTGATGAAAATACGCACGTTTTTGGCCCATTAGTTTATATCTTGTTGCATGAGTTTTTTTTTACAGAAAGCAGATATTTTCGAATGCACCCAGCACTGTAAATATTGTTTATTTTTAATATGGTATTAATATTGATTTTGTGTATGTTGTATCTTTCCAATGCATGATCTTCCCAAATAAAAGAATATTGTCAAGTCAATTGATTGAGTTTGTTGGAATTTGTCAGATTTTGTGAAAACAAAAAAATTGAATGTGGATCGGTTTGCGGAAACACCATGTGAGAATCGTTCGTACTTTCGCACTTCTATTTCGTTCGCACTTCTCGCAATTAAGGTCTCAACGTTTCGACTAGCTTGCTCTAGTCCTCATCAGGAGACATGGTATTTCCACAAACCGATCCACATACATGTACCAATTGTCACCATGCAAAGCCTTAAATCTTTCTTAAAAAGATTTATTCGTGAAATAACCACAAGGGAAACTGACTGAGTTTTTAAGTCATTGATTAAAGTGAACAAAGAAAAATTGACTGGAGTGGGATTCGAACCGGCGAATTTAAGTTGAAAATTTTAAAAACTTGAATCAACCGATATTGCAGGAATGTACAGTACAAAGAATATGAATTTATTTCAAACTCCAGAGAATGATACAAAGGCAGCATGTGTAGTACAAAAGTAAAATCATTTTATAAAAACATCAAACAGTTCTTGTACATGGAATTGTACACCAGAGTTATCATACAATTATTATTTACATGGTAAATTACATTGTTCATGTAATGAAAGTAAGGCCTATATACATGTAACACAAAGAAACTTGAACAGGCAACTTAGGGCCCGTTTGTTTCAGGCATGAGATCAGTGATCCTGCTGATCCGGATCCCATTTATAGCGTATCCTACATGGGACGTGGGGTCGATTTCACGAAGCCCTGCCATCGATCGTAACTCAAGTTTAATACAAAGGATAACCCATTGTAGGGGGCCTATTCTATGTAATGGCTTCAATGCATCATTTAAAGTCCTATGATTGATAGTAGGTTACGAAAAGTTTGGTGAAATCGATCCTTGGATCTGCAATCACTGACCTCATGCCGAAATAAACAGGCCCATGGAGACAACCAAGTACCGGTACATGTACACAGCCTAACCGGTAAATTCAGGCACCACAAAGATACTTTTCTGGTAGTGGCTTACTATATTCCCAAGAAGGTCAATATCGGAAGGTGAATGGTTATTTCTTCATGGGAATTGCCTTGAATGGATTGCCAGTAAATTGTGTGACATGAACCCAAGACTTGACCTTCCCGTCATAGCACAAGTTGACCACTGGCTAAGTGGTCATCTCTGGGCTGGGGCAGAAATCCACTTTTAATTGGAATGGACGGGCAAAAGCGAATGGACGGATATACAAATCTATTCGAATATACTTAAAATTGTGAGACTTTTGAGAATAAAATGGGAAACAGATTGCACAGATTTCCTCAGCATAGAAAATAGGGTTTACTCTTTTCAAGACTAGTCCACCATGCAAGCTAGCAGTTGTTTCTGACTCCTAAACTTTCTGTACAACATAGAATCACCATAAACTGAGATCCAGCAGTTCTTACCTGGAACAAAGGCATGACAACTTCAAGACAACAGTTTGTTCTTAGTCAATCATTTTCTTCTGTTTTACAACTCCTGTATCTCCTTACAGATGGCCTACATTGTCTTACTCCAAGAGCAACCCGTTTGAACATTGAGTAGACCTCTGGTTCTACATGAGAACTCATGTATCTCCTTAGAGATTCCCTACATGGTAAAACCACAATGGTATATCAGTCCAAACACTGAGTACGTAGAACTGGTTGTATAATGTCTATTTGAGAACCTCCATATCTCCTTCAAGAGGTAGAGATACTTGTTATGGTGCTGCCAACAACAATCAACCTCATTTCTTTAATCAATGAGCAATTTCATAATTGAATATCAGGTCACAGGCTAGTGGCTGCTAGATAGAGGATCGCGCATTATCTGTTACTACAGACAGAGATATCGGAAACAGCCACAAAGCGTTGGTCAAGGGTCTATTGCTTGGAATTTGCTGGTGTCTACCTGTCACATTAAAGGTGGTACATCTGGGTCATCCACAAAGTCCTCACTGTTTGGTCTGTCCACGGCCTCTTTCCTCTTACTGCATTCGTATGGTCCACACTGACCAGACTTTCCGGTCACCATGAGGTCAACATTCTTGGCCGACGTTGGGTCCACCTCAAGAGTGCCGCCCAATGTCCTGATGAAAAAAAGGATCAGTTTCCATGTCAAGACACCACAAAGAAGACTTGCTGGCATTTCAAGCTTATCTTTTATGAACTATTTGCTCGGCTCCGGCTCCGCCTCCATTTTGTGAATCCATTTCAAAATGACAGGTATCAAAATACAGTAGAGGCTTTTGGCTGCAGTTAGGAAGTAGATTCTCTGGTTTAAAAAGGACAACAGAGCTTTAGCTTCAATGGATAACCACACCCTATATTTTCAGCATATGAAAACAGAGATGAATCTGGAGCCGGAGCCGAGCTTTGCGAAAGGCCACAGGCCAGGTTGGCGTACGTAGTGGTTCTTTCCTCACCTTTCACCTCTGGTGGACCTGGTTCAAGTCCGGCTCGGTCCAAAAGTGGATTGGGTTTTCAGTCCCTACCTGATTCTGTGGGTTTTACCCAGAACATTATTCTAGGGTTTTCCTCCCACCTCTAAAACTGTATCCTCTTCTCATCACCTTTCCATAAAAAGGTTTCATCAGGCTTTCGAGCTACAGTGCCCAGGGCGCTTTTGTAGAATCCTTGGTTTCATTACCAGACATGCCAGAAATAATTAATTAGAAGAAGAATTGTAATAACCTTCAAACTGTTTGGGTAGCCTTATTAAACTGTTTACTGTAGCCACTGTATAACACTCTGGAAGTTTTCTTTCATTCACAAAATTCGACCAGGAGGATGAAGAACCTACCTTCCTGTTTTCTCCTTCTTAGCTTTGTCCTCTGCCATCCTAGTGGTGCCTTTTGATGATGCGGTACTTGGCGACTTAGCAGTACTAGCCTTTATGACCTTCCTTGCCTACACAACAATTAAAATAATCATACTAATATATTAAATAAATCCAAAAATAAGAATGGTACAATGAAGAAAATGATTTTCCAAATGCAAGTTCTCTAGTCTTTCCCTGGAGAACTTGCATTAACCCTTCATTAACCAACTTTTTAAGACCAAGTTTTAGCCATAGATATATACAAAAAACTAGATGACCCATTGGCTGCTCGTGGATGCGTCTTTCACGGGGCCATTTTTAAAGGGAGTTTCAAATCCGTTTTTATGGAATGCCGTAGCTATCTTTTTAGATTGTTTGCTTCGGTAATTCCATCACTCATTTTGCCAAATTGAATGGTGGAATTTTCGAACAGAATGACAGAATGATAAACTGAATGATGGAATTGCCGACCGGAATGACAAAACGGCAAATAAAATGCTGAAATTGGCAAATTAAATGAGGGAATTACCGACAAACAATCTAAGCCACCGAATATAGCTACGGCGTTCCATCATGTTTCTTGGTGCATCGAGTACCGCGTAACGGCGCGGCTTGCGCGGTTTGTTATTAGCGCGTGAGCGTAGTGCAACCCCCATTCGTTGTGTCATCTAGTTTTTTTTTTTATATATCTATGGTTCCATCATTGTTTCTGGTGCATAACTGCGTAACGCGTAACGGCCGGAACCGCGTACCGCGCAGCTTGCGCGATCGTTCTAAATAAGCGCTTGAATGTTTAGGTTCGTTTTTGTCCTACATAAAATGACCGCGTCCTGCATGACGGATATAGCTCCCATTGGTTTGTGCACGGGTGCGTCATCTAGTTTTTATATATATCTATGGTTTTAGCATCCCCCGAAACAAAATGGATCCTTTTATCCAGCATCCAGTATCTGGAGCTTGGTTGACCTTTGACCTCAGGGGAATGACCTATTATTAATTACCTTAGGCATTGAAATGAGTAGATGACCCGTAGTCTGTGAGCGTTGAGCCTTGCTGCTGTCAGCCATTATCTCCTCCGTCAAGACCAGTTGAAAAACCTGAGCAGGAAAAAATGAAACCAAACCCTCAATAATTTAGAGAGGTGACTATTTCATTTCTCCTACCACGTTTATTTGGTACCATGGTTGATGCGTTAATCGTCTGGTCGTTGGGGCATCAATGATGATGCAGCAACTAGCTTTGGCCACTCCTCTTGGTTCTGTGCTGCCCTCTGCGACTGAGCAAAGCTTGGGCCCGTCCAATCCTTGATGTTGCTCTCCCATCGTTTCCTCGGTGTGTCGGTCTACCTTTTTTTCTGCCCACCCTCGACTATTCCCTGCAGTACAGCTTTAGCCAGCCCCGAACCGGTGGTTACATGGCCATACCATCTTAGGCCGTGTCCCAATTCTCTAGCAGCGACCACAAATAAAAATCATCAAAAAAGCTTTCTGTGTTCAGTGTGAAATAAATATTTTTTCTCATTTCAAGTAATTTCAGGATAATAGTTCTAAGGTTTGTTGAGTGTTGAACATCCTCTTTAATCAATACCCATTATTATTATTATTATTAGTGTCCTATAATAGCACTATTACATAACATGGCCACAACATAATGTGAGCTGAATGCACTGTACTAACTATAATGATACTGGTACAGCATTTATGAGATGCACTAAATCTATAAGGCAAATTCTACCAGCACTTTTGATCACAGAATTGTTCACTAGCAATTAGGCCTGTGGAAATATGGCCGTGTCCCAAATATCTATCTATGGCTGCAAATTACATATGCCCCTATGGCAGCCACTAGCCAGTGACTGTAGCCGTTTCCATAGACTTGTGTGTAATTTCCAGCCGCAGCCAGAGATTTGAAACACGGCTATGGCTTCTTGTTCCTCCTACCTTTCCTTTGATGACCACTTTGACGTGGGTCGGCTGTACATCCACATCAATCAATGACGTATCCAGATACTTGTAGCAAAAGATGTCCAAGCACAGACTATTGTTCTCTTCATCATCGGTCAGCTGAAAATCAATCCTGTCCAAAGATGAGAAATAGGGGAGCAAGTTGTGAAGGGCTCCACGCTCGAGCTATTTATAGATTATGCCCTTTATATGGACAGCTATAGTTACCAGGATGTTCAGACAAATATCACAAGGTTAACATGTTCTTTTTGCGTTCTCTGTGGAACTGGTGCTTTTACTGTACTTCATTTTCATGCATCTTTAAACCAGGCGTGGTTCCCCTAGAGCCAAGAGCCAAATGTGTTTTTTTTTGGGGGGGGGGGGGGGGGGGGGGTGGACTAGAAGAGCCTGGATCATAATTTGTTCCTGTTCTACTTACTTTGCCTCGTTCACATTCAGTAACGTGCCGTCATCAGTTCTTAACCGAACCTTCCGTTTGGGAACGTCAGGACCAGGTTTTCTTTGGCAAAATGAGGAAGAAAGTTATATAATTAGGTATGTCCATCACAATTCCCTTTACTTTCACTTTCACACTATGTTATTCAAACTCAAAAATTCAAATTCAAATTCAAAAATTCTTTATTCATTCCACTTGGGACAATTTAAAGCAAACGTTTGCTCGCGGTAAAAGCACACAATCTATAGGTTAAAACAGAAAATTCGGTACTGCATGTGAAGTATGTCTGACGACACTAGCCTACATTTTGACCACAGTCTCCGAAGTACTGCATTTCCATCTCCTCTGACAACCCATACTAACCAGTAATGATAGGTCTGGCTTATCCTTGCTCACAGCTGAGGTGCTGATTTGCAAAATCTGCGGCTACAAAGTGATCAAGTTCCCAGCATGCCTAAGTGGTGTTGGCACCACATAGCACAGCCTCGGATCAGAAGTGGTTGAAATTTGTTAGCTGTATTACTAAGGAAACCAGAGAACCCTGGTGAAAAAACCTAGTGCAGGACAGGAGAGAACCAACACATCTTCACTCTCTCAAGCTGGGATCGAACCCAGGCCCACACTGGTGAGACGTGATTGCCCTTGGTCCTCACCACCTATGCCAACCATGCAATGACTATGAGATGACCTTAATTAAGGGCCCAATGCTCAGGGGCAATAGTAAACAGCGAAGCTCAGTAATAACCACGGCCATGGAATTGCACTTTTTATCGTAGTTCAAACTTACGATTTCTTTTCGTCCTTTTCCCTTGTCTTCTTCACGTGTTCATGAACAGCAATCCTGGACTCTGGGGTAAATTCAGTTTCCTCTTCCCAAAAACTACCCGAAAACAAAATGAAAAGACATCCAAACAACACATAATTGAGTCAAATAGAAAGGAAAGGGTTGATCATCGTGGCGGTTATAAAAAAAGGGTAAAAAAGGTGATCAAAGTCATGGGATGTCGTGTTGCTGTAGCGACGTTACATAATTGACCCTTCCAGCCTGTCAATCAAAGTGTGCGTATTGACCAATTGGAGGACGACTTTTAATCAGGTGACCACGAAAGCCTCGGTCAAACTCGGTCACAGCTGTATGTAAAACACACACACATGGGCAGGGCTTAAGAGCAAAGCCGGAACAGTCCATTGAGTCATTTATCCGGCCATATCTGGGCAAAAGGCCACAGCCTAAGATTGACAGTTTTTCGTATTCATGGAGAGAGGAAGAAATACCAGAGAACCTGGTGAAAAATCCTTGAGGCAAGGGAGAGGAACAACGCACAACTAGTCTACCCACGTGACCTCAAACTGGAATCGAACCTGGCCCACATTGATGACAGATATGTGCTTTAAACACTAGCCACCCACCAAACTATGAAATCAGTCCCTCATACTGACACAAGACTGATAGCATCTTAACAATGCAAACAACATTGGAGACGTACCCAAACCTGCAAGCCAATATTCCAGCAGCCAGATGTGATGAATATTTGTTCTAAGATGTTAGGTCACATATATTCTATTTCCCGAATACAAGTTAGCAAGGCCTTGTATTTTCATTTGTGATTTGTGCTTTTTCATTTAAAAAACTGAGGGAAAAAAATCCAGGATTTACAAAGACCAACCTGTTTGCATCTTCCTCCGTTTCCATGGTTTCCTCCTCATCTTCTTGGCCATTGCTACTGTTGTCATCTTTTGATGAATTTCTGTCAATGAGGAGATTGCAAAATTAAATCAAAGAGGTAAGAACAGGCCCATCAACCTTAAAAAATTAAAACCTTTTTATAATTAGGAACAATGTCTCAATGTAACTAACTTCATAATAAGGAGGAAGTTCATACAAGAAAATACGAGGACATGTGTTTGTGAGACACCAGAGGTTTGCTTCACATCATGTTCAAGCAAAGATGCTTCTGTCCGTCTTTTATACGAGTCAAGATGTATGGTCGACGTCTCAATGACAATTGAACTTACATGAGATTTTACTCAAACCAGTAAAATGTTGGACAAGATAAGTAGGGAAAGAAGCTAGCCTCATACCTAGCTTGCTAGCTAGTACCACTACATAATCGGAGCAGAATATTGCTCAAATCTGAGTTTTACTCACTCTTTGTTCATGTCAGTGTACCAGCGACCGTCGAAGCCTGGACCTTTCGTTTCTTGTGACGTGTCCTCTGTTTTCACAGCGGCTGATTTTTCCTTCTCCTGCATTTTCAATCAGAGGAAGAAATAAGGGAACAAATGGACATAGATGTGTTAGACTTGCACTGTGCATTGCTGGCCTCCAACTACCAACCCATTCACCCCTTATTAAAACCCCTATTGCTACCCCATACTTCAAACCCTCTCAACATCCCACCCATCCATCCCTCAAGTCCACTTTCCCCCTACCCTTGATCTCCCCTTCCTATGCTCCCTCCGGATCCCCCTAGCTCTAACTTCTCACAAACAATCCTGGACAACTCACCCTCTTTATTCGGTAGACGTCTTCTTCTTGTAATATAATGGGTGTGATCTTCTCCAAACTCTGCACGGCTTTGATCCTCTCTGATTTCTCAATCTCTTTCCCATCCAGATACTGAAAACAAATTTCAAGAAATAAAAAGACTCCTCATGAACTTCTTCGCAGTCAAACACAGTCGGCTTTGCAAATTCAAGCAAAATGAGCAGAATGAGAGTACCAATTACAGACAAAAGGGTCGACACTAACACTTCTGGGGGGTGGACCGTTTTGGCCACCAAATTTTCATTTTTTGGTGGTCCAAAAATGGTGTCAAGCCTTGCTTTCTGCAAAGCTCGACACCATGTCAGTCTAACATCGCAATTAACTTTAGACAATGAAATCTTAAGTATTGTCTGGTTCTCAAAGTTGAACCAAGCGCTCACAAAGTTCGTAACAATGATAAGGTTTTTCTTTTTTTAATCACTTACTTTTAACTGTGGTAGGACGGCTATGACATACTCTCTGTAGCCGTCAAACTTTGCACAAGGATTCCCCGTCATAAACCTAACAAGAAAAACATATTCAAAATTCCATTTTCTTCAACTGAACAAAAATAAAAACAAAAGACCCTTGTGGCGGGTTTTTGTTCAGAATCAGAAACACAAGCTCAAATATCTCATCCCTTTTAAGCCTAAATGGTTCAATATCAAAGATGGGGTATTATTTTACTATAAATGAAAATAATAGATTCTTTAAATTGACTGATACTGGTCTATCCTGATCTCAATAGGATCTCAATAGGGGCGGGGCCACACCTCCACTTGGTCTTTTCTGAAGTGGAATATACAGTAGTACACTATAAAAGAGACTTTTATCACATAGTTGATTGATTGTTTTAAATTTGAATAAGTAACACCAAACTAATGCAGGACTATTAATTGCTACTTACAATTCTCGTAGATTATAGTTGTCTTTCAGACTTTCTAGACTGGTAAGCTGTCCCACAAAGTTAATGGTGAGGTCCAACTTCTTCAGAGATTCGCAACCTTGAAAAATAAACATAACATAAATCAGAGCAATACAGAGGTTGTCATTTCCAGACTGTTTCTCAGCTCTCTGTCTATCTATCTATGGGGTGTAGAGCCCTATAGTCGTTTGGTGTGTCATACTCAAGGTCTTGTGGTCAATCTACAGATTGTAGGTTCCAATCCAGCCATGGGCTAATGGTGGTTGCGTCCTTGGGCAAGACGCTTTGTAACATATTGCTTCTCTTCAACCCAAGGGTACAGATGGCTTTGTGATGGACCCTTCCGGCCTTTCAAACAAACTGTGCGCATTGATTGGAGTCGCTGTCGTCCATTACCTCGGTCAAACTCGATCACATGCTGTATGTAAAACATGTGGCATTGACGGATTGGTCCATGGGCTCAAACACGGGGTGGCTGGTGTATGGAACCTAAATACCTACCTTCCAAATTCTCGATCTTTTCAACGTTATTCAGCGCCAAGTTCAAATATTCCATCTTCTTCAGTCGGCTCACGTTTTCTGTCAAGCGAACAAAATACAAAAACCAATGTCACTGAAACAAATAACATTTTAGCACACATCCAGAAAATCTTTGGACTTGATCGCAACCTCCAATAAAACCAGCTTCTCTGCGTCATCATCTACTCACCTATCCTGGGAATGAGATTGCTCTGTAGATAAAGAATCTTCAGCTCTCGACACCACTTGTCCAAATACTCAATCCTGTAGGCCGGTGAAGCATAAATATTCATGAAAGAGTAGATCATTTGTGACGGCAGGCCAGGTTTTATGATTGGTAAGAAATGGTAACTGTGTATAAAGAGCATATCAATGAAATGGTTCTCATTTACCCAACATATTACCCTTTTTTTATTGTCGGGGTGAAAATTCTGTTTGACATGTCAGAGCTAAACAAAACAGATTAATTCATGTTTTTCTTAAATGTCATCAGACCTTGGAGGAACGAGCCTTTTCTTGAAGATACTATCAGATGGTAAAGATTTGAAATGAAGCAGGCGTGATCTCAAGGAATGTCTGACTAATCTCAGAAAAAGAGAGGATAATTCTTTTGTGTTTAAGATGTTACCGTTCGATATCCTGCTGGTGGAGTGAGATTTCTTCAAGTGTGGAGATCTCCATGTTGTTATGCTCCGCCCGCTTGCGGATCAAATCTTCCGAAACTTAATAAAAAAAAAGGAATTGAGTATAAAGCACAGGTCAATTTTAAAATGAAATAAAATACAACAGAAAGTAGGTGTCTACGATGCAGTACCCATTTACAGACGCTGTAACGACACAAGCCTCACTAAGTTTCTGTACTGTAAATCAAAAATTATAAACAGGTTATGTGAGGCACTAGACTTGTACTGGTCCTTTCTGATACTCACTTCTAACCATCCTTACTCCTTGGCAATGATCTATTGCAATGACACAATGACTATAGCTGAATCTGTGAACGGTAAATGAAATAAGGAACATGTTAAATGAAATCAAAAAAGACAAAAAAGCAAATAACCACTACTTTTCAACAGGTCAAGTAGGGAGTTATTATTATTAATAACATGTTTGTGTTGATATGGCAATCGTTTGCATTGAATAATTCTGCATAAAGAGGTGATTTCAAACAAGTTTCAATTGGTGTATGTAATTGTTGAATAATCACTCGGCAATCATTGGCTAGACATTGAGTATTTGCCAAAATAGTATTTAACAAATACAGTGGAACCGAACGCCACTATAACGAACACCACCTAGCGAACATGTGGCCAGTGTACCGAACATCATCCTGCCTTGGCTGTTGGCGAGTGTTGGCTCCCAATTTAGACAATGTAATGTATACTAGTAAGTACTAGTATATAGGCCTGCTGAACAGTGTTCACTATATAACGAACGGCCACTTTATAATGAAACATTTCTGTGCATCCCGGCATTATGATTATAGGCCTAGTGGAGTAGTGGTGGACCACTGTAGTGAAATACACATCTGACATCGGATCAATTCAAATCCTTCTTCAGAGGAGCTTTCATGAATTCATTGCCGGGAATCCAATTCAATTGCAAAGACCTGGCCCAAAGTGTATGAAAGAGCAAACTGATTCAAAAGTTATGACTTGGTTTGGTAAATCATTTGTGTGAACAATTCATGCTGACTATACTAGTGACTGTAACTTAAATATTCGTAGCTCTATGACTAAGCCATGTAAACAGTGTCAGTGAGTTTAATAAATTAATACCAGGTTACTGTCACTGCACTGTGCCAATGCAATGCCAACTTGTTAAAGCCAATGGAATGAGTAACGTTAGTGTTAGTCTAAACTAGTCTAAATTTATTTTCTGCTTATAGTCTTAGTGGTTTGTCAGTGACTGTGTTAATCCTTACCACCAACTTAATTTCCTCCGCCTTGTCTTTGTTCTCACTACTTCGTAAAGTTGTTCGAATCAGTGGTTCAAAACACAAGATGATTGTAACTTTCCTACTTTCCAAAATTCACCTGTGTATTTTGGAATGGGACAAGTTTCACTTGAAAATTAATCAAACAGCGCCACCAATAGTTTATTCGTTTTGTTTTGTTTTTATCGACGACTGTTGTATGAAAACTCGAGTTTGTGTCTGGTGTCCACATCCCGTGCGTGTGTAAGAATAGGTAACAGACTCGAGACCAGACTATACATTCCAGTTTAGTAAAAAACAACAACATGGCCAAATCTCAGCCGAGTTTGACCGAAAATATATCAAGTTTTCTCGATGGTCACGTTTACCCAGAAAAGAGGGCAACCGAGTCGCGGCAACAGAGAGTCCTCGACAGGGTTGTGGCTCCAGTTCTTGCCCGGGTTAGCGAGACGGATGACCGGTTTCAGGCCGATGTCCCGACCACCTCGGATTGCCGATTTGGGGTGACCGCTAGCGACGAGAACCGGTTCGACATCCTGCTCCCGATACGAAATCTTCTCAGCAGGAAGAGAATAGATGATGTTTCCATGGCAACAGACTGCTTCACTTTCATCGATTCATGTCGGAGTGACAATCCTTACGTCGTCCCTCATCAGGGTTTTGGCTTCTTGGCGACGGACACCAACGTCACTTTTCTTCAGGATTTGAGTGGCAGAGAGGATAATGTAGGTTACCATGGTTACTGTTACCATGGTTATTGTACATTCTGGACACCAATTTTGTTGCTTTCATTTTTACTGCGTTTGTTCTGTCTTTTATGGACTGCGTGTTAAATTGTGATTATGAGACATAAATTCATTAAATTAGTGTTTGTTTTTTACTCTTTCATTGAAAAACCTTTCATTATTCTATTAAATCATTTCATCAAACAAGTGTTATTTGACTGTAGTTTAAATAAACTAGAGCCAAATTTGGTTGCCCATCCTTTAACATAGTTTCATAAATCATGAGATTTCAACCAAAAAGGAAAGCTCAGATACATAGGATAGGGCCTAATTAATAATGTGTACATTGTGTGGATGACCATCAGTCCACCATCAGATGAAATTGTCTTTGTTTCAATTTCATTTAATTTATTTTGATCTCATAATATCTGCGAGTTTCTGTAAAAAAAATCCCTTTACAACTTTTGGGCACTAATCTACATTTTTACAAACTTTGTGCCTCAAATTCTTACTTTATTTTTATTATGTGAACAACAAATATAGGACCATGGTTCCTTGTTGATGCCCGGTAAAGTGCTACGTCGATTCTGTCGGCTTGTTGAAGATTCTGTCAGCGCGTTGGAGCAAGAATGTTTCTGGGAACGAGAGCCGACTGTCTTCCAGATCACAGTCAAGAAAGAAGGTTTGTGTCACAGTCAGGTGGATGAGGGTTACTGAGACACAAGATGTAGACATGGGATTTGGAGATAGGGGTATACATTCCTTGGGATACAAAAAGTTGCGGTTTTTTTTTTTTTTTATAGATTTTCTGACAGACCTTTTCCTCCTCAATGGGTTTTATTTTACCAAATATGTTCCTTTCACTCAACTGGTGGTGTAATTGTTTTACCATAACATTTCTTTAGGTCAAGTTTGCCTCTTAGTTTTTTATGTTTTTTCATTATATTTTTTCTTTTTGGTTCCCTACATGAGTATGCATGAAAATCCCCCATTTACAAAGCCATTCAAAGGAAAACCAAATGCTGGTTTGAAACCAAAATAAGACTTGCCATTCATTATTTGTCAGTATATTCTCTGTCTGAAGGCAATAAAATAACCTGACTGAAAAAAGCACTGCAGTAACCCTTTAAGGTGTTTGCAGCTGCTGAAACTGTTGTCATCTTGACGTTGCCAATCCCAGGTCCTGCCGTCACACTGATGATCATCATGAGAGAGAATACGTACACTGTAAGCCTCCTGCCGGCCGTGAATGTCAGCCCATGGCCGGATGAGATGCTACGGCGCTGGCCGAACGCCGCTTGGATGTCACTGGACAGAATCGAATCTGTCAAACCACATTTCTACCTCTTTGCCATCAGGTGGGTGAAGTTTGTGCAACTTCAGTCTTAACTGGTGATGTCTCTTTTTACTAATCATCAGATAAGCACAATGGAAATGGACTGGATTAATATTTAGCCAAGAAAAGGTGAATACAGTCAGTTTCCCTTGTGGTTATTTGATGATTGTATGGATTAGAAAGCCACATACTCTTGGAGTGATCCCCAATACCGGTTCTCATATTGCTGCGCATATCTTAAATGATCCGTGGGATGTAGCAGTATAGCAGTAAACAAAGATAATTGAGAACATAGGGTTGGATAGCTCAGTTGGTAGAGCACTGGTACAGTATTCCAGAGGTTGCAGGTTCAAATCCTACTCCTGTCAATTTTTCTTTATTCACCTTGCATTTTATTGGCTAATGAATATTAATTACCATCGGAGGGTGGCATACACTCTACTTTAAAACAGATGTAATGATGATTTGGGCAATTTGACCCACTGCCCGCCCCCTTTTTTGAGGGAGAGAGCTGCCCAGAAATTTATGAAGATGTTTGCCAAAATTGTCAAGATGTTTGATATGTGCTTGGAGTTAGGAGGGCCTGACATTTTGATTTTGATTGAAACGTCAGGCCTTCCTAACTTCAAGCATTTGATATACATAACAGGTCATTATTTTGGTCAATGAGCAGTTTGCAGCAGTTTATTACATGTAATGTTTAATATCTGTTAGGGGTAGACTGGCTCCCAGTCCCTACATTATTTTCTTTGTCCATTGTTTTGTGAAACTCGACACCGGTTGGATGTTTAATCATTGGTGATTATTTGTGATGTGACAGGCCCAAGGAAGCTGCTGATGCACGTAAGCTGTGGTGCAGTTGTCTGTACCCTGCTGAGATTCTCTTAGCTTCTCAGCCTGACATCGGCAGCAAGGTGGAGCACACCTGCAGACTCCGTGCTCTACACACCCTCCTAGCACTGCAGGACGAGAACAGACAAGACTTCCATCCAGTCAGTGCCCGCATCATCCGAACTGTATTCCTGCACCAGTGTGTGCAGTATCCACAGGATGAAGACTGGGAACCCAACAAGCTGGGCCGTGCCTTTGTCGACCTATTCCTGGCTCTCATCCAAGCCCTGCTGAAGGGGGCGTGTCCACACTTCTTCCTCCCTCAGACAAACTTACTCGGAGGCTACGACAGGCGGGATCTTAAGCCCATTGCTGATCATTTAAAGGCAATTCTCAATGACATTGTGCAGAATCCAGATAAGACTCATTTCCTGGGTGATGTTCAGGGTCGGAAGAAGTATTCTAGATTGAAAGCTACTTGTGGACCTAAATTTTAAAAAGATGAGCATTATAGTATAATGCCATCAGTCTGAGAATTTACGAAAGCTTGACACCTTGATACCTCATCATAAAATGAAATATTTAATGTACATACATATGTAAAGACCGATCCAGCGGCATGATATACCATCCGCCATTACTGCGGTGTCCCCATTTTTGTGTGTGTGGCAACAGCAGAATTTACGCTCTGCCGCACTTTTTACTGCATGGTGTAAGTCCCCTGATTAAGGGGACATACACTGCAGTATAAAGTGCGGCGGAGCGTAAATTATTTTGTTACCACACAAAAAAGCCTACTTGGACACCGCAGTAATGGTGGATGGTATATTGTGCCATCGGATCGGTCTTTAAAAAATTAAATTTATTTTTTAATGTACAGCTTATTATCATCCTTTGACCAGATTCGTTAATATGTTGCAATGCTTTGTTTATTAATGTATATAGTTTTTTTGCTGGTTGAAGTCAGGTATCACATGATTTTTGTAATTTTTATGAAATTGCCCTAAGCTTATTTATTATTCTTGTATAGCAGGTTATTTTATTGATATCATCTAAAATATTAAGAGATCTTTCTTCTGTTTTTGTATTAAATAGTGACTGACTTTGTGTAAAAACTGTCAAAACTTCCGTGACAGATTGAGTCAAACCTGTTCAATTTAAATTAAAAGTTAAATTTCCACAAATGACTCAGTCTTTGTTCATTGGCAAGGCCTTACTCAACTGTTACAATAAATACACTGCAAAAAAGCCAAAACCTAAGATAATGGTTTATCAACACTTTGAGTCCTTACAAGAAACAATATTGGAGAGTAAAATGATTCATAAATTTATGTCCTTTCAGAACCAGACTATTCTAAACAAATGCCCAAGAGCTATAATGTTGAATCATTGAAAAATTGAAAGGTGAACAAAGAAAAACCTACTAGAGTGGGATTCGATCCTGCAATTCCTGGAATACTGCACTGTAACGCTCCAGGACTGCAGGTTCAAATCCCGCTCCGGTAAATTTTAAATTGATTGAAAAGTGAACGAAGAAACATTAAATGGAGTGGGATTTGAACCAGAGACCTACCTGTGTTGGTGGTATCCCTAATAGTCAATAATCTTTGTTTGGCAGTCACTCAATGTCTCTTTGTTAATTACCTTTCAATGGTTTACAATTATCCAGTCAGTTTACCTTGTGGTTATTTGATGGTTATAGTTATCAGTAATCAGTTGTGTTTAGGAGTTTTTTGTTGGGTTTAGTTTCTGTTTGCCAACTTGTGTTTTTTTCTTATCTGTTTGTGTTTCTGCTTCTGACTTTGATAAGTGTCAGGAGAGCCACTTTTAAAAGCGAAATTTCTTTGTCATTATTGATTATTCTAGTATAATGTAGATGTTAACATATTCAAGTTTTGTACTTTGTTGACTTGGTTTCAATTTCCATTCAAGTGTGTTGGAATTGTTTGGCAAAGATTATACATTAAATGACATCATTGGTTAATATTATATTATTGTCTTCAGTTGGTTAGTGTTTAAATATCGTTTCGTTTTATTCATACAGTACACCTGTGGCTTCAGATAAACTCTGCATGCCCGATACAGACGCTGTGCTACGAGCTATGCCGCCTTGTTATCTTTAACAGTTAACAGTTATGTTTATACATGTAATGAGTGGAATGAATGATAGTTTATCTAGGTTCATAAGACTTTGTTCATACCGTGGAGCTATAAAAAGTTCCTATCGTCGCGTACCGTGCCGTACAATAATCGGGACCATAAGGCTGGAAGTCCAAATTCCAGTTTCATTTAAAGTAGGGTCCTTTTCCAAACCTCGGCTCCGGCTCAGGCTCTAGCTCCGGCTCCATTTCGTGAATCCATTCTAAAAATTAATAACAGGTATTAAAATAGAGGCTTTTCGTTGCGATTTAGAGGAAGTAGATTCTCTGGTTTGAAAAGGAAAATAGAGCTTCAGCTTCAATGAAAAGCCACAATGAACCTATTATTCCCAGCACAGGGATCGGACGAAGCGAACCGGAGCCGCGGAGGTTTGGAAAAGGCCGGGCCCTGGCCTACCCACTAACGGCATTGTTAAAGCATAATCTTGTTTACATTGAGTCACGTGATTATTGCAGTTTTTGTGTGTGTAGTTTTATCACTGGGTCCTTAAAGGTACAGTATACGTAACAAACCAAACCAGAAAATAATGTTCACAGATTTACGTGTAACTTTCAGGATATGGTGCTGGTACCGGTAGAAACATACTGTAAAAATGTTTCTGTCTGAAATGCTGTATTTATCCAGAAAAGACTACAAAACCAAACACCAAAACATTGATCTTGGAAAGATAAAAAAGGAGAAGAAAATGAGACAGCTGTTTCCACACAATTTGGCGTAACAATTATTGCGATGGTTTCGCTGCTGTTTTAGTACTGTTTCCAATGATCATGTCACAGGTTTGTTTTTATTCCATGACAAATCGAATTATGAGCAGCCTAGCTGCTGCTGCTCTGCTCTGCCGGCACCAACCAATAAAATTGCACATTCCCTTCAAAGGTAGTATCGTACTTCAGGTTTTTATCAAAGAAATGCAGAATCATGGGCAAAAATCCCAAGACAGATACAATAACAGTCATCTGTGAAAATGTCAGTCCCATACGTTGCCCACTTTTTGAGAAACTCAGTGAAAAACAGCCACAGTATTTCTTAAGTCTTTTCTCTTTTATTTTTGATCTTTTAACAGATCAAAAACAAATTCGGTCGTTGTTTTACTAAAGTTCTGGATAAATACACAATTTCAGGCGGAAACCGTACATTTTAACGGTATATGTTTTTACCACCACCATCTTCATATCCTGTAAGTTATACGTAAATCTGTGAACATTTCTGGTTAATAGGTTTCTATAGGCCAAAGTACTACCTTTAACCACTGATCTAGATCAGTGCCTTTATTACACACAACAAATACAATTGGTGTGCGCGCGCAGTGACCGTAACTGACTGGTACCACCAGCACATTTCATTCCACATCTAACAATCACTGTTACTGTTTGTTAGTGATTCAACAAACATTGAATCGTATTCAGATCACAGACTGTAAAATGGCACTCGGAACGTTCAACGGTTGCACCTGATCAAGTTTACGTCAATAAATTGAAGGCAAATGGACGCCTAACACTGGTCCAGTAGGACGCAGGTGCCACATAGAGCCGCCTCCGCCTCTTTCTGAAATAATTAATTTTACTCGTCTGCACGTTAAAACTTAATCCACCGTGGAGTATAATATCCCTATCAGGACGGTATCTATACAAGATCATCTGCGAGAGATACAATTGACAAAATATGGATCTGACTTTTCTCTTGGTCAGAAATGCGATTATATACGTGATACTGGCGATGGTCTGCTGCGTTCAGTTTGTCGGCATTCTTATCCGAGTTGGCAAAGGTGAGTATGAAATGGGACCTTATAATCCGGTCACCGATAGTCTGTATGTAGTCATGGCAGCAGAATCCGTTAAAGATATAATTTAATGGTTGGTAAAGGTTACAGAACAGCACTCACACTGTCTGTTCCAATTATGTGCCGTGAAATAATAAACCTGTGAGAATTTGAGCTCAGCCGGACATCTGTGTCACGAGAAAATAGCCGAAAACCTGACTCAGTTTTCCGTTATAAAACACAAAGAATGGTTTTAATCTTACCCCGAGATCAAAACTGTTTCCGGCTTTTTTTTTTAATTTCTTGATAAATTCACCATTTCAGGCGGAAATATGGTATGTTTCTACCAGCCATCTTCATCCTGAAAGTTATGTAAACTCTACGAACATTTCCTTTTCGGCACGTTAATTACGGGTCGATTTCACCAAACTCAGCGCAACTTAATCATCATAAATCGTATTTCGAGTTACAAGCGATCGCAGGGCTTCGTGAAATCGACCCATAATTAATGTATACCGAAATAGAAATCGTTGATTGTACACACCAACCCCCCCCCCCCCCCACCTAAAATTCTGGGGGGGGGGGGGATGCAACCCCCCCCCCCCCCCGGTATCTACGCCCCTTGCCGTGGATATGGATGGATCTTACACGTTCATGTTTGTGCTTGTGGTTCTGCTCTTTGGTTAGTTTGGGCTGTTTGTTTGTTTGTTTGTTTGTTTGCTTTTTGGTATGGAGGATTAATTAAGTTACTACAATCGTTCGGGAGTATCTTCAATCTGAAACCAAATAAAGCACGTTATCGTCCGCCCTACGTACGGTGATTAGAGGCCGTTTCATCATGCCATTTCTAAATAATATCAATTTGCGTTAATATTAATTAAGTATATGACAATTACTTAATTTCATCGAATGCTTTACGTACACTATACTTGCATGGTTCGAGTCCATGAGTTTTCCAGTTGTTTTTGACGTGTTCTATTTCCATTCCTACATTAAAAAAACTCTTACCACGTGACCGTTTTACTTAAAAACTTAAAAAATAACATTACGTAATAAATCGATGATGTCCTCTTCGTCCCACCCCGTTGCCAATGAACAACTAATTATTACAAAACATTATAACCCACCCACCATGAACACGCCCAATAATTAATAATAATGTCTAAACAAATAAATAAATAGGGGGCGCTGTTCAACCGTTGGGCGCGCGCGTCGTTGCGACGGAATTTTTTTTTTCCAAACCTTGGGCTCCGGCTCAGGCTCCGGCTTCGGCGCGGCTGTCATTCATATGCTGAAAATAATAGGTTGTGGCTTTTTATTGAAGCTGAATCTCTGTTTTTCTTGTTGAAAATAGAGTATCTACTTCCAAACCGTAGCCCAAAATAATTATTTCGATACCCTTTGTTTTAGAATGTATTTACAAAATGGAGCTGGAGCCGTAGCCTGAGCCGGAGATGAGGTTAGGCATTGACTAATCAGAGGCCTTTATTTTGGTAATAGGAAAGATATGTTTAGTGTATGGTAGGCGTTGACACGGTACGTACAGTGCATGAGCTACACGCATGTTACATACAACCGGTCTGCCATTCTCGTGTGCACGGCGAACAAGGAACTTGGAAGTCCGTACACGATTCATTGTCACACTTTCTCACCGAATTTTCCAGCGATTTCCGGCACAATATGTCCCCCGAAATGTAGCCCTGTGAAGATGGTGTTCTAGTCGTCGATCTGGTCGATGTTTCAGGCGTTTTCTTTGGATGGAAATTACCATGAATAGCGTCCGGAATGGCTAGGTTCCGACGACGGGGAGAGACATTTCGGGCAGTCACTTGCAGGACATTGCAACATCGGCCGGGTGGTGCAGCTGGACGGACGCTGAGGTCACCCAACGTCCAATTTCGTGGATTCGTCGATAGAAATCGGAGTGGATTTCTATCGTTTCTCTGACATCTGTGCTTCTCCAGTCATCGAGGCAGTGTTACCCCATCCGGTTTTGTCCGGGGAAGGGGTAGAATTTAAGAGACAAAACCAATATGCGTGTCTATATGATTATGGGAACGGTCGTGTACAGGACTCACCACACCTGGCTGTCTCGACTGTTCCTTCTATGTGTGACATTATTCATGGTGTGGACTGTTCTAATTTCCCTGCAGTTGAAAAGTGGTGAGTATTTTTTATCAAATCGTTTGGTTTGATCTGGCTAGATGTGACTAATTCTTAATTGATGTAATTTAAGTTAGGCCACTGAGTGAAATGGTGGAATTTGGGGCCCCTGCTGTCTGTGAATTTGAAATGAACAAAGACAGGACACATCATTTTATTGATTGACAGATTGGCATGGGCGGTTGTCATGATCCAGTGGTGTACTGTGTTACTACAATACTAGTGTTACTGTTAGATAATGTCAAATTCACTTGGACCAGTATGAAGATATCTAGGGAAATCAGGCATGCAACTTTTCCCCGGACCAGCTGATTTCCTTGTTTTTCTCATTTACACTCATCATTCATAATCATGCCATTGAAAATAATCACATAAATTAAACCGTTTGTCCTTAAAAGTGACTTGGTTTTTAACAAAATTTAACACAGTTGGAGTGGACAGAGAAATTACGTTTTTAACTTTACTGAAGGACAAGGTAGTTATGATGTTCCGTGGTTATAACATATCTCAAGTGAATGTGTAAATTCAAAATTGCGCACAACCCAGTTTAAAAGTTCAACAAAACTAACATGCGGCCAAATTCGCCAACGACGCCATGTTTACTCTGCACTTTCTCTATTTCATTCCTCTATTTCAAGTTTCTGACTCCTGAAAAAAAAATAATAAAAAAGGTGAAAAATGCATTTGGATGACCAAAATGCAGAAGAAGAAAACCTGGAAAGAATTCCAATGACCATTAATACGGAAAAATGATTATATCCTCCAAGAGTTAACTTATTGGATACAAATTATGATGAACTTCAATCTTAGGTGTTTAAAACCGGGGAAGCATGTCTGAAAAGTGAGTTTTACAGGTTTTTTTTTACCTACAAATTGTACACTTCCAATACAGCGGCAGCCATTTTTCTGAAAACACCCTCTGTTGGTTCCAATCCATAGAGTTGTGCAAAAATGATGGTCATTAGTGGAATTCTTTTCGAGAACCTAGTTATTTGGTGATTCATGAACTGCATTTGTATGCCGCTGTCATCGGTACGTACTGTAGTCAATGTCAACGAGCTTGCTTCGCTTGACTTATTGTTAACAAGAGCTATGTCGTGTATTTAACTTGAGGTCATTATCTTCTACTCTAACATGTCTATTGGTCCTATAGGCATGCCAGCACATCAAAATGGTGTTTGTGAATTCCCCCCTGAAATCCAGTTGAATTGTTGAATTCAACAATGGAAAATTCCCATTGTCAAAGCATAGTTTCACTTTGATGCCGGTTGTGCACAAAGGCTTTGGGGATTTGGTGAGTCACTCACAACTCACGAATAGGTTCAACATATTTCATGACAAATTGGAAGCATCCTCATTTTTAGTGTAGGCCTACATGTGGGAATTGACTACCATTATGGTAAAAGAAAAAAGAAGGTCACATGTTGAACTCTGTCCGAAATGTTATAATTATTACACACAACATGTTTCTTCCTTCAGTATAGGGCCAGGTTACAAAATTGAACATTGCAATTATGTGGGGACACAAATGCATGGACTGCAACATTGTTGACAGTTGCAGCCTGATAAATAGTAAATAGTCACCTAAATCATTTATCCAGGATTGAAAATTAAATGTTTTTTTATGAATTGAATTCAACCATGCCATGCAAATGTTGTCATAGACTTAAAGGGCATGAACAACATTGATAAAGGTGACAGAACAGCACACACACTTTGTCTTATCCAGCATGTACATGAAATAATAAGCCTGTGAAAAATTGAGCTCAATCGGACAGCTCAGTCCCGAGAAAATAGCGAAAATCCGACTCAACTTTCTGGATAAACACACCATTTCTGGCGGAAATATTTTAACTGTAGGGTATGTTTCTATCACCATCTTGATACCCTGAAATTTACATGTAAATCTGTTAACATAATTTCTGATTTGGTTTGTTACCAGTGTTGTACATACCCTTTTAATGATTAAAAATCCTGCATCTATTAGTGAATATCTTGGTTGGATTTTCAATGTGCCTATTACCAAGGGAGTACATTGTACATTGTTTAAATCAGTCATGCATGTTTTAATAGCCTAAGTAGGAAATAATAAGCACTTATATGAGTAAACTGTGTAGCCTAGGGTAAGAGAAAAAGAAGCTTAGTAATTACTTTGACCTTGATTGCCTTGAATTTCAAGTGGCACAAAGGCATAACAAATGGATAATAAGGTCAAATCAATGTAGTTTATATTTACAAAACAACCAGACTGGAGTTGAAGTACAGAAATTAAAAGCCATTAGCTTTAGCCCTAATCCCCTAGGGACATTTTACTGAGTACCATCCTGAATCCTCCACAATCCTCCAATGGTCACACTTTAAAAACTGCGTTCATCCTGAATCCTCCATAATCCTCCAGTGATCTCACTTATACTCAAAATGAGAGGATTCTGAATCCTTCACAATCCTTCATCGGCCCTACCTCAAAAAATGCGTTTATCCTGAATCCTTGCCACTCCTCCAGTGGTCCTCACTTGAAAATGACATTATATCCTAATCCTCCGAAATCCTCCAAAACTACCATAGGATTTTGGAGGATTGAGGAGGGTTAGGGTTAGCTAATTGGTGAATTAAATGTAGATGAAAAGGGTAGGTACTTCATCAGTTAATTGATTATTGAGTCATATACATGTATTACCCCATAGATTTATAGACACTTAACATGTACACTGTATGTATTGTGCTTTGTACTCAGTACAATTGTTGTTTTAGACTGTTTGGGGAACAATATAATGAAATACGTTGCCAACAACATGCTTTGTATGCGGTTCATCTATTTGAAAAAAAAAGAGGAAAACATTTGGTAAATTGTCAATTATGTCGAAGTGAAACCATTTCCTTGAAAATTACCATATACTGTATAGGAGATATTGAGATAAAATACACATTCTATGAACATGCGTAATTTATTCTATATTATAGCCACCCAAAATAATGTCTCGTATGTATAAAAGAAATTAAGCTTATAAAACAATGATCAAGTATTTTAACTCATGTACTGATGTAGAGACTTGGTTATGCTGTCTGCGACTGAGTCACTTTTATGTATTGTTAGCATGCTAGCATGGGTAGACTTAACGAGAGTTGCATTCAAAAATTTTGTAGTATAAATCAGAGAGATTATGCTAATGCTATAAAATCAATTTTAACCTTCCCAAAGGTGCCTTTATTCTTTCTGGTAACAGGTGGCATTTAATTAAGGACGTGGGGAATAACAAGCGAGATACATTTTTTTTTTACAGTGATACCATTTATGTAGTCAGAAAACAGAAATTAATTATTAGATATATTATCCCTGAATTTTTTTTTTTTTTTTTAGACGTTGGTCATTGGATAACTTTCATGTTTTGTTGGACCATGAGTAGGGGAGGGGACGTCATGTGATGAAGAAGAGTCCTACCTACATGTACTTGTACTGTGTAGGCTAGATGCATGCAAGTACTGTACATGTACTGCACATGGGACAGTATCTGAACCATGATCATAGGATAGCAACGTGCACTTCATATGCATACGATGTGTATGACTAAGACTGACATGGTAATTTGGCCATTATTGACGCGGTATAATAGGGCCACGATGTAATAATACGGTGACGCATACCCCCTTTACATGGGTGAGAAGTGCTGTCCACACATAATAGAGAAGATGGCTCAGTACGTGATTAGCTCACACATTATGAAGAATGTAATGAGATTGACCGTGTCCTCATAGTAAGTGTCAGTGAACTTACATTGTATATGCAGACTCGGGGCCTATTTGTTTAATGCAAATGATCCCATATTTAGGGATCCACGTCCTATGCAGGGTGCGCTAAAATGGGATCCGGATCAGCAGGATCCGTGATCCTGTGCATTAAACAAAGGCTCTCAATAGCAGACTCTATGTCATTCACATTACAAAAAAAAATAGTGGTAATTAAAACGTACCTGGGGATCAGGGCAGTTTGAGTACTGGTAACATTAAAATTATCGAACCATACAGTACATGTATGTAATTGTGCAGGGTAGTATGACTGTGAAATTTGTGGTGAATAACAGTGATCAGATTTGTTTTATCTTACAAGATTTATTTAACAATAATCCCGAGCTTAACAGCAAACCCCTGTCAAATGAAGTGATTTGCATATGGGTTTTTCCACTCTGCTATTTAACTTCAACTTTATTTTTAAAATAAAGTGCTACTTATCTAGTCACATCCGGGTAATCACGATTAATTAATTAATTGCGATTAGTTCCCGCGTGATTAATTAATTAGAAAAAATCACTTATCGCCCAGGCTTACTCAACATTGAACCAGTTGACTACAGTTATACATGTATGAACCTGAAATAGATCATAGAAATTTTTGATTGAAGTGTATGTTCTGCAATATGGAGTGATCTCATTCTGTCTCATGTGCGGCAGTTTGGCCCATACACTATGTACGTGGGCGCATGACCGTGGAAACCAATACGAAATTGTAAATTGATCGCACCGTATCATTGCATTTCCCAGCTTGCTTAGAAGTTGACTGTGATCCGTTTCACTGTCAAATCAGATTAAAAAGTCTTACCGGAAATTGGAGTCCTTACAAATTTTTAATACTGGTACAGGTCACTATTGCATATGTCGTGTGCATAATTTGTGTTGTATGTCTGTGAGGAACTGGAGGGCCTAGGGATTAATTTCATGGGTCTGCATCTTCAATTTTTTTGGTGTTAAGTCGGCGCTTATGGAAGTACTGGCAGGTAACTCTTAAGAAATGCATTGTGGGATAGACTGCGAAAGGGCCTATTGATTTGAATTTGTGCTTCCTTGTGTGACAATGTGTGAGTCAGGCTTAGGTTAGATAATAAAAACCGAACAAAGAGTTTTCGAAAAAATGGCTTTGGCAATTTGCAGGAATTGATTAGTAATGATTACTCGATCTGACATCATGATTAATTTGTTAGTCACCATCATTTGGTCCTGTCCTTGACCGACGGTATTGTAGTACACATATGTACATAAAGTCCAGACCAGTTCTGTGACCTGTTTTTGTTTGTTTGTTTGCAATCACATTCACAGATTAGTTGGTAATCAAAAGATCTCTCAGAATGATGTCATCTCTTTCATATTTCCACGCACACTGGCATTTGAGTGTCATTTTGAGTGTCATTTTGAGTGCATGATTTCATGAGATTTGTTATATGGTGTTTTGAAGTTACTTTGAATCTGTATGTACATACATGTACCGTGCGCATTGAATTCAAAATATTCAGAACATTTTGCAGGATGTCGTTGAATAGGCCTATGATTTTTCCCTCTGTTCACCATGATTATTGTTCTGTGTGAGAGATATCTCAACCCCTAGGCCTGTGGTGAAACCTGGTAAATCAATCAATGAAAGAAACCATGGTTTATTATGAATGGTTGTACACCTGTGTTAAATAATAGCATCACAATCAATGAAACCTACTAACTTTACACTAACCCAAATGGGCATAGCTAGCCATACAATACATTTAAATGTACAAGTGTCGTACGATGTGTACAGAAAATGCAAGTCTACACAAACACACACTCTGCACATTAATACATGTAGACCTATCCATGTACAGTTGTATGTAAGTCTACATGATCTGTGAACATGTATGTAAGCCTACATGTAGATGATAACCATGCATGGAACATATTGTACATAGGCCTAAATATGTACATATGTACACAGTATGCTATGACTTGAATGGATTTGGGATACAGTATGATACACCTGTACTGTGTGGGTAACCTATTGTTCATTGTTGATACTTGCTTGTCTGCGTCTTTCTCTTGTCGTCAAGGATGATTATTTACTATCCAGTTAGGATTTGTTTTTATCATTCTCCAAGCAGGCCTACATATGGTGCTGTATAACACATCATACGTGTACATGATATCCAAATGTTATCCCTTTTATGAACAAAACATATGCTGTAGGGCCTAAGTATATGCCAGGTACATTTAAATAAATCCTATGTACAGCTGCTCTTTTGTGATTGAAATTATTGACATGCGAGAATTGAATATTGATAGCTGTATCAAAAGATGTGATAATAAGTTTACAAATTTCAACCACACATGTTTGTTCTGTACATTATGCACAATGCATTTAATTAAATGTTTCAATTTGAATTCATGGTTTTAGTTTGGTCAATGAACAATTCACATCCCTGTGCATGTAGCCTACATGTACATGTACGTAATAAGGTGTGTGGTACTTTGCGGAACATAATATGCAAATTATACGAAGTACGAAACTCTATGCTCAAGTGTTTGTCAACCATCATGGCCTTCGACTCCATACACTTAGGCTGTGCTGCCTAATCATGCACCCAAGAAACATGTGGTCTTGTACAATGTATGTAAAATGTACGCAGGCCTACTTGTGTATTACATGTATTGTAAGCTTGGAGGCCCTGATTGGAAATAAACAGCAATACAGTATTATGATTAAACTTGGTGATTTAAGTACAGACACATTTCAGTAATAATTATGACTTTGACGCTACCGCTGTAAAACTGTAAAATGTGAGCTATCATAAACAAAGTTCAGGAGGTAGCAATTACCCAATTTGTTCTGTAACAGACTCAATTGCATTGTGTGGCAATATCCTATATAATTGCCTGACTTCCTACCATCTGCAGAGGTCAGTAGGATTTTTAATATCTTACTATAAACAGATGAAACAACAATTGCCCAATAACCACTTGATGGCGATGATGTAGGCCTACATTAGTGGGCAAAAATTCCCCAAACTAATTTGATGGTTTCTTACTTTAATATGCAGTAGAATGTGAGCACTTTGTTGGAAAAGTCTTTGAAGTCATGCAAACTTGATGATGTTCATGCACCTACTGGGTAATGCATACTGTACAGTAGGCCTACATTGTACATGCATGGTATGTAAGTCTGACTGAGCCTAATAGCACTGCGCACTTGCACTAAAAATAGCACCGAACCTCAGACAAACCATAGAGGAAGGAAACAGCAACCGGCCATGCAAACGTGTGGTGAGTGAAGGTAATGTATGTGTGCGCGTGCACGCATGGTGTGACGTCATTAGTGCGGAATGCTATTCATCAAGGCTGCATGTACAGTGTATAACACCGTGTTTACACTTGATCGCGCAACGGAGGATCAGATCCTGCGGTCGCGATCAAGCTCGAGGGATCTGATCCATGCCGCGTTTATACTCGATCCTGATCCCGCAATGATCGTGCGTTGGACAACGGAAGCAAGCGTTCAAAGGTTATTCATTTCGCGCGAAAACGAACCGATCGTATTTTTCTGTGGTCTTACATTTCTCAGACGGTCTTCACAAATCCCATTTTCTTCAAGCTCTGTGAGATTGTGTTAAACATCGCTATGTTTCGAGTGGTGCCATCCAGTTTGTCCAGTCAACTCTCGAGTGTCCACAGCCTACCGCGTATTGCTCCATTCGCCATCTTACAACGTGACTGCATGCCGTGTGGCGTGTTCTCTAAAAACAAATTGTCGATGTTTTCCACACAAATTTCCTCGCGGAAAAACACTGGCTTATAAAACTACTACGTCTAATAAAATGGCTAAAGCATGCTAGAGAGTATACCCTTAAAGAAAAAATCACAATGTGACGGGATTTATGCTTTGGAACGGCGATCGAAATAATCATGAAGACAGGAAAAGGAGAACGAAAGTTGCAAGTACCAGTTATCGCTTATTAGGCACACGTGCGTGCAGCTCACAATATTGGTTACCAGCGTAATGTTTGTATCTTTGACCATGCTGTCTGTGCATCGTGCAATAAACAATACTTGCAGTCGCTGGTAAAATACGGACTTGTTTTCGCGCGCTTGGCCATGCTTGCACCGGATGCCGTCACTGTAAATTGCAGGATCCGATCCCGCGTTGCGTTTACACTCAAACCTTGATCCCGCACGCGAGATCGGAACCGGATCCGATCCTTCCCGAGAGGTGGATCAGATCCCTCTTCATCCCGGGATCGGATCCTGATCGCGCGAGCGTTTACACTCATCGTTGATCGCCCTTTGATCGCGCGTTGATCGCCCTCGCGGGATCTGATCGCCCTCGCGGTATCAAGTGTAAACACGGTGTAAGACCCTGTCTCAATGGATGACTTGTAAGTTGTCAATCAATAACCCCATGCATGAATTAATGCTGTTGAGTGTACAGTGCATACATTCTACACATGTGCATATGATGTAGGCCTACATGTAAACTGGGTACATGTACTGTACATAACATGTACAATGTACCAGTACAATTGTAACATGCTTGGCTTTGAAATGAACCATGTGAACCAAGCCTAGACTGCCGTCAATTGTACAGAAATATTTGGCAGTTTGGAATGGAGGGGCAGTAAGGTCAAGTCCAGGGTAACAAAAGGTCACAGCCTCCCCCTGGCCTCCGTGAACATTGGTGAAATTCTAGCCGGGAATATTTTGACTTCTGGCAAAGAAGTAGGCCTACTGCACAGTACTGGTATACATGTAGGCCCTACATTCTGTACGTGTATCACTATGACATTCATAAACATCCCATTGAACAATTTTTGGAATCTAAGTGTAAGAGCAGAACTGTTGCTAAGAGAAATTATTGTGAAAATGAGGTGTTCTTGAATAAAAAAAACTTCACCTAAGATTATAAGATTTTAAACTTAATTTTGAACTTTAAACATTTTAAAAGGAAACACTCCATCATTCTCCATCACTGCTATTGTTACGAGAAAAATGACACTATCACATATTTGTAATTTGTATTAGGTTAATCAAAGATACAATTGCATGAATACGTCATAGTTGTACATGTAGGCCTACAATGTATGTGTGTATAGGCCTACATTGTATCATTGGTTGGCAGAAAAGAATGTACACAGTCAATGGGAGAAGAGACCATAGTTTTTGGAAAAATACATGTTAAGATGATGACGATTCACAATGAAAATCTTAATGCCCCGGTCACAACCGGGTGCGGTGGACGTACGAAAAAAAATCTCAGGGTCAAACGCAGGGGACAGCGATTGTTGAATGACGTACGATATTCTCATCAGTGGTCACATTTGCGATTGTGTGTAGCGTCATATGAGTCTGCCCGCGGTTGACCGGGGAGGTGTCACGCGGCCTCACTTGCAGGTAACGTGCGGATCATGTGCATATAACGTGCATATAACGTGCATATAACGTGCATATCATGTGCGAAAAACCGTGAGATCATGCGACTGCCCGTCCGGCTATGCGATTGGTCGTACGGACTATAAGTTTGTCGCACATGTGATGCACGTTTAATGCACGTGACACTTGCGGGGGGTCGCACAGGCAAACGTACGATGGAATCAAATTGTCAATCGCAAGTACGACTGAGTTATAGGTACGTTATTCGCACGTTTAATACGTTATTCGCACGTTTGACTGAAGGGTCATGTACGTCTGCCTTGCGGTGGTATGCGGTTTGTATGCGTCCAGAAAATCTCAAACGAATCGCTTGCAAAAATTGAGCACGTTCAATTCCCCTCTGCGGCTTGTTAGCGATTAGATTTCCCGCACGGACCATTGCGAATATCGTGAGGGCCCCTTGCATAGAATGCACGTTTGTATGCGAATTTGATCGCAAAGTGCCCGTAGACTGCACGCAACCCGGTTGTGACCGGGGCATAATCAATACAGAACTTGTTCCCTCCTCCATTCTAGAGGCAGAGCAGCTAGAAGCTGTACCGTGAAGGAACAGGACTGAGTGATTTATTGCTTTTTTATAAATTTCTAAGTCTGGGAAGCTTTTAGCTACATTTCTGAGCCAGCATTATTCCCCTTTCCCCCTTAAGAACAGGTGTATGCAGTAGGCTCTACATTGTTGGAGAACAAAATGTTCAGCAAAGGCCATGCACAATAAAATACAGTAGCTTTGAATCCCCTCCGGAGGTTTTTAGGCTTAGACGATGCTATGCTGAGATGAAAATAGCATCATTGGCTGAATAGTCCACATTACATTCACGCCATTCCGTGATAGAGATCCCGGCATTAAAGCAGAAAGAGCTCTGTGTCTGCAGTGGAGAGGTGATGATGGTTGACCAATGCTGATTGGTCTGTAGCCCCAGACATGATCCTGGCCATGGATCCATAATACATGACGGCTGAGTGTCCCGCTGTTCCCGCACCCTTGCCTTTCTTTTCTTTCTCTTTTTCCCTCAAAGAAATTATGCATGGAAATTGAAATCCTATACTTATACGGGAATGGAGTCTAGGTTGGTTGTGTCTTCATGAAAAATTGTACTGTACAACTATGCTTTTAGCTTTACAATGTTCATTCATTGTGACACTAGGGGTCTGTTGTTTAACGCACATGATCCCAGATTTGGGGTTCCACGTCCTATGTAGGGCACTTTAAAATGGGATCCAGATCCGCTGGATTCGTGATCTTGTGCGTTAAACCATAAATGAAGCTTCCTCTATGGTTAAACAAACGGGCCCTAAGCAACTGCAGAGCAGGGCTTTATTGCGCATGAAAACAAGATGTCAAAGTTACAGCAGGTGTAAATTGGAATCAGTGTCTAAATTGTTCCATTAATTCTATGTACATTAACATGCATACATGTACATGTGAATGACAAGTGAAATTGGCTGTCGGAACTGTCAAGAAATCTAATCAGAGTGTCCAATAATACAAAGCAGAGAGACTGTCCCTCTTAAATTAGAACCATGTCATGCCATGTTATTGCTAAAGCCGTACTTGAGCAAGATGACTTGATTCAAAATCACAATTCTAATTGATGCACATATGTATGTGTGACAAAGTACGTGATGTACATGTACATGTATAACATGATTTACATAGCAGTTGTTGGGCAGGAACTTCACAGAGGCAATGAAATGGTGTTGTTTGCCTTAAAATGCAGTGCACAATTATTGCCTTCATGCCTTGGTGCCCCTATGTCATGCCAGTAGACCCGTCAGTTCCTCACAAAGAGCATGCCCTCTTGCCCATCTGAAAAATGTCATGCAGTAAAAGTATAATAAAGAGTGTGATCCAAATCCGTCCCTCATGTGAGGGACAGACATCAATTGATGCATTAATTGCTTCGCCAAAGATTTCTTGAATACTTATTGTCAATAAAAATATGTGAATGTTTAGCCCTGACACCAGTGAAAGTTGGGCACATGCCATTTTCAATTTGTCTATTTTTTTTAAAAGAAGATTTTAGGGCGTGAGGGATAGACATCAATAAAAATTAAATATTTAAATGAGCTGTCACGTGCTTAATTAATGAAGAATTTTTACAACTCAGTGCCAGTATGATCCTTAGCTTATAAGCTTTCATATGATACCTCATCTAAGCTGATCAGAAGAAGCTAAGAAGAGATAAGCTGTTAACAATCTTAGAGGGTGATAAGATAATAATAAGAATAAAAATCTAAGCAAAAACTAAACCTGTTCCGACATCGAAAATGTCGGAACAGCTAATGACTACCTTCACCTGAGTCTATGGAGTTGTTTTTATAATTAAAACTTGGAAACATTTTCAACTTTGGTTAATTTAAATAGTGTAAGAAATTTCTTTTATAATAAAAAAAATCTTCTCCTTTTTTAGTGAAAAGAAGTAATTTTAAAGGGTGTTGAAGGAATTTTAATTTATTTTTTGGAAGATCTTAAACGTACCTAATTTTGGATCACGCTCTAAATGGTAAATTTTTTTACTATGTCTTTGTGATTTTAAGCTCGTTATTGTCTTTAACAGTTGTCCACATTCATCCCAAAGGTCACCTCGTTGTACATTCACATGTTGCTGGTTTATTATTAACTTAGCCTGGCTAAAGACTGCTCCATTTATCCAGACATGGGAACAAATCTCTAATCATAGTACCTGGCATATGTGCACAAAATGTACAGTACTGATGCATGCAATGCATACACGAACAATACATACAGTACCGGTGCATACATGTCATGTAGGCCTATGTCATGTGTATTGGCAAGGTGTGTGGGGGTGTGGCATTAGTAGAATCAAAAGCACACAGCAGGGTAAAGTGTACTGTACAGTGTACATGTACATGGTATTGTGTTGTACATGATGATACATTACCGTGAACTATGATCCTGTATTTCAGTGACGATTATTGTATGTGTACCAGCACATTGGTAATAATGTGTTTCAGCTACATGTAGTAATGTATAATGTAATAATTATACACAATAATTTCAGTGTTTGTACTTAAAAACAAAATACAGATGGAAATAGGTAAATCCATATTGGAAATAGATTATTAGAAGTGTAACATTTTCAGTTTTTGTTGATACTAGTGTTTTTGGCCACATTTTATTTACATAATAATAGGCCTTACATGTACATGTACATGTATATGCCCATGATATGACAACAAGATGCAATGTGGCTTTGTTATGTCTTTTTTTTTTAAGCAGATGGAAAATGTTATTTCGGAAAAACAATTAAAAATTTAATTGAAATGAAAATAATCGATTTAGATTAAAAAAAAATCATCCAAATTTTTATCAACCCCTGTCTGTCCGTCTGTAATTATAATTTGCCATTTGCAAACCACGTTCAGCGTACACTTTCCACTAGTAACCATGGTAACAAGCAAGTATTAAAAAAAAAAATTCTGATTAGTACGACCGTTACACTTGAATGATATTGGATCAATATTAAAATGAAGAGAAATGATTAAAATGACGTTTCCTCCCTTATAATTGGCTGCTTCTGAGAATTGAATTTGTGCTGCACAAGTGCAACCTTGTGTTGTCAGTACTGGTGATTTGCCTGTGCATTGCGTCATAATTGATTGATTGATTTTTTGGGAGGCTTGGACCATTATTTATCTAGTACAGCTAGTCACAGACTAGGCCACCTATCTCGGTTGTAGTTGTGTTTTTTTAAGCTAACACATCAATGCATAGTTTGATGATGATGACATTTAGGCAGCTCAAGGGTAAATGGTTTCTCAGGTTGTCCGCTTGTCAGAGGCAATAACTCTGAATCGTGCTTCGTTGAAATGTGCCATGGCAACTATTGCCATGTGAACACATCGTATCTAGGTCTGCCGGGAAAAATCAGCATCAGCGAGGCATGGAATAGAACCCCCGGTCTTATTTTTCCCAACAAATCAGGCGGATGCTTCTCTGAAATTTGATTAATGAGCTCCCGGAGAGCACCAATTACATGTAGGGGCCTACACTGCATTCGGTTGCTTTGCAAGAGTAAAATTATTTTGTCATATTCCATGAAAGGCCTATAATGCTCGTTCAATGCGAAACAATAAATGCAAAGCTGAATACTTGTGATTTATATCCCACTAACCACTTACATACCGTACATTCATCTTGTGAAAGTTGTGAAATTTAAACAAGATTATAATTCAACATATTGCAATCATTTGGGCAAGATTTTATTGATGAGGAATGTTCTCCAAAGGCGTCTGACTCCTTGTGCCCGGCCGGCCCTCGGCTGCATATTTTTTTTTCATTTATGATTTCATTTGACATTCCTGTAGATCTGTCTCCACCTCCAGCAGGAAGAGAACGATACCCTATCTCAGTTTCTTTTCCTTGATCTGCTTGACTTCCAAATTCCTGACAGGTTTCTTGTTTCCTCCACCATCAATTTAATCTGTCTGCAACTCTGCATGGTCTGGGTTTGTTGAGCTCTATGGTTTGAGAGAGATCATTTCATCGACAGTATAAATGACGAACACATGAATTGTGTAATACAATAGGCACGTTCACACATCCAAAAAGTGCGACTATTTGGGTCCTGCTCCGAATCGCGACCCAAATAGTCACGCTTTTTGTTGTGTCCACACATGCAAAAAAGCGCGACCCAAATCGCAGCGGTAGGATTTCTATCAAACTGCGGCATGCATCCTGTGCTAAACTCGCGGGCCCGCCTTGCATGATGGGATATAAAAAACTGGGGTTTTTTTTATGCACTGTTCACGCAGAAAATAATCGCTTCTATTTGCAAAAAGACGCACTATTAATGCGATTTGAATCGCGCTCCAAATGTCAATTATTTGTGTTCACACACAAATAAGCACTTTCATAACTATTTGTGACCCAAATCGTGACCCAACTAGTCGCGTTTTTTGTATGTACGTGTGAACATGCCTATTGTAGAGTGCATGGTGTGATCTTGATGCCTGTCCTTTATAAAGTGAACTGCTACACTAGTACCGTGTCTGAACCAGGATGATCACAGCCTAGTGTTTAATCCTAGAGAGTTCTCTCTCAAAGGCCCTTTCAGGAGTTGAAATGTCAGGCTCTCCTGTGTCTTAAGTAATCAATAGATCTGTGCCAGTTTGCAACAGGTGACAAATGTGGCAAAGGTGTTAAAAGCTTTTGCCAATGAAATCAAGAGGTCGTTCAGCATACATGTAGGCCCTTGTAGATCTACAGAAATTCAAAGTGCACTGTATTAATGTGCCTAACAAATCCTCTCTTTAGATACATGTAGAAGCATCACAAGATTGAAACTTAAGATACAGAATGTATTTATACAGTATCTAGTGTCCAATTCTGGTTCTGATTTAAATTCAACCTAATTGGATAACCAAAAAAGATTGTTGAAGTACAGTAATAAACTTTGAGAAAGATCCTGCTAGGATCAAAGCGCCAGGCTCTCCTACACTGTAACTTTTAAAAGATTGTACATTATGTAGAATGCACGCATTGGCATGTGGAGAAGTCTGTGTACCGAGTGAAAGAATGAAAAGAAAGTAAAGAATTATTGAGAGGGGAAAGAAATCAATACAGAATAATACTTGTCCCCCTTCTCTAAAGAGGAACAGCTTCAAAAACTTCCAACATGCAAAATTTATAAGAATTTCTAGCAGGTGTGGAACTGTCACCTCTCCCACGTCCCTCACAAATTATCTTCAGTCCAGGGTCCTTCACATCTGGCCAGAGCTTTTAAACTTGAGAACTTCATTTTAACATGCAGCCATGCAACTTTTCCTTGGATCAGCTGATTTCCTCTTTATCACTTCACTCTTATGCCACTGAAAAGTGCAAAACACTGTAACAGTGAAGATTAGAATCTCCTAGCTTTTTGTTATGAGTTGAATGACTGCACATGCTTGAGAGATTGGAGGGCCTTAATGTTTTGAACTTAAAGTAGCAGGATCTTTCTCAAAGATTCCTGCAAAGATTGAAATGTCATCCCTTGTAACCCTTGATCAATTAATACGATGTACAGTACATTACATGTTTCAGGTTGTCATTTTGGTTGATGAGCAGTTTGCAGCAGTTTATTACTTGTACATTATGTACTGTACATGTATGAGTTGTACATGTATATCAAGCCTTAAATTTAACGGATGCCACGGAGGCCATGGCCTTCGTTGCCCTGATTCTTGGCCTTTGTGCCCCCTTCAAATGTTTTCCATTCAATCCCTGGTACATGTATATATCATGAATAATGATATCTTTATTTATGTTTTCTTGTTCTGTCTCTGCAGTTTTTGATGTTCCTGTTGACAGCGGTCCACTGCAGCATCATCACACAGACATCCTAGGCGTACTGCGGGATGTCAGGAGAGCGCGCAGGGCGTTGAAAGGGACTGAGGACGGCTCAGCAGAAGACAGAAAATGCCTTTACAGACGAGGTAAGACCCATCATAGATAAATAGATGGAGGCTGCCATTATTGGGGGCCATCCTTACCAAGATAGCTGCCTACGGGATTCTGTATGCACATTTTTAGTGGAACCATCCCACAATGCATCTTCACTTCACACTTCAGAGCCTTAAGGGTCCGTGTCATAGACACATTTTGGGTGTTGTTCCATTCTCGCATAAACACTCGGTGCCAATGTACGTAAGCACCTAGTGCAGAAATGATTTTCCATTTGATGTACAGATAGATCCTCTATGTATTGTATGAGCAAATGGTACATGCCCTTGGAATGCTGAATACAAAAGTTTAGGTGTGGGGTGGCCACGGGGCTTGATGGTAGCCTTATTGAGGACTGATTTGTCAATATCCTTGAAGATTGCCTGAACGACCAGTTATCAGTGACAGTCACACACTGGAGAGTGTTTTGCAATGTTCAAACCGTAAAAAATCAGTAAGTGGCAAATTTGTATTCAAAATGTGAACACCTACAACAACCTGTACATGTACATGCATTTGTACAGTGTACGTTAATTTCTCTAGTGTGAAAACTGTCAAAAAAAACAGTGACAAAATGGTTAAAACACGGGTGTATCAATCTTTGTGTGCCCGGTCACGATCCACCTAGTGACATAACCATTTGTGTGGATATTTCTTCAAATCCTGGCCCAAGTGTGGAACTGAACGATATTCATCATAACCTGTTTTATTGTACATCTGTGTCAGCTGAAATGACATCACCTAACAGAATGAACAGTAACATCGGCCTGCAGGCATTTACAGATAAGCCAGCTAACAGAATAGTATATTCTCGTAAGCAAATTCTCCGACTCCGTGGTTCAGGGCGTCCAAGACCTGATGTGCTTTACCAAATTAAGATGAATGGCCTACACTTGAGATACAGGGGAAAACGAGGTGGAAGGAAGAGGAAGAGGACGACTGCCCTCCCCATCCCAGTCTACATTTCAAGGAGGAAGTCTTCCAGTCATGATCATCAAACATATCAAGCTTTCAAGGAACGGCATCATCAATTATTTCAGCCGAGAAACGTAATCTCCATCCCTTTGCAGCATACGTGCCAGCGGGACTATTCTGAGTACCCTAGCCAACAGCTCGCCATTGGAAACTGTGATCAAAGTTTTGGATCCTCAAGGGGTATTAAACTTGTCTGTTTTAATACTCGGTCATTACTACCCAAGCTGGAAGAAATTCGATTGCTAGCAGCTGAGGCCAAACCTCATCTCATAGGCCTTGTTGAAACTTGGCTTAATGATTCCATTGATACACAGGAACTTAAACTACCTGGCTACAAACTTTACAGGAAAGATCGGAACCGTTCTGGAGGGGGAGTTGCAGTTTTTATCAGGGAATCACTTGAGCATAGAATACTTTTCGCTGACAGTATGAACAAAGTTGAATCGCTCTGGTTGGAAGTTAAGCTGCCATCAACGAGACCCCTTGTCATCGGTTGTGTATATCGGCCGCCAGACATTGAGACTTTCTTTGAGGACTTTTCTGTTGTTCTTGATGATGTCATGAATATGTTTAATTCCAGAGTCATGCTAGAATTGACCTGTATGGGCGATTTTAATGTTGATTATTTAAAGTCCAGTTCAAAGTATTGGTCAAAATTAAAGCAGCTTTTTAACAATTTTGCAATGAATCAATTAATCACTTGTCCTACAAGAATAACTTAACTGAGTTCTACTTGCATAGATCATATATGGACCAATCGTCCTTCTATGTACACTCAATCCGGAACTAACGACATTAATCTTAGCGATCATCTTCTTATTTTTACTGTCCGTAAGTCTGCAAAAATCCTAAAAGAGCACAAATATATCCAGGCTCGTTCATTCCGGAATTTTAATGAACACATTTTTAATTATGACCTTAAACAGCAATCATGGAATACACTGCAGTTATTCAGCAATCCTAATGCAGCATGGGGTGTTTTTAAGGACATGTTAATGAATGTTTGTGATATCCATAGCCCAGTCAGAAGCTTGAGAGTTTGTACCAAGAAAGCGGAATGGATTAATGATGAATACTTAGAACTTCGGCGTAAATCTATGAGGGCCAAACACCTAGCTAATGTTGTAAGAAATGATGGGTATTATCGAGCAGCCAAGGTCCTGCAAAATAAACTGAATACTCTGGGCGTTAAACTTAAAAGGCAGTATGTTACAAAAGTTTTGCACAATAATGTTGGAAATACTAAACAAATTTGGACCTTTCTTAAAAGTATGCTTCCAAGTAAGAAATCAGCTTATACCCATTTTGGAGATGATGAAAGGAATCATGAGGCTGCTAATAACTTTAACGATCACTTTGCTAGTGTTGGAGTGAATCATGATGCTCAGTTTGATACAATGTCTGAAACTGGATTGGTCCTGGATGGTAACAGTTTGAGTGGTAATGATAAACATATTTTTAAATTTTGTCCAGTCACTCACATTGAGGTATTGAAGCTCCTGAAGAAATTGCCAGTTGGAAAAGCTTTTGGCATGGATGGGATTAATGGTCGTTTCTTAAAATCTGGTGCCAGCGTTCTTGCCAAACCGCTAGCTGTAATTTTTCAACTAAGCTTAATGACTGGTATTGTTCCTAACGATTGGAAATTGGCCAAGGTTACCCCAATTCATAAAGGGGGAGATGTTCATGATCCTAATCAATATAGGCCCATTTCTGTTATTTCAATTGTTATGAAAATTTTTGAGCGTATCATCTACCAACAATTATTCCATTTCTTAACAGAGAATGATTGCCTTGCCCGGGAGCAGTCGGGTTTCAGACCTCTTCACTCCACACATACGGCTTTACTTGATGTTTCTGATTATTTGCTCAAACAGCTGGATATTGGTCAATTTGTTGGAGTAGCATTTTTGGATCTTCGCAAAGCATTTGACACAGTTAATCACAATATTTTGATTCGGAAATTACATACCTTGGGTGTTAGAGGTCTGGAGCTCGACTGGTTCCGGTCTTATCTTAATGGGAGGACCCAAATGACTAAAATAGGAAATTCTTTATCTAGCAAAACCTACATCAACTTTGGAGTTCCTCAGGGAACTATACTGGGCCCTTTATTATTTACCATTTTTATCAATGATATTACGACTGTGATTGATCATACTAAAATTGCACTTTATGCTGACGATACTGCATTGTTTTATCCTAGTAAAGATGTTCAGCAGATAAATCTCTTTTTAAATCATGACTTGCAGAAAATTTCTACTTGGCTCACTGACAACAGACTTCAACTAAACATTTCCAAGTCAAAAAGCATGTTAATTGGTTCTGCCCAGAAGCTTGCTAGGTGCTTAAATCCTAATATTGATATTTTTGTTGACGGTAACTGCCTGGATCAAATCACCACTTATAAATATCTTGGTGTTCATATTGACAGTAAAATGAAATGGACTGAGCATATTGAGCATATTGAAAAAGCTGTTTCTAAGAGAATAGGTGTCCTGAATAGACTAAAAAATATTTTACCTGTGTCTACCCTTAACTTTCTCGTCAAAAGCCTTATCTTTCCCCAATTTGATTATTGTGATCTTGTTTGGAGTAATGCTTCAAAATCACTAACGCAACGGCTTGATGTAGTTTTGAATAGAGCTGGACGGACAATTCTTAAGGCTCAAACTAGAACATCAGCTTCTGTTATCAGGAATAGATTAGGATGGAAGACTCTGCAGGCAAGACGAGATATCCATATAAATACCATGGTTTTTAAATGTCTAACTGGTAAAGCTCCTATGTATCTTAATGTTTTTACTCCAGTCAGTGAATCACATAAATATCAAACAAGGAATAGCACTGTTGGTAATGTCGTCCTCCCACATCCCAGAACTGAAAGTGGAAGAAGAACATTTAGTTTCAGGGGTGCTCAAGCATGGAATATTTTACCAATTAACACAAAAACATGTCAAACTGTAAGCCTAAATACCTTTGTCAACCAACTCAAACAGCTCAATTAATTGTGTCTTCATTGTTGTTGTTTTAGTTCTGTGGTTTGTGTAATTTTTAATGTATGCTTTTTCTTACCTGTATTTTTGTATTGGTATTTTTTTTTTTATCACATTTTGTAGTTTTGTAAGCTGGGATCCATGGGAGATCAGTAACTTTTTCCTTGTAACTGAATGGATCACCCAGGGTAAAATAAGAAATAAATAAATAAATAAACTGTCACATCGTAGCCAGTTTCAGACCTATGTACACCATGTATGCTTAGACCAAGATGCCAGACATCAGCTCCTCATTAATTTTTCTTTCCTCGTCATCAGTTTGCGAGATGCCTGTGCAACAAGTAGATTTGCTCAGTGTATCAGTGATACGTGTATCAGGCAGATGTGTGTGCACAACTGCTAGTATAATATAAGTTTATTAAATGAAATTTGTCATCAAACATATCGTGCTTGTACTGAGATGATTTGTGCTCATTTTGCAAATGCAATCCTTATCATCCAAAATACATGTTTCACTTTTACAGGCAAAAACAACATGAATAGAAAATGAAAAAAAATTTAACTAAAGCCCTTTTCCAAATCTCAGCTCCGGCTCAGGCTCCGGCAGTCCGGCTCCATTTTTTTGTATCCATTTCAAAATTTATCAGGTATCAAAATAGAGGCTTTTGGTTGCAGTTAGGAAGTAAATTTTCTGATTTGAAAAAGAAAAACAGAGTTTCCGCTTCAATGAAAAACCACAACCTAGCCTACATGTTCATGTATATTTGTAGCATATGGATGACAGAGACCAAGCCTGAGGCTGAGCCAGAGCCAGAGCTGAGGTTTGGAAAAGGGCCTAAACCTACACAGTGCACACTCAAACACTGTACAGTTGAGGTCATTTAATTTACCTGCAGTCAATTATGACATGTTGAATTATTCCTTAATTAATGAAATCGCCATACTCATACACAGTACGCTAATAATGTGATATTGAGTTATTCACTGATAATAATAGCCAATTTGGAAAATTGTATTGGTTTTGGCTTACACAAAACATACCTTTTTAGTTAAAAAAACCCAAAATGTTTACTGGTAGACATAAAAAGTCAGATTTAGTGTCTACATGTTTCATTTAATATGAAAAAAAAACATTGCATAACTTCCAGGAGTCTATCATATCAATGTATACCTGTACAATTTATAATTGAAAATAAAGTTACAAAACAACAACAAAACTCGTTGTACAATGTACATTACATGTACCGGGTACAGTATTCATTTATAGGAATCATGTAATGAAAACATGTTTTTATGAGTACGAGCACATCTAGTTTCAAAAGTGTTTTGTCAGTGAATCTCATTCTGTTTAGATGGTGACTCCCCATAATCTTCTGAAAATAAGGGTACAAATGTCTGCTGAGCTGTGTCTGTAATAGGACTTAGTACGGTCGGAATTGCCCACGGTGTACGTTTGTCCTTTTTCCAAATGTCACTTGAACCAATTTCCCGTGCCACGGTTTGGTTACAATCCTCAGCAGACTTAACATGGTATTACTGGATAATTGGCATGGTTGAACTGTTTGCTGATGGTTCGGTGCAATTCTCTCCGTGGGGGCCCACTTTGATGGGCTGTTTTGAGCACGTAAACACCCTTCTGTAATTGTCTTTCTTTGTAGCGTATAGTTTGAGAATCCCTCAGCATATTGAATTTTCAAGTCAATACCGGTACCAGCTTTAATATTAGTTCATCTTACGACACGTCTATCAAAATTGCTATCAAAACCTGCTATTGGCAGATTGTCTGTGCAGGTTGTTTACCTGCATAATAAATTGACAATGAGTGCTGCTGATTTTTTTGCAGATGTATCGAGTCGCATCTGCAGCTCACTGAGAAAGTTTTCGTGTTCATAGTCTTGGTTTCTTTGCTGCGAACAGTTCAGAAAATACAGACTACCGGTACATGTGCTTGTCATGCACATTAACATAAATTTGGGAGGTAAATTTTGCCTGGTAACAAGACCACTGATAATCAGGGAAATTCCCCACCCTTGTCCCTGTGTGACTTCATTATTCGTGTTGTTTAAATACTTTTTTGGGGTGTAAATTAAATTTGGCATCCCATTCTCAAATCCTGATTAAAATTCTTGTGACTTGGACATACTTGTACATGTATGATTAAATTCCAAAATCACTAATATAATCCTAATGTACTGTATAATCCTTTTATTTTGATTGAAATTCAATAAAAAAAGAAAAAAAGTATAAAAAAAAAAAAAAAAACAGCAATGAAGATTAAACCTGTGAACATTGTTAAAGGGATGAGACTGGACACCCCTGTTCATTCTTATTTCAATATTAGGATGGGCGTCAAGGCAGTGACCAGGGGCAACAAAGGCACTTACATGTACTTGTGACAACACCTTCGCATAGTACAGTGTACATACACATGTAGTACAGTAGGTGTGTTGAATATATATGTAAACACATATACTGTACTGGTACATGTATGTAATGTACATATGTACATGGAATAGCAAAGGGCAATGGATGTACATGGGGGCACTGCAAAAATAAGGTTTTGCTGGGCACTTTAACTGCAGAAACAGCCTGGGGTCGATTTCACTAACGTTTTGCGATCATCGTTAAAGCCCAAATCCATCGTAAGATTGAAAATTGCTACACAAAATAGCGATTAATTTTCCGTTTAGCGCTGGATTTGAGCTTTAGCGATGATCGCAAACGTTAGTGAAATCGGCCCCTGGTCTGTGGAAAGTGTCCATGCACCCATTTACATGCATTGCAGTAACTACCACTGTGTTAATATTCATGAACATACACAATGTATACTGTACAGTACATCAGTGGCTATTGTAAACTAGACACTTCTTGATAAACGAGCAAATCCACATGCAGTCTGACCATAGAGTAAGCTCTTCCTTACTCTATGGTCTGACGGCGCCAGTGATTTCTAGTAAGTAAACATTGATGCCTCTGCCGTTAAGATGCGCATAGACGTCAGAAGGCTTTTTAACTGTGAGTCTTGTCAACTCACTCTGTGTCTTGTGAAATATTATGTTATTTTAAGTGTGCGTGGACATTATGATGTCTAAGCTTTTTGTCCCCTCCTAGTTTACATCAACATTTTAACTCATTTCAGGGAATTCCTTAGAGGCTCGGCTGATATAACAGCTTCATGGGAGAGCATGCATGAACTTATTATCCATGGGGATAATGTTACATGTAGGGCCTTTATGGCACTTAAATTTTGTAACACTGAAAAAAGTGGAAATACACGAGTGTATCATGTACACCTTAGTATAAAGGTACACTGCCATGCGGCGCGAATCCATTCCAAAACAAAATAAACAAATCAAAAGTTACTGATGGCTCAGTTGGTAATGGTAGAGCGCCTGTTCGGTATTCAGGAGGTTGCCGGTTCAAATCCCGCTCCAGTCAATTTTTCTTCTGTTCACTTTTCAATGACTTTTAATTCAGTCAGTTTCCCTTGTGGTTATTTGATGATTGAATAAAAAGAGAATTGAAATCAGAAAAGTCAGGCTTATGTGAACGTATTTTAATTTTATGATACGGTACGGTACAGTGATATGGTAGTCCGTACGGAATACGTGTACAAGACTACACGTATACAGTATATATGTGTAGGCCTATCAGTATCACAAGCTTTGACATATTTGTGTCACATGCGGGTTCATCAGATCGCCAGGATGCACCACATTCTGAATTTAATTGCCCCTGGTGCGCGGCCCCTAAGTAAACTTGACATGCTTGATGTACTGTACATGTACATTTACCAGTTCATGTACATACAAATAGGCCCCCTACCCAGTAAATGAGGCAGAGTACATTTTCATGTACAGGGTGTATACATATGTGTACATGTACACATGAGTACATGTAGTACATAATGCAGATTACACATGTAAAGACAGAGCATTGCACTGTACATGTATTGATTGGTTGGTTTCTCTAATGGATTAGAAGCATTTCACAAATTGAAATCATGAATGAACCAATCTTGAAAAGTACTGTTGATTGACTGTACATTATGTACTGTGTATGATTGTACTTGTTTGTCAGCTAAAATATACAAAAAGAAAATGCCTGTACCAGTGGCTGTCAATGTCATAGGTATCATGTCATCATGTATGTAAATGTACACTGTGTACTGTACGTTCCATTGAAAATCATAGAAGACAATGAACACGTATACAGCGGAGTGCCACTATACTGTACCAAACATTTGGCTAAACTGCACATCATCCCTGGCTCCCAATTTTTGTATTCGAAACATAAGGAATGCTGAAGCTCTGGCTTAAAATCGCTGTAACAAATTATCACTATATAATAGACAGTATCCTTGGATCCCGCTGTGATCGTTAAATACATTGGCCTACATAATATACAGTACATGTACATGTACAGTATACCGGCGTTACACAGTACACCTGCACTAGTTGCCTTACATGTTTATCAGGATACCAATTACCCAACCCAATCAACCCCACCATTCAAACCTCTAATGGTTTGCATCCCTCATGTTGGGCTCATACATATTTCAGATTAACATTCATACAAGTGACAAACCAGCTACCGGTACATTGTACTTGTATTCAAAGCTTGAAAGGCACTATGCATGCTGTACAGTAGTTGAGATGAATTCTGCATGATAACATAATTTTTTCGTAATGTACAGTGTACATGTAGCCATGCATTGTGAATGTTTATAATGCCAAAATAGGTCAGAGTCATTTATAATATTGAATCATTATCTAGACATGTCTACTTCTCCTTTGGCCACCATCAATACTGATGATTGGCTACCATCTGGATGCATCTCCTTATCTCCTTCTTTCATCTAGACAATAGACAGACAGTTGATTCAACCGTGGAAATGTTATTAATCATGTATTACATTTCCTGTGCACTGCATGCACATAAAGGGATACCACTCATTATCAATTTAATGACAGGATGTGAAGGCAAAAACACACATACATTTTCCCTGAATTTGTTTCCTTGTGGAGACATCTCTTTGTTCTTGTGTACTCAATGAAAACTCTCTGAAGAGCAGAATACACGGGTTTACACTTCCAAAAGTGCGCATGCGTGATAGTGCCTCGTTTCGAAGTCGCGATAAAAACCGCAGAAGTGTAAACACGTGTATTGTCTTCGACAATGGACGGGCTTACACTTCGAAAAGTGCGCATGCGTAGAAGTGCCTCGTTTTGAAGTTGCGATAAAATCCAAGATGGCCTCCGAAGTGTAAACCCGTGTATTGAAAGCGCTGCCATTTGAACCAGAATCACTTTGTTGACTTGATTCTTACATGGTGTTTCTGCAAACCGATCCAAATACCAATTGTCAGCATGCAGAGCCTCAAATCTTTAGTAGGCCTATACATGTACCTTGGAAATTCCTCCTTTTTGAGTTAATTCCAAATGTCAGTTTTGTGAAAACCTTGTGCACTGGAGACTAGTATACACAGGGTAGGAAATTCACGACGGCCAGGACAGCAATTGCCTCTACTGTAAATGTCTATTTCTGAAGGAGCACTCAAGAAAAGATCGGCGAACGTTTGATATTTCATTCAAAACATTTAGCTTGTGTTGATTAAATTTCTCTTGGTTGAAAATTGCTTTTATAGGTTTGGTAGGTACATGTATCATGCATTATTTTTTTTATAGAGCTTTTAATGTATTTGCTCAGCAATATTATTTGTGATTAACCAGCCTACATGTAGTGTAATTACTGGGTAAACATTTGCACTCTACCATGGGAATACACAGTGCACTTAATGGTATGAGAAAGCTGGTATTTGGGAGCAATCAGCATGTTCTAATGAGTACAGTGTACCCATAATGCATTGTCTTTATATGTTGTCTCAAGGGCCTATGTACAGTACTTACCAATAATGTTCCTCCCTTTCTACATGTGCCTTCAGTTCAGGGGTACATGTACAGTATATGGTCCACTTGGTCATACAGAATACACAGCCTTTTGACATGTACATTGTCCACTCACACACACATATTAAAAAAGTTTAGTGATATAAAACAGTGCAAAACAAGACTTTTCACTTGAAAAACTAATAAAGTACAATGTAAATATCATGTATCATGAGTGAAATTAATTTTATTTTTTATCAATTTGTTTGGTACAGTTTCCGGATGTACATGTATCATGGGTTTCTTTGGCTTATCATTGAGCTTCATTGAAGGTGGACCGTCCCACATTGTGGAAGTATTTGTCTTTTGAGTCATAAAGGGCATAGTTTGACCTGGACCACAACAAAAAAACACATGCCAAATTTATACTTAACAGACCACAAAACTACAATTCTACAAATTTGTAGTATTGTGAATAGGAAATTGGGCCAACAATTTTGCAAATTTTGTGTTCATGTTATCATAACGCGAGACAAAAACAAAAAAGAAGAGAAAATCCAGCTAATAGGGTTAAATGTATTCAATATTTTATATATTTTTTTTCATTCTATCTGATATTATATTTGGTTTTGGTTGATTTCTTGACCATATTTTGAAATACGGGCGTTTCACAATTTAGAGCGCCACCAAGAGGGCAGCAGGGAGAGGTCGATTTACGCGGTGCATGATGGGAAATTGTCGACATTGGAGATTTTCCCCCTATACGTTCAATCGTCTTCGCCATTTACATGTAACCCACCGTATATCTCTCATTCATAGGTATTTCTCAATGTTTTCCAGTTTGGATGTGTGTGCTGTGCATCCGAAAGATACGCAAACATAAACCATTGTGATAACACGTGAAATAAACGCACAAAACGACCCAAGAATTAGCAATAACGTTGAACGTATAGTGGAAAAATCTCCGATGTCGACAATTTCCCATCATGCACCGTGTAAATCGGCCTCTCCCTGCTGCCCTCTTGGTGGCGCTCTTAATTGTAAAACGCCCGTATTGTACACACACACATGGTATTAAGCGTATAATTTGTTACGGTACATTATGCAGTTTAGTTGGAATAATTCAATAGGCATGGGAATGACTGCTGCAATACATCATCTGTGTACCGTACACGTACAGTCTGGCAAGCGACTAGTTGGAGCATCATGCTTGGCTGCACACCTTCCAATTATAGGGACTATCCATCCTTAGCAGTCTACATGTACAGTATATCCCCAGGTTAATTAAAAGATTCGGGACATTAGCCATGCCACCACCATGTAGCACTTGCCATTCTGGAAAAAAAAAACATGATTGTACAGAAAGCAAGCCTGGAATTTAACGGAGGCCATGGCCTTCGTTGCCCTGGTTCTTGGCCTTCGTGCCCCCTTCAAATGTTTCCATAGACATCATGATTTTCCAATGGAAGTGCCCCTTGCAATGGAAAAGTGGCCTTGCTCCTTTCAGAACCAAATTCCAGGCCTGAGAAAGGTTTGATTTTTTTTTTATCATGAGGAGAGATTAGAGTTTAGGCCTAGTACATCGCTGGTCATGATTTGCATGTATACCCTTCATAACTCTACCATTTCTAGCTAAAGCTGTACATTTATACAGGTACATGTACATGTACATGTGTTTGATCTATTTTAACACAACTTTAAGATAGACAAAAAAAGTGATGGTACATGTACATAGTCCCTTCATTTATGTAAATGTACAGCTAGGCCTTTTCACACGACGCTAAAAAAAACCCTCTCAACCATTGAGAAATTCTCTCATGGTTTGCGAAATCTTACAAAAGTTTCATTGTGTGAAAGGACATGCACCAATGCTTGAGAGTAACCGACATCCCTGGTGAATCCTCTAGAGATTTTGACCTTGTTCCAGATCCATGAGAGAATTTCTCAATGGTCAAGAGTTTATTAGCGTCGTGTGAAAAGGCCATTAATTAGCTGGAGTGGTAGTGGTAGACCTGTGGAGGGTACCGGTAATGTTTTGTAGTGCAATGACTTACATGTAGCCTATCCTATACGGTACATACATGCAGTACATGTACACTTCAATACTGCCAGGGGTCGATTTCACCAAACTCTTCGTAACTTACTTGTCTTACTACCAATCGTACATGTAGGACTTTTGATGCATTGAAGCCTTATGTGGGATATGCCCGCTATGATGGTTTATCCTTCGTAACTCGAGTTACATGTACGATCGATCACAGGGCTTCATGAAATCAACCCCGGTGCACATTATACTGAATATCTACACGTATCCAATGAAGTCATCAGTCAGACACATATAGGCCTACATATACTTAGACTGATTTATGCTGTGGGCAGTGCACTGTGAAATGAGATCTGGGCCTAATTTCATGGAATCCGTTACCGTTAGCGAAAAATTCTTCGCTTACAGTAGCAGACATTTTTTGGTTACTGTTAGCGTATTTCAAGGAGGAGTTTCCTTTTTGGTAACGGTAAGCAAGGAATTTGTGCAGAATGCATACGACAGCGCGTTAGCAGAAAATAATCACGGTTACCCTAGAAATTCTGTGCTAACCGAGAGTCTTGCTTACGGATTCCATGAAATAGATTTCACGCGTAGCAGTGCCCGTAAGCACAAAAATAGGCCGTAACGGATTCCATGAAATTGGGCCCTGATGCAGAATAGCTGTTGATTAGTTCTTAGCTGCACGCTTTGGCCCATGTGTAATGCATATCAGACTTACCACATACGCGTAACGTACTACCGTACAGTGCACGGTGCAGTAGTGCACCATGGAGCTATTTGATAGCTATTTGATAGCTCCATGAGTGTAAACAGTATAGGCCTAGGCCCTACTTGGAATAGACAGATGTGTACCACATTTGATACTTGTATGATGTTATTGCCCCTAATTACATCATTTATGTCTGCCTGCAGTTAGAAAGCATGCTAATGATATACAGAATACACCCCTTGCCCCACATACTGTACATACATGTACATGTACATGATCTCAAGACTCAAGACAAGATATGTACTCCCCTTCAAGTACAATGTAGGCCTACCTGTAGACTTACATGTAACTGTGCGAGGTCATACAATGTATGTGTACAATGCTGTAGGCCTACTGTACATTACAACGAGAAGGGTGCGGTGAATACACCTGTAGTGCATTATACAATGCAGATCCAGTTGCTCGTTCAAGATGCAAATTGATCAGTTAGAAATAATTGTGTCCTGTATTGTCGGAAGGTCATCGTCCAAATTGGCTACAATTATGTACATATGTAGATTGCTTAGTTTGATTCACTGTGCATACTACAGTATGTACTTTATAATGTAATGTACACGTGTACATTTATCAACAGATGCTCGCAGCCGCAGATAAAATCAATATCAAAGGTGGCATTTTATCAGGGACCTGTCTGTATTGGGTACAGTAGCACAGGTGTAGCAGGGCACTTCAAACCAGGCATGCACAATCCCAACGACCTCAACCTTTGTCTCCTACTCCGTCTGCTTTGCCGTCAAATTTGAGTCAAATACTGCATTTGCAAAGTTACTTAAAAGATTTCGCTAGCTTAGGACCCGATTCTTCCCCAGCCCCTTGCCATATTGCACCATGCTGCCCATCTTGCTGTTCAGCGTACATGTACATGTACTGTACATGATCATGCTCCCTGATGTCACAGTGAAGCAATTATTACAGACACTTCAAAGGGCGGTGCATAAGCATCTTAGCACATACACTGTACGTGTACATACTGCACATCCTTCATATGAGTACCAATATAGGATCTGCATAAGGAATAATTGGTCGAACGAGCGTAAATGTTGTAAATTGTTTAGAGGCATACTATACTGTAAAAGCTTACATGTATGCACTCTACTCATAATGTATAGGCCTACATGTAATTGAAGAGCTCTGTTTTCAACTTCATGTACTGTAGCACAAATTAGGAAGATGACACCATGTTTATAAAGGTATATACATACAATATGTAGTATGTACATGTGCCGGAACATGAATGCACTGCATACAGTTAACATGAATTATTATGTATTGTAATGTGGTTGGCAATCTGTAGATAAAAAATGGAATAAAGTTTATCATGCCATAAACAGTGTCGCATACAAGTGGAACGCTGACGCTTACTGTACTTAAATTATTGCAAGTGATAAATTGTACACATACATGTACTGTGTAGACATAAAAATTGAAATGTTCAGCTGTTCACATTGCACATGCTGTGTTGAATGCAAAATACACGTACACATTAAATATTGAATTTATACATGTACACGTGTACACATACATCTACTTACGTGGGTGTAGCACAAACATACCTGTTTAAATAACATTTTGTGTACCATTATGTGAACATAGAATTTTTTTTTTTAATTCCGCGCAGTTAATTAAAATGTTTTGCTATTTTTAGACCATAACATACTGGTACGTACATTTCCACGTGTACAGTGTACATCTCATTATCGTACTGCACATGTGATTGAGGACACGTTGACGTCAGGTGTTTTTTTTGAGGTGGTGAATATCTGCAGCAGTGCAGCTGCCGCCTTTGTGAATGCATCATGCCATTGCCTTACAGCCTAACATTGATAGCATTAACATTATGTAAAGATAGTGTATTGGTTGCTTGTTATTAGAGAGATTAGTTAGTTACTGATATGATAACACATGCATACATTAAATAATGCTAAACTGCTTACACTAATAATCAAAGAAGATAATGACTCAATCGTACATGTGCGTATCTATGTAGGCCCACATTTTGTTTTTATATTTTGTGTCAAATTTTATTTCATTTCTTATTTCATAATTGTGGATGGCATTGTTGTCTCTTGAATCGGTGAACATTTTGTGTATTCTTTCTGTTTTTATTATAAATTTATTCATGTCATATGAATGATATCACAATACGAGATGGGCAAAGGAGAAACAAAAAGCGATAACAATGACCGTGTTCAGACAATAGCCATTCCATCAAGTTGACACAATGGACATGATGATACAAATCTATTGTCTTCATTAGGCACGTTCACACACACACCAAATAAGCGTGACTATTTGGGTCACGCTCCAAATCGCGACCCAAATAGTCACGCTTTTTGTTGTGTCCACACAGGAAAAAAAGCGCGACCCAAATCACACCGGTACGATTTCTATCAAACTGCGCGTACGCAATGAAGCGTGAAGTTGCCATGCATCCTGTGCTAAACTCGCGGGCTCGCTTTGCATGATGGGATATGTAAAAAACCCAGCGTTTTTTGGGTGCACCATTCACACAGCAAATATTCGCGACTATTTGCAAAAAGACGCACTAGTAGTGCGATTTGAATCACGGGGTCGCGCTGCAAATGGCGACCCAAATAGTCGCACTTATTTGGTGTGTGTGAACGTGCCTATTTAGACAAAGCTTTCCAAAGGTTATTCAGGCTAGTGTGTGTGGTTTGTTCGTGGCCTTGGTTTTTTTGTTTTCATCATGATGTACCTGGGTTTCAGTTTTGCAGGATGATGATGATAATGTGTTGTTTTTAATGGTTGTGAAGATGGCATATATTGGCATACATTAGGTTGTTTCGGGTGTTTTTTTTGTTTTTTTTCTCAAGAGTAACTGAGACTGAAAAGTCTGTCCCAATTTTCATTCGCACACTTAGGCCTATTATTATGTGATTCCCATTTTCATTTCCGTGCTGTTTATATCAAGGACTAGATGTGAGCAGTTACAATGGCTATGTCCAAGTTTGAAATCTGTTTCAAACTGCTGAATTGTTCTTAAGAAAGGCTTTAATACAGTTTGTTATGGTTTTGCATTCATCCTTGTTTTGACGGTTCTTGTTTCCTCCTTTGATTTCTTACATTGCAGGTCGATCACCGTTAGAAATAGTTGGTTCCAGCACCGCGTTAGGCATATGTCCAGAGCCGCATTTTGTCAGTCCAGGTAAGTAGCTGGGTCCTTGGAGAGGATTGCAAGTCATTATCTTCTAATCCGTCTTCTATTTTTGAATGGCATGAACGTGCTTCCTTCAGTATTTTATTATGCGTAATAAAACAAAATGATGAATAGGCTTCTTGTGCTAAATGCCAAAAATAAATATTTATTTTGGAACTTTCTTTTTATAAATGCTTGGAGTTAAAAGGGCCTGACGCATTTCAATATCACAGGATCTTACGCAAAGGTTAAAATGTTTTTTTTAATTCAAATTTCAACAAAATGTAATGTTGCTCCATCATTGCTCCATAGTGTGGATATACAGTGTACATTGAAGTGTGTACAGCCTAAAACTGCGCTGTGTATTACCGGTATACATATCTAAGCAAAAATCAATATAATCTCTTGTCCACACACATTCTCCTTTTTTCATTATGGACATGATGGCATTTCTACACCACTGTGTTTATAGCGGGAATACATGTTATACATGTACATACATGTACGTCTCACCATAAGGGGACAGGCAGTGTTTTGTTTTTTTGTTATGAAGAAAACATACATGCAGTGACACCATCTATTAATATTAACCTCTTTTGAGAATGAGTGTGGCTGTGTTCCAATTCTCTGGCTGTGGCTGCAAATTACGCATGTACAGTACTTATGGCAGCCACTAGCCAGTGACTGCAGCCATTTCCGTAGACTTGTGTGTTACATGTATTTGTGGTCGCAGCCAGAGAATTGGCACACGGTCTGTGGCTCTAAGAAGAGCTGGTGACTCAAGGTTTCCGGTAAGAAAACTGAACTATTAGACTTGAGTTCGAGGGACTTCCCCCTACCAGTTGTATCTCTAGCATGTACATGTACATTGTATTGCACCTGTACAGTACATGTACATGTACCTGTACAGTCGTGACAGTTGGTGTGTCATTGTGTGTAGCATTTGTTATGGGGACCATTGTCCTTGCAGCTATGGCAAAACCGCATTATGTACATAAACACTTGTGTACAGTGTGTACTGGTTGGTATACTTAACGGTCGTACTGTACACATAACTACAATAATTCTTATGTGTGGGTTTGTCTACATTTAGAGACTATACAATACCAGGCGCATGGCACGTGCATGCATTGTAGATTGTAGTGAGACAGCTGCAGTATTGATGCACTCCAGCCAAAAAACAACAACATTAAAACAACTCAAATCAATTTAACAAAGTGTCCACACCTGTATGTGGATATTAAAGTGCAGCGCTTATTAAAATTATAAAAATTAAAAAATGTAATGATTTTAAATATATATAGTATATACTTTGGTAGCATACCGAAACAAATGTTCACAGATTTACCTATAGATATCTTACAGGGTATAAAGACTTTGATGGTAGAAACATACTGTACCATTAATGTTTGTCTGCCTGAAATGCTGTATTTGTCTTGAAAAGAGTAAATCCAATGACCACAAACATTTTTGATCTTTTAAAGATAAAAAATAACGGTGAAAACTTTTTAAAAATACTGTGGGTGTTTTTCACTGTTTTCTCATAAAGTGGGCACCGTATGGGACTGGAAATTTCACAGATGACTGTTGCTGTATCTTCCTTGATATTTTTGTCTACGAATCTGAATTTCTTTGATAAAAACCAAAGTATGATAATATTACCTTTCAAGGTAAATGAGCATACGCTGTGTATATCTCTACACATTATTCTTGTGCATGTAGGGCCTACATAACATTTATGTTACATACTGTTTTCACCATGTTCACTGCATCCACTCATTGCAGTGCATGTTCTCTCTGGTAGTCAGTACACGCATTCTCAAAGCCTGAACTGGTTTCAGTTTTCATATTTTGCGTCATCTGACATTTGATCCTCAACCTTTTCCTGACCAATTGACCGAGTTTTGCAAAAACACATTACTGCATGATTAGATTAAATTGAGTCTTCCTCGTGAATCCAAAAAAGATAGAAAGTTCAAAATGAATGTCAGTATCTGTGCTAGTGTTACTCTATTAAAGCCATCGCTGAGAGTGGCAGCATGCAGCTTTTAGCAGATGACGTCAATTGCTACTGATTGCTAAGTGCATACGTTTTTTTAGGGTGTTAAATGCGCAAGATGTGCATTTGCTACACAGTATTTTATGACACAGACCGATACGTGTTATTTTGAACAGCTTGCTTGCATGGTTAGAACAATTTGCACCTTATTTTCACTCTCTTCTGATGAGGCGTCAAAGTCGCAGTCGCAGACGGATTCTCAACTGGGATGGGGCTCTGTGAGAGGAATTTATATGTTGACATGTATTGGAGATTTGAAAATATACCTATTGCACGACCAAATGTTTACATCATCTGACTACTCTTTCATCTCATTTAGGCCATAAAAAAAAATTGTTGTATTGGTGTAACAGAGGTTTGGAAAATAGGGTAGGGCGGGCGGATTTTTTTTTATTTTATTACATTTTTCATGGGGTATTAAATGCTTTTTCCCCTGTATATCACAAGAAATGACATAACAACTTTTTCCAGTCTGGTTTCCATCTTTTGCTCCTTTTAAGCTTTTAATCTGCATACAAATTTGCGATTTTTTTATTTTATTTTATTTTTTTCCCGATTTTTATTTTTTATTTTTTTATTTTTTTATTTTTGGTTTAAAATGTTTACGGTCGGGGCATATTTTTGGGTCGGGCGGGTTACGCCAATACACAATTTTTTTTTTATGGCCTTAGTGCAGAACACCAGTGGAAATGAGCAAGGAAGGCTAAATATTGTATCGTCTATATTCTTGAACAATAAAATTAACCGAACAAACAAATAGGAATGATTAAATTATGATTAAAATACAAAATACAAAGGTAAGCTAGAAATGGCTAAAAGCACATATTTTAAGAATTTCCACACATGTAAATGTGTCTCGTTGTACAAATTACTGTTTGGACTTCCTCATAACTTCACAGACCCAGTTTTACAGTGCATTGAGGCTGTTTTATTGTTAAAAAAATGCAGATTATAGAATTGTACACATACAGTAGTCTGACCTCGTGACACCTCATGTGTCTGATCCCTGTTGTCTGCACTGGAAATATATGCAGGCAAATCGTGCCTCATGAAGGTCAATCAGGCATTACTTTCATTTCATTCCCAAACCTGTTCCCCTATGCAGGGCCCTGTCTGCACCCCTAGCCCATTTTAATTGCACAATCTGTGATCAGTGGTGGATTTCAAAAAGCATGACTAATATGACCTTAAATGTAGATCAATGGCAAAGAATGTAATGCTTTATGTGATGTCACAATACAAATCACTACATATGGTGATGATCCTCACAACTCAAACTAGGGTTTTATGCAATCCAGCGCTGCTCTGTGGAAATGAGACATGTCACCAATTCATTGAAAAAAAAACCCACATGTAGTTCTCTACATGATCAGAAAGAGTGTACTTTGAGCTTGAATATGGTGTTTTAATTATGTGGTGTTGTAGGTCTGTAGCATTTTGCTTTGTGGAGGTACAGTACATATACTGTAGGGGGCCTACATGACTTACATGTAGTTCCAAAGACTAAACTTCGTCCAACCAATGAACGCAAACAAAGACAGAAATTTATTGAAAAATAGACTGCTGGGACCGTTTAATGGCAGTTTTATACCAAAGACAATAATCCATATTGTAAAGACATACATGTATTCAGCATGGTTTGTATATTAATTATTAAAAGGCAAAGTCTGTGCTCTTCAACTTACTGTCCTTAATAATCTCATGCCATTGATGTGGGTGGGGCAGGCGGGGGGGGGGGGGGGGGGGGGGCGTTTGAGCACCACAAAACGAAATAAAGGGATTGGGCCACATGCCAAAGCCGAAGAAAGGCTCCAGGTTTCGCCATGTACAGTACATGTATCTCAAGCCCTTCATTTCATATAAAACAAATTACCAGTGTTGATGAAGCCAATGATGTTGTACACACATGTGTACTGTTGAGCCTTCAACTCTTACCCTTAGCCTACATGTATATTCTGTAATCACCCGGGACTGGATTCAACAATGGAAACCAGATAAAAAGGCCGGCGATGGACCACGACATGCAGACAGGCAGGCTCTAAATAGAAGGACTTTGGTTCACCACTCAGCAGTTTGGATCCAACAGCCATTTTGTGGATAATTCTGGAAGCCTTCTATGCCCTCAAGAATAACAAGTGTTAAACACCTTCTGTGCATCATACACTTTGTACACCTGGGCAACATAAACATATCTTTCAATTTCAAACGAAGAGGTTTTCATTTCATAGGAAAACTACATACATTGTACAACAAATCCTTTTTGATGATTTTGACATTGGTTATTGATAGAAGCAGCCTTTGTGCTTGTCTTTTTCTATGGTGCGCTGATGTACAGTGTACTACTGTTTCAAGTTAAATTGTCACTTGATCCAGCAATCAAACTTGTGAAAGCATTTGATCCAACTATCTGAAATCTCTCACATTCACAAAATGATACCCTGGAAGTGCAATTCACTGTGATAGTGCAAAAATGTGGCTTTCTGTTTGAAGGGGGGGGGGGGGGATAATATCGATTTTTTTTTTTCAAATTGTACATGTAGATTCTTTCTGTCCAGCCAGAATATGCATACTTTGTACATGTACATTGTATATAAATGTTATTTTGCCCAAAACTACATAAATTACGGCGTTGATTCAGGAAGGTTTGCTCTGGCTTTGACCTGGCTTTGATCTGGCTTTGTTCCGGCTTTGTTCCGGCTTTGATGCGGCTTTGCTCTGGCTTTGATCCATTATGCACTACAATGGCTCCAAATGAGGGAAAGGCACATTAGCATGATGTTATGTGCCTGGGAAAGGTCAGATTATGTGAGACTGTTATCCCACTGTTGTGGTGTTTTCCATGTGCAAGGAACACATTTTCTCATTATTTTCAACATTATCTATCAGGCCTATTCTACAAAATCAGAACTCTGTATTTTTTTTAATTTTCGGGGATGCGATCTCATGATGAGTACACATTTATTCAAATGTGCGTGCATCGTGTACATATAAAAAATTATACTCATATGTGCATTTATAGAGAGGATTCCGGCCACACGTTTGCAAAACAAACACCACACAAATTTCAAACAATACAGGATGTGGTTGGGGTCAGATTTCAGGAAACCGGTTTCGATTTCACTATCGAGTATAAAATGCATGGACATTGAACGTACTGTATTGATCTTGTCATAGTACATGTACATGTAGTATGCAGTCGAGCCTACATGTCGCTCAGCCAACATCAGTCTATTTGGCTGTTGAATCCACCTTGTTGATGGATTTTATTGTCGGTTCAAGCGTTCATAATAAATTATTGAGTGACAAGGAAAGGTCAGGTCAGTGAGAAGCAAGACTGGGCTTGAGTGTTAAATGTCATCCAAAGCTGATCTCTAGGTGGCCACAGATCTTCCAGTCAGTTGCAAAGTTGAAGAGCATGGTTTTATGGCTTCTGACTGCCAAACGAACAAAGATAATTGACTATTGGAGACACCACCAAGCACCAACGTAGACCTGGATGGCTCAGTTGGAAGAGCACCTGTACGGTATTCAGGAGGTCACTAGTTCGAATCCTGCTCCAGTTAATTTTTCTTTGTTCACCTTTCAATGAAAATATAAAAGACCTGAATTCATACATTTACCATGTTTACAGCGCAACCCCGCTATCACGAGCATGGCAGGGCGCACAGTAATTGTCCGTCATAGCGGCCATTCGATATAGCGATTTAAACTGAAACAATGTTGAGTGTTTTTGTACAGTATGTGCATGAAACTTTGAAGGCAAGGATGATGTGTGGTATAGCCAAATGGTCAATACCAGTATACACTGTAGTACTAGTAGTGTTTGTTATTGCGGTATTCCACTTTAGCTAATGGTACGACAATTACTACACGCGGCTTTCAAGACAAATGCGTTCCTTTTTCCAAACACCGATTATTTTTGAAAATCAAATGAACGAGGAGATGATTGAAGATTAAGAAGCAAAAAGAAATCTGTTATAATGGCCACAGGGTCTTAATGGCTTTGACCTGCTTTACAGCACGATTGCATGTATTTAATTTGTAACAGTCTTTGCTATTAAGATCAGGCACATGCTCTTTACAGATAACAAATTGGATTTGTGGGTTATCGTTGAGCCGACATTTGAAGCACTAGACCTTGATGTGTCACAGTCTACTGCGTAGTCTAAGACAGCCCCCAGGGCTCTTTTTCTGTTACCAAACTGATGTACTTTTCCCACATTGATTTGAAAAGAAGAAAAATGAGTTGGAAAGTGCAGTCACCTGCTACTGCATACAGATGATTTGATCGGAATCGTCATAGCACCTGTTAAATTTCGCATTTTAATAAAGTGTTCGTAATGTGGTTGTGAATAGAAGTATCGGGTTGCCCTATGGCACATTACAACTGTACTAATATCACAGGAATATGTATTTCTTTAATGGAGTCTGTTTGTTTCAGGCACGTGATCAGTGATCCTGCTCCCAAAAGCTGTTGCAGAATTCCATTTTAGCGTATCCTGCATTCGTGGGACGTGGATTTGCAAGATCACTGATTGCGTTTCCGGAAACAAACAGGCCCTTAGTGAATGACCACCGGAAAATGTTTGAGAGGGTACTGACGCAATGAATGATCAGGGGAGACTAGAGGCTCTACATTTGTAGCCAGATGGAATACAGATAAAGTGAACTTCCTGTTTGTGGTATCTATCGTATTTATTTTCACCTGCTTTAGTGCAAGCCAAAATTGGACACGATTCCCAAATGCTGGCTAATAACTGAAACTTGAAGGATGTTGTTGTTTGAGGATTGTGTTGTGTTAATGGAGAGGATTTAATTGAAGTTCTTCTTTCTTTCTCTTTCTCAATCTCTTTTCCTTCCCTCCCAGGTGACAAGGTGCAACTCAATTTCTCAGGTGTCTCAATGGACCTTGTAAACAGGCAGGTCTTTAGCAATCGAACTTTTGCCAAAATACGGCGTTATAACAAAGAGGCGCAGGGCGCCGTGGAAGAGACACGGAGGAGAGTCTTGACGGACGTCAGCCGACGGGGCCGGACGTGTTTACGCAGATCTGTAGCCATAGATGATTATATATATACACCCGGGGGCCACTGGAGGCCAAGGCATTGTACACCACGTTGGAAGGTAGGTGCAGTTATCATCAGTAGATCACATGATTTCAATCTTGGAATGGCTTGGAGTGACACCATGTAAAACTAATCCTGCGTTAGTCCTGATTATCGGGACCTAGTCAGCTCAAATGAAGGCTTGACGTTGTCTGTGTTCCTGGCCTCCTTTGGGAAAATTTGTTTCATCCATCTGAAGACAGTGACAGGGCATAGTGACTGGCATGTGTAGCTACCAACCCCTGGTGCACAATTTTGAGAACCTTTGTTCTTACGTGGGTTTTTAAAACCCATGGAAGAACAAAGGTTCTAAAAATTTTAGGAGTTGTAGCATGAACTTACACTCTTGTCTCTGATAGTGGCTTCAGATGATCGATAGACCCGTGTACTGTTTCCGATAATTTGGACGCAGCTTCACTTTAACATGGTGTTTATCCAAACCCTCCTAGATTGCACGTATGTGCTCCTCCCCCCGTGCTATTGATTATAAAACGTAACACAATTATCCCATGCAGCTTTACAACAAGAATTAACCAGCTCGTTTAAACAGCACTTGACACCCCCTGAATGTTTGTCAGTGACGATAATGGAGCGAAGTACGATGAACCTCTAGGAGGAGGAGAATTAACTCCATCAAACGGGGCAGGAACTTTGCTCTCCAGGGGACAAGCGCCAATTTCCCCTGACATAGGCCACATCTTTATCAACGAGAGAAACTGTGAGATGTCTGCTACGAATGTGTGAAGGGGCGACCAAGTGCAATGACCAGGGGGCACTGTTGTTGTCAATGTGAAGCTCCCTGCTTCTGATCCCACACATACCTGCGTCATGGCCACCTCTCCATGATGCTACCAAAGTCAAATCACTCTCCTCCCTTCAAAATTGGGAGATTCAAGGGTGATCAGGTTGGCTTAGAAGATGTCTCCGACCCTTCCACTCCATGGTCCCTTGACAGAATCCCACCACCACGGGCATTGAGTGGACGGAAGTCATTAGCCCACACCTTATTATCGCCTTCCTTTAGAAATCTCTTCCTCATAAACCTCTTGGGAGTACCTCTCGCATCTGAAATAAAATCCCAGACATTTCCTCTCACTTCTCCTCTCAGCTCATGGAGTGAATGTAGTTTGCTTTTCCAAAACTCCCAGGCTCACGACCGGAATATTAAATAGAAATAAGAGATCCAAAGTGGTCTGTCCTTGTTGTGCTGTGCTGTGCTGTGCTGTAGGGACTCTTGTTGTAGACGAATATAAACCTCATTAAATTTGGTTTTTGTTTTTTTATTCTTGCGTCTGTTTCTGTGTCTACAGGTAGCAGTAGTTGTTCCGTTCAGGAATCGCTTCACTCAGCTGCCCATCTTCCTCCGTCATCTTGTGCCTTTCCTTAAGAGGCAACTCCTAGAGTTTGGTATTTATGTCGTAGAGCAGGTGAGTTGGGCATCGGAGAGAGGTAGTGTTGTGCATTTCAATATTGAGGCGTTGAATTTGAGAACCAATGCTGCTAGATCACACACACATACAGGGCTGGTAAGCCAAAGAAAAGCGCTGAACCAAAAAGTGGTTTTCAAAGACCACATTTGAGGATACATGTACATGTACATGTACATGTACTGTACCAGTGTGTGTACTGCTTTAGGGATGACAGCCATTTTGGGATCCAGTTGGAATCCTGATTTCCAGTAATAAGTCGGTGTCCTAAATCTCAGTCTGCAACGGCAAATAACACACAAGTCAATGGAAACGGCTGCAAGTCACTGGCTAGTGGCTGCCATAGGGGCATACTGTATGTAATTTGCAGCCGCAGCCAGATATTTGGGACGCAGCCTAAGCCAAATAGAGCCGTGTATGTGTCCATCTAGGTTATTAAGCTAATGTTTGCTAAGTGCATTATATGTACACTATACTGCACCATTACTGATTATGGCAACAATTTGTCTCCCGCATGCAGTGGCCCCAGTTGTAGCCCCCAAAGGCACTATGACTGTCCCATTTACAGTACATGTATTCAGCAACAGAGAGACATGTCTCCTTTTTTTAATTGGAATGAATAATCCTTAAGGTGAACCCCTCTCCACAGAAAGATATTAATTCCAGCAGTTTGTTTCGTGTTCAGGGGTCCATTGTAGTCACAAAAGAACCACATGGACGCCATATTAAGTTAAGACTAAATCATAAACCACTGGGTGTTTTGGGCGAGCTGGGAAGCTGAGTAAGCCTACATGTATTAGTACTGTCCGTCCCTCTTTGCTTGACCATCCGGTTGGCTTTTTTAATATAGGGCTCTCGCAATCATGATGTCATATTCAGAAGTTCGGACAAACAAGTCGCACGTTGCCCCATTAACTTACACGTAAATGTTGTGATGTTTGTCCGAACATCCGGGTAACTATAGCTGTCGATAATAAATGGTGTATTCTATAAATACATGTAGCTCGAGCGCAGAACCGTATTGGCTATCATGTTGATGTACATGTAAGGCTGTGAGCCATGGCAGTTTTGTTGGTCTACATGTACTGTATGTACATGTACATGTAGTTTGGCTTTGTATTCCATGTCCTCAAGGCTGTCCTGAAACAGGATATGACATTGCAGTACTGTATGTGGGATCTTCCCACTTGGCCCTAGTCCAGACTGCCTGTAGATTCCCCATCAGCACTACTGTACATGAACCTATTAACAACCTTTCGCGGCCTAACCTCAAATGCTTTTGAAATTTCACGTTCTAAGGTCGAGTGACTACAAAATTTGTGGTAGTTTTCTATTTAATGATCTATTTCCTCTTTCAAAAAATGATCACACTTGTGAAGTGGCAGGGGATGTGGTGTGTTAGATACAGGTTTTCATGGGTTTAGTGTGTGCACAGATTCCTGATACCGGTATGTGTTACATGCATGAGCAAATTTGTTTGTGTGGTTCGGACTGGCCCCACTCCAAAATGCATTACCGGGGTACATGTATATCTGGAATTCACATTAACACAAAACAAGGAAGTTTATTTTTTATTTCCAAAATGGAAAAAAAAAAAATTTCATCATGTGTGATTCTGGGATTGTTCAGTTTGATTGGTATATAATTCCCCTAGCAGAGATTTCTGTAATCTGAAAACCAAACAGGAACTTCATGTACATGTACATAATGATGTAAAGGAACTGGTGCCAATTTCATGGAGCCGTTAAGCACAAAAATCCAATGCTTAGCACAAACTGTCTTGTTCAATAAAACGAAACCACCAGTAAAAATTCAATTTGACATTCATGGTCAGCGACCAACAGCCAAAGAACAAGCACAAACGATATACACAACACATGGAATTTTTGGTGTTAATCCTGTTTTTATTAAGACAGAAATTTCATGGTTAGCCAATTTATGTTCAAAGCAGGGTCAAACAATTGGCCCCGGATCTTGTGTGCACAAGAGTTCCTTTTCATTGTACGTTCCAAATGGATTGTTTGCATGTGTGTACCGTAGTAAGAAGCAGGAAATAGAATATACTAGAACATGCATAGTCTACATACATGTACAAGTACATGTATGCACTTCTATTTATTATATCCACCTGTTTTCTGAGCGTGTTTTTCCCCAAAGATTCTGGTCAAGATACAATTTTTGTGTGGGAAGGGTTCTAAATGTTAAACTGACGTACATGTACTGTACATGCCCTTGCAAGTTGTTTTGGAAAGCAGTCATGTGTAATGGCATAGTACATCAAGCACTTTATTGCAGTCTCTCAACCACGCACGTGTTATGATTTTATTTTGATTTCATTGAGTGTGCCGGTTCAATCATTTCCTCCACTGAATTTTTTTAGAGATATTAATAGCCCTTTTGGGAGACCTATAACCAGATCCTGTCGTGTCGATGTGACTCATTCGCCTACGACGGGCGGTCAACAAACTTTTCTGACCTGTTATTCTCTCTGACGACACGTCGTTGCTTTGTCCCGATAACCACGTTTGCCTGTCCCTGACCTCTGCTTGTTTAAACTGGAAACACTGAGGCCATGAAGCTTGAAACATCAATTCCCTCAAGTGGATGAAAATGAAAGCACAACATTGGTTTCCACCACCATGTTTAAACTTTGATCTCTCAGAGATAACCACAGAGATTAGTACTAACTTCATCCACTCTGTGTTTTAAAGGTATAATACATGATTGGTAAAGGTCACAGAACAGCACTCATACTTTGTCTGATCAAACATGTACATGAAATAATACACCTGTGAAAATTTGAGCTCAATCGGACATCTGAATCACGACCGGACTCAACATTTCTTATAAAATATAAAGAATGGTTTCGATCGTACCCAGAGATCAAAACTGTCTTCAGTCTTTTTTTACTAATTTCTAGATAAATACACCATTTCAAGTGGAAATATTTTAACGGTATGTTTCGACCAGCACCATCTTCATACCCTGAAAGTTACGCGTAAATCTGTGAACATTTCTGTCTGGGTATGTTACCAATCCTGTACTGTACCTTTAAGAATTACTTCCCTAACCTTGCCAAATCTAGGACAGGTAAATATGCAAATATACGTGTGTCTATGTAGATCATCCCTGATCATGGCTTATAACAAGATAACCTGAACACAGTAAACATCACCAAGGCCAATGAGTAATCAATTGTGAAATACCAGTGAGTGGGTCTCTTCACAAACAACCTCTGTCATGCGTGATGTCGCTTTTCTCCAATCAATTGCGGCATTCATGTGCATGTACATCAGCATTTTTGGTGTCTAATGTGCATGAGGTATTCCATTGTGAAATCATTTGGAACAATTAATGCTGTGTATGTACATGTACATGTTTACTGTGTACTGTGTAGTGTGTATACGCATTTATAATGTTCACTTGCATAGAAGAAATATCCGTGCACAGAATGCGTCCGATGGTGTCGAATACACAGTTGTACACATAATTTTGGCAGTGTAATGTTAAAGGCCGTGTACAACGTACATGTAGGTAAAGGCGACATAATAACACACTTTGTCCAATCCAACATGCACATGTAATAATAAGCCTGTGAAAATTTGAGGTCAACCATGTCAACCGGACATTTGAGTCACAGTGAAAATAGCGAAAACCCTACTCAATTTTTCTTATAAATCATAAAGAAGGAGATTTGATCTTGCAAAGATAAAAAAAAAATTTGTTGTTTGGTTTTACTATTTCTGGATAAATACACCATTTCAGGCAGAAATATTTTAAGGATATGTTTCTACCAGCACCATCTTCATGCCCTGAAGGTTATACGTAAATCTGTGAACATTTCTTTTTTTTTGGTTTGTTACCAATATTGTACATGCCCTTTAATGAGACCCACTGCCACGCCCAATGTTCAGCAACATACATAACACACGTGTATACATTTTCATCTTAATATCCAAGCATCAACGATTCACTCGATAAACTGCTTCCATTCCTTACAGCATGTTTGCTGGTTGAAGTCAGCACGAGGTGATGAATATGTAATGACGCACTATCATGGATTATACCTAAGGGCATGTCAAGCACGGAGATTCTTAATCGAGGGCAAATTGTACGGAAGTGTCCACTTCCTGTATTTCAGCTGATTGTCGCCCGTTTACTCTGCCGAGACGCCGTGCTCCGCATATCGTGAAAATCATTAAGATCTGTCCTCAAAACATGTACAGTGTACAAATTAGATCCAAGTAGCCAAGAAATATTACCCAGGGGTCATTTAGGGTCGTGTTGAAGGAAAAATGATCTGCAGGATATCACGAACCTAATGCTATGTGTAGAACATGCTGTATATGGTGTACATGTCATTAGGAACATCCGTTATAGACCTTATTTATGGTGCATCCATCCTACATTCGAAGCAGTGTAATCCAACAGAGGCTTGGATTCAAAATAGTGTGGTACCCGTTTTCTTTTTAGAATTGGTGTTATCTTTTCTGAAGGGTATACAAGGAAGGAGACAAGATGGATGTGCCGTGAATAAGCCATATAGTAATAGTACTATGTAGTGTTTGAATACATGCATAATGTATTGTAATAGCCATAACAGTAACAGCTCTTACATAGCGCTTCACACAGATATTATTCCTAAGTGCTTTACACTAAATTCGTACAAAACAAGTGGTATGAAATAACAAAAGGATTTAATGGGAGACTTTGGAGCTGGGTCTTCAACTTGATAGCGCAAATGCACAACAATGCGCGCATGCTCACAACAACACACGCATCATATCCATGCTCACAATTGTGCGTGCATTGCTCAGAGCTAGCAAAAAAGAGACTTCAGTCTGCTGCCACCAACATCTCAAAAGTCTCCCATTGTAATGCATCTGTTACTGTGCACAAGCATCACTCACATGTATCCGCCTGACAATCGTTCAGTTGTCTCAAAAATGAAATATACCGTCCATGAAAAAGTGTCAAAATGAATGTTTAAGACTGATAGATCATTACTTTTCAACCTCTTTTGTCTTCTTCTTTCCCTTTGCCTTGCAGAATAACGATGAACCATTCAACAAAGCTTTCCTAATGAACGTAGGGTTTCTAGAGTCGTTACGATTCCAGGACTGGGACTGCGTGGTCCACCATGACGTGGATCATGTGCCGCTCAGCTATGCAAATTACTATGGCTGCAGTCAGATGCCACGTCACTTCATGTCTGGAGAGGATACCTGGGATTATAAGTAAGTTGCAAGAGATGCAAAGGTTTGGATGTAATGGCTCGACATTCTCATTTGAATGTAATTACATAAGTTCTGAACAAGCACATGAAGGCATCAGGAGCCTGTTTGTTTCAGCACACGATCTGTGATCTGCAAATCCACATCCCATACAGGATACGCTAAAATTGGATCCGGATCAGCAGGATCCGTGATCGCGTGCCTGAAACAAACAGGCCCCAAGACAGAAACCAGGCAGTAGGTATCACAGTGTGTATCGTGATACATACACTATATTGCAAAGAGGTAAAAATAAAAATAAAAATCTAAAAAAATCCAACTACAAAGATTCTGCTGTGTACGAAATATTCATCAGTTACTGAGATATCCGGATGTGGTTTTCCACGCATTTGGTATCATGATTGTCGTTGAACTTGTTCAAAATTTTTATATTTTTAGAGTTGAAGGCAGGTTATTTGTACCCGACCTTCACTTTGCATAAATTGCTGTCTACCAAGGCCTCAATTCCAGATCATGAATTCTATATATTCCAAAGTGGGGCACTTTAACTGGAATGTTGAAGACAAGAGGTCCCCTACCGGCTGGCAATTGCAGGCTGTTTGGGTCTGTCATGGTCAAGGGTTGGATGTGTAGAGAGATACTCAGAGCTGTAGGAATGGTACTTCCACAGCACTCAGTGACGACGTTGCTGGAGTACTGGCGAGTGTTTACTAATGGGGAGATGACCCCGAAATAGACAGATCACTGATCTATACAAACTGGATAGGTCGCGCGGCTTTGCCCGTGAAGCATCCGTGCGGCCATATTGAAATATTCAATACAATGGCAGGCGCGGTAGCTGGTATATACAGTGAATCACTGCACTGCATGCTGTGCAGTTATGCAGTGCAGTGCAATGAGTATTGTGCTGAATATCCTAACATGGCCGCTGGTGACTTCACGGCTCGCCGTCTAATCACTGCACCCGTGACCTATCCAGTTTGTATAGATCAGTGAGATAGACGCGCTGAGAACTCGGTGAATACGCAGCGAGTATGAACCAGCCTTTACGTTACATAAATGTTCAACTCTCTGTAGTCCAATTTGACATGTCAACATGCTGTAATTCATTCGTCTATCTTCACCTTCTGTCCCCTCCTAAACCCCTACCCCAGAATTCTGTACCCAGACATTTTTGGCCAAGTCTTTGGAGTGACGCAGCATCAGATGGCGGTGATAAACGGTTTCCCCAATGTCTACTGGGGCTGGGGAGTTGAGGACGATGCAATCTACGGACGCATCCTACTCCATGGCTACAACCGTACCCGTCCTGAGGGTGAAGTCGGCTTCTATAACACCATACGACAGGACCATAAGCAATCTGAAAGCAACAAAGTTAGGTAAGTTGTCAAGCTACTCAGTTAGTTTGGTTTATTTGTTATTTCCTGTAACATTCAGTAATATACTGCTGGAGGACACCCTGAGGGTATAAAGCTATCAGTGCCTTGGTGCCCCTGGTCATTGCCTTGATGTTCGTTGCAATTACCTTGGTGTCACTGGGCATTGCCTTTCTGCCCTGATTCTTCCCTGATGCCCATTGTCATCATGTTTGTGCCCTTTGTGTCACGACAAAAGCAGTGACATGTATATATTTTTTTTGTGGGCTCATTGCAGTTGGCAATGGTTTGATTTTAGGGGAAGTGATATTTTGGGCATGCCAGTAACTGTGTTGTCGCACAATTGAATCTAAACGCATATCTTTGTCCCTTTGCTTGTTTCTAGGCATTGTTTACTAAGGCACGGCCGGGAACGTGTCGACAGCGATGGACTGTACAATATATGGTACCCAGTGCCAAGAGTCAACATAGAACCACTGTACGTCAATGTGTCTGTGGACATCAGGCCCCTCCCCTGGAATAACTCCTGGACGTCGTGTAAGAACAATGCCCTGTCCAACACGATAGGCACCCTGGATTTCTTCTTCAACACCTTCTTAGGGTTCAGGCACGTCTTCAGGTCGTAGTCAGCGCGTCATTGCTGTGGTAGACATGCGCGGCCTTTGGTGTCTGCTTGCCTTTCCGATAACCCTTCAAGAGCGACGAGAAGGCAGCCGCAGAACGCTTCACCAGCTCATCCGTCGAAGCTCCTGGATATTAACTTGTGTCCGAGTTAATGCTTGAAAGACAGAGCGAGGTAGAAAAAAAAAAACCCCAAAAAACCAAAAGAAAGTTTTAAAGAATCCAAGAAAATTTGAAAGCTGAAAAGACCGGATTCTTCACCACGCTGATGATATCATCCAAGGCTTTGTCAGTATCTAGTGTTGACTCCTCGGCGTTCACTATCCCGATGCACCTGTGGATGCGATTTCTCCGAGAGGGAGATGGTCGCCGTATATTCCAAAGTTTCTCTCCTCCGTGTCTTGCGCTGTTGATAAAAGGATCCTTAAAGGCAGTGGTAAAAAAAAACTTCAATAAAAAATGCTCTGCACAAGTGTAATACAGTTCGTCTTATGCCAGAGGGATGTCCTGAGCTCTTAGTGACACCCTGTTTGCCGTGTAAGACTCCTGATCTTCATCCGCAGTGGACAGCGTCAGAGGTATTCTGAATTGTATCTGATGCCCTGACCCAGGGAGAGTCGGGATCTGGATGTTGGACAGGCCCTGACTTGGCACGCTGTCGTCATCCGTACAATTTCTGATTGAATGTTATGGATGTCCTGTTTGTTCGGTATTGCTGTTATCCTCTTTCATCACTCCTCTATCTTCTGTAGCAAACCTGCCGTTAGCTTTCATAGGCAGGATATTAAACGTGGCTTGGCAATGATGCTAGTAGCTTGTCCGTATTCTTACCTGCCATAGACATCATTTTCGCCTGTAAAATTGAAAAATCTCTGTGAAGAGAGCCCTGTACTGTAATGGTGACAAAGAATGTATACTTGTGATAAAGCTGTAAATGTACAGCATTGATACATGTATGTCACGGCTGGTAAGATTTGCTCCATTTGTTTCTCGGCTGCTTGATGACAAAACGCACTGGCACACCCCTATCCGAGTTGAAGACCTTAACAAACCTAGACTTGCTTTCCAGTCTCCATTGTGTCCCTAGTCAAGGAAAAACCAAATGATTTCTGCCTTTTTTTTTGGTCCAGTTTAAACGAATGTACATTTTTTTGGCATTTAGCGAACAATCTTTTTTTTTGTTGGTTTTTAACACATGAAAATGTCATTCGTATAATTTCAGTGTTTTTTTTTTTTTTTACATAATTTGAAATTAACCTAAATGACCGAGGAGAAGAAGTTGAAAAAATGCAATATTAATCCCTAAACTAACATTTTTACTTGTTTTGTGTATTCTATTCAATTTTTAGGCCATATCTGAGATCTCCAACCCCTTGAAAAAAGTTAAAACCACCAAAAATGACCAATAACGGACAAGCTTGAAGTAAATTCTTGTTCAAATCCAACTCGGACACTGCCGAATATACAATGCTTGAACATTGAAAGTTCTCCCCTCTGTATATTGTATAATTCATATCCAGTCTTTGTGCACACTCTACCTTCAGTCGTTCTTTGCTATACATGCTACACAGTTCCTTCATGCAGTGAAATCTGTTCCATTCGTTCAATAACTAACAAATGATGTCCCTGGCCCTCTAGTGGTGAAAATGCGACCATTCTTCCTTGAAAGCGCCCTCTATTTGCTTGTCATGCTGACACCAGAATTATGTACAGGTACGTAAATAATTGTCCATTAAACGATGTGAGTTATTAATTGGTCCAAATGCAGGCTGTTTCTGAATTGGTTTGATCGTTTGTTATTATGCGGCGTTCTGTTGATCTTTTGATCCCAAAGCTGACCTTTGACCTTGGTTATCATTATTTTATTTTTTGACTTGAAGGTATTTGGTATGACGCTTTGGGTGTCGTGTGAGGCAGTGCCTCATGTTTGATGTATGGCTTATACTTAACAAATAAAATATCTTACAAAGAAACATTTGTTTCTGGATTAAGAAAAGAATCAATTCATAAATGTAGAATGTAGTGTGCTTTAGGTAGATGGCGGAGATTTAGTGGTTAACTGTCTACTTTGTTCATCTTTACCAAATGGCATTGGCGCTGTTTGTAGCCATTTGGGGCAAGCTGTTCTGCCTGAACGACTCTCCAAGTCACACTTCTGAAATTTCAAATTCTGGGAAAAATACAAAAACGTCCTTTGAAAAAAATAAAAATGTTGAAAGCCTGGTTCATACTTAACACAAGTGCAAAGCAGATTTGGTTTTGTGTCATAAAACAAAAAAGTATTCATAAACAGAACTAGAACTGGATCTCAGTTTTAATAGTGTAAACTTCTTCATATCAATTTTGTAAGTGACGACTGACGAACGACTTGTTTATTGCAGAGCAGGTGTGCCGTTTCAATTGGCAACCATTGGAATGTGCGCAATGCAAACTGTGTCGAGGATGAACGATGTTAGGCATAAAGTAATCATACTCAGCTCTCCTTACAAATCAGGAAATAAGGAAAGGGGTCTTGATGTCGCCGATATCCTCCCCTTTTTGTTTTTTGTTAGGCCTTCCAGGTCCCATTGGACCCCGTGGTTTAGTTTCTCCAAATGTACATACAATGGTTTCAGTTTTCATGCATATCCGTATTAACTGAAACAACCACTGTGTGTGACGCACAGCCTGTTTCACACCTTTTGATCCAAAGTGCTCGCAACCCACAAACTCGTTCACACAGGAAAACCATGGTTTCTTGTGTGAGGTTCTTCTTAACCTCTGTCCACTCGACAGTGTGAACACGTTTGGTTAACATTCAGAACCACCGACTTACAAAGGGCTATAATAGATTTAAAAAAATAGCAAAAAAGCATAACTAGAATTCTACGAGAATTGGCCAAACCTAATGAAAAGAAAGACGACAGATTTGTTTGCATTTTGTATTTTTTACCTAGATTTATAATTCACGGAACACGATTATAAAACAAGCGTTTAAGATAATTCCGATTAACCTGCATGTCTGTACTGTAATATAAAGCAGTTAATGCTGCCTGTGGAACCAAAAAATAATGATTATTATATACATATATATATATCAGATCCATAAGATGGTTGTTTTGTGGCAGTATGTGTTTCGTCCTTTTTAAATGTGATCGTGAGCATTATTCAGATGCATGTTTGCCAATGTAAGGTTTTTTATTGTAATGTCTTGTTGAGACAGCGGTGCATTGCATCAGGTTTACTTCGATGTATGAGAAGATGTCAAGTGAAGGACAGGAAATAGAAGCTTCATGAAAAAAAAAAAAAGGAAAAATTGCACACACACTAAGATCAAAAGGGAAAATTGAGTTAATTGTTGGTTAATTAACTCCAAAATGGGTACATGTCATGTAGAATAGGTACATGAACCCACAATGGGCACATGAGCCCCTCAGTGGGTACATAACCCCTCAGTTGGTACATGAACCCCTCAGTGGGTACATGAACCCACAATGGGTACATGAACCCCTCAGTGGGTACATAACCCCTCAGTGGGTACATAACCCCTCAGTGGGTACATGAACCCCTCAGTGGGTACATGAACCCACAATGGGTACATGAACCCCTCAGTGGGTACATGAACCCCTCAGTGGGTACATGAACCCACAATGGGTACATGGACCCCTCAGTGGGTACATAACCCCTCAGTGGGTACATGAACCCACAATGGGTACATGAACCCCTCAGTGGGTACATAACCACTCAGTGGGTACATGAACCCACAATGGGTACATGAACCCCTCAGTGGGTACATGGATTCCACCAGTGGTACAAGAATCCCACCTTAGGTACACAAACCCTTTGTCAGTTATTGGGTACATTATCCCAAGGGCAAAGGAATGTTAGCCTTTTGAGCAGTATGTTCTTCCACGTGTAAAAATGTATTGCTTAGGAAATAGGGGAATGTATCACATTAATAAAACTGTCATAAAAAGTCTGCCATAGTCAGATATGTGTTCATTTTTCAGTAGCTCGGGCTTCTCTGTCATAAGGTTTTCAAAATTCATAATAAGGTACAGTATGACATTGGTCATGCTGCTATTGTTTCAAAAGAGAGCAAAGTGTCCAGTCATCAGTTTTCAACAGCAATGCATTCAATGCAATCCTGCGACATGTTCATCAGAATCATTTTTCCATCATTTGGAGGAAACAGGTTTCCAGGTTTTGGTTTGATTGAACTTGTTGGCAATCCTGTTGTGTTTGTCTAGGATTGCAATTATAATCTGGAGGCGTTTGGTGTTGATTTCCCACTGGTAACAGCATTTAAAGGTAATATCATACTTTGGTTTTTGTCAAAGAAATACAGATTCATGGGAAAAAATAGCAAGACAGATACAGTAACAGTCATCTGTGAAAATTTCAGTCCCGTACGGTGCCCACCTTTTGAGAAAACGGTGAAAAACAGCCACAGTATTTCTCAAGTCTTATCTCTTTTATTTTTGATCTTTTAAAAGATCAACAAGATTTTTGGTTGTTTGTCTAATTTCTGGATAAATACACCATTTCAAGCGGAAACATTTTAACATGTTTCTACCACCAACATCTTCATACTTTGTAATTTGTACGTAAATCTATGAATATTTCTGTTTTGATTTCTTACCAAAGTATAATACTACCTTTAACAGAGAATATAATACTGAAACTTAAACAGGTTTTCTTTTGGAGGGGGATCGCGTGACTAATATACCTTCAATCTTGTTTTTCCATGGAGGAAGTCTGACTTCCCTCATGAATGAACTTTATAGGAAACAGAAACAAACATAAGATGTTGTCACAAATTATTTGAAGATAATGCAAAACTGTCTTTGTTGGGGGGGAGGGGGGGGGGGTACTTGTTTTTTTCTATTTCTACCCAAACTATTTGTAGCGGAGAATACATGTAGTATTCTTGAACTTCCGCTCATATCTGAAATTGGTTGTTTGTATTTGTTGTTTTTTCTTAAAGAATAATTTGATAATTGTTTTGTTCAATTGAAGTTTTACATTTCCCATCTCTGTCACACTCTGTGCGAGACATTTGAATCATTATATGCAGCAATCATAGATCGTGCTAGATGCGTTGACAAAATGTAGTCAAGTGAAATCAAGGTGCCGTTGGTTGGAAACTTTTTATGATGAGTCAATCAAAGATTAACTCTTCGATATCTCTATGGCAATTGCCAGGGCCCTTCTGTCCCAAATTCTTCAAAACAATCCTGCAAAACTAGAAATCTGCATCAATTCAAATAAAAAGTTGTATGTGTAAGCAGTCTGATCCTGTAGTATCTTATTAACATGCAAGTACGTGCATGTAGTCGTATATTTTCATCACAAAGTCTAAAGAATTACTGTGTTTGGGGTGAGACATCTTACCCTTGACACTTTCGCATGTTCAAAATGGCAGGTCTCAAACAATTTTGGGCAGTTGTACATCAACCAAATTGTCCGACTTAATTTTGTCTTGATCCTTGCAGGATCTTTTCCGAAGGGCCATCCTTATCCTTATTCTCTGAGCATTATATATTTCAGGTTATTACTCTGATTGGCAAACCGTTCATTGCATGTATTATTCATTCATTGTGTATATAACTAACCACCAGAATTCTGGTGGTTAGTTATACAAAATGAAGTTTGCCGAAGTTTGTCCGTGGCAATGGGCCGTTCCGGCTTTGCTCTTTTCGTTGTCTTTTAAAGGGAGGGTACAGAATTGGTAAGACAAAATACACTTCAAGATCACAGATTCACATAAACTTACACAGTATAATGGTGATGATAGGAGAAAACATCCCATGAAATGTTTTTGTCTGAAATGCCATATTCATTGAGAAATAAATGAAACTATTTTCCGATTGGAATAAATCGCTTCGAAGCATTTTGTTCATTCGTTGAAATGTGTAAACGGGTTTTCACTATTTTCTCGTGACCCAGATGGCTGATTGACCTCAAACTTCTACAGGTTTGTCAGTTAAGGTATATGATGGATTACATAATGTGCTTTCACTGTCAGCTGAGCAACGGTTTTGTCGCATAAACCAGTTCTGTACCATCCCTTTAACATCCAAGTATTCACTCTATGATACACTGCATAAGTAGGCAAACCTTAATATATGCACGAGCATTACACAGTCTATTTGCTGTACATATTGATAACAGCTATTCCATGAACCAACCAAGTATCAAACTATATGATAATCCATACTTTTTGAAATTGGATGTTTTTTTTTTGTTTTTTGTTTTTTTTGGTATTAATTTTGTATTATTGTAGAAGATCAGGCACTTGTTAATTGTTTAGTCAGCTTGTGGTTACGTAATTCTAGCTGCGGATTTTACTCCTGACAACTCATGTTGTTAAAAATTTCTGCAAATTGTTTTCATCTGAGATTTAGTTTGTTTTATTTGAAATAATGTATGCAAGACGGCCATTTTGTGAAATGTGATTGAAAACAAAATGACTCGATATTTGTACATTGATTTTTACCATTGTTTTATTTTCTCGGCTTTGTTTTTTTTTTATTATTATTTATTTATTTCCTGATAATAATGCTAGAAATTTGGTTGTGTAGTAATTGAAGTGATACATAAATTGTCTCTGCTTGTTTTTTTTGCACTGAATATACTGATCCTGTTCGGTGACTGTCATGTGATCATCGGTCATGTGACTCTATGTGTAGGTCATGTGACTGATGGTCAGGTGACTAACCTGGATATGGATATGACGTATTTCTTGACGTGCAGATTATCATGCTTAGTACATAATGTTGATTTACAATATGAGTTTGTATCAATTGGGTGCAATTTTTATTATTCGGAGGAAGTTAGTCAGTGAAACAAATACACAGGTGATTTGGATGCTTTGGACAATTTGAAATGCAAAACCTGTCTAATTTTGTTTTCTAATTGAAAACCAAAATGTTTTCAGAGGTACCGACTTCTTGGGTTGATATTACTGACATGTATGAAGAAGCGTACTTCAAGTTTTGTTGTTGTTGTTGTTGTTGTTGTTGTTGTTGTTTTTTATGCATGTGTAATACGATTACTACCAGCCTGTTGTTTGGCATTTCACTGACAGCTCACCTTGGGAAGCCCCATACAGTGAAAAAAACTGCCAAGCGTTAGCTGCAATGATGAATTTTATCCAAAGTGTTGTTAGATTATTATCGTTTAGTATGTAATATTGCATTGTACAGTATCCCTATGGACATAACAGTTCCAGAATGCTTAAGTATATATATTGAATAAAATTGCTTAATTGCGTAATTGGATAAGTATAGCGTAGCGTGGGATTTTTTGGTATGTTTTTCATGTGTTGGATTATTAAGCAGTGTAATCTGTCAACAATTTCGGTAACAATCTCGGTAACATGTTGCCCAGTTAGGGCAACACACCTGGGCAACACAACTTAGGGTCCTGTGTACACTAGCAACATTTAGCCAACATGTTACCGAGATGTTGCTGCGACATGTTACCCAACTCGTTTTGCTCTTGTGTACACTGACAACATTTTCAGCAACAAGGTACCTGGGCAACATGTCACCGAGATGTTGACTGTGTGCACTCTGCTTTAGTTTGCATCCAAGTGACTAGCTGACATAAGATGTAGAGATAAGAACCCTCGCTTGGCCTACCCGTTCAATTATGTAATCTCCTACCCCCAGTGTCCTACCTCATCAACCTATCGGATAGATATAAGGCCTATCCTTATTCAATATCAAATTATAATAAACAACCTCGGTCACATTTGTGAAAAGAATTTTAATTTGTACTAATGTCAACCAATTGATTCAATTCTCTTCATTCATCTTTTATTCTCTTCATTATTGAGATTTTGTTTTCAATTCAAAAGTTAGTTCCTTCAGAAATAACACCCACAAAGTTGGTACTTGCATTTGATGAGTGATAGTGACCTCTGTCCCGCGATAATTTAAGAACAGCTATCAATGATCTAAGATCAGACAGGCCAACCTATCCTCTGTTCTTGGTTTGGGGATTTTCCTAACATACTCGCTGTTACCACCACTATCAGCCACTAACATTGCTTATAAAGACATCAAACCATTGGAGGGAACACTACGGAGCTTCACAAGTGCCATTCCACTTATACATATATCCACATAATAATTATCTCGCCAAGTCGACTTTTGGAGTGGTAAAAGTAGTCTTGTCTCAATAATTATAATCTCAACATGAAAACGAGAGATCGACATATCCTGATAATTTATCTCGCCAAGTCAACGAAGTGAATCTAAAAATTCGTCTTATCCTGGTAATTAATGTCAGTTTTATTAAGTCGTCTTTACTAAGGTAAACTATCAGGACAAGTTGACTTCCTTCTTTCAGTAAGTCGTCTTATTGAGATAAATTATCAGGATATGTCGACATCTGAGTTTTCACTAAGTCATCTTGCTTTTAGGGCTTAATAACTCGACTTGGCAAGTTAAATGTAATTATCTGGATAAGCGGAATGGCACTAGTGGTGCTCCGTAGAACACAATCCAGGAGGTTCCATGTAAAATGTTGAGTGGACTGCGAGACCAATGTGTCTATTCCCACATACCCTCTACTATAGGAGAAAGGTAAATCATTCTCAGTACATCACATACAAATATAATTAATCAACAATCCAAGAATAATAAAATAAAATAGAAACCATATTAAACTTTTGAAAATTAAAGATAACCATCAAATAATCACAAGGGAATTACGAAAACTGACTGAATTTTTAAGTCATTGAAGGTGAATCAAGAAAAATTTTACTGGAGCGGGGTTCACCTTTCAATGAAAACCACAAATAATTGACTATTATAATTGACTTCTAGGTTGTCTATACCGTGCACGGAAATGCCTCCCCCCTGTCATTCTGTACTTATACAAGACGACAATCCGCCCTGTTATGGAGTACTGTTGTCACATCTGGTCCGGTGCTCCAGCTTGTCACCTTTCTCTGTTGGACAGAATACAGCGTCGAGTTGTTAACCTGGTGGGCCAAGAATTGTCATCTTCCTTGGAACCCCTCTGACATCGGCGCAATGTATCTTCACTGAGCCTGTTTTACAGATACTATCACGGCATGTGTTCTAATGGAATTCGTTGGTCGTCCCTGTTGACCGCCCCTCACAACGAACCACTCGCCTCTCAGTCAAATCCCATCCTCATACAGTCGTGACTCCCAAATGCAGGTCCAAGGGGTATGCTATGAGTTTCTTTCCACGTACTGCTTCACTCTGGAACTCCTTACCTGCATCCTGTTTCCCTTCTGTATATAATTTGTCTAAGTTCAAGGGCAATGTGAATAGGCTTCTGTTATCCTAATTCTGTGCACTTTCTTTTCCTTTCTCTTTCTTTTTTAGCCCTCACCTCGAGTGGCCTTTGTGCCTTGTGTTGGGCGACTTCCATAAAAAAAAAAAAATTAGGGACACCACCAAGATAGGGCGGGATAGCTCAGTTGGTGGAGCGCCTGTACGGTATTCACGAGGTCGCCGGTTCGAATCCCGCTCCAGCCAATTTTTAGTGGCTCACTTTTCAATGACTTGAAATTAAGCAAAATAAGAGTTTCCTGACACAAATACAAGAAGCAAATATTTCAAAGGAAATAACTGAGTAATATGCAAGTTAGGTAATGGTATTACATTTGTTTTTGTATGAAACCATTTTGACTACATTATTTTTTTAACGTGCAGTTCAAGAATATTTACAGCGCCTAGTTGGCAGTGATGATAAATTATTAATAATTATGCTTGAACTTGAAGATAAACCGCAGGAGCGGATCCAGGATTTTCCAGGAGGGGGGGGGGGGGGGAGGGCGTGAAAAAAAATCCACACATTCAATAGCGACGGATGCATTTGGAGCGTTCAAAGCTAGCAGGTTACTGCAGGCCTGACGTGATCTGCCCAATTAATTTGTCTCCCCCTCTTTTCCCTTTTTTAGTTTCTCTCCCTCTCAATAATACGTTGTTTCCGACCCCTTGTTTTTGCTGTATGAAAAGCGGGGAGGGGCGTTCGCCCCTGAAGCAGGCCAATTGCACCAACCAATTTACGATCATATTCCTCCTGAAAATTAGCCAATTTCTTTTAGGAATACGTGAACAGCTTTGCTACTTTGAAACTTTAATTTTTTTTTTACTAATAACTAGTGGAACATTGATTGCGGACATATTAGAAATTGATACACGACGACTTAAGTACGTTTTTACAATATCTGTGTACGCTATGTGTATGTTTTTTTTTTGTACTATAATGATTATTTATTTTTTCAAAGCCAACTTTATAGTGAAACATTTCCAGTCGAGTTGCTAGTCTGTTTTCAAGCCGAGTTGGAGGTGATCTTCGCAATTTCTAGCCAAGTCGATAGTCTTCTTTCAAGCCAGATTGATTGACTTCTCTTGAATGCCGTTCTCTATAACAAAAAAACGGGAGGGGTGGGGGGGGGGGGGGGTTGCGAAAGAAGAAGAAATTGAACATTATTTATCTGTTTTAGTGGCCGGTGTCTTGGGAATCTGTATTAAAACCAGTCAAGCGTATTTTTGACACCACAGAAGTCACCATAAATTATTTGCATAGGGGCATGGGTTGAATGGCTCAGAAAACTTATTGGTGGTTACCAAGCAAACGTTATTGGTTGTATTGATGATCAAAGTTTTAACATGGAGCTGGATGACTTCAGTGATGGAAAATAGTCTCCGATTCAAGTCCTACTTGGTCAAGTATCCTCATCGCTTCCAAATTACTAATTCGTAAATGTCTATTTTTGACGCAATAATTAATGGGTTATATTGTCAGAGGCTGGTCTAGAGTTGAGTTTGGGGGTTCTAACCCCCTCTTCAGCTCGGCGAAGACCAGCGTTGTTATTTATATCAGTAAAATTGAAAAATGACACTTTTTGATTTTCACGCCCCTTGTTTCCTTAGAGCTAGATCCGCCCCTGTATGTACTTTTTTTAGGTAGGCCTACACGTACCCTCGTTATCGGTCCCGTGATTGAAGGAGGCAGTGGTCGATGACACGGCGGTGCTGATGGGGGCTGGAAGCTCCCCTCCCCCGGTCACGTCAGGGCTCGCTCCCTGGTCCATGGTATCCGTGTTCGGAGACACTTGGCATGGCACGAAGACAACCTGATGATCAAAATAATCATCAGCTTGGTCAATCCATAGAGTATCAGAAGATAATACCATACTTTGGTTTTGTCAAAGGAATGCAGATTCGTGGGCTAAAATATCAAGGAAGATACAGTAACTGTCACCTGTGAAAATGTCAGTCCCATACGGTCCTCCGTTTGAGAAAACATTGAAAACGCCTATATTTCTGAAGGCACGGTTTTTTTAATCTTTAAAAGATCAATATTGGTTTTACACTTTTCTGGATAAATACAGCATTTCAGGCAGAAATATTTAACTGTATGTTTTACCATCACCATCTTTATACCTTGTAAGTTTTAAGTAAATTCAATTTTGTGAAGATTTCTATTTCGGTATGGTACCAAAGTATGATACTGTACCTATGTGGAAAATGTGGAAAGTCGCCATGTTTTATAATCCTATATTCCTTGGGTAGTTCTATGCCCGTGTTGACTCAAAATTAAGTTACACAACCAGTGGAAGAGTGTTTTAACTGCTGAAAAAATATTCACGGTGGGTCATCGTAACATCGATTTGGCTTTTGAACAACTTGCAAAACCCAATTTCCCGACTTTTGTACAGGGCCCAACGTCATGGCTCTGCTGCCTGTAGTTACCACAGAATCACTGCGCTTAATATGGAAGCAGAACATTCTGTGCTTATACGATATCTTTTTCAGGGGGACATCTTCAGTTGTGCGTATGATGTATAGGTTACATTGGGATATAACTAAGAATTATTTGCTTACTGGGCTACCTTAAAGAGATGGTACAGAACTGCTTTTTGCGACAAAACCGTTGATGACAGTGAAAGCACATTATGTAATCCATCATATACCTTAACTGACAAACCTGTAGAAGTTTGAGGTCAATCAGCCATCTGGGTCACGAGAAAAATAGTGAAAACCCGTTTACACATTTCAACAAATGAATAAAACGCTTCGAAGCGATTTATTCCAATCGGAAATAGTTTCATTTATTTCTCAACGTATATGGCATTTCAGACAAAAACATTTTATGGGATGTTTTCTTCTATCATCACCATTATACTGTCATCACCATAAGTTTTATGTGAATCTGTGATCTTGAAGTGTATTTCGTATACCAATTCTGTACCATCCCTTTAAATTCTGCACTAGCCCTGTAAGCGAAGAATGAAGACCATAAGCACCGAATTCTGCACTGTAAGCAGAGCCAAGCAATTGAGCCGTGGGGCCAATTTCACTTAGCTGCTAAGCTCAAAACATTGCTTAGCACAAAATGTCTTGCCCAGTAAAACAAACCATTAAACATTCCATTTGATATTTATGGTCAGCGAAAGAACAACAAAAATACACAACACATGGCCATTTTGCTTGCCGCTAACCCTGTTTTTACTAGGACAGAAATGTCATGCTTAGCCATTTTTTGTGCTAAACAGGTTCGTGAAATTGGCCCCAGAATTGTGTTTGTGTTTACTGCATGTGCGGTGGTGTCGCTGGTCGCAACTTGCTTGGATTCATCTATAATCTTGTAGCAATAAACAGAAGCCACTAAGCAGACTAGGACCTCGGCGATGGAAGCAGCAACTACCATACTCCTCAGCACCACAGCCTCAGTTAGCTGTAGAAAACAACGGAAGATTATTTTATTAATAATAGTCAAGTAAAAGGGAGATGCATGAGTTAAGCCTGACGCGGGATTTGAACCTGCGACCTACGGAATACTGTACCGGCGGTCTGCCAAAAGAGCCGCTACTATCCAGGGGCCCATTTCATAGAGCTGGTTAAGCACAAAACATGAAAAGTCTTCCATTATCATACATGATTGCCAATCAAAATGTTACTGCTTTTGACTTGTAATCAATTTTGCATACCGATTTTATTTACCAAGGTTTTGGTGCCTAAGCAAATGTTGTTCCTCAAGCAGCTCTATGAAATCGGCCCCTGCTCTATAAAATGATGTTGGCGCCCTATAGTGAGTTCGCTTTATACTAGACAGAAGCCATGAAACAACTCTACCAATTATACCACTGTATCCAAAAAATAATTCTTTCCTTTTCTGTTCCTATTTTGCTTTGTTTTACTCGAGGAGTTGGGGGATGGGGACCAATAGGAGCTCAAAGTTTACCTTTTAAATCCAATGCCACAATATATGCGACCTTGTTAAAGGCTTGTCTCAATCGCTCTTGCTTCGCTTTATAATACAAGCAGTTAATTGCTTGGATCTCCAACAATTCACAATGAGCTGATTGGTATATTACTTTGAATATTGAGGGCGCCCGATAATCAACCAAACGTACGGATCACAAAGACGAAAGACTGACTTGGGTCAAGACAGTG